>CM039722.1:54729561-55929561 GCA_022539455.1 Dendrobium nobile | reverse complement strand
TATACATTTGTGCAGTCTAATACAACAAATAAGATTCAAAAAAACACCAACCTCATCAAGGGACCTTGTCATAAAGGCTGTTATCCGATCCTTCTCTTATGTCACAAGTGTCACCCAACAATCGTACTTTTCTCTTCACAAAGTCTAACACGATACTTAGCATCACATCTTGGACAACATAATCCTCCACATTCCCTTTACAAAAAGAAATCCTTAGTATTCTGTCTAGCTTACTATTATGGTCTTCACATCACCTAGGAAAGAGTCATTGACTCTCTTCTCAGATCTGCTACACCAATCTAACCTCGCAGAACTTACTATTATGAAGTATGGGAACCTTCCCCAATAATTTTTAATAAAGAATTTAACATACTAAAATTCTCCACTATGAGGTTGTCGAATATAATAACTCAACTCTTCAATCTGTTCTTGCTAAATGGGGAATCCTTAGCAATTAACTATCATACAAAAAAGTAAAAATGTGTGGCAAAATGCAAAACATTCACACATTGAAATAGTTTGCACCCTCATGCTTGATGCCAACCTGCCTAGCACCTTAGGATAGATGCTCTTCTAACTTTTGTCTACTTTATCAATCATCTTCTCCCTCACACACAAAATATTTCACCCTACTAATTATTATACAACAAACCTTCACAATACTAATTTTATGTTGCATCAAGAAACAATCCAACATAACAAGTCATCATGGATGTTGAATAGCAAGCTATAGCCAATAGATACATATTTGAAATGGCTCCATTGACTTTTAGATATTTAACATTTCAATCAACACATCCAAACCTCTCCATTGCACAACAACTTTGCTTTAATCTAACCAACAATCTAGTCTTTTATGCTTATACCAAACATATTGAGATAGACTATCATTTCATCAATAGCTACATCAAATTGAGGTATAATTGTACACCGTATTGCATCTTAAGACCAACTTGCTTGTACACTATCTTCACTAAAGTTCTCTCTCTGCCACTTTCATTCATCATTTACACAACAAGTTGATGACTCAAGAGGGATTCCATACAAGATTTCCTTGACTGTTGTTCATCTCTTCCTGCTTGGAATTTCCTAATTCACGATCGGAGAGGGACCTTTATCGTGAGAGGCGAGATAACATAATACATAATCAATCATAAAAGCAATCCAAAATCAACAATGACTACCATGATCATTGTCCCGCATACAATCACAACCCTTAATCTAAAAATATCATTCAAACTTAGTCATAGAAAAAAAAAACCTTTGTCATATGCAACTAACTCAGCACATTCTGGATAAACAATTTTGGAGAGTACATAAATAATTATCTCATTAAAAAAAGAATGCTTGCTACATGGATTGTCAAAATGACCACATATCTCCCAAAAATTAAGATTACTAAATGGCTAGTTTTGGGTCACTATCACACTGGTGGTGTCACCAATCCTCAATTAAGGAAAAACACTAAAACAAATGTCTCAAGTGTGCCCACTCCAGGAAATGTAGAGCCTAGAGGTGAGTCTTTCTAAATACCTAAAACAATCAATTAATAATTGTTGCAGCCATTGAGAAATGAAAATACTAAAAAGATAGAACTTGAAAAGCACAAAATACAACTTTTTAGGTAGCACTTATTGTCGAAACTTAAGTAGCGCTCTATGAGCATAAGAAGAGGTGTGATGATGCAAAATGTCACTATCATTACCCAAAATAAGATCAAAGTTAGTCTCATATATTTTATCAATCAATTACCCCACAAGTTACACATGTTCTAAATCTTAAACAAGTTAATTAAGGGATTGTTGCAACCAAATTAAGAAAATGGAGACACTAGATGATGATGACACTCGATCCAAGGGTCAAACATGTGTATGCCGGAAGCATCGCGATACGAGGCCACGCACTTCAGAGCTATATTTCAGTTGTTTATGCATTTTATTTTTATGTTTCCTATTGTACCCTTATGTTGAGTTGAGTCATGTTGGGGCCCTGAAGGAATTTAGTCTTTATTTCTTCTTGTATGCTTGAGACCTTATATATAGGATTTTTCTCTTGTAATAGCTAATGAATATTTTGAATGAAAATTGTGTTTTATTTCTACTTCTTCTGCATGAGAGCTAGAGAAGGGAGAGAGCAGGGGAGGCAAATCACAAGGCCCACCAGTCGTTGGGAGTCCGCGGCTCGTGGTATTTTTCTTCTTTATCTTTTGTTTTTCCCTCACCCTCTTTCTTTTCCCATCCGAAAGAACTCTTTGTGGTCTTAAATTTTGTTTTAGATTTCTTTGTGAGATCTAAGCGGAATCATGTGAGGTGAATTGATCTTTGTTCTACACCAATTTCAATCTTGTTTGTCTCTAAGCATTTTCCGTTCCCCTCCCCATCTCCGTTTGACCGCCGGATATTCCCTCCCCCGAGACCCCTCATCCCTCTCCACCTCACGGCTAATCCCCCATACCCGAACCCATGCCGCCGGCTCCACCCCATTAGCCACCGGCGAACCTTCCTCTCCACCCCCTTTTGGATTTCCTATATGGTTGGGTTAATTTATGGATTGATTTGAATTTGAAATTATTCAATTCAAATTTCAATTCTTTCCTAATTTAGTTCATCTATTTTGAAAATTACTTAATTGAAATCAATTTGAAATTAAAATTCAAAATCATGTACGTTACTTTGTCCAAATTCTATAGTAGGGGAATTACCTTGCCTTTCTCTACTATTTGGTTCCATAATCTAAGGAGCTTAATTTCAGGAATTAAAATCCATTAAATGCCCTGTTTCATGCAAGCCAGAATCCTATTTTAGGTAATCAATCCAAGGCACGTTACTTTTCCCTCTAGCCGTAATTCCCCCATGCCTTTTTCTGTTTGTTAGGAATTCAATTCCCGTCATCCCTGGCTCAAAAGCTGATGCAAGCCGCCGGCCTGCATAAGGAATTAGGAGAATTAAATGAGTTTCTAATGCTACCTTTCTTGGCAACAATCCAAGCTTTTCTCTTAGTCAATTCTCCAAGAGATACGTCAAATTCTGTCCACGTATTTTCAGCCTCCTGAATTGGAATTAATCCACCATCTGGCACAAAGCAGCCGCTCCTCCTTAATTGTTTTGCTTTTTATTTCTCCAAAATCCTTCCAAAACTGAGCCGTTTCATGAGTCTCCTGCACTCCAAATTGTTCCCAGAATTTCCTGCACTCCAGAACCTGTAAGGAATTTTGCTCTCAGCTTTCTATTCTTCAACCACTAAAATCTGAGAATTTCTCTCAGCTTTTTTTTGGTGGAAAACTGAGGCTGTATTTCAGAATTTAAGAGAAGAGGTGTTGGAGCTTACAACCTCTCTCTACCAAGAAAATTTGAGATTCCTCTCAGGTTTTGGGCAAAGAAATCAAAATTTGTCTCAGATTTTTGGAGAGGAATCCTCTCCTTTTTTCATTCTACACGGAGATTATTTGGACGAGTGGTTCCTACTCTTGCGAGCGTCATCGACCGCCAACTTCCAACTTGATTGGAGCATCGACAGTCAACCATTCCCGCCGTCCTCGCCACCGATCAACCTTTCCGTGCTTCAAGGCCGTTGGGGTTTCTACCGTCCTCTGGCATCGTTGAGTATACTAAAGACCTCTTCCGCTAATCCTAGTGTAGTTGAGTGATCCATCCCCAAGGTGATAATTTCATTATTAAGTTGCGGATTGTTGTTTATAGCTTTTGGTATTTCTACTATCTTTGTTACTAAGATTTTGGTTAATTTGTGTACTTCTCGCCTAAGCTAGTTGAAGAACTATGTTCTTTATTGAAATTCCTTGATTATTGCAATGACTATTGAATGGATTACATTGCCAAATTATTCTTTAAATTTCTTAATGAGCTCCTGCGCATGTTGGTTTTCACATCACCGATAAGAGAAACAAGTGACACATCAAAACAACTTCTAAGATAGTGCCCTCTGATGGATAAATAGGGGTGTGAAGGCGCAAATGTCTTGTCATAGACCTCAATTGCTCTAGTCTTATAGATTTTATCAATTACCAGCACCATAAGTACATATATCATGTGAATATTCTTTATAAAAAATGGTATAAAGTCAATTAACGGATTGTTGCTGGAAAGTGGAGTCACTAAAGATAACAGACAAAAAAGCACAAACAAAATTCTTCTCTGTGCACTCTCCTATTGATACATCATTTATATCATAATAATTCGGGGTTGAATCCCTCAACTTTCAAGATCCTTGAATGTAGTAATAGCAAATTGGAGTGATCTTTCTAGGCAAGATCCGGACTCAAATACATAGCAAAGCCAAGATTATGGATTTCAAAATCATTTGATTGAAACATGGTGGCTATATTCCAAAAATATCATGTCATTCATGGTTAGTAATAGGGAGGAGGAAAATACGGAAGTCAGCTCTAGGTCACTGATTTACCTCAATTATGTTTAAGTTCTCATAGAATGTCAATGGAATCCTACAGAAAAAGCTTCATTTTCTGGAGGCCTGTCACCAGGAAGAGACCCTTCTAAAACCATCACCACTTCAGCAATGGATGGCCTAAGACTTGGTTTTATCTGCATACACCATAGAGCTAATCTTACTACTCTCTCATTTCTCCAACTCAGCATCCCCAATTGATAAATGGGGGCAACAAACTGACACAACTTCCCAACCTTACACATCTGATAAGCTGAATTACATAGTTTGTCATCATCGACGAACCTGTTTTCTGCAAATATGTGTAGCAAAATTCCGACCAAGCATGTAAATATCTCTCTCCAAAGGACTCTCAGATGAAGAAGCAACATCCTTCTGTAACAAGGCATGAGAGGCCATATAAGTAACTTTAACAATCATGTTCTCATCAAGTAGAACATTTTCCAGCTTCAGATTTCCATGGGTATGCACTGCTTGCATTCTAGGTGTAAGTAGGATAGAGCTTCGTGCAATTCCAATGGAAATGTTGAGCCTCTGATGCCAGCCATCCTTGCCTCTGCAATGCTTTGTGTTGAGTAACCATTGATCAAGAGAGCCGTTGTTATGTATCATATACCAGAACCTTGTGTGCAAGTTCATAGCAGTAACCTTTTAAAGCAACGAGTTTTTATGTGTGAGGAGTACTGCCCAAAGTTGAGACCAATAGCAAGAAATCTCTCTCAGAAACTACTGCATTACCAATCACTTTTACAGCCAACAAGTATCTTGTTAGGTAACATGCTCTATAAATGCTCGGCCCCAGCTTATTCCCAAATTCTTAGTCAAACTCTTTCACTTCTTCAAGTGATAACCTAACCTAGCACTGTAGTGTGGATTCATTCGAATCTTTTCTCCCTTCATTTTTAGTCTGCCTTCTTCTATACAGAACAAACCAAACTTAATTATCTCCACAATGAAAAAGCAGAAGCTGGCGATCAAAGAAAGTACTACAATACCAACCATAAAACTCTTTGTCCAACTTTTGAGCTAGTGTTGCTTCGCATCCAATGGCACTGTGTTTCCATGCAATTAGCAGCTTGAGCAGATACAGCCTCGGGGACAAGGCAGGCTTTCAAGAATGAAGTAGCAGGAACAGAAGAGTAACGGTAACCCACTGATGAAGCAAGTTCTCTTAATGGTGCAAAGTCCGAACCGTCATTTTTAGCAGTCACAGCAAAACAACTACTATCATTTAGCAGTAAACTTCTGCAAGCATCTAAGCTCAGCATCATATCGAAATCATGAGGAGGAAAAGGCTATATAAAAAAATGTCTGTTTGAGAACCAGCATGGTAATACCTGTGTTGCAATTTCCCAAATCTGCAAGTTTCTCACAATCACCAGAAGCGGGAATCTTAAGTCCATATCTTTTTGCTTTAGTCATACATGTTCTTAGTAGACATTTGCAAGAGGTTGTACCTTGTGTATTCTTTTTGCTAGTGATATTCTTCTTGTTGATAAGACTAGAGAGGGAGTTGAAGGTAAACTTGAATTATGGAGGTCAACCTTAAAGTCTAAAGACATTCGCTTGAGTAGATCTAAAACAGAATATATAGAGAGTAATTTTAATAATAATATATCTAGTAGGGGGATTGTGACTTTGAGAGATCAAGTCATTAATAAGAGTACACATTTTATATATTTTGGGTCTATTGTTGAGAGTGATGGTGAAATAGATAAAGAATTCAAGTTGGATGGTTGAAGTGGAGGAATGCATAGGAGTTGTAGTGTGATAGAGAAGTCCCCTCAAACTTAAGGGAAAATTCTATAAGATGGCGGTGAGGCCTACAATGCTTTATGGGCCAGACTATTGGCTATAAAAGCGAAGCATAATATTAAGTTAAGTGTTGTAGAGATGAGGATGCTCAGGTGGATGAGTGACTTTAGTCTTAGAGACAGGATATGAAATGAGCATATATGTGAAAAAATTGGAGTAGCTCCAGTGGAAGATAAGATTAGAGAGAGTCGCCTTAGATTGTTTGGTCACATAAAATGATGGCCTTTCAATGACTAAGTTAAGAAAGGACATTTATTAGATTTGACTTATGTTAAGAAAGATAGAGATAGACTTAAAAATACTTGATTAGAAAATGTTAGAAATGACATTTCTTTATCAGAATTAAATAAAAATTTGACTCTTAATAGGACACAATATAGAAAAAGGATTCACGTAGCCAACCCCACATAGTGGGATAAAGGCTTAATCTACTTGTTGTTGTTGTTGTATGTTAGATCCTTATATAAAATTAAAATGTTAAACTTTTTCTCTATTGTCATAAATATTTTACCACACAATAAAAATAAATAAATAAAGCACATGCACATTTTCCCTAATTTTATTTTTGAAAAATATAAAAATTGATATTATACCAACATTTTCTAAGCTATGCTGAAAAATGGTATGGAAACCAGAGCCCTGCATTGGGCGCCCATACCCACACCCACCCATGTACCCACCCATACCCAATGGACATGGGTGGGTATGGGTACGCCCATGGCCTCATGGGTGGGTATGAGTGGGTACTCAATATTAGAGGACAAACTAATTTACATTACTAATTATCATATGCATGCAGTATATTACAGTAATCCTTATTACGAAGTGTGCAACACTGATCCGCATCGTGACCACGATAAATTTGATATGTGGCTTGAAAGTTTGCAGTCAGAGAAAATGGCAAAAAACTCAAGGCCATTAATCCAGCAGATTGCATCAAGAAGGTGAAAAGTGGGTGGGTGTGGGTGGGTATGACATCTCGAAAGTCATCATAGGTGGGCATGGGTGGGTAAAGCCCGCTAGCACAGAGCGTGGGTACCCAATGGGTACCCAACCAGGACCCCATGTAGGGCTCTGATGGAAACATGCATTCAAAACATTTTTTTTATTCAACGTTCATTACTACGGCGTCCCAATCAAAATAAATAAGCTTACAAGGAACATTCGTTATTAATGGACTAAGTAAAATGGATGAATTATGACCGTCACTAAATATGTGCATCCTGTTAGCCACACATCCACGTGGCATACTTTATATTCATTTCTTGATGTACCGTTAGCTATACATTGTACTTTCTTTACTTTAGCTTCTTATAAATACACCTTTGTAACCAACAAACAATAGAATGGAAAATACAATTTCTCAGTTTTCTATTTCTCTATTTCCGCCTCTGCCTTTAGCCGAAAGCCAATTCCAGGCTTATCCGTTCTACATGGTATCAGAAGTCTAGGTACCTATCCCTAACCTTTCTTCCCTTTCTTTCTCCGATGACTACTCCAGGTGATACACCAACGTCTACCCAGGCGGAATCCTCCACCGCCGAAGGTATTTTTTCATCCCCACAAAATCTCATCTTCCTCAAATTCTTGATGAGCAACATCAAGAAACATCATCTCTCAACAATTAACAGCCGAAAATTACTCTCTATGGAGATCCCAAGTCATCAAACTATTCCGGGCAAATAGCTTTGAAGGCTTCTTGACCGACTCCATTTCTTGTCCGCCTCCTTTAATCTCAACAAGAGATGGATCCCAAACCACAAATCATGATCACGCCAACTGGCTTCTGCTAGATCAAAATCTAGCAGCCGCCCTATACTCCGTAATATCGCCCTCGATCCTTCCCTATGTCCTCTCAGCCGACCATTGCAGCGAAATATGGAAGATTCTTGACAGCCGACTGCAATCATCAACTCGATCAAGAATTTCACAGCTCAAGAACGAACTTCACTATCTCAACATGAAAGACAAATCGATGACACAGTACCTACTCGACGTAAAATCCAAAGTCGACGCTCTCGCCGCATCAGGCACTCCTGTAGAAGTCGAAGACGTTATCCACTACACTCTCAATGGGCTCCCAAACACATACCAAGCATTCAAAACCGCTATCCGCACAAACCTTCGATCGGTAAGTCTTGACAAACTCTACATCCTATTATGCAACGAGGAGCTCAATCTACTCCATGAAACAACAAAAGAACTCCACGCCCTCAGCATCAACGGCAATCAAACCGCACTAACAACAAACCATGGACGAGGAAGAGGCCGATCATCCAACAATCGAGGACGAAACAACACAAGATCTTCCTATAATCAGTCAAACAACAGAGGAGCAAAATCAACCCGCCCATCAATATCCTGCCAAATATGTGGCAAACTTGTCCACTCCGCCGTCAAATGCTGGCATCGTCACGACGAGCTATATAATTCCGATCCACCAACAACTCTATTCACATCACCTAACTCTTCCAACCCTTCAGAATGGTTTCTTGACAGTGGAGCCACAACACATCTTACATCTGATCCCACATACGTCCAGCAATCACAACCATATCACGGTAACAGTCAAATAACGATGGGAAATGAACAGCAAGTTCCGATCAAGAACACCAACAACAGTCTTCTTCCTACCCCATCAGATAACCTCAAATTATCACATCTGAATCTAGTTCCAAATTTATCATTTAATCTGTTATCTGTTCAACAACTAACCGCTGACAACGACTGTTTCATCACCTTCTATCCGCACGGCTATGAAATCAAGGACCGGAAGACCCACCGCCGTCTTCTCACGGGTCCATCTATTAATGGACTCTATCCTCTTCAATTCAAGCAAAAAACTGGTAGCCACACCGCTCTCTTGCAAGACAACGATCACGCCAAAATCCAATGAGTACTACGCTCACCCACAGCTATACAGATAGATTATAGGTGCTCTGCAATACCTCACAATTACCCGTCTGGACATCCAGTTTGCAGTCCAACAGCTCTGTCAGCATATGCAGCAACCGCTCAACAGTCACCAAGAATCATTAAAACGCCTACTTCGCTACATACAAGGCTTCTCCGCACTCGGCATTCCACTAAACCGATCGAAGTTGACCATCAGAGGGTACGTCGACGCAGATTGGGCTAGCAACAATCAAGATCGAAAATCCATATCCGGTTATTGTAACTTTCTCGACACCTTCATCATATCATGGCAAGTCAAGAAGCAAAACACGATCGCCATGTCATCCACAGAAGCAGAATACAGGGCACTAGCCATGGAAACAACAGAGATCTTGTTGCTTCGCCAACTACTCGAAGACTTCCATACACCACAGTTGGAACCCACCACAGTCTACTGCGACAATACATCTGCCATAGCGCTTGCAAACAACCCAATATTCCATGCCGGACAAAAACACATCGAAGTAGACTGCCATTTCATCCGGAATGTATCAAGAAAAACAAGATTTCAGTTCATCACATTTGCACCGAAGACCAACTTGTCGATCTCTTCACCAAAGCACTGCCAAATCACAGATTTACTCATCTCTCTAACAAACTCACTGCTGCTACCCAAGCATGAGTTTGAGGGGGGCTGTTAGCCACACATCCACGTGGCATATTTTACATTCATTTCTTGATGTACCGTTAGCTATACATTGTACTTTCTTTACTTTAGCTTCTTATAAATACACCTTTGTAACCAACAAACAATAGAATGGAAAATACAATTTTTGCCTCTGCCTTTAGCCGAAAGCCAATTCAAGGCTTACCCGTTCTACACATCCATGATTAAGTTATGATTGTTGGGAGATATAAAAGTCAGAATCATTTGAGATTTTATCTGTATCAGAAAATATTCTAGTGCCTATAAGACATGTTCTGATGGTTATAAATAATGTTTAGGTACACACGATCATATTCTGATGTTATAAGCACGAAAGTGATATATAAATGGTCAGAATCCTTTTAGATTTTATTTAGGTCTTAGAAAAAAGAAAACGGATATGAACTGTTCTGCGATATGAATTTCAGTTTACTATTCTGTGATATGAATTTCAGTTTATTGTTTGAATATCTGGATAACTGCTATGTTTTTACTACTCTGCTCAGTATAATGATTTATTATACTACACTTAACTACTTTTTAAATATTCTGAAAATGTTTAATAAAAAAATTCAAAAATTTAAATCGTTTGTATGGCCTGTTGAGCTATTATAGCTCACTATGATTTTGCTTCTGATTTTCAATATTTAGAAAAGAAAAGGAGATGGTTGATTAGCATATTTAGAATTTGATCTGAGTTTATGAATATTTCTCTGATTTGATTTTTTATAAAGTCATAAATAGTTTATTTAGTATTCAATTTTGTGGCTTATGTTTGGTAGTCGTATACTTTAGTGTAGATACGTTTTGATGAAATAAAAAAAAAATTTGTTGATGAATTTATTTATAGTATTCTTAATATTTTAGTAGATATGCAGTTTCTAATTTATTTAAAATAAATATTAAAAGAGAATCTAAAATATTCCAAAATTAGAACTTAAGATTTACCTACTGCAGGTCAGCACAATAGGATTTGTCATGATCGGATTGTGTTGGGACGCCAACACACCAATGATCACAAATCAGAGAAATAGAGCCTTGAGGAGGGCAAATTATTATGTTCAACATGCCAAAATACACCGGGTCCCAACGTATTTGGGTGATGTGGCGCATCTGGATTGGATGTCCGGACCGGACGTCCGGACGTAATAATTCGCCCTTGAGGAGAGATATTAAATGAGAATTTCCTATTTGCTGCAACATCAACAACACAAATTGTCTTCCATAATGTAGATATTATACCAAAGGGAGGTTTTCAAGAGGATTTATATTGAAGCTACACCAGGTTGCCAATAAGCTATTACAATCATAGAGCCTATCAATAAGGGAGAATCAAAAGAGAAATTATTTTGTGCGGACACCGAACCGTCCGGGGGCGAAATAGAGCGCGTCACATCACCCGATATATAGTGGGTACACAACCATGATACACAGCAAATGTATGATGTGACGCATTCTGATTGACCTCTGGACGGCGTCCGTATCCACACAGAATAATTCACCAGAAAGGGCATGTTGAAGGTTTTTAATTGCAAGATATCCAGATCACCAAATTTTTTAGAAAGAGTTCTTCCAAAAATGGGATTGACTATGGAGTTTCTTAGCATTAACATCACCGTGATACAAAAATTTATATGAATTTATAAATTCGTAAAATCTAATTTTAATCATCTAATTTCTTTAAAATCAGACCTTTTTTTTTTAAGTTCTATCTCCAATTTTATAGTGGCATAAAACAAAATTCTTCCTTAAGATATCATATATTTTGAATGAAATTTATATTTGAGTTGAAAAAACCTTTTGGTCATCTAATTATTTAGCGGCAAGCCTCTTCCAGCTCCGATCTAGTTCTCGGACCTCCTGCTGTCATGGAAGCCGTCTTGTCCTCCGTCACTCCCCAACTCTCTACTGCCACTCACCGTCACCTTCCTCCCTTCCGCCGCCGCGACAGAAACACCTTCCACCTTTACTCTCCTTCACCGCCGCCGACCACCGCCAACGCCGCTATCAACACTTCCTCCATCGAGCACCGAATCCAAGAATCCCTCTCCCTCCTCGACCTCATGCAATCCGAATCCATCTCACCAGACCCCTCTCTCCTCTGCTCCATCCTCAAGTGCTGCGCCGACGCTCGCTGCCTCCGCCTCGGCCGCATAGCCCACGAAAAAGCCGTCCTTGCTGGACTCGACACCGACCCGTTCGTCGGTAATAGCCTCCTTCTCCTCTACTCCCGCTGCGGCTTCCTTTCCACCGCACGGAAACTATTCGACGAAATGCCTTCTCGAAATGTTGTCTCCTGGACCACTGCCATCTCCATGTACCACCACGCCGGACTCCCACACGAAGCTATCAATCTTTACCGACTGATGTGCGGCGGCGCCGCCTTCGACAACTCGGTCGTCAAACCCAACTGCTTCACCTACACCACTGTGCTCAACTGCTGCGCGAGTGTCAAGGACTTCGAATTAGGTGTTAAGCTTCACGGGCAGATTGTTGATGATGGGTTGCAGAATGACAAATTTATAATTGTTGCGTTGATTGATATGTACACAAAATGCGGAAAGGTTTGTGATGCACGCAAGGTGTTTGATAAAATTCCTGAGCTATCAATTGAGGCTTCAACTGCTATGATAGAAGGTTACAGTGGCAATGGCCAACCCAAGGAGGCAGTTGATGTTATGAGGATGGTTTTGAGATCAGGACCAGTAGCAGAAATGGTGATTGCATTGGGTTTTACTGCCATGATTCGACCTTTTTTAATGGAAATGGCGCTTCGACATGGACAGGAAATCCATGCTCATATCATCAAATTTGGGCATAAGCCAGAGAACAAACATCTGAGTGCGCTTCTGAATCTGTACGAGAGATGTGATAAGATGGCCATTGCTTACCGAGTTTTCAAAGAAATGGAAGTCAAGGAGTTTGGGCTATGGAGAAGATTGTTGTCTGGATTTGTAAGGAATGGATTGTATGCTGAAGCATTGATGGTTTATGCTGAGATGACCACTTTGGATTATAAAATGAGTCATTTTGTGGTGATTGAAGCTCTAAACGCCTGTGTTGGGATGCGGGGTCTGAAAGAAGGGAGACAGATTCATGGCACATTGCTTAAAGTGGAGAATTTGATGGGAAGTACTTCACTCACTGTTCTGTCTGAGCTTTACATTACTTGTGGGAAGCATGAAGAAGCTTTGAAGGTAAGTAATTTGAATGTAAACATTAAAAATTTCATTCACAGAGTAACACAATAGGCTCATGCTAAGATAATAGACAAATCTTAGAGATAGTAAGAAAACACTTATTCTCGAGTTCCTGAGTTTCTAGTAATTATGTGATATGTGATTATCTGCAGATTATTATGTAAATAATCACTTGTAAATTGTAATGATAAAAATTTGTTGGGCTTTTGCAACGGAAGATCACTTTAAGGTATTAAGAAAGCCAAATTGCATGCAATTTTTTTTAGTATCAGACCTCTTCTGTGTTGTTTTTCACCACCATCATGGAGTTTTATGGGTTCTTAACGGTCGGTTCTGGGTTTGATTCACTTGAAACTTCAGCTTTAAGCCCAAGCAAATGGCAGCCTAATATTATGCCTAATGAGATTTATAAGCATTTATGACAATTTAATTGTACTTATAATCAGGTAGTGATGATTAGATTATTCTCTAAATTAAACAGCCATTTGATTCAGATCATTAGTAGAATACTGTAATGAAATTAGTTTGTATTTTACCTGAAATTAATTTGAACTAGGCTTCATTTGAGATGGATTTGAGATGGCTTTCTTGCTGTTTCTTAAAACTTTTTTTTTTGTAAGAAAATTTATTTTGATGAATTTATATTGATGTATATAAATAAATATTAATTTTTCTCTCAATATGAAACATTTTATAAATTACTTATTTATCTATAAAGAAATTATTGATATATAAATTGCATGAAAAAAGAGAGCATGAAAATGAATGTGTAAAAAAATAATAAATAATTAGAATATAATTAAAAATAATCCAGGGTGATTTTAACATTTATAATCAAAGATCGAAAATACATCTAATAAATATTTAACAAAATTAGTGAGACATGGATACCATTGCTAAAATCATTAAAAATATTTTGCAAAAATATATTTAACACTCAAGCCGCACAAAAAAAATGAAAAAAAAAATACTAAATCAACCTCAAATAATTAAATTAATGCTAATGACGACCAAGACACTGTTCAATTCAAGATTTGCATCGCGCACATCAGAAATCATAGAAAATCCATAGCTTACCAACCAGCTTATTAACTCTCTTGGTGGCATTTAATACAACGGATTTAACAGCCTAATCAGTACATAATTGTCTTACGCAACTCTCCTTGGTCTGTTAATTGTGAGCTTTGACTATCAACTAAAAAATCTTATGTTCGAGTTATGCATATGAGATATATTTTCCAACCCCAATCAATAAATAAGGGGGGATCATAAGATGAACATAGCACATTCAATCATTTGCTCAATTTTTATGTTTCTAGGGAATCTAATAAAAACTGAGAGTTTTGTTAGAGGACCGGACCCGCCGGCCCAATCCCTTGGGCCGGTCCGGTTTTGTTTACCGCAGAAGGAGGCCGATGGAAGCAAGGAGAGAGGAAAGGATGTGGTCCAGTGGATTTTCAAATGCAATCTTGGAGCCAAAAGGAGGGGACGCAAGGGCAATTAGATCCTTTTGTATTAATTTTGAATTGTATGCATTAAGTCGAGAGAAAAGGCTAGGGTTAGGGTTATGTGCAATTTTCTAAAGAGTTCTCTTGTTTTCTCTTGTGGCTAGGTCTCTAGATTGCTTTCTAGAGAATTGGGAGAGTGGATCCTCCTCTCGAATAGAATATCTCTTGTATCTTTGCTGTTTCTTTTGCATCTACCATCAATTATCAAGTATTTGGAGTGATCTATCAATTTTTCTTGCCGATTTCTCTGTTTTTCTTCTATAACCTGTTGTATTACTGCTGTAAACAGCAGTTTTGGGTGCTGTTGTCCACTAATTTGAGCTAGGAAATACTATCAAGTATTTCCTATCAAGTTTCTTGCTCTAGATTATCTTTCTCTCACATTTTCTCTAATTTTCTATCTATTATTATACCCATATACAAATTTAGATCCAACACAAACAAAACCCTACTAGGAACTAGGCATATACTAATTCAATCATCTAGAGCAAAAAAAAGAACAAAAACAAAAGCAAAGGTTGGCACACAAAAAATAAAAGAATTTTACAGGTTAATCCAACTGATGGCTGCGGCCAGTTATCGCTGCTTCATATTTCATTATGATTTGATTCTGGAGAATTGTAGCTGTAATTCCAACGTTTTAAGAACCGGACCGGACCGGCCGGTTCAACCGGTTGAACCGGTACCCGGTCTGCTGACCGGTTCGTTTTTACACTAAAACCGGATAAGCAACAAACCGGCTTTGAACCGGTCCGACCGGCGGTCGGACCGTGAAACCGGCAAACCGGAAACCGGATGCGAACCGCCCAGTTAATCTTAATCGCAAATTTCGGCCGCTTGATTTCAATCCTGCGGTATTTGAGGTGAAGTTGTGACAGTAAAACCTAGTTTTTCTCCTACTCCCGTAACTCTCGAAGCCGCGCGTCTCTTCCGATCATCTTCCTTCGTCGTTGCTTGGTAATTGCTGCTCAGAAATTGAAACAAGCGGTTTCTCTGTATTTACTCTTATATTTTTTAAATTCTTTTTCTTAGTGAATATGAAGTTCTGTACCTTTTTTATCGACATGAATGTCGTGTGTTCCATGCTCTTCATACGTTGTGATTTATGAAACTTTTTGTTTTTCAGTTTCTGAATTGATTGAATTGAGGGTAAGGTGTGTGAACCTTTCTGAATTGATGAAGTAGGAGAAGACGACATTAGGATTGGGAAGCCTGTTGAGAAGCTGAGAGTCTGCATCCACTAGCTATTACCTCCTTGATTGTAGTAGAATCTTTGTAGTAGAGTAGCGGCCGTCTTCCCAGTTTTCCCCTCATACACATTAGTATCAGATCTAAAACGTGGGAAATAGCAGATATTTTGTCATATATTTATATTATTTGATTAGTTTGATATGAAAAATCAAATGTATAGTGAATATATTGGAGGAAAATTTTTCATTTATTTAATAAATTTTAATAATAATTTTATTTATTGCGTCATCCGGTTCGACCGGTCGAACCGATCAAACCGTGAACCTCTCCTTCTTCCGGTCCGTTGTCCGGTCCGGTTTTCAAAACCTTGGTAATTCCTCTAATACAAAAAAAGTTGGCGCCTCCTCATTTGAAAAAGTATTAGAAATTATCTTTTTTTATTAGATTTAAATGAGAATGTGATTCTTAATAGGACGAACTTTTATTAGGTCAGGACACCTGACGTAGCTCTACATTCGGACGTCAATAAAATGTCGCCACATGCTCTTACTTTTAACCGCGCACACCCCGGAAACCGGTATTGCTATGTTCATGTATTGCTAGGTATTGCTTGACAATAACGAGAAATACCGCTCTTCCAAGACCAATACTGAGCAATACCTACCAATACCGAGAAATACCTAGCAAAACCGGGGTATTGCTCGGTATTGCTAGGTATTGGTCTTGACAGAGTGGTATTTCTCGTTACCGAGCAATACCTAGCAATACCCTGGTCTGCACAAATTAGCTACTACATAGCAATACCGTGTTCCGGTCCAGGCCGGGTTGTCGGGCCGCGCGGTAAAGAGTAAGAGCACGTGGTAACATTTTATTGACGTCCGGATGTAAATCTACGTCAGGTGTCCAGACCGAATAAAAGTTCTAATAGGACACACTAGATAAAAATTATTCATATAGTCGACCCCCCACATGATGGGATAAATGCTTGATATTGTTGTTGTTGTTGCCACCTCATTCTTAAAAAAATAATCATGGCAAATTGAAATATAACAAATTTTCCAAAACTTCTTACTAAAATAACTCACAAAATATTTGATAAATTTTTAGGACTCTGCCCCTGACCTGAGTGGGGGCCTTCCCACCACCCTTCCAACGCCCACAACCACCTTACCGTGAAGTCCAACCCATGACTAAGACTAATATATTTCCTTCAAAGAGCAAAAATTAGACTGCACAATTTAACACACCCAAGTTCAAATTGTACTGCCTGTTGTACAAAAAAACTGCAACTGCATTTTGGAAATATAGCAAGATGATCCAAATTAAGGACGAGCATCGAGAAGGAAAACAAACCATGAAAGTCAGAACTAGAAGCAAAATATGCTCTTGGGGGAAAAATTTTTCAAACAAGGTAAGTGTTATCTTCATGCCTGCTAATACTTGAGCATGTTATGCACTGTAATTGGGTTGGTCTGTTGCATCATACCTCAAGTTTCTCGTGTTCGTTGAGGGATGTGAGGGGTTTACCCCTTGGTTTCGAGCGCTTTGCACCCGAAGACTTTTTTTTTCATACAATGCTCGGCACTGCATACTCGAGCGCCCTAGCACTGTGTTCCCAAGCGCCCCAGCCCTAAAAGACAGAAAGTGGAGCCCCACAGCGGTTTAGATATGGCGCCGCAGCGGATCAAGACAAAGGTTTGAGCGTCACCGCGCCCTAAACTAGCGTCGCGTCGCAACACTGCAAGACGGATTAGACGGTTTTCTCTTTTTTTTTTTTTTTTTTTTGAGGGGTTGCATCCCTTGGGGTTATTTACTTGGTTTTCTCTTTTATTTTTAGTTAAGAAAGATATTGAGAATGGTGCATATGATAAGAGAAGCAAGGTGAGAGCGAGAGAAAAGAGAGAACTATACTTATTTCTCCCAATTTTCATATTGAATTTCTTTGTGTGGTGTGGCTCCGTGATTTTTTTTCCTACTTTGGGTTTTTTCACGTTAAACCCTAGTGTCATTTATTTTTCCGCTGCTTTTACTTTCTTGCTTGCTTCGTTGTTATGATGTTTTACTCCTCATCTCCCAACAACGTGATATATATCATTTGATGCAGTCTAATACAACAAATAAGATTCAAAAACCCACCAAACACTCATCAAGGGACCTTGTCATAAAGGCTGTTATCCGATCCCTTCTCCTTATGTCACAAGTGTCACCCAACAATCGTACTTTTCTCTTCACAAAGTCTAACAACGATACTTAGCATCAACATCTTGGACAACATAATTCCTCCACATTCCCTTTACAAAAAGAAATCCTTTAGTATTCTGTCTAGCTTACTATTATGGTCTTCACATCACCTAGGAAAGAGTCATTGACTCTCTTCTCAGCATCTGCTACACAATCTCAACCTCGCAGAACTTACTATTATGAAGTATGGGAACCTTCCCCAATAATTTTAATAAAGAATTTAACATACTAAAATTCTCCACTATGAGGTTGTCGAATATAATAACTCAACTCTTCAATCTGTTCTTGCTAAATGGGGAATCCTTTAGCAATTAACTAATCATACAAAAAAAGTAAAATGGTGTGGCAAAATGCAAACACATCACACATTGAAATAGTTTGCACCCTCATGCTTGATGCCAACTTGCCTAGCACCTTAGGATAGATGCTCTTCTAACTTTTGTCTACTTTATCAATCATCTTCTCCCTCACACACAAAATAATATTTCACCCTACTAATTATTATACAACAAACCTTCACAATACTAATTTTATGTTGCATCAAGAAACAATCCAACATAACAAGATCATCATGGATGTTGAATAGCAAGCTATAGCCACAATAGATACATATTTGAAATGGCTCCATTGACTTTTTAGATATTTAACATTTCAATCAACACATCCAAACCTCTCCATTGCAACAACAACTTTGCTTTACATCTAACCAACAATCTAGTCTTTTATGCTTATACCAAACATATTGAGATAGACTATCATTTCATCAATAGCTACATCAAATTGAAGGATATAATTGTACACCGTATTGCATCTTAAGACCAACTTGCTTGTACATATCTTCACTAAAGTTCTCTCTCTGCCACTTTCATTCATCATTTACACAACAAGTTGATGACTCAAGAGGGATTCCATACAAGATTTCCTTGGACCTGTTGTTCATTCTCTTCCTGCTTGGAATTTCCTAATTCACGATCGGAGAGGGACCTTTATCGTGAGAGGCGAGATAACATAATACATAATCAATCATAAAAAGCAATCCAAAAATCAACAATGACTACCATGATCATTGTCCCGCATACAATCACAACCCTTAATCTAAAAATATCAATTCAAACTTAGTCATAGAAAAAAAAAAACCTTTGTCATATGCAACTAACTCAGCACATTCTGGATAAAACAATTTTGGAGAGTACATAAATAAATATCTCATTAAAAAAAGAATGCTTGCTACATGAGATATGTCAAAATGACCACATATCTCCCAAAAAATTAAGATTACTAAATGGCTAGTTTTGGGTCACTATCACACATGGTGGTGTCACCCAATCCTCAATTATGGAAAAACACTAAACACAATGTCTCAAGTGTGCCCACTCCAGGAAATGTAGAGCCTAGAGGGTGAGTCTTTCTAAATACCTAAAACAAATCAATTAATAAATTGTTGCAGCCAAATTGAGAAAATGAAAAATACTAAAAAGATAGAAACTTGAAAAGCACAAAATACAACTTTTTAGGTAGCACTCTATTGCCGAAACTTAAGTAGCGCTCTATTGAGCATAAGAAGAGGTGTGATGATGCAAAATGTCACTATCATTACCCAAAATAAGATCAAAGTTAGTCTCATATATTTTATCAATCAATAACCCCACAAGTTACACATGTTCTAAATACCTTAAACAAGTTAATTAAGGGATTGTTGCAACCAAATTAAGAAAATGGAGACACTAGATGATGATGACATCGATCCAAGGTTCAAACATGTGTATCGCCGGAAGCATCGCAGATCGATGGCCACGATTCAGAGCTTATATTTCTAGTTGTTTATGCATTTTATTTTTATGTTTTCCTATTGTACCCTTATGTTGAGTTGAGTCATGTTGGGGCCCTGAAGGAAATTTAGTCTTTATTTCTTCTTGTATGCTTGAGACCTATATATATGGATCTTTTCTCTTGTAATAGCTAATGAATATTTTGAATGAAAATTGTGTTTTATTTCTACTTCTTCTTGCATGAGAGCTAGAGAAGGGAGAGAGCTCAGGGGGAGCAAATCACAAGGCCCACCAGTCGTTGGAAGAGTCCGCGGCTCGTGGTATTTTCTTCTTCTATCTTTTGTTTTTCCCTCACCCTCTTTCTTTTCCCCATCCGAAAGATCTCTTTGTGAGTTCTTAAATTTTGTTTTAGATTTCTTTGTGAGATCTAAGCGGAATCATGTGAGGTGAATTGATCTTTGTTTCTACACAATTTCAATCTTGTTTGTCTCTATAGCATTTTCCGTTCCCCCTCCCCATCTCCGTTTTGACCGCCGGATATTCCCCTCCCCCGAGACCCCTCATCCCCTCTCCACCTCACGGCTAATCCCCCATACCCGAACCCATGCCGCCGGCTCCACCCCATTAGCCACCGGCCGAACCTTCCTCTCCACCCCCTTTTGGATTTCCTAATTTGGTTGGGTTAATTTATGGATTGATTTGAATTTGAAATTATTCAAATTCAAATTTCAAATTCTTTCCTAATTTAGTTCATCTATTTTTGAAAATTACTTAATTGAAATCAATTTGAAATTAAAATTCAAAATCATGTACGTTACTTTTGTCCAAATTCTATAGAGGGGAATTACCTTGCCTTTCTCTACTATTTGGTTCCATAATCTAAGGAGCTTAATTTCAGGAATTAAAATCCATTAAATGCCCTGTTTCATGCAAGCCAGAATCCTATTTTAGGTAATCAATCCAAGGCACGTTACTTTTCCCTCTAGCCGTAATTCCCCCATGCCTTTTTCTGTTTGATTAGGAATTCAAATTCCCGTCATCCCCTGGCTCCAAAAGCTGATGCAAGCCGCCGGCCCTGCATAAGGAATTAGGAGAATTAAATGAGTTTCCTAATGCTACCTTTCTTGGCAACAATCCAAGCTTTTCTCTGAGTCAATTCTCCAAGAGATAACGTCAAATTCTGTCCACGTATTTTCAGCCTCCTGAATTGGAATTAATTCCACCATCTGGCCACAAGCAGCCGCCTCCTCCTTAATTGTTTTGCTTGTTTTATTTCTCCAAAATCCTTCCAAAATTGAGCCGTTTCATGAGTCTCCTGCACTCCAAATTGTTCCCAGAATTTCCTGCACTCCAGAACCTGTAAAGGAATTTTGCTCTCAGCTTTCTATTCTCAACCACTAAAATCTGAGAATTTCTCTCAGCTTTTTTTGGTGGAAAACTGAGGCTGTTTTCAGAATTTAAGAGAAGAGGTGTGGAGCTTACAACCTCTCTCCTACCAAGAGAAAATTTGAGATTCCTCTCAGGTTTTGGGCAAAGAAATCAAAATTTGTCTCAGATTTTTGGAGAGGAGATCCTCTCCTTTTTTCATTCTACACCGGAGATTATTTGGATCGAGTGGTTCCTACTCTTGCGAGCGTCATCGACCGCCAACTTCCAAACTATGATTGGAGCATCGACAGTCAACCATTCCCGCCGTCCTCGCCACCGTCAACCTTTCCGTGCTTCAAGGCCGTTGGGGTTTCTACCGTCCTCGTGGCATCGTTGAGTATACTAAAGACCTTCTTCCGCTAATCCTAGTGTAGTTGAGTGATCCATCCCCAAGGTGATAATTCTCATTATTAAGTTGCGGATTGTTGATTAATAGCTTTTGGTATTGCTACTATCTTTGGTTACCTAAGAGTTTTGGTTAATTTGTGTACTTCTTCGCCTAAGCTAGTTGAAGACTAATGTTCTTTATTGAAATTCCTTGATTATTGCAATAAGCTATTGAATGGAATTACATTGCCAAATTATTCTTAAAATTTCTTAATGAGCTCCTGCGCATGTTGGTTTCACATCACTAGAATAAGAGAAACAAGTGACACATCAAACACAACTTCTAAGATAGTGCCCTCTGATGGATAAATAGGGGTGTGAAGGCGCAAAATGTCATTGTCATAGACCTCAATATGCTCTAGTCTTATAGATTTTATCAATTACCAGCACCATAAGTAACATATATCAGTGAATATTCTTTATAAAAAAATGGTAAAAGTCAATTAACGGATTGTTGCTGAGAAAGTGGAGTCACTAAAATAACAGACAAAAAAAGCACAAACAAAATTCTTCTCTGTGCACTCTCCTATTGATACATCATTTATATCCATAATAATTCGGGGTTGAATCCCCTCAACTTTCAAGATCCATTGAATGTAGTAATAGCAAATTGGAGTGATCTTTCTAGGCAAGATCCGGACTCAAATACATAGCAAAGCCAAGATTAGGATTTCAAAATCATTTGATTGAAACATGGTGGCTAATATTCCAAAAATATCATGTCATTCATGGTTAGTAATAGGGAGGAAGGAAAATAACGGAAGTCAGCTCTAGGTCACTGAGTTACCTCAATTATGTTTAAGTTCTCATAGAAATGTCAATGGAATCCTACAGAAAAAGCTTCATTTTCTGGAGGCATGTCCAAGGAAAGAGACCCTTCTAAAACCATCACCACTTCAGCAATGGATGGCCTAAGACTTGGTTTATTCTGCATACACCATAGAGCTAATCTTACTACTCTCTCCATTTCTTCCAACTCAGCATCCCCAATTGATAAATGGGGGTCAACAAACTGACACAACTTCCCAACCTTACACATCTGATAAGCTGAATTACATAGTTTGTCATCATCGACGAACCTGTTTTCTGCAAATATGTGTAGCAAAATCCGACCAAGCATGTAAATATCTCTCTCCAAAGGACTCTCAGATGAAGAAGCAACATCCTTCTGTAACAAGGCATGGAGGCCATAATAAGTAACTTTAACAATCATGTTCTCATCAAGTAGAACATTTTCCAGCTTCAGATTTCCATGAGGTATGCACTGCTTGCATTCTAGGTGTAAGTAGGATAGAGCTCGTGCAATTCCAATGGAAATGTTGAGCCTCTGATGCCAGCCATCCTTGCCTCTGCAATGCTTTGTGTTGAGTAACCATTGATCAAGAGAGCCGTTGCTTATGTATTCATATACCAGAACCTTGTGTGCAAGTTCATAGCAGTAACCTTTTAAAGCAACGAGGTTTTTATGGTGAGTACTGCCCAAAGTTGAGACCAATAGCAAGAAATCTCTCTCAGAAACTACTGCATTACCAATCACTTTTACAGCCACAAGTATCTTGTTAGGTAACATGCCTCTATAAATGCTCGGCCCCAGCTTATTCCCAAAATTCTTAGTCAACTCTTTCACTTCTTCGAGTGATAACCTAACCATAGCACTGTAGTGTGGATTCATTCGAAAATCTTTTCTCCCTTCAATTTTAGTCTGCCTTCTTCTATACAGAACAAACCAAACTATAATTATCTCCACAATGAAAAAGACAGAAGCTGCGATCAAAAGAAGTACTACAATACCAACCATAAAACTCTTATGTCCAACTATTTGAGCTAAGTGTTGCTTCGCATCCAATGGCACTGTGTTTCCATGCAAATTAGCAGCTTGAGCAGATACAGCCTCGGGGACAAGGCAGACTTTCAAGAATGAAGTAGCAGGAACAGAAGAGTAACGGTAACCACTGATGAAGCTAGTTCTCTTAATGGTGCAAAGTCCCGAACCGTCATTTTTAGCAGTCACAGCAAAACAACTACTATCATTTAAGCAGTAACTTCTGCAAGCATCTAAGCTCAGCATCATATCGAAATCATGAGGAGGATAAAGGCTATATAAAAATGTCTGTTTGAGAACCAGCATGGTAATACCTGTGTTGCAATTTCCCAAATCTGCAAGTTTCTCACAATCACCAGAAGCGGAATCCTGAAGAACGCACTCACAAGAAGGTCCGGAAGAATTATAACGACAAACATGATATAATCCACAGAAGCCAAACACATGGCACTGACTCGGCACAGCTTGCCAGCTAACCTTCCATGAAGAACTAGCATTGTTCCATGAATATATTCTCAGATTGCCATCAGCATCAATTCTCAAACGCCTGAAAGCCACAAATGGATCTTTGTAATCCTCAGTATAACAAAACCAAGCAAGACCCCCCTGAACATCAAATAACCCTAGAAGCCCATCTGCCTCAAGATGAACTTCTCTAACATCCACAGGCTGGCTCAGATGACTACTCCAATAAGTCACATTGTCCTCCCAAACAAGTGATATGTCGCCAGATCTCTTATTAATTTCAAAACTATAGTAGCTAGAAGCGGAGTCTGCCAAAGAGGCTTGTAGAGACTGAGGAAATGAGAGAGACTGACCAGGAAGTAGAGTATCTGTAGGACTGTTAAAACTCTCCCAGACGACTCTATCTCCACTGCCCATGAGAACCAAGTTCCCATTGTTCATGAGAGTTGCAGTTTCAACTCCAAGATAAGCAGTGCTGCTGCTCCAAACTGGCAGACCATGACGACTAAAGTCAATTAAAACCAAGCTCCCATCCATTGAGAGCTGCAGTGTCGAATTTTCGCTAACCCTAACCCCAGCACCAACAACCCAAACGGGGACGCTTTCTCCAATGTTACGGAGATTATACCAAATTCCCACTACAAAACTAGCATCATCAGACTCGTAATCCCCAAGAAACCCAAAAGCAAAAACCCCATTTTGTGAAGTCCAAGTAATAAACTTTTCATAACCAAAAATCTGGAAGCCGAGAGGGACAGAAACCAGCGGACGCTCCTCTGATAACCCTCGGCAAGCACAACCCAGAAGAAACATTGCCATTAAAAAAGCAGCTGGACTACCAAAAAGGTGTTTTTTGAGGACCTTACCTCTAAATGAATGCACTGATGCGCCTTGATTCCTTCGACTGATGGAAACCCCGAGCATTTCGGCTGAGATTGCCATGGATTTCATGCGGAAGTGTTGAGAACGCACCAGTAGCAATTGGATTCAAGTGGCGGTTTTGAGCTCATGGGACGTAGGGGAAGGGTCTGGGGGTAGGAGAAAGGAGTGAAAGTGAGAACATTGGAACTGTGCTTGGTGGACGGAAGACGGGGAGCAGGTGGGAAAAAAGCCTTTCGGGGAACCCATTAGAGTGCGCCCACTTCTGGTTTTTGTCTCTCCTTTTCCGGCCTTTTTTAATGCTATGTATGTAAATCTGACTATATAGAAGTCTGATAAATGTAAAAAAAAGGTATTATGGTGATCAAAAGCATTTTAAGCTGCGATTATTTTACTGCAATCTGATAATTTTAATCAATTAAAATTGAAATACATTAAAAAATTATTAGTATATTTTAATATTTTGACAAATTTTAACTAAATTTTATAAATATTTATGAGTAATCTTCAAATTTTTTATTTCTTTATCATCAATAGGTTGATCTGATGCGAAGCATTTTAGCTTAAAATGACTCTTAGGAATACGTGGTGTAATTTGTTATAAGTTTGTTATAGGATTCTAGAATCTTCTAGATTTCTCTAGTTATCTACTTGCTTATTATATATAAATTGAGTAAGAGGAATGAGAAAATGATGAATATTATCTCTTTTTTCAATTTTTTAAGCTTTGTGTTTGTTTTTAGTCCCTGAATTGGATTATCTTCAAGCAGGTCCAATTCTTTCGAGTCCACTGCATCATGGTCCGTTAATTTTTTATGTATTAAAACTTGATCCCTAACCTTTTAATATTTTCCAATTAAAATTTAATTTCAAAACAGATATATCAAATGAGAAGCAAATAGGTGTTGAATCTCAACTCCTATAATTATTATTGATAATTAAAGGTGCAATTGCCTAATTAATTTAGGCCATCCAATTTATTCTTTAGATAAATTTGAATTAATTTTAAAAAATTTATAATAATTTGAATCATAATCATTGAAAATAGATCGAACGGTGAGATGAGTGCAATATGCCATATAAAATTATGAGCATATTATGTAGGATCTCAGCCCAAAGCTAAAACAATAGGATGATTTTTATTAGAATATCCTCAATTAAATTTGATTAAAATAAAAATTGGACCCATCAAATTAATTTTGATATAAATCATCATATAAATATGAATGGTATTTGGCTTGATCCACTCTAAAGAAAAAAGGCACAAATAAGAGAAATAATGAAGAAAAATCTCTCTTTCTTATTGATCGCCGCTTGCGGGCAGAATTTTCATTCTCTTTTTTCGTGATGTAATTGTTAGTAAATAGATAAAATTTATTTCTACAGAGGAAAAATATTTAAAAACAAATAAAAAATTAAAGACATGACAATTGGTAAAATTTTAATATAAATTTATTTAATTGATGACTATATTATGTTCTCATCAATATAAATTTTATTATAATTAATTATAAGAAATTTTCTCAAAGTTACTTACACCCCCCTCCCTCTTACTCTTAATAAAAAGTAAATTAGCCCAACTAAAAATACAATAAATATTAATGAAATAGTTGTAAATATTGAGTATCTGTCTAAAGGCTCTACTCCCAACTTATATATATGATTAAGGCTTCATTTGCGACATCTTTCTTATTATTTTTTAAAGAAGTTTTTTCACTAAAAAACTGCTTTAAAAATTATTAAGAAAGTTGTCCTAAACAAAGCATATGTTAATGTAGTGTTTTTTTTTTATATGACAAGAACAAAAGTTTGAAAAATAATCAAAACTTGAATTATCAAAACATAGAGAGTACAATCATCAAAGTTCCATCAACTCTTAAGAAGATTATAAAATGAGTTACCCACAATTTAACATTTGATTATGCATTAGTTTTTTTGTTAGTTCATTCATTTTCTCCTCTCTTGCTTTTGTCATAAATTACTCATTTTCTCTCTCTAGCATTTGAAGTTAATTATAAAGCCAAACGCCTATTTTTTTAAAATTATGTTTAACTCGTTTTACACATTTAATTTTAGCAATTAGTAAAAATATTATGATATCAAATGTTTTAAGGTTTAATTTAAATATATATATATATATATATTAAGAGAATTTTATAAGAAAATGCGTTAAAGTAATTATGTTTGTTTTCTTATAGTGGCCCCAAAGAAAAAAAAGGGGATTTACCTACATAACACTTAAAACTCACATATTTACATATTTAACACCTGAAACTGCTAATTTACACTATCTACAGTTGAAATATCTTATTTCCTTGCATCTTGTACTTCGTGACAGCTCCCATTCGCTCACAGGTTCATCTCCTCACCCTGTTTTCCGTTGATTTCCTACATGAGAAAGCCCTAGTTATAATGTTTTTGAACACTCGTTTTTTGTGAGAATGTCCTCCTACTCCATCATTCTATTATTGCTGTGAGTTTTGAGTGATGCCTTTTTTTCCTTTTATTTCTTGCCATGAGATATGCATATATTTTTTTTTCTACCTTGCGTTGCATTTTTTTTTATTTTTAAGTGGTGGTTATGATGAATGTATTTGGGTTACAATTAAATTTGTGTGATATTAGAGTGAAGTTAAAGGTGAAGAAAGAAGAACATATGATGGTGAAAAATACCAAACTATGAAATTAGAGTATGATTTGCTCAAATCCTTATAGAGAAGGTTTAAAAGATTTATCCATGACTAATTGGTCATGAGTTTAAGTTACACTACCATGTTAGTCCTACTTCTCCCAAAGCTTATAAGACAATTTCAAGTGATAATGAGGTCATGCAAATGATCGGCGGGTTGAAGTTGTCGTTACGTTACATTAGGATGCAGAAGCTGATAAGAACTTAGAAGGTTTAAAGAGTTGTCCTAGCACAGGCAAAGCTTTTAATGTTGCTTCAAACAATATTGACTTTGAAATCTTATGCAGTGATTAGGTTCTGCGACCAATTAGTGATGGTACACAATACACATAGAGTGTGCATGCGTCATTTATGAATAAGCATGAAGAAGCAATTTTGTTGCTCTGATAGTCCAAGGTTATGAAACATAGCCTAGAAAGCTATGAATTCCTACATAAAGATTGATTTTGAGTTGAAGTTGTAGAAAATCTACAATATTAGCCCAAGTGTTCACTCATATTTGACTTATTTATCATATAATTGGTCGAAAAGTACATTTCCAACTAAAATTAAAATACTTGTAGCACCAACAATATGTCCAAATCTTTTAATGCTATAGGCAAACCTATGATTGATCTTATTGATATGATTAAATAGTAAATTGATCCTTGATTTTTCTTTTTTCACGTGCAATGCCTAATTCACAAAAGAATTGAGTTTCTTTATCTTTACTAAAGATTTACATGGAACAGTCATTCATTAAGAAAAAAAAAAGAAAATCAGTAACATATAATTTTTTTTAAAAGAGGATATATTTTATTCCATCAAAAAAGTGATTAAAAGTCTTTACAAGAATCAATAACTCACAGAGTTACCAATAAAATCAAAAATAAACCAAGAGTCAAACATCAGCAACATATAATGACATATAAGAAGTTCACATTTTCTGATCAAATTTGTTAGAAGTAATTGCATTCAAGCATCTGATTCAAAGCATTTGAAACACAACAAAGTGACAAAAGAAAAAAAATTTCACAAAACTTTTCTCACAAAGATCAAAACAATTCATTAAAAAATTTAATGCATATATCGATCGACTTATATGCATTAAACAGAACTAAAGAACAGTCACTGTAACTTTCGATGGTCTTCTTGTTGCAGTTTGCTCTTCTTTCTTAAAGCTGGAGCTTCTCCCTTTCTCTTTCAGAGCCATGCATGACTTCATATGGGAGTGCAGCTTCTCAGGCTTGAATGGTTTCCCGCATTGCCTGCAAATTTAAACAAATAAAGCATTTTTGTTTTACAATTTTTTTCTTCAGCAAAAATCATCGTATCTAACTTTCTTTACAGTACTATATCAAATCTTCTTCCGCTAAATTTGATTGAACTCACGAGCAATTTGGCTCTGTAGAAGGCTTGTATCGGACGGATGCAGATTTTTCTGTCATTTTTCTTGATCCTCCATTGCTTCCTTTTTTCCCCCAGTTCTTCGTCCTAAGTGTCATTTTGGATCAAATATTCAGTAAAAAATGATATGTTGATCTTAAGAAGAATACTAGAAGCAGAATAAAATATGAATACACACAGAAGTAAACATATATATAAGCTGCGTTTGATGCTTTTTTTTTTCTGATAGATAAAAATCATAAAAACTATTGCTGTTTGTTTGATCACAAAACTTTATATATCAAAAATATTACTTGATATTTATTTTATGATAATATTTTAATCAGACAAATATTATCAAAATTTTTAAGAGATTTTAATCAGCTAGAAATACAAAATGACTTTTTTTAAGTAAAAATTAATATTTAATCATACTGTATTCAATACAAAGATCATAATTTAAACTCTGAAATTGTATATTTTCACTCAACCTAAAGTCCTAAACCATTGTGGTTTTTCAAGAAGGGTGTGTCTTAGGCTTTGTTTTGGGTGATTTTCTTATCGCTTCTTAAAGCAGTTTTTTAGTACAAAATTTTTATTTTTTATATTGAAAAGATGCTTCGAGAAATAATAAAAAAGTCATCACAAACGAAGCCTTAGACTTTATTTGGGACGGCTTTCTTACTCCTTAAAGTAATTTTCTAGAACAAATTTAAATTGTTTTACTAAAAAAATATTTTAGAAAAGCAGTAAGAAAGCTAGCCGTCCTAAACGAAGTCTTAATTATCACATGAATTATCATTTTTTTCTTCAGATTTACCATAATGTCCAAAAATATTAAAATAAGAATAATTAAAAAGAATGATAAAGATTTAATATTAAACTCATACTTAATTAAATATAAATATTTTTACATAAAATATATAAATTCTTAAAAAATTTACATGATATGTTTGTAAATTCCAACTAAAAATTAATGAATTAATGAAAAGCAAAAGTGGGAAGTAGATGAACACCTCTCATTGTTGCTATTACTCGTCTGATAATTCTTCCGCGATATCGATCCATTCCGCTGGCGACTCTCTCTCTTCAGAGAGTCTTTTATATCCACAAGCCTACATCTCAGGAGATTCCTTAAAATATCCGCCGCCCGCCGGCGGGGCCGAACTTCCCTTCTTCGTCCTTTACTATTACTTCTATTAACGTTACTGCCACTCTTCTTAATCACAACCTCATTACAACTCTTCTCCTGATCTCCTTCTTTCTTCATCTCTTCTCTTCTCTTAGACTTCGCAGCAGTATGATTTTCAATAGCTTCTTCAGAAGAATTAGTTGAAGTTGAAGGCGCCACTGGTCTTAATGGCGACTCTTCATCATCACCACGCGGAGGGGGCTTCGGAGAGATGTTTTCTTCAATCTGCAAACTCTCATAAGATATCTCTTCTTCTTCTTCTTCTAATTCATTTTCGTCTTCAACTTCATCTTCTTCTTCCCTGTCTTGTTTTCTAGTTGAACTAGTACTCCTTCCATTGAATGGAAAGAATTGCTCGACAGCTTTGTTGTGTTGGGAAGGGATGAGTGATCCTTTGAGGATGTATTCGTTGTCAGAGAATGGAGTGATGAGATCATTGTCGGTGAGATCTTGCCATATGTGGCCAGCTTTGTAGCTCCTGTAAGTTAACAAACTCTTGAGTCTCTGATCTTAATTACTTAATTAACAAGAAAGAGTTTGACAGTTTTACTCATGATGAAAATTTTCATACAGACAATGTCAATGGTTCTTCAAATTAAGGCTATGTTTGGGACGGCTTTCTTAATGTTTTTTAAAGCAAAATTTTAGTTAAAATTTTTTAAATTAGAAAGCTGTTTTAAGCACCAGTAAGAAAGCTGTCCCAAACGAGTCCTTTAGCGATGGTTATTTTTTTCTATATATTTGCATCAATAAAAATCACTTTTAATTACTTTTAGCCAATAAAAAGGATATTTTCATTCATCATATATTAATTTTTTGCCAAATCAAAAACTTCCTAAATTAAAGAGGAACACAATGCACAATTCTTTCCAATAGAAAAGTTAAGAAGGGTGGACATTAAAATAAAAAAAAAAAAAAAAATTAAATCAACAACGATAGCAATAAAAATAAAAATAAAACCTTATTTATTTAAAACAAATAAATAAGTAACAACTACGTAATGACAAATCAAGCCATGTTTATATATATATGAGTTCAAAATTTTAAAAAAAAAAAAAAGGAAAAAATTTATCTCTAGCTATATCAATCCCGATCTAATTTGCTTCTGACGAAAAATTATTAAATATACTTTGAAATTAAAGTTGTATATAAAAAAAATTATATTACACTAATCTCAAAGCAAATTTAATGAATTTTAAGCCCATCTTATAGTGAATTACATAAAGATAATCTAACACAAATAAAAATAAAAATAATAACAATAAATCAAACCTCTTGTAAGACCAAGAAAAAGATTCCGGCATTTCTCTTCCCCTAAGCTCTGATAGCCATCTCTTAACATCTACATTCATATCATAACATCCTCATCAAAACTACATAAAAAACACAAGGCATCATTTGGGATGGCTTTCTTACAGCTTTTCAAAACAGCTTTTTAGTAAAAAAAATAATTTTGAACTATAAAGTTGTTTTAAGAAACAGTAATTAAGAAAACTTGTCCCAAATGAAGCAAGAAATCAACAATAGTCTTACATCAAATATAAATTTGACATAAATACAATTAAATTATTAATTTTCACACCTCGAAGATGGACTCCATTGTTGTTTAAATGATGAACACGAATCAGATGAGGCTGCTCAGTCTTTCCATTTCGACTAAGGAAGTAGACCACATGAATCCTTCTAGTTTCCCCTCCTCCTCCTCCTCCTCCTCCTCCTTCCCTTCTTCTATTTCCGTCCATCTCTTCACAGACCTGCTTTGCTTTCTCTGATTTATTTTTCCTGCTGTTCGACATCTGCCATGATTACTCTAACGTTAATATATTTTTTCCTGCTTAATTAATTTTATAAAATAGTCTCATTCATATAAAAATATACTCAACAATCTCTTCTGCAAACAAAGAAAGTTTCTAATATTTTTACATAAGATTATGATGGTTTTATTTCATATAAGAAATTAAAAAACTTATATGAATCATTACAGAGCCGGCTGTATGACTTAGTTCAAAAACGAGAAAATAAAAAATAATAATAATAATTAAATGGTACCTTGAGGATGAATGGTCTCATGGATGAGCTGGGAAGCAGTACTGTTCTTCTTGGAAGAAATCAAAGAGGAACCCTAACAGCTTTCGATAGAAGAGAGAGAGAGATAGACATATTTATTCATAATCAAAGAGGAACTTTACGTCCATGAATTTTGTATTAGAGAAAAAAATTAATTTTTAAGAATTTATCATTCTTATTTTATTATCTAATTTTTATTATAAAAAAATATATCAGGATTTATATATAATTTATTATTTATATACGTAGAATGAGTATTTGGAGATAATTATTAATTAGTGAGAATTGGTCAAAAATTTTATCGCGATGGACAATTATTTTCTGCAGCAAGATTTCATACAATTAAAAATTTTATATTTGTAATATTTTGCCCCGTCAACTTCAATCCGTAGAATATAAAAATTGATTCAAAATGTCATATTAGATAAATTTAGTTAATAAGACAAAGAAAAAAAATTATTTCTTATGACGTTTACTTTTTTTTTTAATTTAAAAATAAATTTTATCTAGATAAAAAATAAAAATTTTATCTACAAGCCCTTTTTTTATTTTCTTTTCTAAAATAATAAGGAAAATCTTATAATTTATTGAAAATATTTTATGAAGTAAAACATTATATTTAGAATTAAACTTTATTCATTAATTTATATATTATTATTTTTTAATAAATAATTAAATATTGCTCTGCGACACCTCATAATTTTTTATCAATAAATATTTAAAATTATTAAATTTATTTTCAGATAAATATAATATAGATTTTTAATATAATAAATCAAAGTTAAAATGAATTTAATTATTTCGTTAAAAATTATATCTGAATATCTTAAGATCATTAAAAAAAAGAAAATTGTTATCAGCTAAGTAGTTAAAATTAAATTACTGAAAGTGAACGCAGCGTGCCTTGCGGGTTGGTTTATATGGAGGAGAAAGGGAACGTTTCCTATCAGCAAACTTAGGCTTCGTTTGGGGCGGCTTTTTTATTGCTTTCTAAAACGGAGTTTTAGTACAAAAATAAAAAATTTTATACTAAAACTCCGTTTTAGAAAGCAGTGAAAAAGCCGTCCCAAACGAAGCCTTAGGCTTCGTTTGGACGACTTGCTTTCTATTTTATAAAGCAGCTTTTTAGTATAAAAATTTTAATTTTTATACTAAAAAGTTGCTTTATGAAACAGTAAGAAACCCGTCCCAAACGAAGCCTTCATCAAATTAAGACTTTGTTTGGGACAGCTTTTTTAATGACAAAAATTTTAATTTTTTAACTAGAAAGATATTTTAAGAAGTAATAAAAAAGCCAACCCAAATAAACTCTAAATTTCATTATTTATAGAACAATTGAACATTAAATTTATTTCGGTTTTGGGTGCTTTGGTCACTTTGCTGAGATGGAATTGAAGCAGGACTATGATGAAGCAGTTTTACTGCATGCGTCTTGGATGGCCAGGGTTTGGTTGGCAACCTTGGTGGCTCGTTGTAGTGTGTTTGGTTGCTTGTCGGCTTGGATTCCTGGCAGTTTATTTGGTCCTTCTTCGATGGTCTCTCCCTGGCAACTATGTGTCGTTCTGTGCCCGATTGTTTCTGGTTTGGTCAGTCTTTCACTCAGATTATTTTTAAAATGTTGATGTTTGTGTTTATCTGATTGTAATTCTCCTGATATGGGTCTGCTGTGATCAGGTGATGTATCCCTTACTTTTAATAGATATTTTGTTTTGGTTAAAAAAAAAATAGAACAATAAATTTATAGAACAATTGTTTGTTGCATAATTTACATTATTTTTTTATATCATCACCTAGAATATCATAAATAATTTTCAGAGGACGTCGATTTATTTTGATGTCTCATTACAAATGCTCTTATTCTGCTAGGGGCGTCAAAAACTGGCCTGATCCAACAATCTGATTTAAATTTTCGGGTTGACCCAAAATTTTGAAATTCACCTTGTTGTCATTTGCGTTCATTTAAAAGGATAATTTAAGGTTAAAATAGTCATATTTATCTAAAAAAATATGATCATTGTGATAATTATTTAAACAGGCTGGGTTCGAGTTAAGTAAGGTTTGCGTCGAACACTTTAACCTTTATGATAAATTGATCGGATTCGGATCAAATATTTTCAACTGGGAAAGTATTGTAGAATTGATGCATAAAAATTATGAAATAAAATTCTTTCATCAAATGATGGGAATTATTTACATATGAAATGAATACCTTAATTTTAAGGATAAATCATTGAATACTTAAAATTAGCTACTGAAAGAGAGAATTCAGCGAATGAAAGGTAATAAGGCTTCATTAGGAACAGCTTACTTTTGTTTTTATTTTTTTATTTTTTAAAAAATATTTTCTTAATTATAGTTTTAAATATTTTTTTTTTCAAAAACAAATAATTTTTATGTCTAATATAATAATGATGATTTTAAAGGCCATTAATGTGTTTTACTAATGATAAGTGTGATACAATGTCAATAAACTACAGACAATAGAACACCGAGGTCTAAGAGACCAATTATGGATAATCTGGAGCTAAGCTATAGCTGAGAATTTTTAGTTTAAAGCATGATACCTGTTGCGTCTTGGAATATTCGCGGCGGTAGAGAAATATATAGTTTAACGTCTTAGAATTGTACGAAGATCCAACACACAAGCAGATAAGTGAGGGGGTGAAACATTCATAAGAGACACCAGAGTTTTTACGTGGAAAACCCCTGAAAAGGGGGAAAAACCACGGGGCCTGGCTCAGTTTGAATGAATCCACTAGTATTTGTAGTCGATTACAAATGAGGCCCTTCCTTAGGAGAAGGCCTTGAATTGATGTAGCAAATGTACATCATATAGATTGCATTACATGGTAGGAGTTACATATACAGGTTTGTTTGGCCTGAAGGACCGTAGTCGGCAGGAGACCGTAGTCGGCAGGAGACCGGGGTCAGAAAGACCGTTGTCTGTTGATGGAGGTCGGAAGGACCATAGTAGGCGACGAAGGCCTGAAGGACTGTAGTCGATAGAAAGCTAGGGTCTGAAAGACCGTTGTCTGGTGATGTAGGTCGAACAGACCGAAGTAGGTGATGAAGGCCTGAAGGACCGTAGGCGGTAGGAGACTGGGGTCTGAAAGACCGTTGTCTGGTGATGGAGGTCGGACGGACCGTAGTAGGCGACAGAGGTCAGAAGGACCGTAGGCGGTAGGAGACAAGGAGTCGGGTGTTAGTCCCAGTGTCACTTGGAAGATCGGATGTTGATGGTCTGGCCTTGAGTAGGACGTCGGGTCTTAAGCAGGACGTCAGGTCTTCAGCAGGACGTCAGGACTGAATGTCGGACCTTAAGGCAGTGGTGCAATGAAACTCCGACGGTGGTCCAGCGAGGCTTCGGTGGTGGTCCGGAGAGGTTCCTGCAGCGGTCCGGCAGAGGTCCGGCGGTGCTTCTGCCGTGGTCCGGCGGTGGTCCGGCGGCCGTCGAGGAGGAGCTTCCTCCTTCTCTTCCTCCTTCTCTTCTTGCTTCGGCCCCCTGCTTATGAGAAATGAGGGCTCTATTTATAGATTTTCTGGAGTGGCATCGCCCGTAAATAGGTGTGAGATCAAGGGCGAATAGGGAGTGGTTTGAATGGACGGCCGATAGTGAACCCTTCGATCGTACACCGTTCGTTAGACATTTGAAGGCCTTAATGATGTCGGAATTCAGCGATCTTGGGCTCGTTGGATTCGTCTCGTCGAGCCCTTCGATTTGAGTATAAGCTCGTCAAAATCAGAGACCGTTTAGTAACTCAAATTGCAGTTTAAACCTTCCAACAGTGCTTTGAGCCCTTGATTCGGACTCATTTAGGCTCGGATTGGGTTGATCTTGGTGTCGTTGGGTTCGTATTTCCGAGACGCTCAGTTTGACTGTAAGCTCGCTGAAATCGGAGTTCGGGTGCTCCCAGAATTAATTTTTGAAGTTTCCCACTAGCTTTTGCCTCGAGATTCGTGCCCGATCAAGCTAATTTTGTGATGCCGTATCAATACCAATAGGACCTGAATCTCTTGCAATCTAATTAGGAACTAACCTAGCTGATAACACATATTTATGATTTGTTTGATATTAACTTGTTGCCGACTGGGAAATTCGCAACGATCGATAGAGTATTGAGATTCTTCGTCTTATCTATGCACGAAAATTCAACGCACAAATAAACAATTAGAATAACAAAGAAACACAAAAATTTTACTCGGAAAATCATAAAAAGGGAAAAAAACTATGGCTCCTCGTCTAGCTGAAATGATTATACTAGTGTTTGAATGAGTTAAAAAAATCTTCTGGTCCCCTAACTCAAGGATAGGGAGAATAGTGTGTTGAATATTTCTCTAAACTTCAGACAAGCGTAAATTTGGTAATGTCTGAATATTTGGAAGAGACCTGATGATGTCCAACGAACGTTGAAATCCAACAACGGTTGGTTGTTGGAAAGAAATTTGGTGGTGGTCAACGATCAAATGAAATTCAGCGACAGTAGGTGGTTGGGGAAAAAAATCTTACAATGATCGGTGGTAGGGAAGAAATTTGGTGACGGTCAGTAGTCAGGAAGAAATTTGAAGATGGTTGGTGGTGCTAGCTAGAGGATGCAAGTGAGCTTGCTAGCTTTTATTTCCCTTCTCCTCTCCTTCATGTGAAGAATGGGGGCCTATTTAAAATTTTTTGGAGTACTGTGGCTTGTAAATATGAATAAGATCAATGGCATATTGGAAGCGTTTCATCGGATGACTGATAGTGATTCCCTTGATCATAGAGCATTTATCAAGCATTTATGTGCCTTAATGATGTCATAATTAAGCAATTTTGAGCTCATTTGATTTGTCTTGTTGATATGGATAATTTGAAGCTAAGTTAGCTGAGATTTTTAAGTTTGGATTGAAGAACGTTTAGTTTAAAGCATAATACTAATAAAATTTAAATCTCTTGCAATCTAATTTGGAACAAATTAAGCTAGATGATAACTCATATTTATATTTTGTTTGTTATCAGCTAAAAAATCTTGGATTTTAGGGTTGGTGTGGTATTTTTTTTAGTGATGACAATCATTAACTCTATGGAGGATTTGGGAAGTAAAAAATTCATTGTAACAACTAGAACTCTTATTTATTGAGATATTGTCCATTTTGACCTAATGGTCTTACAATTTTATCCCATTGTTGTAACTTTCCAGAAGGTCATCATCCCAAGATTGCTCCCATATATATAAGCATACTTAACTTTGAAAATTTTTAATAAAATTTCTGCCATTACAACAAAAACACCTCGACATTATAAAATTTAATCTTTTTTTTTTCATTATTTAAAAAAAATTTATACTAAGAAGCTGCTTTTTGTAGCAGCTTTCAAAAAAGTAATTTTCTCCATAGCAATTTTATAATCACATTTATAAAAACTTGAAACCATCTCAAACAAACCCTTATTCTTTTGAAAAAAATAATAATAATAACAACTAGTATATAACTATCATACTCAAAATCAAAATCTAATAAAACATTTTTATCACAGCAAAATAAAAAATAAATAAAATTATAGTTACAAAAAAATATTATAATTATCTAAAAGATAAAATTGTGAATATATTCTCCAAAAAAAAATGGTAAATATGTTATATGCATGAGTTACATTAAGGATCTGTATGAAGGAATTGTTACTTATGTTTAAATACAAGGTGGTTTGACCAAGTATTTTCTTATATCTATTATTATAAGTGATGAGATATTTATCATTTTTCTTAAAAAAAAAAGTATTTAAAATTATAAAATTATAAGCTAGAGCAAAATCTAATATGTCCTTATCACCTTCATTAGTCGCTTCAAATTCATAGCCAATATATATATATATATATTTTCAAAGATAATAATTTTATTGACTAATAAAAGGGTTACAAAAGCAAGCGGAAAGAAACAAAACTACAGAACTGAACACAACTAATAAAAGCAACCTCAGAAAAAGAAAGCAAAAATCCACCCGATGGCTCAGCATAAAGCCGAGACTACCAGCATCCTCGAGACTGCTCAAGGACCATCCAGAAGGGAGCATCAAAGGTTTCCAAAAGAAAGTCGACGAGGGTGCGAGCCCCAGCCACATCATAGCCCCGCAACCATAAACCGAACGATGAGCAAACCGATCAAACGGCCAAAAACAAGCAAAGTAAAAACGAATTATCTTCTTCTACCACCTCGATTCCAAAATTTCCCACGAGAGGCAATCATAAGAGGTTTATCAGGAACCATTTTAAAATCAAAGTCAGGATCTGAAAAAGAGGCAGAATCAGAATCATCTTCAGACGAATTGTTCAACCAGTCACCATGGGTCCTAACATCCATTCCGGGACTAATACCCAACATAGTTTGGGATGCCAATAAATTTACAGGAACATTAATCAACCTGCTTTGCACATCCGAATCCACCACCTGGCCCCCCACATTAGAGTCAACCTCCCTAATATTAATCTGCATCCAATCAGAAACTTCCTCATCACCCAGAACAGGCGAATCGCCATGAAGCAAACCACCACCCACGGCAGGTAAAATCGCAGCAATATCAAGATTATGACCCAACCCCTCACTAACATCCGGCACCGGAATAACTTTCGTATTACACTCCATCACAGCCGTATGCCCAATATCAGCACACGAGGGAAAAAAAGGATTCGCATTTGGAGACAACAAATTATCAACCACATCCGTAGCACCTGCATCAATTACAACATTGCCTTCCCTAATGATATCCAAATTCACATCCATAGGAGGATTTAAAACCAACTCCCCACAAGGGACAACTACAGGCTCATCCGATCCTAACACATTCGGCTCTAGCACAACATTGACATCCGATACACCTGCAACAACAGGCATAGTCGACACAGGCACCCCGCATTGGGCAATCACAGGTTTAGAAGTTTTAAGATTGGGATGTAAAATAGGGCAGGACTCCTTAGAATGACCTAAGGAATTACAGTGCATACATAAGCTAGGAATATCATCAAAATTAACGTTCTGTACATACCCCGATTCCACAGAGCCAACCCAAACCTTATCAGCATGTTTCTTGGTAACATCCATCTCAACCAGTATGCGAGCCATGGACGGTCGAGAACCAGACGCCGTAGCCAAGTCTGATTTGAGCGGTCGGCCAAAGAGAGAACCTAAACCGAACAGAATCCTAGGTGAAAATAAATGAGGTCTAAGAAAGGAGAAAGACACCCAAATCGGCACAATCGGGGAATCAACCTCAACATCTAAATGGGGAGACCATTTCACCACTTTCATATAACAATTTTGGACAAAGTAAGATTGGTGTGAAAAAATTCGGCAATAATCAAAATCATTCACCAGTTTAATCAAAACATTCCGGTGATTGAGAACAGTTATCGAAAAATCCCCAATCAGCTTTAAATTAAAACAGAAATTCCGAATTGCATCAACAGATGGCCTCCGCCACGGAAAACGACCAACCAGCGAGAACTCAAAAGGCTTAGCAAGCGCCCGAACCTCTTCTTCAGAAATTAACAAAGCCGGTAATCCATGATGAGAAGAAAAGCCAAGTTCAGGGAAAACAGAAAAAGAAATACCCGAAACAGCATCTTTAAAAGAAAGAGGAGCCACAGCCCCACCCAAAAAGCCGGGATCCCGCAACCGGGAAGACGTCATTCACAATCTCAAGGAAAAACCAGAAGATTAGAGGAGAAAAAAGCTCTCACAAGCGAAGGAACGGAAGAGGCGGCGTAACCCTAGCAGAGCAGACGACATCACGTTTTTGTTGCTTTTGGAGCTTACTCAATACTTGTATTGATTAGCACGTTGAAGCAATTCATGATCTTTAATTCATAGCCAATATAAATGCTTTTATAATCCTCCACCTCTCTACTTATATGTCCATTTAAATCTCCTCCAATAAAAACTCTTTCTTCAAGAGGTATCTTTTACATTAATTCTTTGAAGACATTTCAAATTTATAATTTTAAACATATATCCAAACCTATTTGAGAAACATAAGCATTTATAATATTAATAATCTTGACATCAACAATAATCTTCAAAGTTATAATTCTATCTCCAATTCTATTAATTTTAATAACATTATCCTTCAAGCTTTTATTTATAATCACACATATACCATTTATAATATAACTACTATCAAAATACAAAAATTTAAATCCTAAACAATCAATTTATTTAACATTTTCTCCAACCTATTTAGTTTCATAAATGCATAGAATCTTCATCTTCCTAAGAATCATAAAATTAATTAATTTTGTTAATTTGTTTGTAAGAGAACCTACATTCCAAAATCTTGTCCTAATTTTAGTTTCATGAACTATCTTATTTGCCCACATCCATCCATGATGTGGGAACCCTTGCCTATTTAACATTTCACCTGGGCACCGATGCAACAACCCTTGCACACTTCTCGCTATATTCAAGCCATACAACACGTCGCTTCTAGAAAATGCCCTAGTATTAACACAATGTATTAAAAGTCATGTCATGATTATTTGACAAATTTTTTGCTTATTCTCAACTACTTAACGCAACTATCTACTTTTCTCATCCAGTATTTGGGACCTAGGACTAGGATGGGCTACATGAATCATTTTTCTCAATTGTGTTATGTTAAGAATCAAATTCTCATTTAAATCTAATAAAGAAAGATCATTTCTAAAATTTTAAACCAAGTCATTTTAGATCTACCCCTATCTTTCTTCACAGAAGCAGAATCTAATACATCTACTCTACTAACTGAATCATTAGAAGGGGCCACTATTTTATGTGACCAAACCATCTAAGGTAGCTCTCTCTAATCTTATCTTTCATTGGAGTTACTCCAACCTTTTCTCGTATATTGCTTGTTTCATATCCTATCTCTGATAAGAGTAAAACCACTCATCCACCTAAGCATTCTCATCTTTGCAACACTTAATTTAATATTATCATTCTCTTTTAATGGCCAACATTATGCACCATAAAGTAATGCAAGTCTCACCACCATCTTTTGAGCCATATATACACTAATAAGCAGAAAAAACAGTATTTCAAATTTTCAATGAAATATGGGACCAGAAAAACAAAACACCATTTCATTGAATTATATGGAAAAATGAGCAACTAAAAGTTGATGAAATATATTTGTAACAAAAATTGTACAGAATCAAGTATAAAAACTTGATGTAGGAAATAATAACTTCAGCTAAAACATACAAGGCTACAAAAATGTTACTTAAACTCATCGGAACACATCATACAGACCATATAAACAATATTCTTGGCATATAAATAGTGCAAATCAGCAGCATTCAAAAAGTCATTCTTTAGGTTTACGTTTCCTTTTCTTCAGCAACCCTTTCTCTGCTAATGCCTTCATCTTCTGTGCTTTTCTTTCTTCAGCTTTTTCTTCAAATCCATCATCAATCATCTTCATTCTAGCAACACGCCTGGCTTTGTATACCTGTAAATAAATTTGATCAATGAAGTTGCAGAACTCAATGCAGGAGAAGTCTGCAATATTTTGATTCAGCAAAGTGCGGTAGTGTTCATATGAGTAGGGAGTTTGAACTCACATTAAACAAACAGGAACAAAAAGAGTTTAATGAAAGCTACTTTCTAAAGAAGTTCAAAGCAGGGGCAGATTCCTCTTTAGCTCAGAAGAGATTATTCTGTGCGGCGTCCGAATACATCCGGAGGCAAATCCTGACGTGTCACGTCACCTGATGCACTCGGGTCTGGGTGATGTGGCGTGTCCGGATTCGCCTCTGGACGCGTTCGGACGCCGATCAAAATATTTGTTCTTAGCTCGGGGGGGGGGGGGGGGGGCAATTGCATAGAAAATCTTGATGATCATTCATCTGTAGTGAAATATTGAATTCATCTTAATCAAGGTTCTAACTTTGAATTTTGTGAGCCAAGCTCACGAATCAGAGATAAAATACAAGAAATTGCTGTATCATATTTAAAAAATTTAAAAGATTGGCCTTACAGATTAATTCCTAATATAAGAAACACTATAACCGATTTTAATTACATCTCATCAAACGAATTTATTACTTTTTACTGCTACTTACAATATAATTCATCTTTTATTAAAATACATTAATTCTTTTATTTTATCAGAAAAATTATGTTGGTCATGTGAAGACGAAGAAAAATTTTTGATGAGCTCATCTAGGTGTATATACGCACATTTAAAACTAGTTAAAGAAGCGTATGATTACATTGACTACAAATGTAGGCATGCCAGATGTCATACTCCAAGCAGCTGTACAGTGTTAGACCGGTCCTTAGTGGACTGGTCAAGCTGGCCCCTTCTATGGGACCGGTTTGGGTTTACAACAGGAAGGGGGCAGCAGCAAAGGAGAGAGAAAAGGGTAGGGTTCACTTGATATTCAAATTCAAATTTGCAGTCAAAGGAGGGGGTGGCATGAGTTTTTTGGTCTTTTGGCTCTATTGTTTAATTTCATGCCTCAAATATGATGAAAATAAGGGTTAGAATTATGTTTTGATTATTTCGTTCTTGTGGAGGATTTCTTCTTGGTGTCTTGGGCCATAGTTTGGACTAAGGATTGGGAGAAAACAATCCTCCTCTCGAATAGAGGATCAATTGTATCTTGTTGCTCTTTGTTCCATAATTTCTTCTATAAATTACTGTTTTTTGGTGTGATTTCCCAACAGATTTTGTGAGTTTATCCGCTGATTTCATCTCTCTTGAAAGAAATACTTGAGATCTACAAGTGTTTCCTATCATTTAGCTTCAGGATTAAGAAACTAAATAGCACCCATAGCTAATTGTGAGTGTTTTATACCAAGCAACCAGGCAATATCAACTGAAAAGGACTTACCTTAGTGATATCCTCAAGCACCTCCTTCTCTTTACATTCAAATGCAGCCATTTGTTTTCCAACAACATTCTCAATCTCGTGAATGAGTTCAACATCATTCTGCAAGAAAACATTAAGGTTTTAAAAAAGGTGAGAAAATATGAAATGAAAACAGATTAGGAGATGCAATACTTCATGAATTCAATTTTCAGCTATAAATATCTTTCTATGCCCTGACAAGGATGTTATGAAGGAGCGTTTTCCTTGAAAGGAAATTATTCATTCACCTCACCAGAAAGATCTACAGCAGCATAGAAAATTTCTTATCAACAAAATAAACAATTAAAGCTTCTTCTAATTGCACATTTCTAGCAGAAAATTATTTCGTTCGAAGAACTTGTAAAACGAGGAAAAAAAGAAAAAAAAACATTGTTAAAGTGGCATAGACAAACTTAATAAATGGAAATCCAGTAAAGAATTGATGTGGGAACATCTTTACATTTTGTTTTATGCAGGATTATACCTAGAAACCTGCCACCTCTCACCTTTTGCTATTCTCTCCACTTACTATATAACTAAATATAGCACTATAGTACGCTTAGCAGCTGGCCCCTCGATTGGCCTCTTTTAGTTGGTATACCGTCCCCTATATGGGACTTGAAGAGAACATTTTACAGTTAATTTTTACACAATATACTTCAGAGAAGCTATTATAATGTTTCATTGCTTTGTCTTGTTTTCTGTGTTTCCCTGTTTCTTTGCTCCCACAGCAAGAATGCTCAACGAATTAAGAAGAAAACAATGACAAAAATAGAAAATAACAACTTCAGAAATAAGTAACATAGTAGAATAAAAATAATACTTTTGATGACTTAGATTTTGGTACTTTGCCTATTGGGTCTACAAAACAGATTATTGGATAGAAATGATATTAAACCTACGAGAACAGCAAAGACTAGACTTTCAAATGTACAAATATAAGAGGAAGCGTATAAGATAACCAAACTTTTTTTCATAAGCTAAGGTTGGGTACAACCCAGATAGCATACCTGTGTTATGAAGCTTAGGGCAAGGCCTCCTCTGCCTGCCCTGGCAGTACGGCCCACACGGTGTACATAGTCCCGTGGATACCTACATCCCATTTATACTAAATTTCATTAGAATCACATCACCGTGACCAATTTGTTCAATGAAAATAATCTCAAGCTGAAAATCACCTAGGAATATCATAGTTGATGACAAGATCTACTGTTGGAATATCCAAGCCTCGGCTAGCTACATCCGTAGCAAGCAAAATAGGAACTTGGCCGGATTTAAATTTATTCAATGCAGAGAGACGGAGGACCTGAGACTTGTGAGAGTGCAAAGCAACTGCAGGCTCATCAAGTTCTTCCAATAACAAGCTTAAAAAATGACAGCCCCTATATGATCAAAAATAAAAAACATAAATCCAAATGAAAATCTGATAGGAAGTACTTGAGTTCACAAGTAACCCCGAGGATAATACTTGAGTTTGCAAGCAAACCTAACAAGATTTGGTGGAAAACAGTGAAGATAACTGCTGTTTACAGCAGTCAAACAATAAAAGTCGGAAGATTTTCTTAGGAAAACAGGGAAAACTGAGATAAACAATGGAGAAATCCACTAATAGATGAAAGAAAACAGCGAACGATACAAGTTTCTTCAATTTGAGAGGAAGAAACAGCTTTCTAATTCTCTAGCCAAGCCAAGAGCCCAATAATATAAACCCTAGATCTCAAATTCATTTTCAAATTCAAGATGAAACCCTCATTCTATCCCTAGCACCTAATTACTCTCTATTGGTTCCGCCCTCCCCCTAGGCCGGCAGAAGTACACTTGAACCGATCCAGAATGGACCGGTTCAGCCGGCCTAACAAAATCCTACTGAATATTAGAAATCCTAAAATGTAGTTTTGCACCACAGGCAGAGTAGCAAGCTTCTAACACAAAGCAATGTTATAAATGCAGGAACAAGGCAAATCCACATGAAATTCAGTGAGAAGCAAGCAATAAATTATAAATAAACTTCTTATCTTCTGCATTTTCGTGAATAAATGCAAAAAAATGTCAAGTAAAACTCTATACCTGCATGTAGAAAGGAATATCATGACCGATCTAATGCCCATATCCTCCATTTTTGACAGTATGTGGATAAGATAGACCTCCTTCACGTTTTTAGGAATAAAAATGTATAGTTGTTTGAGAGATTCCACCGTTTTAAAACCTTCATATGCCTCAAAAAAGTAAGATCTATTTGAAGATATCTCAAGCAATGCTTGCAGATCGCTTGTCATGGTTGCAGAAAATAAAAGAGTTTGCCTACTTTTAGGCAAATTCTTCAAAATTACCCTCAGTTCCTCCTCAAAGCCAACATCCAAAACTCTGTCAGCCTCATCAAGAACCAGAAACTGATGAAAGAAATACATCTTATAGTTAGAAAATCAGCGAGTCACTTTCCTTTCAAAATAAATTTAAGACTGGCCTTTTTTCTAGTACCTCCATTCAAAATGAATCGATAATATTGCAAGATGACTAATGATTATAATTTCCTTAAAGCAATTAATATGATGCACTACATGAATACATGCAATGAAAATTGAAGATTCATAAATAATTCAAACAGTTATTTTGATTGGATGTAAAATTCAATACTTGAACTGAAGCTCAATTAATAATGAAATCATAGAAAAATATGAAAAAAAATAAAAAACTATATAGAAACACCTAAAATTAGCAGGCAAATCAAGATAATTCTCAATTTGAATTTCTAGCATGTCAACGTTATAACAAAGTCAAGAACATGTTAATACTAAATTATGGAGATGAAATAAAACAATGAATGAACATATCGAAGTAAGAAAAATTAGACCTTGTGCAAGTGGAAGGAGATGACTTCTCCAGAAATGAATACAAAAATAAATCATACACCAAACTTGCAATCACAAAATTTAAACTAGAAAAAGAAATTTTATTCATGCCCAAAGTTTTTATAATTAAATGTCTCAAAACACTTATATCTATCTAGACTAATCATCATCTTATTGGTATGATTGGCATAGGACCATCTCATCAAAGTTAAATTAAATTCTAAACTTATATCCAAAGCAACCATATACTTAAATCCACTAGCCAAAACCATCACATAACCTCAAAATGACTCATAATGAATTCTTGAAGCCCTCTACGAGTATAAATGTCTCACACCTCCCATAATTGAACCCATACACAAATAACACAATCTAGGGAACTCGAAGAAGGCATATGTAACATCCCGCTATAATTCCACAAAGTCAGCATTTACTCTCCCAAAACAGCAATTACAACAACTAAAAATTTGAAGAATATTTCCGAGATTCCATCACCTAAAGCCAAAACCACACAATTCCAAAGTCCCGCGGTGATCCAAAAACATAAGATAAAAGGAATAAATCCACAACCCACCACCAAGTCTTGCATCAATCTGCTCAACTTGGAATATTTAAAGTATGATGAATTGAGCTTTTAACCTAAACCAAATAAAAAAATAAAAAATAAAAAACAAAACCATGCAAAATCATGAAACCTAAAGCTCATAAATAAAAATATTATCCTCTATCGACCATCATCACTGCCATGTTTTTAATTACAGATAAGTTATGTTCAAATTTATGCTTGATGTGATGTTTATGAAGAGAATAAACATGAAACTTTTTTTCAAATCAGATCGGTTCAGAAATTTTCTGTTTTCACAAATATAGCATTTGATATGCACCAAGCAAAACATGATATAAATTATGTACTTCCTACAAACAATTCATGAATCATTTACAAGCAAGCCTGTCATGTCAATGAATGTAATATATTTGGAATTTATCATCACCAAGGGACACAATCTCATCATCTCTAATATCCTTAGGAGCAAGTTGCGTAGAATTATCAAGTAAAGGATTTGATGAGGACTCACAAGGAATATGTGGAAAGAGAGAAGAATCTAAGAAATTGCTTGTATGCTTAGGATTTAAGGTCAAATCTTACATATTGAAACTAGATTTATATCATAATTCACCAAAATTTTCAATTTGTAGATAACTATCTCTGATGCCTAGAAAATTTTTAATGGTCCCATCTTTCTTGTACTCAATTTTTTAAAAACTTTTATGGAAGCTTTTTGTTTTAGATATACCATGACTTTATCACCATATTCAAATTCAATGTGCCTCATATTCACATAGTAAAAGACCTATAATTACCATAATTAGTAGCCATTTTTTCTTCGAATATATTTATACAAATCATTCACATGTTGTGAATGATTGTTCAAACGTGCCATGCCTAGATTATATAAGAAAGTCAATAAAATTTATAGGCTTTCTAGGTTAAATCTCATAACAATCTCTAAACAACTAATGACAATGGACCTACAGACAAATGAATTATATGTAAACCTAGTCATAGACAATATCACATCTTACCCAAATCCATGATCTTTTATTAGACGTCTCTGTCTCTCATGCTTTTGTTTACTACAATTTGTCTACAAGTTTCTAGATACTAAGCAGTTTAAATTTAAATTGGTTATCAATTTCTTCAGAAGAGTTTTTCAATCATAAGTCATAACACACTAATTTTATAGGCATAAAGCGTGTCATTTTTTTAAAAATAATCTACCACTAAAAAAAATCATGCTTTCTTAATGTTTGTGATAATCCTAAAACAAATTCAATCCTAATATATTCTCAAAAATTATATGAAATTGTTAAAGGTGTATATAATACCGTGTTATTGATTTCTAACTTTAACAAACTGACAAATCCTACATAATTAAATAATACATATATATTTTTTAGACTTGGCAAGAGGTATTCATCCTTAGTCATCATAGTTGGGCCTTATATTTCACAAAAAACGCCCAAAAACACTCTTGGCATGTAATTCTAAAATTAGAAAATCTGTCAACGATGAACCAACAACACAAAGACAAGCACAATTAAATAAATAACGAGTTTTAATCATGTAGATTTTGTTAAGCAGATATAAAACATTATTGAAGGCTTGGTAAATTTTACTATAAAGTCCTTATAACTGAACTCTTCTGTAATATGATCAAAACAAATACCCTTAACCTATATTTTATGTAAACTGATAGAAACTCTACTCGAAGAATCAAATTTGTTTTAGACCCAACATTGTGTTTAAGGTCAATAGAATATTATTGTAAAAATCTCAACCTACTTTGCATGTCTATTGCCTAACCTTTTTTATGAACTCGTAACATATCAAAGCTTGATGAAAATGATATGAAACAAACTTTTTAGGTAATAGATAATGCATCTAATAACAAAGAGATTGCACCACAATATATAACTCTCTATTATATTTTGAATATTATATATAACATCATTTAATTTCTCACTAAAGAATACAATAGAACTTTCATATTGGATTCACTCCTGCGATACCAACTTATGATGCATCACAAGAAACCTCAAATAAGTTCATAAAAGTAGACAGCTTAAGTTCAAATGCAGCTGTAAGTCTCTTTTTTATTTCAAGCAAAATCACTTTGGTCCATTTAAATTTTCCACTTTTTAGACAATTTGTAATTGGAGCTCCGTTAAACCCTTTAATAAATCAGTTATAAAATGTAGCCCCAATATACTGTATATTAGTATGTTTTAGACAATCATTAATAATTTTTATCTCATTATAATCAATATTAATTCATCTCTAAGCACAAAAAATCCAAAAATTCCCAATTGTGTCACAGTATAAGATATAATTTCTCAGATTTCAAACATCAACTACCTTCCCAAGTACCAAATGATCAGCTCATGACTAGTCATATATTAAAATATTATGAAATTAAACATCAAAAAAATTCAAATAATATGCCATAAGACATGATTCTTTATCCTCATGAAGTTATATGCACACTGCTTAATGGAAAAGGCATCTCCAACCATTCATACAATCCATTTTTTAGTTTTAAAAGGTGTTTTTGATTTAAAATTTCCGCGAATCTCACTTGATAAGACAACTTCTCAAATCAAACCTCACATGCTTTCCTTTACCAGTTCAAAGTGAGCAGACAAAGAAGGCATGAAAACAAACTATCAAGCATTCAAATGAGCTGCTTCAACTGCTACCAATATATATCAACTTAGCATAGTTTTGTTAATTATATGCAAAAACATAGGTTACCCAAATAACTAAACGTCAGCTATTTTTTTTTTTAATCAAAAGAATCACCTTGGTCCTAGAGAATGCTGCAGGAATGTCTGGATCATCGCACAGAAGAGTCTTGATCCTCCCAGGGGTCGCAACAACTATATGCGGCCGCTGCACAAGAGCGCGTGCTTGGCCAATCATGTCCATCCCGCCAACAACCAGCGTACACCTCAGTTGCAGTGACGATCCGAGTGCACGGAACTGCTCCGCGAGCTGGCACGCAAGCTCGCGAGTGGGGGTAAGAACAAGAGCAAACACACCGTAGGGCTCCGAAGCGAGGCGTTGGAGGATCGGCAAAGCGAAGGCAGCCGTCTTGCCGCTCCCAGTCTGAGCTATGCCGAGAACGTCATCGCCGGCAAGTATACGTGGGATGCAGCAGCGCTGCACGGGAGTTGGTCGCCGCATTCCGAGCTCTAGGCAAGTGTCGACAGCCCACTTTGAAAGGCCGAGGTCGGCAAAGCTGACGGTGCTGGATGCGTCCGGGTCTGGATCCCCGTGATCGACATGGGTGGTTTTTGTAGTTGACGCTGTAGGGTGCACGGTGGAGGGTAGAGTTTGCACAGGAGGCTTCGATTTGCTGGAGAATAGACGGAATGGTTTCTCCTCCATTGCTAGAGGACTGCTTGTTTTCAAGATTTGTTGGCTGTTTGGTAGCAGGATTTAGGGGCTGTTTGGATGCAGGATTTAGGCCGGAATTGAGGCGGATTTGAGCTAAATCCAGCCAAACGGCCAAAAATGCAAAACCAAATCTCACGGAAAATCAAAGCCGCAGTTGACAGAAAATTCCCTATTTTCGTGGTAAATCCCGGATTTACGAAATCCTTAGGTTCGGCGGATTTACGGGATTTGGCCGAAGAAGCGCGCGAAAGGGAGAAAACTACCTTCACAGCAAGCGAGCTCCCGTTGTTGCTTCCTATCAAAATATGCCGTAACTTCCGATCCAACCGTCGTTGAAGCAGCGAAGTCGAACAGCGACGAAGAACAACTCGTGCAAAACTTTACACTCATGCGAAGGAACGAAGCCGAACAAAATAAAGAGGGAAAGAAAAACCTAGACTCTTATCGTTGGATAACTTACTTGAATATAATTAAAAATATTAATAATTAAGTGAAACTAATTAAATAATATTTAAATTATTAATAAAATTATTAGTTCAATACTTAGTTATTTTAAAATAATTAATAGGATTAAATATGATTTAAAATGAAAATAATTATTATAAAATATTATAAATATTAATTAGTATTTGTTATGCTTTATTTAAACTTCTCTTTTTGTACTTTGATTATCCTATAAATAAATGTTAAATTTCTTAATCGCCTTAAATCTTGAATTGAATTGTCAAACAGTTACACATAATTTATTAGGATTTATATTAAATGTTACCAAATAGTTTTCAGGATTTAAAACCCATAGGGTTTTGTAAATTCAGATTTAGAGGGTTTATGAAATCCTCATTAAATTAAATCCTTAGTGCATCCAAACAGCCCCTTAGCATAAATCCTACAAAAAGGGCAAAAGGAACATTTTTGATACATCATCAAAAAATTACCTTGATCGAGCACGAATCTCGAGGCAAAATCAAGTTGGAAACTTCAAAAATTAAATTGGAGAGCATCTGAATTTCGATTTCAGCAAACTTATAGTCAAACTGAGCGTCTCGGAAACACGAACCCAATGACACCAAAATCGACTCAATCCGAGCCCAAATGAGTCCAAATTAAAGCCTCGATGCATTTTTTGAAGGATTGAACCACAATTTGGGTTACCAAAGGATCTCCAATCATGACATGCTTATAGTTGAATCGAGCGGCTCGACGAGACGAATCCAACGAGCCCAAGATCATCAAATTCTGATATCATTAAGACAATCAAATATCCATTGAACGGTGCATGATCGTAGGAATCAAGATCGGCCATCCATTTGAACCATTCCAAATTTACCCATGATCTTCCACTTATTTACAAACTATGCCACTCAAGAATTCTATAAATAGAACCCCATTTCCTCATGAAAAGGGGGATGAAGCCAAGAGAGAAGAAGGAGAGAAGGAAGAAAGCTCCAGCCGCCTAGCTCCTCCTCGACCACCACCGGAGTACTGCCGCACCACCGTCGGACCACAAAGGGACGCCGGAGTTGTCACGACCCGACCCGAGACGGATCCCGCCCGCACCGGGTCGCGACCAGCTTAACGAACTAACCAGGATCTGGCTTTGGAATTTGCTTACTGAACTGAATCTTCCAAATATTATACATACAAAATAGACCAGAGCTACTAAAAACATCAAATGCAGCGGAACAAAACATCTATATTTTTTCTTTCTTTTTCTCAAAACAATCATCTACAAATACAGTGCATGGTTGACAGAAAGAAACATAGCAGAAAAGCCATGACTGTACAAAAATCAAAAGAACAAAATACCTATACTGATCAGACTCTGAAATCTAGTCCTGGACTTCCTTCCCTTTCCCAGAACCTGAAAACCACCAGAAAATAAGGGTGAGCTCAACAGCTCAGCAAAGCAACAAACCTCCAATCAAAATTCTCAGAATCCAAAACCAAACACATCGGACAGAAATCCGTACAGAAATCAGAACAAAATCAGACAGATATCAAGTCAGAAACAGAACAGATCAGACATATCACATTAACGGAATCAGATTCAATTCATATCGGAACAGAACAGAATCGTGCCAGAATCGTATCTTACAGATCATATCAAATTATATCGTACGGAAATCAGAACTAATATCAAATCATAATTTCTTACAGAAACGAATCAGAACGGAACAGATCAGAAATCCTTTCAAATCAGATATCAGATATCAGATATATAATTAATAGCTAATATCCCTGACACTGACGGAATCTCTACGGATTCCGGCCCCTTATGCCTCCCTTTTGTGCTCACGGCACCAGAACAGATGTGCTTGTAGCACCAGAACAGATATATATAGTGCTTATAGCACCTAAACAGATTTCCTCGGATCTGGAACAGAACAGATATCAGATTTCAGATTGAGCTCATTTCAGATTTCCCAGACACTAACTGAATCTCATAGGATCCAAGCCCCTTATAACTCCCTTTGTATAGCATATACAGATAGCATATCAAATCAGAAGAAATCCGGACAAATCAGAAATCACCCAAAAATCGGGCAGCATAACGGCAGCGTATGAAATTTACACAATTTTCCTGAAAAATCACAGAATACCAAATTCACACAGAATGTAGATAACAACATTTCAGAACATTTACTCTACTGCCACCGCATTTAATATTCACACAGAAAAATACAGACGGAATAAAACACCGCCAAATCAAAACGGTCCGGACAAAAATCTCCAAAATATATTCAAAATGTGCACACCCGGCACGTCAACGATATACAGAAACTTACGCGGTAAAAACTGAGCCAATCGAAAAATACGGACGAAAATCGCTAACAAAAACGAAATTCGGACAGAAAATACCGTCAACAGCGATGGTTCTGAAAATTTAGAAAGTCGGATTGTGCCTTACCTTGCGTACAGCAATATCTTCAACAGTCTCAACGGACGAAAACAGCTCGGCGTCGTCCAAAAATCAACTTTTCCACTTTTTCCTTCGTTTTTCTCTCTCCTCAGCTTTTTCTCTCTCTTCAAAATATCTCATTTTCATATATATCCAGACTGATCGTCCTGGACGATCGCACTTCGTCCCGGACGAACCTGGAGCAAAACTGATATTACAGGAGTGCTGCCGCACCACCGCCAGAGTACTGCCTCACAACCGCCGTAGTTCTATCGCACCACCGCCGGACCGCCAAGGGACGCTGGAGTGCTGCCGCACCACCGCCGTAGTTCTGTTGCACCACCGCCAAAGTACTGTCGCACCATCGCTGTAATTCTATCGCACCATCGCCGGACCACCAAGGGACGTCGGAGTGCTACCGCACCACCGCACCACCGCCGTAGTTCTGCCGCACCACTGACGGACCATCAAGGGACGTCGAAGTGCCATCCGAAGCTGAAGTACCCCCTGACACTGAAGTGCCACTACCGGTCTTCCGCCTGACACCGAAGTTCTGTCGGATCGCCACCTGACATTGGAGTGATGTTGAACTCTTGCAAAACTCTTAGTTGATACTTGTAATATGGTCGTCTTCAAGGACTTGTCAGACCATTGTACTTTTCTCAAATTCTAGTGGAATCATTTTCAACTGGGCTAGGCCCCGTGGTTTTTCCCCTTTCCCGAGTTTTCCACGTAAAAAATATTGTGTTCTCTGTGTGTGAGTTGAATATCCGTGCAATGCTAAGACGTAGAATTATAACTCTATCGCCGCGTATATTCTAGCCCCCAACAATTTTAAATCATGCAGAATCATTCTTTTTTCTTAAATAATTAGTTAGTAATAGAATATTTATTTGATTTATTAGATAATTATAAGTACAATTAGTAATTATTGTTTACTAAAATTATATATATATATATATATATATATATATAATTAATGAAATAATTAGTAAATTTAGAAATTAAAATATTTATTATTTTAAATTATAATTATATAATTATTATTATAATTAGCATTAAACTAATAGCTAAATAAGTTATCAATAAAATATTTATTAGAATAAAACCCTAATTATAGTATTCATAACTGTTGCATCCTAAAATATTCACTGCGATAGAAAAATATAAAGTTTAACATCTTAGTTTTGTACTAATATCCAACACACAATCAGATAAAAGAGAGGGTGTAGCATTCATAAGAGACACTAGAGTTTTCACGTGAAAACTCCTCAAAAGGGGAAAAAAACCAATAGGCTTGGCACAATTTGAATGAGGCCCTTCCACTGGGGGAGGATTTGGCTTGATGTAGAAAATATACATCATATAGAGTGTTTTACATGACGGGAATTGAAAGTATCAATATTGACATATTTATTTGATCGGCATGACTATAGTAGGAGAGAGAAGGAGGTCATAAAGATCATAATAAGGTGACGGTGGTTAGAAGGACCATAGTCAGTGGGTAACAGAGGTCAAAAAATTTGTTGTCAGGCGATGAAGGTCGGAATGACCATGATAGGCATTCGATGAAGGTCGAAAGGATCATAACAGGCAACTAAGGTCATAAGGATCGTAGTTAGCGGGCAACAAATTTCAGAAAGACCGTTATCAAGTGATAGATGTCATCAGAATAACCATAGTTGGCAGACGATGGACTTCGAAAAGACCATGGTATGGTGACATGTCACGACTTAACCCGACCGGAACAAATCCCATCGCGTCGAGTCGCGGCGGATGAATCCAGTATCTAGCTTTGGAATTTGGTTTCAGACTTTCTTTCAAATAATCATACAGAAAACACAGAGCTACTATAAACTTCCAATATATAACAATTCATTGATCATTTTCTTTCTTCTCATTCTTAAAAATAATCATGTACAATGCAGTGCATGACTATAAACAGAAAGAACAGAATATCCATGACCGTACAAAAATTAAAAGTACAAAAATACATAATCTCAGATCTAACACAGAACGGCTAGTCCAACACCTCATTCCCTTTTCCAGAACCTGAAAACCACGTAGATAACAAGGATGAACTAACAGCTCAGCAAGACTACACTAGCCAATCAAAATCTCCAAAAATTCTCATATCAAAATACGCATAAAGGCATTAAAAATATTTGCCATACAGAATTTAGATAATCGTACAACAATCAGAATATCAGACAGAGGTCAGAGATTCACATAGAACAGAAATCAAACAGAATTACTTATATTCGTTCAGAACAAATGAAGTAATAGAGACAGAAGAACTGAATCAAATTTACGTCACAGAATTATTCAAATCAGGATTCAAATCAAAGTTCAGAACAGATTTTAGAAAACATTCAAATCACATTTCATCACAGATTTTTCTGACCCAGATAGAATCTCAAAAGATTCTGGCCCCTTATGCCTCCCTTCTCTGACACAGATAGAATCTCAAAGAATTTTGGCCCCTTATGCCTCTCTTTGTGCTTACAGCATTAGAACATATCAGATATACAGAATTATCAGATCAGAATTCATTTTTCAGATTTCCAGACCCTGATAGAATCTCAAAGAATTCTGGCCCCTTATGCCTCCCTTTCCTGACACAGACAGAATCTCAAAGGATTTCGGCCCCTTATAACTCCCTTATGATATCACAACATATCAACATCAAATCATATCAGATACAGAGAAATCAGATTTGTATCAGAATATCATCCACATCGAACATCAAATCACATCAGATTCAGAGAAATCAGATTCATATCAAAATATCGTCGGAGAGTATAACGCCAGACAACGAAAATTCAACACAACAAAATTCACAGTTTCAAAAAATTATCAAATTATCAGAGATCGTAGAAAACATCATTTCAAGACTTTCATTGTACTGAAGCAATATTTTCCAATATCCAGATAATTTTTTATTCGATAAAAACTCCGCAGAATTCAAACTATCTAGTGAAAACTTTCCAGAAAATACTTAAAACGTTCAAAAACATCATCTCTATAACATACCAAAAGTTACGCCATAAATGTTTCGTCGATACAAAGATAAATCACTTTTAGGCTAACGGAAACGAAAATCGAAACAAGAAATCCGTCAAAAACCACATTTTTGAAAATTGAGAAAGGCATAATATGCCTTACCTCGAGTCGATCAACTTTCCCAATTACGGCGACGGATGAAAATAGACCAAAGTCATCCAAAATCCACTTTTTCTTCCTCTTCCTTCATTTTTCTCTCTCCTCCTCTTTCTCTTTCTTCAAAAATATCTCAAATCGGATATTTATCAAATAGGATCGTCCAGGACGATGTCCCGATCGTCCCGGGACGATCTCCTCTGGACTCCAATCGTCCAGACGAAAATTAATTATTTTTTCTGAACGATGCTCTCTGGACAAATTTCATACGGACGAACATACCTTCGTCCTGGGATGAAGCTCTCTGTCACCAAATTTTTAACTGATCGTCCCGGACGAACTCCACTTAGTCCGGATGAACCTGGAAGGAAAACAAAAGAAAGACTGGTTTTCACATGACGGAGGTTGGAAGGATCGTAATCGACGAGTGATGGAGGTCGAAAAGATTGTAGTATGGTGACAAAGATCTGAAGGAACATAGTCTAGTGATAGAGGATGAAGAAGAATAGTGATCTAACGATGGAGGTTGAAAGGATCATAGTCGATAGGAAACCAAAGTTAGAAAGACCATAATCTGGCGATAGAGGCCGAAAGGACCATAGGCGACGGGGGACGAAGGTCGAAAGGATAGTTATTTGACAACTGAGGTTAGAATGACAATAATCGGTGAGCGACGAAGGTTGGAAGGACCGTAGTTAGCATGTGATGGAGGTCAGAAGGACCGTTTTCGATGATAGAGGTTGGAAGGATTGTAGTAGGTGGGCGATGGAGGTCGGAAAGACTGCTATCTTGCGACGAAGGTCTGATGGACTATAATTGGCGAACAATGCAGGTAAAAAATATCATAATTTGCGAAAGAAGATAAAAAAGATCGCAGTCGGTGGGCGACGGAGGTTAGAAATATTATTATCTGATAATGGAGGTCAGAAGGACCATAGTTGACATGTGACAGAGGTCAGAATGACCGTTATCTGGAGACGAAGGTCGGAAGGGCTGTAGTCGGTGAGCGAAGGAGGTCAAAATGACTGTAGTCTGGTGACGTAGGTCGAAAGGATAGTAGTTAGTGGGAGACGGAGGTTGGAAAGACTATAGTCTGGTGACGGTTGTCTAGAGGAAGTACGACGATAATCGATGGCCGGAAGTAAGTCCAATATTACTTGACGGTTAGGCAAAAGTTCGACAATGGTTGGTGGCTGGACGTAAATCCAGAAATAATTGGTGGCTAGGTGGAAGTTCAACAACAATAATTTGACGGAAGTAAGTATAACGACAGTAGGCAGTCATGTGGCGCTCGAGGAGCTTGGTGGCAAGATGTCACGACCCGACCCGAGACGAGACGGATCCCGCCCGCGCCGGATCGCGACGGAGAATAGCTAACCAGGATCTGGCTTTGGATTAGGTTACTGAACTGATCTTCCAAATTCTTAACTCAACAGAAGCACACAGAACAACAGAGCTACTAAAAACATCAAATGCAGCGGAACAAAACATCTATCTTTTCATTTCCTCAAAATAATCATCTACAGAACAGTACATGGCTTTCAACAGAAAGAAAGACAGAACAGGAAAGCCATGACTGTACAAAAATCAAAAGTACAAAAGTACCTAATCTGATCAGACTCTGAAATCTAATCCTGGACCTCCTTGCCCTTCCCAGAACCTGAAAACCACCAGAAAGCAAGGGTGAGCTCAACAGCTCAGCAAAGCAACAAACCACCAATCTAAATCCTCAGAAAACAAAACCAAACTTATCAGACAGAAATCAGATCAGAAGTCGGAACAGAATCGGAAATCAAAACAGAACAAATCAACAGAGTCAGAATCAGAAATCAGAATCGTACGGATCATATCATGTCATAATCACAATTTCGTACAGAACAGAACAGATACAGAAAATAGTACAGATACATATAGCTAAATGCCCTGACACTGACGGAATCTCTACGGATTCCGGCCCCTTATGCCTCCCTTCCCAGACACTGACTGAATCTCATAGGATCCAGGCCCCTTATGTCTCCCTTTGTGCTCACGGCACCAAAACAGATGTGCTTATAGCACCAAAACAGAATTCATCGGATCCGGAACAGAACAGATATCAGATTTCAGATTGAGCTCATTTCAGATTTCCCGTTTCACTAACTGAATCTCATAGGATCCAGACCCCTTATAGCTCCCTTTTTATAGCTTATACACATAGCATTTCAATTCAGAAGAAATCCGGACAATTCAGAAATTACCCAAAAATCGGGCAGCACAACGGCAGTATACGGAATTTACACAAAAATTCCTGCAAAGAAAATTTACCGAATTCGCACAGAATACAGATATCAACATTTCAGAACCTTTATTCTACTGCACAGATAAATTCCAATTTCACAGAAAAATCCGGTCGACTAAAAACACAGTCGAATCAAAAATACCCGGACGAAAATCTTCAGAAAATAACCAAAATGTGCACACTCGGCACGTCAACAATATACAGAAAGTTACGCGGTAAAAACTGAACCGATCAAAAGATACGGACGAAAATCGCTAACGGAAACAAAATCCGGACAGAATATACCGCCAAACACGACGGTTCTGAAAATTGAGAAAGGTGGAATGTGCCTTACCTCGAGCACAGCAATTTCCTCAACAGTCACTTCGATCGAAAACGGCTCCGCGTCGTCCGAAAATCCACTTTTCCAAAATCCACCTCGACTTTCTCTCTCCTCAGAAAAATCAGATATTTATTTTTTATTTTCTCTCTCTTCAAAACGACTGAAATCAGCTTTATAATACACAGATCGGCCCGGCCGATCGCAGCATCGTCCCGGGACGATCCGACCAAAAGGATCGGCCTGGTCTCCCTTCAGGGCTATTGCATGGACGATATTTTCTACAGTGCCGATCGGCCTGGCCGATGTCTCCAATCGGCCTGGACGATGCATGCAGAAAATCACCTGGAGCAAAACTGGGCTAAAACTGGAGCTGAATTCCACTGATCGTCCCAGGACGATCCCAGATCGTCCTGGACGATACTGGAGCAGATCTTGATATTACAATCTCCCCAACTCAGAAAAATGTCGTCCTCGACATTATCCAGTCCAAACTCAGTCAAAACAAGTACGGGTACGACCGTCTCATATCAGACTCCTTCTCCCAGGTTGCTTCCCGTGCAGTCCGGTGCTTCCACTGGACTTTAACCATCGGAATCTCTTTATTTCTTAACTTTCGGACGTCGTACGCCAAAATAAGCTCTGGCTCTTCCTTGTACGCCAGATTCTCCTGAATCTCCACCTCATCAGCTGACAACTTCTTCCCAGAGTCTGAAACCCACTTCCTCAGAGTGGATACGTGAAACACATTATGCACATCCGGCATAGAATCAGAAAGTAATAGGCGATAAGCAGATTTTCCAATTCTTTCCAAAATCTCAAATGGTCCAACATACCTTGGACTAAGCTTGCTTACCTGACCAAATCTGCTCACACCTTTCATCGGGCTGACTTTGACATACACAAAGTCACCGACCTGAAATTCAACAAATCTGTGCTTCTGATTGTAATACTTCTGCTGACGATCTTGAGCGGCTTTCAATCTTTCTCTTATCAATTTGATCTTCTGAGCAGTTTCATCAGCAAAAGTGGCCCCCAAAGCCTGTCTATCTCCGACCTCCGTCAGAGTCAAAGGAGTACGACACTTCCTGCCATACAAAGTCTCGTACGGTGCCATACCGATACTGGACTGAAAACTGTTGTTATAGGCAAACTCAATCAGCGGAATATGATCCTCCCAACTTCCGCTAAAGTCCAGAACACAAAGCCTCAACAGATCTTCCAGTACCTGAATCGTCCTCTCAGACTGTCCGTCGGTCTGAGGATGAAAGGCTGTACTGAAATGCAGTTTCGTACCCAAGCCTTGCTGAATGCCTTTCCAAAGTCTGGAAGTAAAGCGTCCATCTCGATCAGATACGATCACACGAGGCACACCGTGCAATCTGACTATTTCCTTCACATAAATCTGTGCCAAGGGATCAACTGAATCCGTCTGTCTGATCGGAAGAAAATGGGCTGACTTGGTCAATCGATCTACAACCACCCAAATGGCATCATGTCCTTGTCTAGATCGAGGAAAACTCATCGCAAAATCCATCGTTACCTCCTCCCATTTCCACTCAGGGATAGGCAACGACTGCAACAGTCCACCTGGTCGCTGATGCTCTGCCTTCACCAACTGACAGGCTTCGCATCTCGACACAAACTCTGCTACATCTTTCTTCATCCCAGGCCACCAAAACAAAAGCTTCATGTCAGCATACATCTTACCACTGCCTGGATGAACAGTGTAGCCAGAATGATGGGATTCGTACAGAATCTCCTGCCTCAAGTCTCCAAACACAGGTACCCACAACCTGTTCTTACAGAAAATAACACCAGAATCAGAAATTCGAAGTTCAGGAGTCTTACCAGATCCAATCTGTGCAATCAACTTCGAATAATCAGAATCTGACTTCTGGGCTTCCTGAATCCGTGCTTCCAAAGAAGACTGAATACTCATCTGAGCCAACTCCAAATCACTGGAGGAAACCACCTCCAACTGCAATCTCTCCAAATCACGAATCAGAAAGTCATCACAGGTAAGCTGAATACCTGAGAATCCAGAAGACTTCCTGCTCAGAGCGTCCGCTACCACATTCGCCTTCCCAGGCTGATACTGAATAGTCAAATCGTAGTCCTTGATCAACTCGAGCCACCTCCTCTGTCTCAGATTCAGATCCTTCTGAGTAAAAATGTACTTCAGGCTCTTATGATCAGTAAAGATCTCACATCTGACGCCATACAGGTAATGACGCCAAATCTTCAAAGCAAAAACTACTGCAGCTAACTCCAAATCATGCGTCGGGTAATTCTTCTCATGTGGTTTCAACTGTCTCGAAGCATAAGCAATTACCTGACCATGCTGCATCAGAACACAACCCAATCCTTTCAGTGAAGCATCACTGAACACCTGAAAACCCTCCGTACCTGACGGAAGTGCCAACACTGGAGCTGAAGTCAGACAATCCTTCAATCTCTGAAAACTCGTCTCACACTCCGGTGTCCAAACAAAAGGTACTGACTTCTGAGTCAGTCTCGTCAGAGGAGTCGAAATCTGTGAAAATCCTTTCACAAACTTCCTATAATACCCGGCCATGCCCAAGAAACTACGTACCTCAAATACCGTAGTCGGCCCTGGCCAATCAGCAACAGCCTGAATCTTCTGGGGATCTACAGAAATGCCTTCTCCGCTAATCACATGCCCCAGAAAAGAAATGCTCTTCAGCCAGAATTCACACTTAGAGAACTTGGCATACAGCTGATGCCTCCTCAAAGTCTCCAACACAATCCTCAAATGCCTGGCATGCTCATCCTCAGATGCAGAATATACCAGAATATCGTCAATGAAGACGATCACAAACTGATCCAAATACTCCCTGAATACTCGGTTCATCAGATCCATGAAAATCGCAGGCGCATTGGTTACCCCAAAAGGCATAACCAAAAACTCGTAGTGCCCGTACCGAGTACTGAAAGCAGTTTTCACCACATCAGTTTCCTTCACCTTCACCTGATAGTATCCGGATCTCAAATCAATCTTCGAAAATACCGAAGATCCGGAAAGTTGATCAAACAAGTCGTCAATCCGAGGCAAAGGGTACTTGTTCTTGATCGTGACCTTGTTCAAATCTCTGTAATCAATACACATACGGAGTGTACCGTCCTTCTTCTTCACAAACAGAACAGGTGCTCCCCAGGGCGAAACACTAGGACGTACAAAACCTCTGCCAACCAACTCCTGAAGCTGAACTTTCAACTCAGAAAGTTCTTTCGGTGCCATCCTGTACGGAGCTTTCGATATCGGAGCGGTACCCGGAAAAACATCGATAGAAAACTCCACATCTCTATCCGGAGGTAAACCAACCAACTCCTCAGGAAAAACATCAGCAAACTCCCGTACCACAGGGATCTCAGAAACAGAACCAACCTCCAGGTTCAGATCCCGCACCGAAGCTAAAAATACCGGACATCCTTTCTTCCACATTCTGCTCACCTCCAACGCAGAAATCAGACTGGAGAGAACACCTCGTAATCCCTGAAATACAACTCTCTCTCCAGCCACAAGCAAACTCACTTGCTTCTTCAGACAGTCAATCTGGGCTTCATACTGACTCAGCCAATCCATGCCCAGAATCACATCATACGAAGAAATCGGCAATCGAATCAAACTAGACTTCCACTTCTTGCCAGAAATCTCGATCTCACACAAACAAAACTGTCGAGCAATCAATGGATTCCCAGCCGGTAAAATCACAGACAAAGAAACCGGTAAAACCATCGAATCCAAATGTAAAATCTCAAAACAATGCTCGGACAGAAAAGAATGACTCGCTCCAGAGTCAAACAAAACACGACAGGGCTGATCAGAAATGTAAACCGTACCTGTCACAACATCCGGAGCATCACGAGCCTCCTGCTGACTCAGACTGTAAACTCGTGGCTGAACTGGAACAGGAGCTGAAGCAACAGAACTACTCTGCTCCCTCTGAATCGTAGGTGGTCTCCGTGGTGCAGAACTAGAACCACCACCTCTACCAGCAAATCCCTCAGGGCGTGGAGGAACAGTCCTCGGTCTTCCTGCTGCTGAACCAACAGGTCTGACAAAGCCCTCAGATCGCTGCTCATATCCCATCTGTGGACATTCTGCAATCCTATGTCCCGGCTGACCACATCTGAAACAAAGACCAGCTATCCTGTAGCACTGGCCATGGTGTCGCCGTCCACAACTCTGGCACACAGGTGCCGTACTGATAGATCCAGAACTAGTCGTACTGGTAGCAGTACCAGACGATCCTCCGCTCTTCCTGGAATCTCCAGATCCAGATCCAGGAACAAATCTCCTCTTCCCAGAGGAACCACTGCCAGATGTCTCTCCTCCAAACCTCTTCCTACTCGCAGTCCACCGCTGCTGAGTAGCCGTCATGTCATTCTCAATCAGACGAGCTCGCTCCACAAGCTCAGAGAAATCAGTAATCCGGAACGGTATCAGAGGCTGCCTCAAAGTGTCTCGTAAGCCTCTCAGAAATCTGTAGCACCTCTCAGCAGACGTGCTAACCAGCTGCGGAGCGTACCTGGCTAATGCAGTAAACTCAGCCTCGTACTGCATCACCGTCTTGCTCCCCTGAACAAGTCTCAGAAAACTCTCCTGCATCTGCTGTCGTGCAGAAGGGGGAACAAACCAGTCCCGAAATACTTCGGTGAACTCCTCCCAAGTGATCAAAGAGTTCAATCTGCCCTGAAATCTGGCTGCTTGCTGGCCATCCCACCAGTGCTCAGCCTCTCCGTCCAACAGAAAAACAGCTAACGGAACTTTCCTGTCTGCAGGACACTGCATCCCGTCAAAAGTCTTCTCCAATCTCCTCAGCCACTCCTCGGCTGCTCTGGGCTCAACAGCGCCCTCAAACCTCGGAAGCTTCAACCTCAAAAATAACTGCAGGTGTCGATCAATGTCCTCAGATCTAACAGTCGAAGCTCTGCTCTGAGTCTCGCTCATCATCTGAGCAACAAGCGAAGCAAACTGTGAAAGCGTATCAGCACCGACCACTGGGGCTGTACTCCCCACTGGTGCTGCCTGATCGTCACTCTGACCGTCTGTCATGTCTGGGTCTGGCTGATCCATACAGAAAAATCCAGAAAATCCGGAAAACTATCACAAAACAACACAAAATAACACAATAAAAAGCCAAACGACCCAAAACTACCTCCCAGACAGACTCACTGATCACTTCCTAGAGCTCTGTTTTACAATCCAACCTGTTTCCAAAACCAGAGCTCTGATACCAAAAAAGCTTGTCACGACCCGACCCGAGACGAGACGGATCCCGCCCGCGCCGGATCGCGACGGAGAATAGCTAACCAGGATCTGGCTTTGGATTAGGTTACTGAACTGATCTTCCAAATTCTTAACTCAACAGAAGCACACAGAACAACAGAGCTACTAAAAACATCAAATGCAGCGGAACAAAACATCTATCTTTTCATTTCCTCAAAATAATCATCTACAGAACAGTACATGGCTTTCAACAGAAAGAAAGACAGAACAGGAAAGCCATGACTGTACAAAAATCAAAGTACAAAAGTACCTAATCTGATCAGACTCTGAAATCTAATCCTGGACCTCCTTGCCCTTCCCAGAACCTGAAAACCACCAGAAAGCAAGGGTGAGCTCAACAGCTCAGCAAAGCAACAAACCACCAATCTAAATCCTCAGAAAACAAAACCAAACTTATCAGACAGAAATCAGATCAGAAGTCGGAACAGAATCGGAAATCAAAACAGAACAAATCAACAGAGTCAGAATCAGAAATCAGAATCGTACGGATCATATCATGTCATAATCACAATTTCGTACAGAACAGAACAGATACAGAAAATAGTACAGATACATATAGCTAAATGCCCTGACACTGACGGAATCTCTACGGATTCCGGCCCCTTATGCCTCCCTTCCCAGACACTGACTGAATCTCATAGGATCCAGGCCCCTTATGTCTCCCTTTGTGCTCACGGCACCAAAACAGATGTGCTTATAGCACCAAAACAGAATTCATCGGATCCGGAACAGAACAGATATCAGATTTCAGATTGAGCTCATTTCAGATTTCCCGTTTCACTAACTGAATCTCATAGGATCCAGACCCCTTATAGCTCCCTTTTTATAGCTTATACACATAGCATTTCAATTCAGAAGAAATCCGGACAATTCAGAAATTACCCAAAAATCGGGCAGCACAACGGCAGTATACGGAATTTACACAAAAATTCCTGCAAAGAAAATTTACCGAATTCGCACAGAATACAGATATCAACATTTCAGAACCTTTATTCTACTGCACAGATAAATTCCAATTTCACAGAAAAATCCGGTCGACTAAAAACACAGTCGAATCAAAAATACCCGGACGAAAATCTTCAGAAAATAACCAAAATGTGCACACTCGGCACGTCAACAATATACAGAAAGTTACGCGGTAAAAAACTGAACCGATCAAAAGATACGGACGAAAATCGCTAACGGAAACAAAATCCGGACAGAATATACCGCCAAACACGACGGTTCTGAAAATTGAGAAAGGTGGAATGTGCCTTACCTCGAGCACAGCAATTTCCTCAACAGTCACTTCGATCGAAAACGGCTCCGCGTCGTCCGAAAATCCACTTTTCCAAAATCCACCTCGACTTTCTCTCTCCTCAGAAAAATCAGATATTTATTTTTGATTTTCTCTCTCTTCAAAACGACTGAAATCAGCTTTATAATACACAGATCGGCCCGGCCGATCGCAGCATCGTCCCGGGACGATCCGACCAAAAGGATCGGCCTGGTCTCCCTTCAGGGCTATTGCATGGACGATATTTTCTACAGTGCCGATCGGCCTGGCCGATGTCTCCAATCGGCCTGGACGATGCATGCAGAAAATCACCTGGAGCAAAACTGGGCTAAAACTGGAGCTGAATTCCACTGATCGTCCCAAGACGATCCCAGATCGTCCTGGACGATACTGGAGCAGATCTTGATATTACACAAGAGAGGTCTTAGGTATCTCTTCCTATCATCTCCTCTTTCTCTTCCTTGTTCCCCTCACCCCTCAATGAAGAATAAGGGGTTTATTTATAGTTTTTTTGGAGTGGCATGGTCAGTAAACTAGGGGGGTGATAAAGGGCATGCTGGGAGTGTCCTGAATGGACGACCGATATAGACTCCTTTGATCATGGATTGTTTATGTAGCATTTGAGTGTCTTAATGATGTCAGAATTTGATGATCTTGGACTCGTTGGATCTGATAGAGCCGCTCAATCAAATTATAAGCATATTACATTTGGAAACTGTTTGGTCGTCCAATTTATGATTATATATTTGAACCCTCCAAATGCTTTGGGTCTTCAATTTGGACTCATTTGGGCTCGAATTGGGTCGAATTTGGTGTCGTTAGGTTCATCTTTTTGAGGCATTCAGTTCACTTATAAGTTTGTAGAAATTAGTGTTCGGATAGTCCTGAATTTAATTTTGGAAGTTCCCAACTTAATTTGGCCTCTAGATTCATGTCCGATCATGATTACTTTTTGATGATATATATCAATAATTATAATTTGTTGGTGTTATTTATAACTCATATTTAAAACACAAATGTGATAAGAGTTAACAACCTTAAATCTTAAATAGTATCGTCGAACAATCTCACAAGATTTAACATATTTTTACTAAATAATTTTTAAGATTTAACGCTCCCAAGATTTAGTAAATTCGAATTTAGAGGATTTATGAAATACTAGTTAAATTAAATCATACATGCATTCAAACAGGCCATAAATTCGGATTTACAGGATTTACTAAATCCCACTATGATGCAGTGCATCATACCCATTTTATCCGTTTTATTACTTCTTGCTTGTGATTTACCATTAGGATGTGCTAGTGCCCACTTATTTAGTTTCTATTCACAATTCTAGAGGACACTTATTTAGCTTTTGCATGGTATGTCTATTTTCAGCAAGAGAATGTGTCTCTTGATAGTTTATCTTCTTCCCATGAAAAAGAGAAAATAGCTTTTCAATATACTTCCTACAATTATCTCTGTTATCTGTTTGTTCTTTTGTTTTGTGCTTGTGCTACTTGCTTCTTCCAGTAAAGCTAAATCCAATATGACACCAAACAATTCGTTGGATTGGAGAAATTTTTGTGTAAGTTAGAACTTAGCTCGTATCCAAACTCCAATATGAGTTGTACAAATCATGTGCATAACTTTTATATAGGATGTATATAATACACATCTTATTTATAAATTAAACAACTTGATTTAATTAAACTCCGGCCCCATCGGGACTCCCTACTTAATGGCGAATTATTACGCTCGGTCACCGGACGTCCAGACATCCAATCCAGACGCGCCACGTCACCCAAATACACTAGGATCTGATGTATTTGGGTGAAGTGGTGCATCTGAATTGATGTCCGGAAGAATACGGACACCACCGAACGTAATAATTTGCCCTACTTAATAATTTCTCCGTCAATTGGAAGCTAAAACTCTTAAACAATATATCAAAGTGAGCTGCCTAATAAACGGTCTTTTCCGCAGTTCAGCTAATATATTTGTTGAGAGCTTGAGTTCTTACAGAGAGGAAGAGGGAGGGAGGTGCTGAAGCATTAAACGAAGCAAAGGAAGCGGGTTTCTTTCGAATGTCGTATTTGTCGAGGAAACCCACTCAGCGCCGAAAATGCCACTCATTCCTATCCCCGCCGCTGCTCGCAGCAACGCTGACCGTCTCCTTCGCCAAGTCATCGCCGCAATGATCCAGTGCCGCCCCTTCACTCCTTTCTTCCAGCCCTCCCCCTCCTTTCCCGGCTGGACCTCCGACCTTGTTTGCACCATTCTCGCCTCTATTCCCCGCTTCTTCTTCCTTTCCCACCGCTCCATCGGCCGCCAGCCCTTCTCCTCCCGCCATCGCTCCCCTCTCCGCCAACGCTTCCTGCGCCACGAAACCCGACCTCTTGGCCCTTCGGCTCATCGCGATCACTCCATCGTTCTCCTCGGCGTCTCCAAAGCCCTCGAGTTCTATTCCTGGGTCCAATTCTCCCACGACGAGTCAACATGCCGCGAAATGGCTCGCCTTCTCGCCAAGTCCAATATCCTTCCCCCTCTGTGGCGCTTTCTTCGGTCGAACGAACATCTCGTCACTATTGCAACGGTGACGTCGGTGATTAAAATCCTTGGCGATCAAGGCCTCGCTAAGGAGGCGCTCGCTGCTTTCTATCGAATGAAGCAGGTGCACTGCAAACCAGATGTCCAGTGCTACAACACTGTCATAGCCGCTCTTTGCCGCGTGGGAAATTTCAAAACAGCTAGGTCTTTGCTCGAGCAGATGGAGCTCCCGGGAGCTCGGTGCCCACCGGATACTTACACTTACACTATATTGATTTCGTTCTATTGCAAGAGAAGCATGCAGACCGGATGCCGGAAAGCGATCAGGCGGAGGATATGGGAGGCTAATCATATGTTTCGGGGGATGCTGTTCAAAGGGTTTGTCCCTGATATTGTGACCTACAACTGTTTGATTGATGGTCTTTGTAAGACTTACCGGATTGGAAGAGCACACGAGCTGTTCGATGATATGCTTATGAAGGGTTGTATTCCAAATAAGGTGACGTATAATTCGTTCATTAGGTATTATAGCGTTGTTAATGAGGTGGATAAGGCGATTGAGATGATGAGAGAAATGGTTGTAAGGAAACACGGAATACCCAGTTCAAGTTCTTATACGCCTGTCATCCATGCGCTGTGTGAGGGCAGGAGGTTTAATGAAGCGAGGGAGATTTTGTTGGAGATGGTTAATGGTGGTCATATTCCAAGAGAGTTTACATATAGGTTGGTTTGCGATGCATTAAGCAGTTCAGGAGAAACTGGTTTATCGGAAGAGGTTCGCAGAAGAGTTGAAGAAGGAATGGATGTGAGATTCAGACAAGTAATGCGAGTGAAGCCTCTGTTGCAAGTTAGTGAAGTCAGGAGCTAGAGCTTGATCAAAACGTAATGATGATGCTAAATCTAAGGCGCTGACTGACAAATGACTGTATGATCACATTCACCAACCATATTTTTGGTGAGAATTGCTGCCATTTGGCTACTTATTTCAGATTTTGGCCACACTATTACGGTTATCTCTGTCTTGCCAGTATTGATAGCTTTGTAGTTGCTGTTACACTTCAGTACATTCTATTTATTCAGTTCAATTTCTCAAAGAAATGAAAGGTTTGGGTTAGGTTATCTGATTTGGTAGAGTTTGGGCTAATTCGGGTCAAGTTGGCAAGGGTTGGACAAAGGCTTGGATTTTTAGATGCTAAAAATTTTGTGGTGGGAATTTGAAGTGGTGTTTTGAGGAAAGTTGTAGGGGATAGAGAGAGTAAAACAATACTATCGCAACTACCCATGAACAACACTAGATGGTAGAAATGTAACTAACTAGTATGGGTAAAATGTTAATAAAAGAACAATAGCGAAACAACATAACACAGATAAATACAAATAACAAATAACATTAATAACAACATAAACTGAAAGTTGAGTAGATCCGTGACAGAGCTTGATAGGCATACATATATTGGACACATTGAAGGTTAAATAGATATTAAGTTTGGGCGGCTTGAAAAAGTTATACGCATTATTATTTATGTGAGTTGCAATTGAGAAGGGACGGATTTTAGGGGGTTCTAATTTTGAATATTGCCTGCGAAAAGCCATTCTTTATATATATAAATATATATATATATATATATATATATATATATATGTTATCATGATATTCCCCACGTTGAACTTTTTAAATTAGAGGTGACGATCAGCCTTATCCTTGTAAGTTTGGAGCTGGATGTGAGTTTGCTCTTTACTCCTTGTAGTATAGAAGTGAAATCAGTCACCATAGTTGTTGCTTGTTGACTGAGAGATTTTGGAAGTAGCATGAGATCGACTATGTGATTGGGGGACTTGGTGTAGCAATATTGAATGGTAATTTTTGCGTCAAGCGGGTAACCATAGAATTATATGCAAAGTCTGCTTGACTCAATACCTCAACCATTGTTTTGGATGCTCACCTAGTCACCTGCTAGGCTACTAATCATAATGGTTAGTATTCTATTCCCCAATTTCATCTGCCCATCAGCTTGAGGATGGTAAGCGGAGCTTCAATGCATCTCTGTTTGCAGTCGTTTCTATAACTGTATGCAGTCGTTTCTATAACTTACTTTAAAAGCAAGTGATAAATTCAACTTTGTGATCGGAAGTTAAGTTTTTCAGGATGTCATGCAGTCAAACTATGTTATTAAAAAATAATCGAGCAACATTTAGAGCATCATATGTTTGTTTGCAAGCACGTAAATGTGACATCTTTGATGATCAATTCACTACAACCATCATAGAATCAATTCCTCTTTGACCTTTGGTCGGCCCAAAACTAAATCAAGACTGAAATCCCTCCATATTGAATATGAAATTGGTAACAGAGTTTAAAGTCTTGTATTTTGAAGGTTGTCTTTGTATGTTTAAAACACATGACAGCTTTTGATAGAGACATATGATGTTGATGCGATGGTTAGGTAGAGGAGGGTTGGAGAAGAGATCAAGCAAGATTATCAAAAGGATAAGCCTGGAGTTGAGCTCAGAGTTTTTGAAGGATTGCCAAAACTTTGATTTGGGGGATTCGAGCTGGAGCTTATGGGAAGAGGTTTTATGAGCTAATTATGCTAAAAAAATGATTTCAATTGTTCATCCATTTGGAAGAGATTGAGAATGGTCTTTGTTAGCACTGTAGAGAGAACAAGATGCAGCAATGTTGCTTTAGGGTGGAATTTGTTTGAAGTGTTTGGTGGCATGTGGCTATTATTGCGAGAGATGAGAGAGAGGGTGATGGGATGAGATGCTCTCAAACATAGAAGGAAGAGAGGGAATAGATGTGCAGCTGTGGAATATGAGAGGAATGGAGAGAGATGAGAATAAATCTCTATAGAAAATTTGGAGCGAGAATGGGAACTTGAATATGGAGGCATGGTTGGATCAAGGCCAAAATACTTTGATAGAAAGCATGAAATGCTATTTTTTAGTTGATAATGCTATTACAAATATACTTATATATAAATAATTAGGCTATGATGTCGGTTCTTTCTCAAAAATTCTAAACCTAACTATTTTTTGAGTCGCCTCCTATGCCCTGGCCTGGCTGGTGGGTCTTCCCCCTTCCCCTCCACTCCATGAAATTGCCACCACCCTCTCATTCCTCAACTCTTGAGAGCCTATTCAACAAACATATGCCTGCTTCCCTCCACAAAATACTTCTCTTAGGAACTTCTCATCAAGATTTTCCTCTCCTCAGCAAAAACCTAACCCTAAAACCCACCTAGAAGATTGCTCCAGTCTTGCAATCCATGCCTCCTCTTTTGAGATTTCAATGAACTCGAAAAACCTATTAGAAACCAAGAATCCTTCCATCTATGACTTCCCAATGAACTACACCCCTCCGCCTAATGATACTATCCATTTCTTTGTGGAAGAAGTTGAAGAGGGTTCCAAGGAAAGAAATATATCTCTTTGGCTACTATATAGGCAAGCAGTCATTCTATGAATCACTTATTGGCATTGTTTAGAAATTTTGAAAGCTTAAAGCTATACTTAAACTTCTCTCCATGAATGACGGCTTCTTCTTATTCAAGTTTTTTTTAACAAGAAGAGACCTTCCTAACCATCACGCCCAGCCAACAAAAATCATCCCTCAACCTCAATAACCCTTCCAATGAATCCACCAACATTGAATCCTCCTCCACCAATCTAACCTCAGTATCCAGCCAATCCACCAATAAATTCAATATCCTAAGTACCATGGAAAACGTTTTCCAGGCCAACTTTAGAAAATTCCTAGTCTCTCATCAAGGCACCCCCTCTGCATCCCTTAAGATCCAAAATCACAAGGCTAAGAAACAAGCCGCCCACTCCACAAAAATGTAATGACTCCCACAACTTTTGCATCTTGGAATGTAAGTGGCTTTCACAATGATTGGCAGGGTCCTTATCTACAAAGATCTTATCAGCACTTATAGCCTAGAACTATTTTGTATTTTGGAAGCCAACGTTAATTCTGCTCAATTGGAGGATAAATGGTTTTGCAAATCTCATAAGCTTTATAAAAATGAATGCAAAGTATGATTATTTCATTTCCTCTCATCCGGATAGTATTTTGATCAAATGGAATTCAAGCTATATTAACTTCCAAGTCATTTTTTTCTGACAGCCACCTTGTCCATGGACTGATTACTTGCTCTTCATCTACCTCGTTTCTTCTATCTGTAGTATATGCAGCCAACTCTCCCTCCACTAGACCCAGTCTTTGGAATAGCATCACAAGCCCAGCTACTTCTATTACCCAACCTTGGGCAATTTTTAGAGATTTCAACTATTGTGGGGATAATAGTGAAAAAATGGGAGGAAATATTATAAACAACAGCAAGCTATGTGAACTCAATAATATGACTTTTAATACACCTACTAAAGACTTTGCTTCTATTGGGCTACCTCATACTTGGTACAACAACAAGGTGGATAACCTTGTTCATATCAAGTTGGTTCGGGTTTTGATTAATGACATTTTAATGGAAGTTTTTCCTCTTTCTTCTTACCAAATTGATCCTCCTAGGTGTTCCGACCACTGCAATAATGATATTTGGCTATTAATGTTTAGATGAGATTTTATATGAGGGTTGACTTATTATTTTGCTGCCAAATGGAGCAGGTTGCATTTGTTGAAATGTATGGAGAAAGAAGCTGATGTAAGGAAGATCACTGGAGACCAAGAGGTATGGTGGCAACTTTATAGATAGTCAAAATTTGAAGACTCCAATCTCTCTCTCTCTCTCTCTCTCTCTCTCCATGTCTACAATTTAAGCCTGACTTTCTCTTCGGAAATAGCATATTATAGCTTTTAAAACTTATCTAGTGAGTATAGTTTATAAATTATATCTACAATCTACTATTTCTTGGTTTATAGCTTGCAAATTCCTCTTATTAATCATTATCTTTTTATATTGATGTCTTTGACTTTTGTTTTAGGTTCTCGGCTGTTTGTTAAGACCTTTAATATTCTAATAATAATTCACAAGGTTTGTTGGATTTGTGATTTTGTATATTAATGCTACTTCAAATATTGATCTATTTTTTTTGTTATTTTATAAAAGATTTAAATAATTTTTTTTAATACTTTTAAAGAAATTAATTTCTCAAATATCTGTTGTAATACTTGATGGTAGAATAATATTTTTTAAAAAATATCTAAATTAAGTAAATTGAAAATAGGATTTAAAAAATAATTGCAAGAGGTGGTTCATGAATAGTGATGTTTTTTTTTTTTAAATCTTTCAGAACAGCTTGATACATTTTGTATAGGATGACATTACTTTTGTTAAAAGGTTCATTGAATTCACATATCATATATTATATATTTTCTTTAGTTATACTAAAGGATAATATGTGACCAATTAAATCAATAATACGTGCAATGAAAATAATCTCATTGTAATACAAAATATATTATGCATCCTAATAGATATTAATTCTAGTTTAAAATGTTAAAGTATCATTTATTATTGTTGTAAGGATGTGTATTGATTCTTTTATTAATGCGCATTTTAAGCATTATTAATAACCAACGACATCAACAACAACAATAACAAGCCTTTGTCCCAATACGTGTTGTGTCATGTTAAAAGTTAAATTCTCGTTTAAATCTAATAAAAAAGATCATTTCTAATATTTTATAACCAAGTCTTTTTAGCTCTAGCTCCACCCTTTTTAACATTAGTCAAATCTAATACCTCTACTTTCCTAACCGGGTCATCGGAAGGCTGCCATTTTATGTGACCAAACCATCTAAGGCGACTCTCTCTAATCTTATCTTTCACTAGAGCTACTCTAACCTTTTTACATATATGCTCATTTCATATCCTATCTCTAAGGGTAAAGCCACTCATCCACCTGAGCATCCTCATCTCTGCAACAATTAACTTAGTATTATGCTTCTTTTTTAATGGTTAACATTCGACACTATAAAGCATTGCAGATCTCACCACCATCTTATAGAATTTTTCCTTAAGTTTGAGGGGGACTTTTTTATCACATCACAAGCCCGATGCATTCCTCCACTTCAACCATCCAACTTGAATTCTGCTGATAATATCCTCATCACCATCACTCTGAACAATAGATCCAAGATATCTGAAACGTGTGCTCTTATTAATGACTTGATCACCCAAAGTCACAATCCTCTCACTAGGTCTATTACTAAAATTATATTCCATTTATTCAGTTTTAGATCTACTCAAGCGAAAACCTTTAGACTCTAAGATTGACCTCCATAATTCAAGTTTGATATACATTATGAGAATGTGAGTTACAGAGCAGAGAACAAAAATGGATATCTTTCTCCTCCATCACCGCTAAAATGAAACTCCTTGAAGAGAAGCAATATCGATACCTTCAAAGTTTTCAATATGAACCACTTAATTCTACTCTCAATGCTCATATAAAAAACATCAATGTTGCCCTTTCGGCATCCTATGTCTCTTGGTCTTCTTGGGTCACCCAAAGAGGAAAAATCAAATGGCTTTCTAATGAAAAAGATGACCTCAAGTTCCTCCATGGTAAGATCAAAGCAAGGAAAAATTATAATAATATTAGAGAGCTCTCTACTCCTTTGGGGACCCTCTCTAACCATCATGAAATTATGGAAGCTACCACCCACCACTACAATCCTATCACTCATAAGAGAGGCCAAACCCTTCTTCCTCCTGTGGGGGAAAAAAATCCCATTCACATCATACCCATCTTTACAGCCTCTATCACTGATGAGGAAATAAAAAAGTTATTTTCTCCTCCAAGAACTCTGCATCCGGTCCTGATGGCTTTACCTTTAAGGTTCTCTTCCTTTTGGGATATGTTTTGTTGTCATGTTTGCAAGGCAGTCAAGCATTTTTTCTTGAGTAGCTAACTCTCCAAAATGGTGAACTACTGCTATAGCCTTAGTCCCCAAATCTCCTCACTCAACAGCCTTTATTGACTAAAGGCCCAACCCTTACCAATACCTTCTACAAAATCATTGCCAAGGTCATATCCACTAGACTTCCCATGCCTCATATCATTCATCCCAGCCAAGTTGGTTCCTTAAAAAATAGAATTTCTTCTGATGATATAATTTTGGCCAAAGAAATTTTTTCTAAATTTAATCAAAATAAAAGGGAGAAATTTTTTTTGTCGAAATTGATATTCATAAGATCTTTGATGCTGTTTTTAGATAATATATTCTTCACATGTTACATCAAAAGGGTTTTTCACCAATGTTCATCAGGTGGATCAAAGTTTGCATTGACAATATGCACTTCTCTTTATGTATTAATGGTTCTCATCAGGGGTTCTTTAGTTCTTACTTTGGTTTAAGGCAAATATGCCCTCTTTCACTTTATTTATTTTGCATTGCTACCAGTGGCCTCTCCAATCTTTTTGACAGATCCACTGATACTCCGTCTTGCAATGTAATGAGGGAGATTATTAAGTCTCCCACTTACTTTATATTGATGATCTTCTAACTTTTGAAAAAGTAAACATCCCCAATATTCTATCCCTTTTGAATATTTTTAGATATTTCAAAGAAATCTCTGGTGTTATCATCAACTGTACAAAAAGTTATATATCCTTTTCAAAAGACACCCCCAACCAAGAGGAACTTTGCTATCAGTTTAATCTCCTCGGGCCCTTTGCTATTTTCACTTATCTGGGAATTCCTATTTCTGTGAAAAAGCTTAAAGTGGTTAAGTTTTAACCTCTCTTAACCAAAGTTACCTCGTTACTTCAAGGTTGGAAGGCTAAGGCCCTTTCTTTTGCGAGCAGGCTTCAATTCCTAAGATTTATCATATGGAATTCAACAACATTTTGGATAAGAGGAGCAATAATACCAAAGACCTGCTTTAAATTCATCAACAAGCTTGCAAATAAATTCTTGTTTCATGGGGCCACCCAAACCAGAAAGCTACAACTTATCTCCTAGCATTCAACATGCATGCCTAAACACCTGAGGGGCCTGAGCATTCCTTTTCTTGCTGCTCTTAAATATGGTTATAATTGTTCTCTCATTTGGCAGTTCCACTCTTGGTATGATTTGTTGTTAGATGGTGGAAAGCTACACCTTTTGTTGGTTGCAGTTATTACAAAAGCCAACCTCTTCTTTAACCCCACAAACTGCAACAAAATCTCCCTCCTCTGGGACCCATTATATATTGGTAAATCCCTATTTTAGCACTTCCATATGTTTGACTTTCAACCTTCAACTCTTATGCATCGCCATATGCAATAATTCATAACAATTGCTGGGCATTCCCTCTCCACACTAAGGTTTTGTTTGGGACGGTTTTCTTATTGCTTCTTAAAGCAACTTTTTAATACAAAAATTAAAAATTTTATACTAAAAAGTTGTTTTTAGAAGCAGTAAGAAAGCTATCCCAAATGAAGCTTAAAGCTGCGACCATCATCTCTACTATTCTTCTCCCGTCTGTTTCAGCTATTGTAAGTGTTTGCTAGTTGGCTAGGAACCCAATTTTTGGTCACTTCATAAACACCTTCTACACAAATATTGTTCATGTATGTATGGCACAAGAATTATTCGCTGCATTTTTTTTGTTTTCACTTGGAGATGGCCATAATAAAGAGCTTAAAAATGGCGAATGCTCTTATTCTGAGAAACATCCCAGCTCACCCCGTTTGCAATTTATGTTATAATGAAGCGTAGAAAGCACCTCTCACATTTTTTTGGGTGCTTTTCTCTTACACCATACTCAAATATGTGCTTCTCTCCACCTCCGTTTTTCTGATGAGATGGAGCATGTTAGAACTGCTTGAATTTATTAAGACTATTGCAGCTTCAAACACATCCCAGCTTCATTTTATGTAAAATCTCTACAGGGAGAAGACACCAAGAAGTGAAGGATTTGCTGCTACGATGTTGGAATTCTATCAGGCTCTCTGGACAATTATGGGCGGGTAAGCTCTTTGATCATGCTGTTGCCCCTGGTTGGTCTTATGGCAACCGGGATTTGCAGTTTCTATAGTAGAAACGTTATATTCTGGCCATAAATTGATATTTTGTCCATTCTGAGTCTTGATCCCTGAACATTTTTCTAGTTGGCCTGTCACCTGAAAGGAGAAATTATTCAGTGCGGAGTCCGTATGGGAAAGAATCATCTGGACTGTGAGTGTACACACTGTGTACAAATAGCGTATACAATATACATATTATTGTACACTCACAATCCGAATGATTCTTTTTCATCCGAACTCCGCACGGAATAATTTCTTATGAGCTGTTTTTTAGCCTCTTTTATAATTAATGGAATATTTGGAGCTTTGCATTTATACTTTCAAAACAAAAAAGAGAATATAATAATAATAAATTAAAATAAAAAATAATAATACCAATAATAAAAATATATTAATTATTGAAGATTTTCATCATAAATATTTAGTTCATACGGCAATAATGATATTTGGCTATTTATGCGTCAATGAGATTTTATATGAGGTTGACTCATTATATTGCTGCCACATGGACCAGGTTGCATTTGTTGAAAAGTATGAAGAAAGAAGCTGATTCAAGGAAGATAAGTAGATCACCAGAGACCAAGAGATATGCTGCAACTGGCAACTTTATAGATTGTCAAAATGTGAAGACTCCAATCTCTCTCTCTCTCTCTCTCTCTCTCTCTCTCTCTCTCTCTCTCTCTCTCTCTCTCTCTCTCTCTCTCTCTCTCTCTCTCCATGTCTACAAGTTAAGCCTCACTTTCTCTTCCGAAAGAGACGCTTTTAAAGCTTATTTAAGTTTAGTTTGGGACGGTTTTGTTACACTTCTTAAAGCAGATTTTTAGTAAAATATTTAATTTTTTTACTAAAAAGTTATTTTAAGAAGCGGCAAAAAAGCCGTTCCAAACAAAACCATAGAGTGTATAGTTTAAAAATTATTAGACACTCTCAATATATTTTCGTTATGATTAGATTTATGAATGTCTAATATTTTTCTAGTAATAGTGTTATATCATCTAATCTTATTCTTTAGTTATATAGAAGGATTATATTTTGATTAAGGTTTTGTTTGGGACGGTTTTTTTATTCCTTTTTAAAATAGTTTTCTAGTAAAAAAATTAAATTTTTTTTACTAAAAAATTGCTTTAAGAAAGCCGTCCCAAACGAAACTTAAATCAATTATACATGCAATGAAAATAATCTCATTTTAATATTAAATATGTTATGTTTCCTAATAGAATTTTAATTCTAGTTTAAAATGTTAAAATATCATTTATTATTGTTGTAAGGATATGTGTCGATCCCTTTGTTAAAGACTTATTTTAAGTGATATTAATAGCAAAAAAAAATTAATGGATACATTTATTATTTGATTTAGACTATGGGAATGTGAGTTACTATAGATTTTTGAGCATTCAAATTGGTAGCATATTGATTGAAAATAAATTTGAATATTTTGATAGGTTGGATTCTAAGACTTATGTTTTGTTTGGGACAGCTTTCTTAATGCTTTTTAAAGCAGTTTTCTAGTACGGTAAATTTTAATTTTTGTAATAAAAATTTGTTTTAAGCAAAGCCGTCCCAAATGAAGAGTAAATTTTCTTTAAATAAGTTTTTCATAAAAAAATAATCAAAATGCCTAACATTATTTTAATGAAAACTATATAAACAAGTACATACACAAAAAGCCTTTTATTATTTTACTTATTTCAAACAAAGAAAGGAAAATGACATACAACAAGTTGTACAAAGTTCCAAATCATTCTTCCTTGCACACCTATGGTCTCCTCTACGCTCAAACTAACCGTCAACATTTCTGCCCTTACTCGCCGACGCTCAGACGAGGAACCTTTACCCAAAACCTCCCGCGAGGAACCTTTTCCCAAAAAGAACACAAGTAAAAAACAGCTCGAACCACATACTTCCCTCCTCCTCCGACCAACTTCCCCTTCTTCTTCTCCGCCACCGCTCCGTCCGTCCCGGCCAAAATCCTATATTTATCTTTTCTTGTCAAGCTCGTACACTCATACGATAGCTTCATCGCAATCATTCTCTGCACATGATCGGCCACTTGAAAGCTGCTCTTCCCTCCACCTCCACATGTCTGCTCCTTCCCCAACTTACTCAAAAAGCTAACTTCATAAACCGGTCTTGGATTCATAAAGAAGTAGAACGAATCCAATCCTTTCCATCCTCTCGCAGTTGTTCCGTAAAACATGCTCATCCTAACATTCATGGCAACCGGCACGATTTCGTCGGTCAATTCAGCAAACAGAGCGGAGAATCTTAGCAGAAAGGGCTCGCGGCAAGTGGTTCCTTCAGGACAGATGGCGAGATCACCTTGACTTAAGAGATTTTTTATTGCAGCGGCGTCGGTGGCACGGTGGCGGGTGAGGCGGACGGTGTTGATTGGGGAGATGAGTTCGGAGAGGCGGGAGAGGGAGTAGGTGAGGGCGGTGACGGGGCGGCGGAGAGAGAAGGAGAGGAAGACGGGATCAAGGAGAGTGCGGTGGGGGAGGATGAAGAGGACGCCGGTAGAGGAGGTAGAGGGGGGAGGAGGAGGGGTGCCATGGATGATTATGCGGACGCCGAGGGAACGGAGGACAGGGAGAGAAAGGTGGAAAGGGAGGAGACTGCCGGCGACGATCCGAAGAAGGGAGAGGAAGAAGGCGAAGGGGAGGTAGAGGACGGTGAGGAGTGCGAGGAGCGGGGTGGGTTTTTGGACGAGGCGGCCATCGTGGAAGATTATTGGTTTGGGGAGGTCAACAGAGCTTACTGCTGGGAGTTCTGAGTTGGCTGGCACCATGTAAGATTCCTGTTTCATTAAGAGAATGGGTGTTAAACATTAATATTTCTATTGTAAAGTGTGACAATAATATATAAAAATTTATGCAAAAAATTTTAGTATTAAGGACATCTCCAACCGGAAATCTCATTTTTTACTCCAAAATGTCGTGAAACTAAAAAATGATGTGATTCATCTCCAATCGAATTTCATTTTGTCATCTTTTGCGAAGGTAATGGTTGTTATCTTCTTTCTCGTGTTTCTTCGACAAGTTCGGTAGAGACAAAAAAATAGCGAAGATGAACAGTGCAATCTCAGTATTGGCGTCCTACTGTTCACCCGCAATCAAATAGCGGAAGTTTTACCATTCAGTTGGAGCTTGAGAGCAACACGATACAAGTGTTTGGAGTTCGGTGGAGTTGACGTAAAAGGGACTTTTGATGCAAAATTCAAAAGAAAGTTATTAAATTTCTTTTTTTTTTTCTTTTCCTAAATCCATTGTTGTAATTGACCGTAAAATTTTTGCAGAAACTTCTTGACTAAGTGGTAATTCAATATCATGAGCATGTTTCTGACGGGTCATTTGGCGTCCATTTTTATTTTTTATAATTTATAATTATTTATTTTATTTTTATTTTAATATAAAAAAATAAATTTAATATTTAAAAATTGTATTTTTATTTTTATTGGATATTGCAACAGTGATTATAGCAATTAGCAACAACGTGTTTGGCGGCTACTGGCTAGTGACTGGCGACGTGACTTTTTATTTTAAAAAAATTCTGAGAAGATCTAAAAAATATTTAAAGATTCATTTTGACTATTTTCAAAATTAACGTGTTTATTAAAAAAAAAAGAGATTATAGTAATTGTAACCTTGCAGAGTTTCAGGAATGCGAGATCCGACTTCTGATCACCGATCCCAATCTCCGGCACCGATTCTCCACCAAACAATCTGCTAATCGCTTCAGCTTTCTTATCTCCGGCGAGCACCCCGCCGCGCACCAGCCCTGTAGCCCTTCCCCAATAAACCCCAAGCTCTGTACCCACCACCGCATCAACCCCCAAATACTCCTTCAAGAACGGCTCCACCATGACCGTCGGATTCTCCGTCACCACGCACCGCCGGCCACACGCCGACAACACCCGCCACGTCTCCGGGTGCAAATCCTCCGCATAGAATTTCGACAGAACGGCACGCGCCACCGACTCGATTGTCGACAGCTTGGCTCCGGCGAGTGAGGCAAAGATGAGAACTTGGATGCCGGCGGATTCGGAGACGAAGTGGTGGAGGAAGGCGGAGAGAGGATAAAGCAAGAGGAGAAAGAGAAGGCGGAGAGGGCCGCCGGTTTCGAAGGCTGTGAGGGCGAAGTAAGGGAAGGCGGAGGGTGAACGGAGTAGGCTTCCATTTAGGTCGGAGATGACGGTTTGATCATGGCGGTTGTCGGAGGAGCAGGTTTGGACGGAAGGGAAGGAGGAAGCGCTGGCCCTGGCCATGGAAACTCTCTGTCTCTCTCTCTCTCTCTCTCTCTCTCTCTCTCTAGAGTCTGCAATGCTGATGAGTGATGGCTGATTCTGTTGCGAAGGACGGTGAGGTTTATATAGAATTGGAGGGAGGAGTCGGTGACAATTTCAAATCTGCAGACCAATTAATAAAGCCTAATAATTCCCGCAACGAAGAATGTCCACATTTGCACATTCTATAAAAATTAGGTGAATATATTAAACATATTCTTATGTATTTATACAAAATTCGTTCTGAAGAAAAAACAAGAACGGGCTTCCCAACACAACTATTTCTATTTGATATATTTTCAAAAAATCATCTTGATCGGGCACGAATCTCGAGGCAAAAATCAACCCAGAAACTTCAAAAATTAAATCCGGGAGGTCCTAATCTCCGATTTCAGCGAGCTTATAGTAAAACTTAGCGTATCGGAAATACGAACACAATGACACCAAATTCAACCCAATCCGAGCCCAAATGGGTCCAAATCAAGGACCCGAAGCGCTGTTGGAAGGTTCAAACCACAATTTGAGTTAACCAACAGTCTCCGATTTTAACGAGCTTATACTCGAATCGAACGGCTCGACGAGACGAATCCAACGAGCCAAAGATCGCCGAATTCAGACATCGCTAAGGCCTTCAAATGTCCAACGAACGGTGCATGATTGAAGGGTTCAATATCGGCCGTCCATTTGACCACTCCCTATTCGTCCATGATCTTACACCTATTTACAAGCTATGCAACTCCAGAAAAACTATAAATAGAGCCTTCATTCTTCACAAGAGGACTCAAGTGAGAAGAGAGAGAAGAAAAGAAGAGAAAGGGGAAAAGGAAGAATCATCTCCTCCTCAACCACCGACGGAGTTCTTCCCCCCGCCTGAATACGCCAGAACTATGCCGGATTTTCGGGAAACGCCGGGATTTTGCAGAACTTTGTAACTTTGTTAGAAACTTATTGCAAACTGATCGTCTTAACTTGTGAGACAAATCAGTCTTTGTACTTCAAACAAACACTAGTGGAATTATTTCAACTGGGCGTGAACCCGTAGTTTTTTTTCCTCTTTCGGGGTTTTCACGTAAAAATCCTGGTGTTTCATTTTCTTTTCTATTTGTGTGCTGAATATTCATGCAACGCTCAGACGTGAATTTGTAAACTCTACCGCCGCGTATATTCTAGCCCGCAACACTTAATTTTAAAATAGTGTCATACTTAAAAAAATATTTAATAATTTAAAATGCTACCTATTTTATTTAAAAATATTTTTTGATACAGTAATTAATCAAAGGATTATGTGGTATAAATTTTTTTAACAGTATGATTTTCCTAAAAAGGGTGAAGAGCTCATTCACTATTTCCCTTTTTTTGTTAGGCCAAATTTTGTAAAATGTATGTCTAATTAATTGAATTTTATATTTTAATCATCTCAAATTAAATTAAAATATTATAAGAAAAAAATGTCAAGAACTTTCCAGCCTGATTTCTTGTTTAATTAATATAAAATTTTGAATTAAAATACTTTTATTAAAATTTGATAATATGTTTTAAAAAAAAGTATAAAAATGAGTAATTAATTAAACTCATTATGATTAAAATTTAATCAAATAGCAATATATAAGGGTGTTAACTTCAGACACGACCAAACAATTCGGGTTAGGATCAACCCGAAAAGCTAAACTTATTAGATTCGGGTCAACCGTTTATGTCGATTCAAGTAGGATTCGACTTGAATCCGATCAGTTGATCAGAATTGACAACCCTAACAATATAGCATCACCATTTATTTTCCATTAATGTATGCATGCTTTACTAGGATATATCACACATCTGCTTCCTGACGTGTTCAGTATTCAATAACGGAGCAGGAATATTGTCCTTTAAATTTCTAAGTATGGAGATTCCATTTTTTTTGGGTAAACCCGGGGCAAAGAGCCCTTCTATTAAGAAAAATATATTACAAGTAAGCCTCTAACCAAAAGAAATACAATAAGCAAAGAAAAATAAAGAACCTTCCAGCAAGCCAAAAAACAGGGCTTGATGAAGAAAATTACAAATACATAGACTCAGAATAATAATAACCAACATTCCAATAATCATAAACAGGACAATGAATACTGGAGCTGAAGCAGTTTCTTCGGTTGCCCAGAAAGCAGAGCAAGGCAGCAAAAGGCCATCTCAGAGAATACCGCCAATAGCGAATCCCCCCATCAGGCCCGGTTGCCATAGAGACCATCCATGGCCTGAAAACCATAAAGTTGGTCTTGGTCATCATCGTCATATTGTAATTAGACTTCATCAAGCCCCTCAAAAACATCAGATTGATCCATAACATCCACCTGGAAGGTTCAGCAGAGACAGTGTATACACCACCCCCAAAATTTATACCAAGAGTAAAATTTTGATCCATATATACCAAAACTAGGGCAAAAAAAGGAAACCCCCAAATAAATTTGTATACCCAGGTATCCCAAGCCAAAAATAAGCTGTATAAGAAACAAACAGATAAGCAGAACCAAAAGCAGAGAAACCCGTCCCAGCTTAAATTCCAGAGAACCTTTCCAGCAGCATGTCCTTTGTAATATCAGTTTTTGCTCCAGGTTCGTCCGGGACGAAGTTGGATCGTCCGGGACGATCGGTACAGGTTGTGCAGAAATCAGTTTTGGTTGTATGATTCGTCGGGACGAAAATTGGATCGTCTGGACGAAAATTCTCCCGTGAACCCTTCGCCAGGGATGATATGTCATTTTTCGTCTGGACGGAATTCCTCTCTTCATGGATCGTCCGGTACGAAGCTCGATCGTCCGGGACGATCAGTCTGGATATATATAGAATTGAGATATTTTGAAGAGAGAGAAAAAGCTGAGGAGAGAGAAAAACGAAGGAAAAAGTGGAAAAGCGGATTTTCGGGCGACGCCGAGCTGTTTTCGTCCGAGGAGACTGTTGAGGAAATTGCTGTGCACGAGGTAAGGCACAATCCGACTTTCTAAATTTTCAGAACCGTCGTGTTTGGCGGTATATTCTGTCCGGATTTTGTTTCCGTTAGCGATTTTCGTCCGTATCTTTTGATCGGTTCAGTTTTTACCGCGTAACTTTCTGTATATTGTTGACGTGCCGAGTGTGCACATTTTGGTTATTTTCTGAAGATTTTCGTCCGGGTATTTTTGATTCGACTGTGTTTTTAGTCGACCGGATTTTTCTGTGAAATTGGAATTTATCTGTGCAGTAGAATAAAGGTTCTGAAATGTTGATATCTGTATTATGTGCGAATTCGGTAAATTTTCTTTGCAGGAATTTTTGTGTAAATTCCGTATACTGCCGTTGTGCTGCCCGATTTTTGGGTAATTTCTGAATTGTCCGGATTTCTTCTGAATTGAAATGCTATGTGTATAAGCTATAAAAAGGGAGCTATAAGGGGTCTGGATCCTATGAGATTCAGTTAGTGAAACGGGAAATCTGAAATGAGCTCAATCTGAAATCTGATATCTGTTCTGTTCCGGATCCGATGAATTCTGTTTTGGTGCTATAAGCACATCTGTTTTGGTGCCGTGAGCACAAAGGGAGACATAAGGGGCCTGGATCCTATGAGATTCAGTCAGTGTCTGGGAAGGGAGGCATAAGGGGCCGGAATCCGTAGAGATTCCGTCAGTGTCAGGGCATTTAGCTATATGTATCTGTACTATTTTCTGTATCTGTTCTGTTCTGTACGAAATTGTGATTATGACATGATATGATCCGTACGATTCTGATTTCTGATTCTGACTCTGTTGATTTGTTCTGTTCTGATACGATCTGTACGACTCTGATGTGATTTGATATCTGTCCGTAAGTTTTGATTTCCGATTCTGTTCCGACTTCTGATCTGATTTCTGTCTGATAAGTTTGGTTTTGTTTTCTGAGGATTTAGATTGGTGGTTTGTTGCTTTGCTGAGCTGTTGAGCTCACCCTTGCTTTCTGGTGGTTTTCAGGTTCTGGGAAGGGCAAGGAGGTCCAGGATTAGATTTCAGAGTCTGATCAGATTAGGTACTTTTGTACTTTTGATTTTTATACAGTCATGGCTTTCCTGTTCTGTCTTTCTTTCTGTTGAAAGCCATGTACTGTTCTGTAGATGATTATTTTGAGGAAATGAAAAGATAGATGTTTTGTTCCGCTGCATTTGATGTTTTTAGTAGCTCTGTTGTTCTGTGTGCTTCTGTTGAGTTAAGGATTTGGAAGATCAGTTCAGTAACCTAATCCAAAGCCAGATCCTGGTTAGCTATTCCCCGTCGCGATCCGGCGCGGGCGGGATCCGTCTCGTCTCGGGTCGGGTCGTGACAAGCTTTTTGGTATCAGAGCACGGTTTTGGAAACAGGTTGGATTGTAAAACAAAGCTCTAGGAAGTGATCAGTGAGTCTGTCTGGGAGGTAGTTTTGGGTCGTTTGGCTTTTTATTGTGTTATTTTGTGTTGTTTTGTGATAGTTTTCCGGATTTTCTGGATTTTTCTGTATGGATCAGCCAGACCCAGACATGACAGATGGTCAGAGTGACGATCAGGCAGCACCAGTGGGGAGTACAGCCCCAGTGGTCGGTGCTGATACGCTTTCACAGTTTGCTTCACTTGTTGCTCAGATGATGAGCGAGACTCAGAGCAGAGCTTCGACTGTTAGATCTGAGGACATTGATCGACACCTGCAGTTATTTTTGAGGTTGAAGCCTCCGAGGTTTGAGGGCGCTGTTGAGCCCAGAGCAGCCGAGGAGTGGCTGAGGAGATTGGAGAAGACTTTTGACGGGATGCAGTGTCCTGCAGACAGGAAAGTTCCGTTAGCTGTTTTTCTGTTGGACGGAGAGGCTGAGCACTGGTGGGATGGCCAGCAAGCAGCCAGATTTCAGGGCAGATTGAACTCCTTGATCACTTGGGAGGAGTTCACCGAAGTATTTCGGGACTGGTTTGTTCCCCCTTCTGCACGACAGCAGATGCAGGAGAGTTTTCTGAGACTTGTTCAGGGGAGCAAGACGGTGATGCAGTACGAGGCTGAGTTTACTGCATTAGCCAGGTACGCTCCGCAGCTGGTTAGCACGTCTGCTGAGAGGTGCTACAGATTTCTGAGAGGCTTACGAGACACTTTGAGGCAGCCTCTGATACCGTTCCGGATTACTGATTTCTCTGAGCTTGTGGAGCGAGCTCGTCTGATTGAGAATGACATGACGGTTACTCAGCAGCGGTGGACTGCGAGTAGGAAGAGGTTTGGAGGAGAGACATCTGGCAGTGGTTCCTCTGGGAAGAGGAGATTTGTTCCTGGATCTGGATCTGGAGATTCCAGGAAGAGCGGAGAATCGTCTGGTACTGCTACCAGTACGACTAGTTCTGGATCAGTCAGTTCGGCACCTGTGTGCCAGAACTGTGGACGACGACACTTTGGCCAGTGCTACAGGATGGCTGGTCTGTGCTTTCGATGTGGTCAGTCAGGACATCGTATTGCAGAATGTCCGCAGATGGGATTTGATCAGCGTTCTGAGCAGCGATCTGAGGGCTTTGTCAGACCTGTTGGTTCAGCAGCAGGAAGACCGAGGACTGTTCCTCCACGCCCTGAGGGATTTGCTGGTAGAGGTGGTGGTTCTAGTTCTGCACCACGGAGACCACCTACGATTCAGAGGGAGCAGAGTAGTTCTGTTGCTTCAGCTCCTGTTCCAGTTCAGCCACGAGTTTACAGTCTGAGTCAGCAGGAGGCTCGTGATGCTCCGGATGTTGTGACAGGTACGGTTTACATTTCTGATCAGCCCTGTCGTGTTTTATTTGACTCTGGAGCGAGTCATTCTTTTCTGTCCGAGCATTGTTTTGAGATTTTACATTTGGATTCGATGGTTTTACCGGTTTCTTTGTCTGTGATTTTACCGGCTGGGAATCCATTGATTGCTCGACAGTTTTGTTTGTGTGAGATCGAGATTTCTGGCAAGAAGTGGAAATCGAGTTTGATTCGATTGCCGATTTCTTCGTATGATGTGATTCTGGGCATGGATTGGCTGAGTCAGTATGAAGCCCAGATAGACTGTCTGAAGAAGCAAGTGAGTTTGCTTGTGGCTGGAGAGAGAGTTGTATTTCAGGGATTACGAGGTGTTCTCTCCAGTCTGGTTTCTGTGTTGGAGGTGAGCAGAATGTGGAAGAAAGGATGTCCGGTATTTTTAGCTTCGGTGCGGGATCTGAACCTAGAGGTTGGTTCTGTTTCTGAGATCCCTGTGGTACGGGAGTTTGCTGATGTTTTTCCTGAGGAGTTGGTTGGTTTACCTCCGGATAGAGATGTGGAGTTCTCTATCGATGTTTTTCCGGGTACCGCTCCGATATCGAAAGCTCCGTACAGGATGGCACCGAAAGAACTTTCTGAGTTGAAAGTTCAGCTTCAGGAGTTGGTTGACAGAGGTTTTGTACGTCCTAGTGTTTCGCCCTGGGGAGCACCTGTTCTGTTTGTGAAGAAGAAGGACGGTACACTCCGTATGTGTATTGATTACAGAGATTTGAACAAGGTCACGATCAAGAACAAGTACCCTTTGCCTCGGATTGACGACTTGTTTGATCAACTTTCCGGATCTTCGGTATTTTCGAAGATTGATTTGAGATCCGGATACTATCAGGTGAAGGTGAAGGAAACTGATGTGGTGAAGACTGCTTTCAGTACTCGGTACGGGCACTACGAGTTTTTGGTTATGCCTTTTGGGGTAACCAATGCGCCTGCGATTTTTATGGATCTGATGAACCGAGTATTCAGGGAGTATTTGGATCAGTTTGTGATCGTCTTCATTGACGATATTCTGGTATATTCTGCATCTGAGGATGAGCATGCCAGGCATTTGAGGATTGTGTTGGAGACTTTGAGGAGGCATCAGCTGTATGCCAAGTTCTCTAAGTGTGAATTCTGGCTGAAGAGCATTTCATTTTTGGGGCACGTGGTTAGCGGAGAAGGCATTTCTGTAGATCCCCAGAAGATTCAGGCTGTTGCTGATTGGCCAGGGCCGACTACGGTATTTGAGGTACGTAGTTTCTTGGGCATGGCCGGGTATTATAGGAAGTTTGTGAAAGGATTTTCACAGATTTCGACTCCTCTGACGAGACTGACTCAGAAGTCAGTACCTTTTGTTTGGACACCGGAGTGTGAAGCTAGTTTTCAGAGATTGAAGGAGTGTTTGACTTCAGCTCCAGTGTTGGCACTTCCGTCAGGTACGGAGGGTTTCCAGGTGTTCAGTGATGCTTCACTGAAAGGATTGGGTTGCGTTCTGATGCAGCATGGTCAGGTAATTGCTTATGCTTCGAGACAGTTGAAACCACATGAGAAGAATTACCCGACGCATGATCTGGAGTTAGCTGCAGTTGTTTTTTGCTTTGAAGATTTGGCGTCATTACCTGTATGGCGTCAGATGTGAGATCTTTACTGATCATAAGAGCCTGAAGTACATTTTTACTCAGAAGGATCTGAATCTGAGACAGAGGAGGTGGCTCGAGTTGATCAAGGACTACGATTTGACTATTCAGTATCAGCCTGGGAAGGCGAATGTGGTAGCGGACGCTCTGAGCAGGAAGTCTTCTGGATTCTCAGGTATTCAGCTTACCTGTGATGACTTTCTGATTCGTGATTTGGAGAGATTGCAGTTGGAGGTGATTTCCTCCAGTGATTTGGAGTTGGCTCAGATGAGTATTCAGTCTTCTTTGGAAGCACGGATTCAAGAAGCCCAGAAGTCAGATTCTGATTATTCGAAGTTGATTGCACAGATTGGATCTGGTAAGACTCCTGAACTTCGAATTTCTGATTCTTGTGCTATTTTCTGTAAGAATAGGTTGTGGGTACCTGTGTTTGGAGACTTGAGGCAGGAGATTCTGTGTGAATCTCATCATTCTGGCTACACTGTTCATCCAGGCAGTGGTAAGATGTATGCTGACATGAAGCTTTTGTTTTGGTGGCCTGGGATGAAGAAAGATGTAGCAGAGTTTGTGTCGAGATGCGAAGCCTGTCAGTTGGTGAAGGCAGAGTATCAGCGACCAGGTGGACTGTTGCAGTCGTTGCCTATCCCTGAGTGGAAATGGGAGGAGGTAACGATGGATTTTGCGATGGGTTTTCCTCGATCTAGACAAGGACATGATGCCATTTGGGTGGTTGTAGATCGATTGACGAAGTCAGCCCATTTTCTTCCGATCAGACAGACGGATTCAGTTGATCGCTTGGCACAGATTTATGTGAAGGAAATAGTCAGATTGCACGGTGTGCCTCGTGTGATCGTATCTGATCGAGATGGACGCTTTACTTCCAGACTTTGGAAAGGCATTCAGCAAGGCTTGGGTACGAAACTGCATTTCAGTACAGCCTTTCATCCTCAGACCGACGGACAGTCTGAGAGGACGATTCAGGTACTGGAAGATCTGTTGAGGCTTTGTGTTCTGGACTTTAGCGGAAGTTGGGAGGATCATATTCCGCTGATTGAGTTTGCCTATAACAACAGTTTTCAGTCCAGTATCGGTATGGCACCGTACGAGGCTTTGTATGGCAGGAAGTGCCGTACTCCTTTGACTCTGACGGAGGTCGGAGATAGACAGGCTTTGGGGGCCACTTTTGCTGATGAAACTGCTCAGAAGATCAATTTGATAAGAGAAAGATTGAAAGCCGCTCAAGATCGTCAGCAGAAGTATTACAATCAGAAGCACAGATTTGTTGAGTTTCAGGTCGGTGACTTTGTGTATGTCAAAGTCAGCCCGATGAAAGGTGTGAGCAGATTTGGTCAGGTAAGCAAGCTTAGTCCAAGGTATGTTGGACCATTTGAGATTTTGGAAAGAATTGGAAAATCTGCTTATCGCCTATTGCTTTCTGATTCTATGCCGGATGTGCATAATGTGTTTCACGTATCCACTCTGAGGAAGTGGGTTTCAGACTCTGGGAAGAAGTTGTCTGCTGATGAGGTGGAGATTCAGGAGAATCTGGTGTACAAGGAAGAGCCAGAACTTATTTTGGCATACGACGTCCGAAAGTTAAGAAATAAAGAGATTCCGATGGTTAAAGTCCAGTGGAAGCACCGAACTGCACGGGAAGCAACTTGGGAGAAGGAGTCTGATATGAGACGGTCGTACCCGTACTTGTTTTGACTGAGTTTGGACTGGATAATGTCGAGGACGACATTTTTTTTTAAGTTGGGGAGATTGTAATATCAGTTTTTGCTCCAGGTTCGTCCGGGACGAAGTTGGATCGTCCGGGACGATCGGTACAGGTTGTGCAGAAATCAGTTTTGGTTGTATGATTCGTCGGGACGAAAATTGGATCGTCTGGACGAAAATTCTCCCGTGAACCCTTCGCCAGGGACGATATGTCATTTTTCGTCTAGACGGAATTCCTCTCTTCATGGATCGTCCGGTACGAAGCTCGATCGTCCGGGACGATCAGTCTGGATATATATAGAATTGAGATATTTTGAAGAGAGAGAAAAAGCTGAGGAGAGAGAAAAACGAAGGAAAAAGTGGAAAAGCGGATTTTCGGGCGACGCCGAGCTGTTTTCGTCCGAGGAGACTGTTGAGGAAATTGCTGTGCACGAGGTAAGGCACAATCCGACTTTCTAAATTTTCAGAACCGTCGTGTTTGGCGGTATATTCTGTCCGGATTTTGTTTCCGTTAGCGATTTTCGTCCGTATCTTTTGATCGGTTCAGTTTTTACCGCGTAACTTTCTGTATATTGTTGACGTGCCGAGTGTGCACATTTTGGTTATTTTCTGAAGATTTTCGTCCGGGTATTTTTGATTCGACTGTGTTTTTAGTCGACCGGATTTTTCTGTGAAATTGGAATTTATCTGTGCAGTAGAATAAAGGTTCTGAAATGTTGATATCTGTATTCTGTGCGAATTCGGTAAATTTTCTTTGCAGGAATTTTTGTGTAAATTCCGTATACTGCCGTTGTGCTGCCCGATTTTTGGGTAATTTCTGAATTGTCCGGATTTCTTCTGAATTGAAATGCTATGTGTATAAGCTATAAAAAGGGAGCTATAAGGGGTCTGGATCCTATGAGATTCAGTTAGTGAAACGGGAAATCTGAAATGAGCTCAATCTGAAATCTGATATCTGTTCTGTTCCGGATCCGATGAATTCTGTTTTGGTGCTATAAGCACATCTGTTTTGGTGCCGTGAGCACAAAGGGAGACATAAGGGGCATGGATCCTATGAGATTCAGTCAGTGTCTGGGAAGGGAGGCATAAGGGGCCGGAATCCGTAGAGATTCCGTCAGTGTCAGGGCATTTAGCTATATGTATCTGTACTATTTTCTGTATCTGTTCTGTTCTGTACGAAATTGTGATTATGACATGATATGATCCGTACGATTCTGATTTCTGATTCTGACTCTGTTGATTTGTTCTGTTCTGATACGATCTGTACGACTCTGATGTGATTTGATATCTGTCCGTAAGTTTTGATTTCCGATTCTGTTCCGACTTCTGATCTGATTTCTGTCTGATAAGTTTGGTTTTGTTTTCTGAGGATTTAGATTGGTGGTTTGTTGCTTTGCTGAGCTGTTGAGCTCACCCTTGCTTTCTGGTGGTTTTCAGGTTCTGGGAAGGGCAAGGAGGTCCAGGATTAGATTTCAGAGTCTGATCAGATTAGGTACTTTTGTACTTTTGATTTTTGTACAGTCATGGCTTTCCTGTTCTGTCTTTCTTTCTGTTGAAAGCCATGTACTGTTCTGTAGATGATTATTTTGAGGAAATGAAAAGATAGATGTTTTGTTCCGCTGCATTTGATGTTTTTAGTAGCTCTGTTGTTCTGTGTGCTTCTGTTGAGTTAAGGATTTGGAAGATCAGTTCAGTAACCTAATCCAAAGCCAGATCCTGGTTAGCTATTCTCCGTCGCGATCCGGTGCGGGCGGGATCCGTCTCGTCTCGGGTCGGGTCGTGACATCCTTGGTTTTCCATTTAGCAGTTTTTAAACGAATGGCATTAGAAATAGTACAAATAACTTTAACAGAATTTGTGCAAACACCAGAAAACCTCCTGCAATTCCTTTCTTTCCAGATATAATATATAATGCAGCTAATAGAAAGGCAACCAAAATCTTTCTCCTGTCTATTGTAAGTCGAAGAATGCTCAAAGAAGTCATAAATTTGAGCAATGGTCGGCCTCATTAAGAAAATATTTAGTTCCGGGAGCATTCTAATGAGAATCATAAATGAAAAATCACAACCAAAAAAGAGATGATTATGGTTTTCAGGAAATCTGGAACAAAAAGTGCACAAAGAAGGAACAGCAATGCCTCTAGAAATTAAATTGTTTGCAGTTTTAAGTTTCCCAGTCACCGCCATCCAAGAGAAACATGCATGCTTAAGAGAAATTTTTTTGTGCCAAACCGAAGTATACCAATCAACCTTAATCAGATTAGAATAAAATTGCTCAGTGAAATTGCTAAAAACCCATTTGGTTTGGCCTTTCCAGAGAACCTCAGACTTTTCCCCTATCCTACAATTTAAAATGGCAGCAGTAGTAGTAGGAAGAAGATTCAGTGGAAGATTCCAAGAACCCTCAAAAATAAAGTCTTTCACCAATTTTCCTCTAAAAATCACAGCATTAGGGTCAGAACCCAAGAGATCACCATTCAGCCAAGGATCCCAAAGCATGGAAAAAACACAATCATTTCCCACAGAAAAGGAAACCACATCATGAATTTTGACAGCAGTCTCATGAATTTTCTTCCAGAATTTAGAGGCAGAAGAAGGAGGTTGCATCCAGGGAGACTGATAAGCAGATTTATACCAGTTACTTAATAAGTTAGAGGTGTAAAACCGGCTAATTAAAGAGCAGAAAACACCATGGGAAAGAGCCTCAAAAGAAGGAATTCCAAGGCCACCAAAGCACCTGGGGAGAGTAACTTTGGCCCAGGCAATAAGATGCAATTTTTTCTCAAGGATATTGCTGTGAAAGAGAAATCTGGAGCACAGTTTTTTAATGAAGCCACAGCAATATTTAGATAGAATAGCCCCTCTAATCCAATAAGCAAGAGTGTTGATGATAGTGAATTTGAGGAATTGCACCCTACCTGCAAAAGAAAGGAATTTAATTTTCCAACCATCAAGTAGAGCAGAAATTCTGCTGATTAGAGGTTGGAAGTGAGTTTTATTCAGTCGTTTGGAGGAGATGGGAAGGCCCAAATAAATGATAGAGTCTTGAACATGTTGAATACCCAAAATATCACAAATCTGATCCACCTCAGTAGTATTTTTGGAAAAGATAAGGGTGCTCTTGTCAGCATTAATGAAAAGGCCAGAACTGGATCCAAAAATTTGCAATTTAGACTGAAGAGCCTCGGCATTATCAGGGGAGGCAGATCCAAAGACCAGAAGATCATCAGCATACATGAGGTGGTTCAGATTAGAATTACTGCATGGGATGCCTTGAAAAGTATGATTGTCAAAAGAGGAGGAAAGAGTTTGAGAGAGGTCATCCATAACAATGCAAAATAAGAGGGAGGATAAAGGACATCCTTGCCTCAAGCCAGCCGTGGAGTTGAAGAACCCCTCCAGGGATCCATTTAAACAAACAGAAAAAGGTACATCCATAATACAACTTTTAATCCACGAAATGAATTTTTTAGGAAAACCCTTTTGTTCCATTCTGCTAATCAAAAATTCTCTTGAAACACAATCGAAAGCCTTTTTAATATCCAGCTTGGCACAAAACTTCTTCCCCGGCCCTTTGAAATTTCTTAAAATTTCAGAAGCTAGAATGATATAATCAGTAGAACATCTCTTGGCAACAAAACCAGACTGGCTATCATGAATGATATGAGGCAAAACCAGCTTCAATCTATTTGCAAGAACTTTAGCAACAATTTTATAAAAAACATTGCAAAGAGAAATAGGTCTGTAATCATTAATATGAGCAGCATGGGAGGTTTTAGGGATAAGAGTGATTGCAGTGGCTTTCATCCCCTTAGGAAAAGAACCAGAGGAGAAGAAGTTACTGACAGCTTTGAAGATATGAAAACCAATCAAATGCCAAGTTTTCCTATAGAAACCAAAAGAGAAACCATCAGGGCCGGGTGTAGAGGACACTTTACCCTCAAAGACAACCTTTTTTATCTCATCCATAGAAACAGCAGCCATTAATTGATCAAAAAGAGAAGGAGGAACCAATTTACCAGGAGGTAATTGGAAAGAAATGTCAGGTAAGAAATTGGGGTTGTAGAGATTTTTTGAAGTGGTTAACAAGAGCTTTAGAAATTTCAGCATGAGTTTGAAAGTGCCCTTCAGCAGTGGTGATCTCTTTAATGCAGTTCTTATTGCTTCTCTGCCTAATCTTAGCAAAGAGAAAACCCAAGTCATCCTCCCCTTGAGTAAGCCAAGAAGCCTTAGCTCTTTGAGATATCCAAGATGTCCAATTAGCTTGCAAAGAGGCAAGCTCCTCATTAATAGATTTTAATCTACAATTGAGAGTAGAGTCCAATGGATTAAGCTGTATATCTAACAAACAAGAGTTTTGTTTAGCTTTTAAATCCAAAATGGAAGAGGACAAGAAATTGGAAGAAGACCAGTTCCTGTTTTTAAGTAGTCTTTTGAGGCTGTGAGAAAAAGAAGCCAAGGGGCTTCTAGCCGTAATAACAGAAAAAGCAGCAAAAACATCATCCTAGAAACCTTCCATCTCAGACCAGAAATTTTTGAATTTAAATCTAGTAGAGAAAGGTTGCTCAAGAGAAGGATGAAAAATCAGAGGTGAATGATCAGAACCCTGAGGAGCAGCAATCTTATAATAAGCCAGAGGCAAGAAGTCAAGTAAAGCAGAATTAGTAAGCACTCTATCAAGTTTTATGTGGATCGGACGATCCACCCTCTGATTATACCACGTATAAAAAAGCCCCGTAGAAGATAAGTCTTGCACACCACATTGAAAGACTACATTATTTAATTCCCCCAAACGGCTTTCAGATAAGATACTTCCTCCCGCTTTTTCTGATTCAAAACGGCAACAGTTAAAGTCACCCATAATTACCCAAGGCTGATCCTGAGGGGGGATAACATCATAAAGATTATTCCAAAGACTTCTCCTTTCATCCATGGAATTTCCAGCATACACAACCGAAAGGATAATGGGGGGAAAAGAGCCAGCAGACAAAACCCCATGAATAAGTTGAGAGGAAGTATGGATAGGAGTGAATTTGACGACAGAAGCATCCCACTTAAGCCAAATTCTCCCAGGATTAGATTCTCTGAAATTATGGTGGCTATCCTCATTACCAAACAATAAATGGGAATTTAAAAACCATTGATCTTCAGAGGAGGGAAGAGCAATACGAGCTTCTAAAATACAGAGCAATTTAAGGTCATGATCCTTGATCAAAGACTTGCAAAAACGCACCTTGTCAGGATTGTTGAAACCCCTGACATTCCAACTAGCAAAATTGGGGAGGGACATTAATATTTTGTGGGTTTGGCCTTCTTGGCCGATTTCCCTTTAGGAGGTTTGGTCTTAGCAGGGGATTTCCCTTTTTCAACTTTAGTCTTTTTATCAAAAGAGGAAGTGTCAGGAGGTTCTTCATCATTATCAGGCATGAAAGAAGATTCATTGCCAGAATGGCTATCAACCGGATTTGAAGATTCTCCTTCAGCCAACTGAAGAGAAGCAAATTTGTTGCCAAGAGGAATTTTAGGAAGGTTCGGGAGGCTGGTAGAGGGAGGATGTTCTGAGGAGGAAGACACCTCAGTGGGGGAGTTAAGGTTTGGAAGAGGTAAATTCTTGGTGACAATGAGGGAGGAGGCCAAATTAGATTCAGGAATGGGATTTGTGGAGGGTTTAAGTATGGTGGTAGCAGGAAGGGGATCATGTGAAGGAGGTTGAGTAGGTTTAGAAGAGGGAGATCTACGGGTTTGAGAAACCCGATGCCTGGAGGTACTCCTTCCACGATGTTTGTTAGACTGAGGGGGTAAAATAGTTTGCGGATTTGGATTTTTGGGGCATAAGGAAAAAGGGTGAATCAGGGAAGCACAACCTTCACATCGCTCTGGTTTCCAGTCGTAGATAACAGGGAGGACCAAGTCTTCACCATCAATCTCAATAGGGATTTCTTCGTGCAAAATAGAGTCTTTAGTGATTAAGACACATACCCGGGCAAAAGTAAGCATGGTTCTATTAGCCGTAAGGGAGTCAACAGAGATCGGAACTCCAATATAACTGGCGATACGGGAAATACCAGTCGGCGTCCACAAGGCAAGCGGAAAATCAACAATCTTGATCCAGATCGGGATCGGGCTGGTCTCATCACGCTTCGGCTTGAACTTCGGAGACCATCTCTGGAGAATGAAAGGTTTGCCAAGAAGAAAGCAAGGCCCACCAAATAAAATAGCTTCTAAATCTTCAGAAGTAGTGAACTTTAAGAGGAAGAAGCCATCTGCCATGGATAGTAAGGATATGGAACCCTTGAGCGGCCAAAGTTTCTGCATGGCTTTAAGAAGCCTTTCATAATAGGGTCGAGGGCCAAGAGAGTACCCTATGAGAGCATTATTCCATAAAGATTTTCCTTCAGACAGATCATTGATGTTAAAGGAAAGCTTTTTCTAAAGAAAGAGACAGGGAAGACAGGGGATTTGGGAAGAGAAGAAGAGACGTTCGCAGCGTAAGAACCACCAGAGGGTGGGTTGCCAAGAACAGAAGTAGCAGGAAGTGGAGGGAAGTCGGGAGGTGGAGAAGACATCGCAGAGGGAGGGGAGGCGCCCTCCCGCAAAACGGCGGGAGAACACAAAACGGGGCGGCGGGTTCCTCTCAAAACCCTAGCAGAGCCAAATTCGAGCTCATAATAAAAATATCTTTTTTTTTTAATGGAGATTCCATTACTATAGGCCTTCATCAACATTATGAATGATTTAAATGCATATTGTCCTTCAAAATTTTAACAATTGGCATTTGATGTAGGCCTTAATATTTTTATTACTTCTTAAATTAATCTTCTCAAAATTTTATATTCTTCACATTTATGTTATATAAATTTAATTAATATTCAAATTTTTATATGAAAAGAGAAAAGATCACGAGGTCTGACCTACTTGTAAAATCCACAATATAGCAAGTGATATTATGATCTTCCTTTCTTCACTATTGAAGAAGAGTGAGAGTATAAAGATCAAGCATCCATAGAGGGATAGTCTATAACCAACTACTAGGCTACATACTGACAAGCTATACCCAACAATATAGCTTAATTTTTCCAATGAGGATTATAGAAATAAATGTTCATAATAGAAAAAAAAAAAAAAAATCTAACAGCGGGATTAAGTATTATCAGTATTTTAGAGATGGTGGTGATTTTTAATGCCAGTCTTCGATGGCCATGATGGTTGTCGATGGTGATAGCTGGCGGTGATCGTCAACAGCGATAGCTGAAAAATTTAAGATAGCTCTCTCTATAGCTGTTTTTCTCCTCCTTCCACCACATATCATATGAGGAATAAGAGCCTATTTATAGGTTTTTGAAAATGGCTTACTCTGTAAATATAGAAAAAATCTAAGTCAAATTTGGAGTGCTCCATCAAACAATCAAAATTTATTCCTTCGAACATATACAGAGTTTAATGATGTTAGAGTTAAGTGATATTGGGCTCGTTGGATTCGTCTTGTCGAGCCGCTTGATTCGACTATAAGTAGACCTGTCAATATTAGACTCGACTCGAAAACACGAACCGAACCTGACTCGAAAACACGAACCGAACCCGACTCGAAAACCCGAACCGAACCCGACCCGAAAATTTCGGGTTTAGGTTGACCTGAACCTGAAGCGGGTCGGGTTCGGGTCCGGAAAACCGACCTGTTTGCAAAATCGGGTTGGGTTCGGGTTGACCCAGAAACCCGGGAACTACCCGAATTGACCCGGAATAACACAAACCCATGTCGCTGTCACGCAGTCGAGCGAGCCCCGCTTCCTGCACTCGCGCCATCCAGCATTCCCACTGGCTGCTGCGGCATTGCCCAGTTGCCGCGGGCCCGCGCGCGACAGCTGCTGGCTGCCTGCGTCGCGCACTCGTGCTCTAACGGGGTGCTGCTCGAAATAACACAAACCCGCGACCGCTGCGGCGCTGCCCCGTTATCGCGTCACCCAAATGCCGCGCCCGCGCACGACCGCTACGGCACTGCCTGCTGTCGCTGGCTGCCCGCTTCCGCGGCTGAAACAAGTGGGTTCGGATTGACCCGAACCCGAAGCAGGTCGGGTTCGAGTACAGAAAATCGACTCGTTTGCAAAAACGGGTCGGGTCGACCTGAACCCGAATAGTGTCGGGTCAATTTCGGGTTTGACCCGAACCCAACCCGTGACCCGAAATTGACACCCATAACTATAATTATACAATACTTGAAGATTATTTGATAATCCAATTAATAATTTGAAGCTTCCAAATATACTTCGATCCCTTGATTTGGGCTCATATTGGATTAATTTGGGTGTCATTGGGTTCGTCTTGTCAAGACATTTAGTTTGATTATAAGTTCGCTGAGATTGTAATTCGGATGGTCCCAAATTTAATTTTCATATTTATAGAGCATGTCATTTTCAAAAACCTATAAATAGACTCTAATTATTCACATGAGAGGGGGAGAAAAGAGGAGAAAGAGAGCTACAAAAGAGAACTCTCTTGTATTTTCTAGCCATCGACGTCGAAAATAACCACCATCTATCGTTACTAACAAGCATCATTGCCATTGAAGATTGACATTAGAAATCACCACAATTACCTAAATACTGATCATATTTGACCCTACTGTTGGGTATTTTTGCTCTCATGTGAACATCTATTTCTATAATCCCTATTAGAAAAATTAAGTTGTATTGCTATGTATAGGTTGTCCTTTTGTAACCCTGTTGTCAGGTATAGACTGTTCTATGGAAGCTTGATATTTACTCTCCCTTTCTTCAATAGTGAAAAAATGTAGATTTTTGTATCACTTGTTATATGATAAATTTTACAGTTGGGTCAAGCCCGGTGATTTTTTTTCTTTTTAAGAATTTTCACGTAAATTTTTTTCTGATCTTACTACTTTCATCTATGTGTGTTAGATCTTTGTACAATACTAAGATGTAAAATATACACTCTACCAACTCAAAATTTTTAATTGTTATTGTCAAATTTAGGATAAAGGCTTGATGTTGTTGTTGCTATCAAAATATAAAATTTTTAGGTGGACTACTCATTCAAAGGACAACACAAATGAAATTGATTTAAACCAATTTATATTTCAACTTTAATTCAAATTTAGTTTGAATTTTATTCGAATAACGTTTAATATTTATTAAATATTTTTTGAATAAAATTCATTTGTGTTGGATAATATTGGTATTGTTATGGCTATAAGCTTATCTTAAATTAAATCACACTCTATTATTTCTTTTCTAATTTAAATAAAATTTACACTGATATTGATTTATAGTTCTTTACTTATTTATTTATTTAGTCAGTGGCGAGCTAGAAAATGTTTTTAGGGGGGGGGGCCTAAATTGTTATTATTTTTTTAATTTTCCTTCAACTTTTTACATCCGGACTTGGACGAATACAGTCACTTTTAAAAATGATAGAACTTTGATAGTGAATCAGTTTTTTTTCCTTCACAAAATGACTTACAATCATTAAATCACTTGATTACTGTTAGAACAGGTTCAATATATTAACTAAATATATGATATTAAAAATCTCATTGCAGAAAAATAATCATAATATCTCTTTATGATCGAATCATTACATGATTAAGCTAATAACAAGCAAGAAAAAAAATGTAAATGAATAGAAAATTAAATTTGGAGTGATTTGAATGGACGGCCGATGTTAGATCTCTTGATCGTGGACCGTTTATTGGGCATTTAAATGTCTTAGTGATATCTAAATTCGGTGATCTTTGGCTCGTTGGATTCGTCTCGCCGCTCAATTCGACTATAAGCATTTCATGTTTGGAAACCATTTGGTGATCAAAATTATGGTTTAAGCCATCCAAATATGTTTCGAGTCTTTGATTTCGAGTCATTTGGGTTTGGATTGAGTCTAATTTGGTGCCGTTAGGTTCGCATTTTCGAGATGTTCAGTTCGATTGTAAGTTTTTTCAGTTTCCAACTTGATTTTTGAAGTCTCCAAATTGTCTCCAGATTTTTTTAGGGGGGTTACGAGCCCCCCTTTCCGTCCGCCCATGTAATTTAGTCCAGCTCTATTTTTTTTGTAAGCTTTATTCAACCCTCGCCGGACTTTTTCCCCAATAATAAAAATAATAAATATTTTGTACTTCCAATAGCCATTCAACAAATCTCCACCTCTCCCTATACTTTTCTATACCTTTCTAATTTTATTCAGATATAAATATATAATCTTTTTGAGTAATTTAAATATATTATATATTTATTTCCCTTTCATTTAAAAAATAGCTCCGTAGAGCCCGCGGATAAAACAGAGGAATATATCGAAGTTTCTCAACAGATTGGCAGAATAATAAGAATACGTCAATCATTACCCATTCCCATTGCTGCTTCCATGATTATTATCGCCGCCCTTTATTTAAAATTTCATTGTATTTTTCCCAAAAAAAAAAAAAAAAAAAAATTTACATACATACCACTTTATAATAGTCTATTTACATATCTAACACCTAAACTTTAATATTAATTATATACCACCCTATAATATTTTAATATCAAATATGCCATTTATATTTCCTTCCTTATATTTCATTTCTACTACTCATCTTTGATATAAAAATGAACTATGGATCGTATGTATGTAATATTAAAATTTTATGTGTTAAATATGTAAATAGAATAATATAGAGTGCTATGTAAATAAATCTCCCAAAATAATAATAATAAACGTTTCGTTGTAGATTCTTATGGAGCAGAGCAAGTCAAAATCTGGTAGGTTAATTTTGTCTTATTAAATATATATTTAAATTATGTGTTGATTTGAAGTAGAATGAGGATAAAATATTTTAAATATAAGAATTAAAAATAATAAAGATTTGATTTAGGAAATATTTGATTTTTGAAAATGGAATGCTGATTAAAAGGAAAAAAATGGGATTTTGGAATATGAGTGTTTTATTTAACGAAAAAGAAATATTGTGTAAAAATTCTTTTTTCACCACTTTGTTCATATATTTATAAATTGTAAACTTGTCTAATTTTAATCAATCTTTTTTTTTTTTACATCACAAGCTGACTGTGTTGTCAGAGACTGCGTCTTGCTATCGCCTACTGCTGACTACCATTGCTGCAACCAACCACCTCTTTCACTATGATTGCCACCATCGACCGTCGCTAATCACCATTACCATTTTATTTTATATTACATTTATTTTTTCAAACAAAAAATATTTTTTTACTGCTTCTTAAAGTAGTATTTTAATACAAAAAATTTAAATTTTTATATTAAAAAATTACTTTAAGAAATAGTGAGAAAGCAATCCCAAACATAGCTAAAGCCAACTCTTCACTGTTAGAACTTAATGATTTAAAGATCTCATTTTCATCATGTATTGGTCAAAGAATATATTTGTAAATATTATATTTTTAAATTCCATATCTTGTTATTTTCAAAAAAAAAAAAAAAAAAATCTATAGTGAATTGACTAAATGCTCATCGTTTTAATTTACGCGATAACTCCAATGTTATTTGTTTTTATCTATAAACTATAAATCTTTTTATATATTAGAATAAATCAAAGCAATTTTTTTATTTTTTTTGTAATTGACTTATTATTTTAATTAGAGTTGGAGGCTACTGGCAAGTTGTGGTGTCTTCTGGGAGGAGCAAAGCCATGCAGCTAAGCACAACCCAACAATAAAGGTGTTATTCATAATATATATTTTTATCAAAATTTAAGTAGGGTAATATTTAAATTCTTAAAATTACTTTTAGATGAGTGTGATATAATGGAGAGATTATTAGGTGCGGAGTACGGACGGGGAGAACCATCCGCACAAGCACAATATCCAGCTAGGTACCGGCACTCGGTACCGCTGGGTACTGCTAGGTACCCAGTGCTTGTGCGGACGGTGCACACTCCGCACCTAATAGTTTTTCGATATAATGAGTCCACTAATGTGATGAAATGTTGTGAAAATTGTCCTTTCTTGCAATTAGAGTGGGATTAATTTGTTATAATTTTGTTTATATGAACAGTTGAAGATGAGTTTTATGCATGGTGAAAGTATTGAATAACGGGCATTTGAAATGGGTTTAATAGATTGTTGATGATATAATTGGTCATTTTTGTTATTGAAGAGTAGATCAACAAACAAGAAAGTGAGCATCAAACTTATTAGAGATGTAGAGTTTGATGTTGGTGTCGACAATGACCATTCATAATATTGGCAATAATATGTATTGATTTTTTTTTTTGTCAATGGCAATTGTTAGTATAGTTTAGGGGTGCAAAAGAGTCGAGTCGAGTTTAAGTCAGGCCTAAATCGAGCTCGAACTCGGGTTGAGCACAAAAGGTGGACTCGAGCACGGCTCGTGCCACTGAAAATAAGCTCGTGAGCCTTATACGACTATGTTGGTCCGCCTTTTGCGGCCGCGCTTGTAGATGAACATTGCCTCTGTGGTTCGCACGTACAAACGTAGTTCATCTTCACTTTTGAGCTTTGCCCCGCTTCGCTCGCTGTTCACCCGCACCTTCCGAGCTTCACCCGTGGTTCTCCCACGGTTCACCCGTGCTTATTACTAATTGAGCCACTTGAGAGTAATCGAGCAGAGCTTTACCCGAGCTCAAAATTCTACTCGAGCTTGAAGCTTGATAAGCTCGAGTTACGCGCTCGTTAATGAATCGAGCTCGAGCCAGCTCGGCTCACTTGCAACCCTAGTGATGTTATGTCACGACCCGACCCGAGACGAGACGGATCCCGCCCGCGCCGGATCGCGACGGAGAATAGCTAACCAGGATCTGGCTTTGGATTAGGTTACTGAACTGATCTTCCAAATTCTTAACTCAACAGAAACACACAGAACAACAGAGCTACTAAAAACATCAAATGCAGCGGAACAAAACATCTATCTTTTCATTTCCTCAAAATAATCATCTACAAAACAGTACATGGCTTTCAACAGAAAGAAAGACAGAACAGGAAAGCCATGACTGTACAAAAATCAAAAGTACAAAAGTACCTAATCTGATCAGACTCTGAAATCTAATCCTGGACCTCCTTGCCCTTCCCAGAACCTGAAAACCACCAGAAAGCAAGGGTGAGCTCAACAGCTCAGCAAAGCAACAAACCTCCAATCTAAATTCTCAGAAAACAAAACCAAACTTATCAGACAGAAATCAGATCAGAAGTCGGAACAGAATCGGAAATCAAAACTTACGGACAGATATCAAATCACATCAGAGTCGTACAGATCGTATCAGAACAGAACAAATCAACAGAGTCAGAATCAGAAATCAGAATCGTACGGATCATATCATGTCATAATCACAATTTCGTACAGAACAGAACAGATACAGAAAATAGTACATATACATATAGCTAAATGCCCTGACACTGACGGAATCTCTACGGATTCCGGCCCCTTATGCCTCCCTTCCCAGACACTGACTGAATCTCATAGGATTCAGGCCCCTTATGTCTCCCTTTGTGCTCACGGCACCAAAACAGATGTGCTTATAGCACCAAAACAGAATTCATCGGATCCGGAACAGAACAGATATCAGATTTCAGATTGAGCTCATTTCAGATTTCCCGTTTCACTAACTGAATCTCATAGGATCCAGGCCCCTTATAACTCCCTTTTTATAGCTTATACACATAGCATTTCAATTCAGAAGAAATCCGGACAATTCAGAAATTACCCAAAAATCGGGCAGCACAACGGCAGTATACGGAATTTACACAAAAATTCCTGCAAAGAGAATTTACCGAATTCGCACAGAATACAGATATCAACATTTCAGAACCTTTATTCTACTGCACAGATAAATTCCAATTTCACAGAAAAATCCGGTCGACTAAAAACACAGTCGAATCAAAAATACCCGGACGAAAATCTTCAGAAAATAACCAAAATGTGCACACTCGGCACGTCAACAATATACAGAAAGTTACGCGGTAAAAACTGAACCGATCAAAAGATACGGACGAAAATCGCTAACGGAAACAAAATCCGGACAGAATATACCGCCAAACACGACGGAACTGAAAATTGAGAAAGGCGGAATGTGCCTTACCTCGAGCACAGCAAATTCCTCAACAGTCACTTCGATCGAAAACGGCTCCGCGTCGTCCGAAAATCCACTTTTCCAAAATCCACCTCGACTTTCTCTCTCCTCAGAAAAATCAGATATTTATTTTTGATTTTCTCTCTCTTCAAAACGACTGAAATCAACTTTATAATACACAGATCGGCCCGGCCGATCGCAGCATCGTCCCGGGACGATCCGACCAAAAGGATCGGCCTGGTCTCCCTTCAGGGCTATAGCATGGACGATATTTTCTACAGTGCCGATCGGCCTGGCCGATGTCTCCAATCGGCCTGGACGATGCCTGCAGAAAATCACCTGGAGCAAAACTGGGCAAAATCTGGAGCTGATTTCCACTGATCGTCCCAGGACGATCCCAGATCGTCCTGGACGATACTGGAGCAGATCTTGATATTACAATCTCCCCAACTCAGAAAAATGTCGTCCTCGACATTATCCAGTCCAAACTCAGTCAAAACAAGTACGGGTATGACCGTCTCATATCAGACTCCTTCTCCCAAGTTGCTTCCCGTGCAGTCCGGTGCTTCCACTGGACTTTAACCATCGGAATCTCTTTATTTCTTAACTTTCGGACGTCGTACGCCAAAATAAGCTCTGGCTCTTCCTTGTACGCCAGATTCTCCTGAATCTCCACCTCATCAGCTGACAACTTCTTCCCAGAGTCTGAAACCCATTTCCTCAGAGTGGATACGTGAAACACATTATGCACATCCGGCATAGATTCAGAAAGCAATAGGCGATAAGCAGATTTTCCAATTCTTTCCAAAATCTCAAATGGTCCAACATACCTTGGACTAAGCTTGCTTACCTGACCAAATCTGCTCACACCTTTCATCGGGCTGACTTTGACATACACAAAGTCACCAACCTGAAATTCAACAAATCTGTGCTTCTGATTGTAATACTTCTGCTGACGATCTTGAGCGGCTTTCAATCTTTCTCTTATCAAATTGATCTTCTGAGCAGTTTCATCAGCAAAAGTGGCCCCCAAAGCCTGTCTATCTCCGACCTCCGTCAGAGTCAAAGGAGTACGACACTTCCTGCCATACAAAGCCTCGTACGGTGCCATACCGATACTGGACTGAAAACTGTTGTTATAAGCAAACTCAATCAGCGGAATATGATCCTCCCAACTTCCGCTAAAGTCCAGAACACAAAGCCTCAACAGATCTTCCAGTACCTGAATCGTCCTCTCAGACTGTCCGTCGGTCTGAGGATGAAAGGCTGTACTGAAATGCAGTTTCGTACCCAAGCCTTGCTGAATGCCTTTCCAAAGTCTGGAAGTAAAGCGTCCATCTCGATCAGATACGATCACACGAGGCACACCGTGCAATCTGACTATTTCCTTCACATAAATCTGTGCCAATCGATCAACTGAATCCGTCTGTCTGATCGGAAGAAAATGGGCTGACTTCGTCAATCGATCTACAACCACCCAAATGGCATCATGTCCTTGTCTAGATCGAGGAAAACCCATCGCAAAATCCATCGTTACCTCCTCCCATTTCCACTCAGGGATAGGCAACGACTGCAACAGTCCACCTGGTCGCTGATGCTCTGCCTTCACCAACTGACAGGCTTCGCATCTCGACACAAACTCTACCACATCTTTCTTCATCCCAGGCCACCAAAACAAAAGCTTCATGTCAGCGTACATCTTACCACTGCCTGGATGTACAGTGTAGCCAGAATGATGAGATTCGTACAGAATCTCCTGCCTCAAGTCTCCAAACACAGGTACCCACAACCTGTTCTTACAGAAAATAACACCAGAATCAGAAATTCGAAGTTCAGGAGTCTTACCAGATCCAATCTGTGCAATCAACTTCGAATAATCAGAATCTGACTTCTGGGCTTCTTGAATCCGTGCTTCCAAAGAAGACTGAATACTCATCTGAGCCAACTCCAAATCACTGGAGGAAACCACCTCCAACTGCAATCTCTCCAAATCACGAATCAGAAAGTCATCACAGGTAAGCTGAATACCTGAGAATCCAGAAGACTTCCTGCTCAGAGCGTCCGCTACCACATTCGCCTTCCCAGGCTGATACTGAATAGTCAAATCGTAGTCCTTGATCAACTCGAGCCACCTCCTCTGTCTCAGATTCAGATCCTTCTGAGTAAAAATGTACTTCAGGCTCTTATGATCAGTAAAGATCTCACATCTGACGCCATACAGGTAATGACGCCAAATCTTCAAAGCAAAAACAACTGCAGCTAACTCCAAATCATGCGTCGGGTAATTCTTTTCATGTGGTTTCAACTGTCTCGAAGCATAAGCAATTACCTGACCATGCTGCATCAGAACACAACCCAATCCTTTCAGTGAAGCATCACTGAACACCTGGAAACCCTCCGTACCTGACGGAAGTGCCAACACTGGAGCTGAAGTCAAACACTCCTTCAATCTCTGGAAACTAGCTTCACACTCCGGTGTCCAAACAAAAGGTACTGACTTCTGAGTCAGTCTCGTCAGAGGAGTCGAAATCTGTGAAAATCCTTTCACAAACTTCCTATAATACCCGGCCATGCCCAAGAAACTACGTACCTCAAATACCGTAGTCGGCCTTGGCCAATCAGCAACAGCCTGAATCTTCTGGGGATCTACAGAAATGCCTTCTCCGCTAATCACATGCCCCAGAAAAGAAATGCTCTTCAGCCAGAACTCACACTTAGAGAACTTGGCATACAGCTGATGCCTCCTCAAAGTCTCCAACACAATCCTCAAATGTCTGGCATGCTCATCCTCAGATGCAGAATATACCAGAATATCGTCAATGAAGACGATCACAAACTGATCCAAATACTCCCTGAATACTCGGTTCATCAGATCCATGAAAATCGCAGGCGCATTGGTTACCCCAAAAGGCATAACCAAAAACTCGTAGTGCCCGTACCGAGTACTGAAAGCAGTCTTCACCACATCAGTTTCCTTCACCTTCACCTGATAGTATCCGGATCTCAAATCAATCTTCGAAAATACCGAAGATCCGAAAAGCTGATCAAACAAGTCGTCTATCCGAGGCAAAGGGTACTTGTTCTTGATCGTGACCTTGTTCAAATCTCTGTAATCAATACACATACGGAGTGTACCGTCCTTCTTCTTCACAAATAATACAGGTGCTCCCCAGGGCGAAACACTAGGACGTACAAAACCTCTGTCAACCAACTCCTGAAGCTGAACTTTCAACTCAGAAAGTTCTTTCGGTGCCATCCTGTACGGAGCTTTCGATATCGGAGCTGTACCCGGAAAAACATCGATAGAGAACTCCACATCTCTATCCGGAGGTAAACCAACCAACTCCTCAGGAAAAACATCAGCAAACTCCCGTACCACAGGGATCTCAGAAACAGAACCAACCTCCAGGTTCAGATCCCGCACCGAAGCCAAAAATACCGGACATCCTTTCTTCCACATCCTGCTCACCTCCAACACAGAAACCAGACTGGAGAGAACACCTCGTAATCCCTGAAATACAACTCTCTCTCCAGCCACAAGCAAACTCACTTGCTTCTTCAGACAGTCTATCTGGGCCTCATACTGACTCAGCCAATCCATGCCCAGAATCACATCATACGAAGAAATCGGCAATCGAATCAAACTCGATTTCCACTTCTTGCCAGAAATCTCGATCTCACACAAACAAAACTGTCGAGCAATCAAAGGATTCCCAGCCGGTAAAATTACAGACAAAGAAACCGGTAAAACCATCGAATCCAAATGTAAAATCTCAAAACAATGCTCGGACAGAAAAGAATGACTCGCTCCAGAGTCAAACAAAACACGACAGGGCTGATCAGAAATGTAAACCGTACCTGTCACAACATCCGGAGCATCACGAGCCTCCTGCTGACTCAGACTGTAAACTCGTGGCTGAACTGGAACAGGAGCTGAAGCAACAGAACTACTCTGCTCCCTCTGAATCGTAGGTGGTCTCCGTGGTGCAGAACTAGAACCACCACCTCTACCAGCAAATCCCTCAGGGCGTGGAGGAACAGTCCTCGGTCTTCCTGCTGCTGAACCAACAGGTCTGACAAAGCCCTCAGATCGCTGCTCATATCCCATCTGTGGACATTCTGCAATCCTATGTCCCGGCTGACCACATCTGAAACAAAGACCAGCTATCCTGTAGCACTGGCCAAAGTGTCGTCGTCCACAGTTCTGGCACACAGGTGCCGAACTGACTGATCCAGAACTAGTCGTACTGGTAGCAGTACCAGACGATCCTCCGCTCTTCCTGGAATCTCCAGATCCAGATCCAGAAACAAATCTCCTCTTCCCAGAGGAACCACTGCCAGATGTCTCTCCTCCAAACCTCTTCCTACTCGCAGTCCACCGCTGCTGAGTAGCCGTCATGTCATTCTCAATCAGACGAGCTCGCTCCACAAGCTCAGAGAAATCAGTAATCCGGAACGGTATCAGAGGCTGCCTCAAAGTGTCTCGTAAGCCTCTCAGAAATCTGTAGCACCTCTCAGCAGACGTGCTAACCAGCTGCGGAGCGTACCTGGCTAATGCAGTAAACTCAGCCTCGTACTGCATCACCGTCTTGCTCCCCTGAACAAGTCTCAGAAAACTCTCCTGCATCTGCTGTCGTGCAGAAGGGGGAACAAACCAATCTCTGAATACCTCAGTGAACTCTTCCCAAGTAATCAAAGAGTTCAGTCTGCCCTGAAATCTGGCTGCTTGCTGGCCATCCCACCAGTGCTCAGCCTCTCCGTCCAACAGAAAAACAGCTAACGGAACTTTCCTGTATGCAGGACACTGCATCCCGTCAAAAGTCTTCTCCAATCTCCTCAGCCACTCCTCGGCTGCTCTGGGCTCAACAGCGCCCTCAAACCTCGGAGGCTTCAACCTCAAAAATAACTGCAGGTGTCGATCAATGTCCTCAGATCTAACAGTCGAAGCTCTGCTCTGAGTCTCGCTCATCATCTGAGCAACAAGTGAAGCAAACTGTGAAAGCGTATCAGCACCGACCACTGGGGCTGTACTCCCCACTGGTGCTGCCTGATCGTCACTCTGACCGTCTGTCATGTCTGGGTCTGGCTGATCCATACAGAAAAATCCAGAAAATCCGGAAAACTATCACAAAACAACACAAAATAACACAATAAAAAGCCAAACGACCCAAAACTACCTCCCAGACAGACTCACTGATCACTTCCTAAAGCTCTGTTTTACAATCCAACCTGTTTCCAAAACCAATGCTCTGATACCAAAAAGCTTGTCACGACCCGACCCGAGACGAGACGGATCCCGCCCGCGCCGGATCGCGACGGAGAATAGCTAACCAGGATCTGGCTTTGGATTAGGTTACTGAACTGATCTTCCAAATTCTTAACTCAACAGAAACACACAGAACAACAGAGCTACTAAAAACATCAAATGCAGCGGAACAAAACATCTATCTTTTCATTTCCTCAAAATAATCATCTACAAAACAGTACATGGCTTTCAACAGAAAGAAAGACAGAACAGGAAAGCCATGACTGTACAAAAATCAAAAGTACAAAAGTACCTAATCTGATCAGACTCTGAAATCTAATCCTGGACCTCCTTGCCCTTCCCAGAACCTGAAAACCACCAGAAAGCAAGGGTGAGCTCAACAGCTCAGCAAAGCAACAAACCTCCAATCTAAATTCTCAGAAAACAAAACCAAACTTATCAGACAGAAATCAGATCAGAAGTCGGAACAGAATCGGAAATCAAAACTTACGGACAGATATCAAATCACATCAGAGTCGTACAGATCGTATCAGAACAGAACAAATCAACAGAGTCAGAATCAGAAATCAGAATCGTACGGATCATATCATGTCATAATCACAATTTCGTACAGAACAGAACAGATACAGAAAATAGTACAGATACATATAGCTAAATGCCCTGACACTGACGGAATCTCTACGGATTCCGGCCCCTTATGCCTCCCTTCCCAGACACTGACTGAATCTCATAGGATTCAGGCCCCTTATGTCTCCCTTTGTGCTCACGGCACCAAAACAGATGTGCTTATAGCACCAAAACAGAATTCATCGGATCCGGAACAGAACAGATATCAGATTTCAGATTGAGCTCATTTCAGATTTCCCGTTTCACTAACTGAATCTCATAGGATCCAGGCCCCTTATAACTCCCTTTTTATAGCTTATACACATAGCATTTCAATTCAGAAGAAATCCGGACAATTCAGAAATTACCCAAAAATCGGGCAGCACAACGGCAGTATACGGAATTTACACAAAAATTCCTGCAAAGAGAATTTACCGAATTCGCACAGAATACAGATATCAACATTTCAGAACCTTTATTCTACTGCACAGATAAATTCCAATTTCACAGAAAAATCCGGTCGACTAAAAACACAGTCGAATCAAAAATACCCGGACGAAAATCTTCAGAAAATAACCAAAATGTGCACACTCGGCACGTCAACAATATACAGAAAGTTACGCGGTAAAAACTGAACCGATCAAAAGATACGGACGAAAATCGCTAACGGAAACAAAATCCGGACAGAATATACCGCCAAACACGACGGAACTGAAAATTGAGAAAGGCGGAATGTGCCTTACCTCGAGCACAGCAAATTCCTCAACAGTCACTTCGATCGAAAACGGCTCCGCGTCGTCCGAAAATCCACTTTTCCAAAATCCACCTCGACTTTCTCTCTCCTCAGAAAAATCAGATATTTATTTTTGATTTTCTCTCTCTTCAAAACGACTGAAATCAACTTTATAATACACAGATCGGCCCGGCCGATCGCAGCATCGTCCCGGGACGATCCGACCAAAAGGATCGGCCTGGTCTCCCTTCAGGGCTATAGCATGGACGATATTTTCTACAGTGCCGATCGGCCTGGCCGATGTCTCCAATCGGCCTGGACGATGCCTGCAGAAAATCACCTGGAGCAAAACTGGGCAAAATCTGGAGCTGATTTCCACTGATCGTCCCAGGACGATCCCAGATCGTCCTGGACGATACTGGAGCAGATCTTGATATTACATGTTATGTTAACAACAAGCATTGACCATGTTAGTGATGGCGAGCTTCAATACAGATGTTGGTGGTGGGATCATTGTTCGCAAAATTAGGCTTCAATATTGTCTGGGCCCGATTTTCAGCCCGGACAGTTGGAGTATTCGCGGCGGTAGAGAAATATAAAGTTTAACGTATTAGCGTTGTACGAAAATCCGGCACGCATTAAACATTATTCTCGATAGTAAGCATCAGTCAAGGCGGTGATGGGAGGCATTGACTTGATGCTTACGATGTGTGCCAGTTTTATTTGTGATAGTAGGAATCGGCTTTGTTGTCAACTTTGAATATTAGCCTCATTGGTGGCGATGAGCATGATCGTTAGTGGTAACGCTGGGCATTGACCTTGTTGGTAATGATGAACAATGTTGCTGCTATCATTAATATGTGTTGGCCTTGTTGGAGAAAATGAGCATCGATGTTGGTGTAATCGACTAACACCTATCTTGTTGGCATCTATCATGAGCCTTATTAGTAATGACAAACATTGGCATTGATGTCAACGACAGACATCCAACTTTTTTAGGGGCATTAGGAGTTGATGATAGGTGTAGGCATTATTCGTGAAATTGAATGTCGGGAGTATATACGCATAGCTTTGGATTCTCTCATTCTAAATCTTTTGCATTCTAATAATTTCAATTAAAAATAATAAATATAAGTTCATCAAAAGATCAGATTTATTGAACATGAATCTCAATGCAACATTAAATTGAAAATTCATAATTACATTTAGGGTCATTCAAAGTTCAATTTTGTCAAACTAAACATCTTGATGAGGCAACCTAATGCACCAAAAGTGTTCTAATTTGAGTCTAAATGAACTCAAACCAAACATTTGAAGTATAGTTTAAAGCATAATGATATTAATTGAAAGAAATAATAATATCCAAATATTAAATGCTTACAATCGAAATGAGTGTTGAGGTCATTAAGTCACTTAAATATTAAAATAACGATCTATGATCAAGAAAATCAGTATGTGTTGTTATCCAATGAAGTACTTTAAAATTCAACTATAATTATCGAAATGATAGTCTATAAAACTGTAATAGACCTCTATTTTTCAAATTAGTGAGATATTCAACCTTGCTATGAATCAAGAGTGTTTAGAGATTTTAAGAAATCTAGAGCATTGTTTGATTATTTATACCGACAACCTCCGCCGCCAATCTCCATCTATAGACCACCACAGCTCGAAAAATGGAGATGGCATTTTAGGTTAATTCACCATCATCATAAAATCCTAAGACATACTGAATTTTTTGGCTATCATCGCCAATAATAATGTTGACCTTTGCCATCACTAGTAAGGCTGAGGTAGACTGCCAACTTCAAATCTAAGTCTTGACATAAAAACCAAGTTTTGTACTTAATTCTTAGATTATGGTATCATCTCCTCGAGAACAAAAAAACATATCATAAAAGATATCTTGAAGATAAGTTCACTACCTCAAGGCTCTTCCAACGTGGATTTTATTATTCATAGTTCATGTTTATTATATTTTATCAATTCCTTTCTTAATATGGGGAATAATATCATTTATAACCTATGACATACACGAGTATAATCATTTTAATTGGTCTAAGTCCAATAATTTCTCTCTTAAAGGTTTTCACATAAAAATATTATCTTTTTTTATATTGTTTATGACTTATCTTATATACTCGTATTTTTATGTGTAACTATAAATTTTCTCACATGCAATAATAACTCTTGATATATCATCAAAAAATCATCTTGATCGGGCACAAATCTCGATGCAAAATCAAGTTGGAAACTTCAAAAATTAAATTCGGGTCATCTGAACTCCGATTTCAGCAAACTTGCATTCGAATTGAAAGTCTCGGAAATATGAACCCAACAACACCAAATCCAATCCAATCCGAGCCCAAATGGGTCCAAATCAAGGGTTAGAAGCGTTGTAGGAAGGTTTGAACCACAATTTGGATTATCAAACGGTTTCCAAACATAACATGCTTATAGTCGAATCGAGCGGCTTGAGGAGAAGAATCAAGCGAGCCCAATATCACTAAGACATACAAATGTCCATCAAACTGTCCATGATCAAGGGATTCAACATCGGCCGTTCATCCAACCACTTCCCATTTGCCCTTGATCTCTCACCTATTTACAGGCCATGTCACTCCAAAAATCTATAAATAGAGTCATCTTTTCTCTTGAAAGGGACCCCCAAGGAAAAAGATTCAAGAAAGAGATTAGAGATCGCTCTTGCCTTCTTGCTTCTCCTCGACCACCGCCGGAGTTCCGTCGGACCACCGCCTGACATCGTTGCTCCGCCGGACCACCACTTGAGGCCCAAACTTCTACCGGACCACCACCTGAGGCTCGGACTTCTGCCGGACCACCACCTGAGACCCGAACTTTTGCCGTATCATCACCCGAGGCCCAAACTTCTGCTGGACCACCACTCGAGGCCCAGACTTCCGCCGAACCACCACCTAAGCCCCGAACTTCTGCCGGACCACCACATGAGGACCGGACTTTTGCCGGACCACTACCTGATGCCTAGAGTTCTATCAGAGTACTACCCTACCACAACAGTCTTTCTGACGCCGATCTTCGGCCAACTACGATCTTTTAGACCCCTATCTCCTGCCAACTATGGTCTTTTCGACCTCTGTCGCCTACTATGGTCAACCTACATCGCCAGACAACGATCTTTCATACCCCAATCTCCTGCCAACTACAGTCTTTTAGACCCCTGTCTCCTATCGATTCTGGTCCTTCCGACCTCTGTTGCTTACTATGGTCCTTTTGACCTCCATCGCGAGACAATGGTCTTTCTGATCTCTGTCGTCTTTTACGATCTTTCTAACTTCTATTTTATCAACTATGGCCCTGCCGACCAAACAAATATGTCTATGTTGATTATTGTAACTCCCACCATATAATGCACTCTATATGATGTACATTTATGACATCAAGCCAAGGCCTTCTCCCAAGGAAGGGCCTTATTTATAATCGACTGCAAATACTAGTGTATTCATTCAAATTGGGTTATGCCTTGTGATTTTTTCCCCTTTTCAGAGGTTTCCACATAAAAACTTTGGTGTCTCTTATGAACACTACACCCTCTCTCTTATCTGTTTGTGTGCTGGATCTTCGTACAATGCTAAGACATTAAATTATATATTTCTCTACTGCCACGAGTATTCCAAGATGCAACAACTCTATATCAAATAGTCAATGTTAATTATCTACTTGATCATTAAACATTTCTTAATCTATTTAATGCTTTAATTATGTTGTGTTCTTCAAAATTCACAGTGGTAGAGAGAGATATAGCTTATCTTAAATTTGCATGAAGATCTAACACACAAATATATAAGAGAATAGGAGTGTAGCGTTCTTAAAAGACACCAAGAATTTTACATGAAAAATTCTAAAAAGGTGAAAAACCATAAGGCATGGCCTAGTTTGAATGAATCAGCCAATATTTATGGTTGAGTACAAATTAGTCCTTTGATTGTGGGGAAGGTTTTATGTAGCAAATATACATTTTATAGAGTTCGTTATATGGTAGTTGTTCTTAAAAGAGTATTGACATGTTTGTTTGGTCAGTACAACTATATTTAGGTGACTGAGGTCGAAAAGATTATAGTTGGTGGACGACAGTGGTGGGAGTGCATTGTAGTCGGCAGGAGATGGTGGTAGGAGGTATCTTAGTTGGTAGGCGATGTTGGTCGAAAGGATCGTAATGGGCGGCGACAATAATTAGAATGGACAATAGTCGGTGAGCGACGACTATTGAAAAGATCATAATCAGAGGGCGACGGTGGTCAGAGTGGGCCGTAGTCGTTGGGCGACGATGGTTGGAGTAGACTGTAGTCGAGCGGTAGTGGTCAAAAGGGCCGTAGTTGACGGGCGATAGAATTCGTGAGGATTGTAGTCAACATTACAGGAAAATCACCCAAAACCGGCAGTTTTTTCCGGCGGTTTGTGTGGTAATACCGGCGGTTTTTGAATTTACCGCCGGCGGCTCTGCAGCGGGTACCTGACAGCCGGAAAAATGGCTTAGGAAACTATGTACCGGCAGTTTTTATCGACGACGTAATTAGCCGTCGGATTTCCGGCGGCTTATACCGCCGGTTATTCCACTGCTTTGTACCGGCGGTGTTCCGGCCGTTGTACCGCCGGTCAGGTGACTGACGGATTACCGGCGGTCCGTCAACGACGGCTTACCAGCGGTTACAGCGGCTGGCTTGCGTTAGATTAACCGCCGGCTCGCGTTGGTAAACCGCCGGTAATAAACCGGCGGTGTCCGGCGGTCTAGACCGCCAGGCTACCGCCGGCGGCCGTCGGCAACCGCTGGTATATTACCGGCGATTTACTGAATTTTCTGGCGGCTTGTGAAAATCCGTCTGGTATCATAGTTTCCGGCGGCCAAATTCACAAAGTCATAATAAACATAAGTCACAAGTTCTACTCCTCAGCTGTATCCTTGCTGTCTCAAGATGTTCCTTGCTGCTCTTCCTCTTGCTTCCTCTGATTTTCAACTCTGTAGGATTGCAGCTCTGCTTGCATTTCATTTTGAACCCTTCTCATTTCTTTAGGTGGATTCTTATGCAAATGTCCCCCTACATAGTTACGAAAATATTATTTATAACACATGTGAAAACGTGCTATACTTTAGTTGGATTCTTAAGCTTTTCTTGATGTATGATTCTTAAGCTTTTCTTGATGTATGATTCTTAAGTTTTATTCACGCATCTCTATCTTAACATTCTTGTTTTTGTCACATTCAAATTAGATATCAATGAATTATTTACAAACTAACATGATAATCAAATCCAAATTTTGGCTACAGGATAATCATCAACACAAACTAACTATCAACATCAACTATCAACAACAACAACATCAATTCTTTATGCCACTACGTGGGGTTAGCTACATGAATTCTTTTTCTTCATTGTGTACTGTTCTAGATGTAAGGTTCTCGTTTACATCTAAAGAAATGTTCAATTTTAATACTTTATAATCAAGTCTTTTTATTGATGCCTATAACTTTCTTAATATGTATCAAATCTAACATATATGCTATTCTAACACTTGCTTGCTCTCTTTCTCTCTCTATATCTCTCTCCCTCTTTCAAGCTCTCACTCTATCTCTCTATATCTCTCTCCCTCTTTCAAACGATTACAAGATTACCTCTTGCATATGTCTAGATTATAATCTAAATCATACAATAAATTACAAACTCTTACAAATGTCTAGTGAGAACAAATAATCACAGAAAAACATTAAAGATTACCTTCCAAACCCGGTTTTTCTTTAACTCACACGAAAACTGGGGCAGCAGCCGGTGTGAGATCGACGGTGGCAAGACAGCAGTGCTCGATCGAGCGAGAGGCACCCGGTGTGGGGTCGGCGGTCTGAGAGAGTTCGTCGCCGTTTGGAGAGAGGTCGTCGACGGCAAGATAGCGAGGTCGATCAAGCGAGACGCGGGCGGAGGCGACGGCAGAGGTCGTCCGAAGGGAGAGAATGAAAGAATAGATATGAAATGCGAGGCTCGGGCATGTAAATTTTAGGGCATTTACCGGCAGATTTCCGGCGGCCTTGACTGTCGGTAAGGGGATCACTTATCAACGGCGGGATACACCGCCGGTAAACAACCGGTCATATTGACGTCCGGCGGTTTAGAAGGCGGTTTAATGACCGTCGCTATTACCGGCAGCTTAATATTGAAAAACTCCCGGTAGATCGCCGGTTATAGCCGGCGGCTAAACCGCCGGCTACACCGCCGGTAGTACCGGCGGTCTAGTAACCGTCGATCAAGACCGTCGGAAATCGGCTATTTTCCTGTAGTGCAAGGAGGGGCTTAGTGACAAAAGAGATCTCAGATTTCTTTTTTTTTTTTGTTTGTCTTCATTTTCCTTTTCCTCCTTTTGTTAAGAATAGGGGTCTAGTTATAATTTTTTTAGAGCAACAAGGCTATTGAATAGTGAGAAGATCAAGGGTATGTTGGGAGTGTTTCGGATGGACATACGATATTGATTTTGTTAATCATTGATTATTTATCACGCATTTGAGTGCCTTAATGATGTTAGAATTCAACGATATTGGGCTTGTTGGATTCTTATCGTCAAGCTGCTCAATTTGACTATAAGCATGTCACATTTGAAAATCATTTGTTCATCTAACTTATGCTTTAAAGCTTCTAAGCGCATTTCTAACCCTTGATTTGGACCCATTTGAGCTTACATTGGATCGAATTTGGTGTCGTTGGCTTTGTCTTTTCAAGATGTTTAGTTCAAATATAAGTTTGCTAAAATCAGAGTTTGGATGGTTCTAAAATTAATTTTGGAATTCTTTATTTGACTTTGCTTTTAGATTGTGCCATATCAAGATAATTTTTTAATGATGTATCAAATTATATCAGGATTGAGCAATTTTAAGCTCCCTAAGTTACTAATTCTAAGCATATATATAAAGATGTAAGATTTTGTGATCCTTTGATCTCTCCATTGATGTTGTGAGCTTCTCAACTATACCTTTAGTGCTTAGTTTAAAAGCTTCGTTTGGAACAATTTTCTTAATGTTTTATAACATCAATGGAGATCTTTTATACTTTATTTGGGACATCTTCTTACTGATATCTAAAGCAGCTGTCTATTAATTTTTGTACTGGAAAGCTGATTTAAAAAACAATGAGAAAACCGTCCCAAACAAAGCCTATATCTATTTGAGTTTTGGGCAAAATACCTTTGTATCATTCAATTAATCTCATTGAAATATTTGTTAGACTATAAATTAGTTAAAAATAAAGTTTGGATGAGCCTAAGTTAATTTTAATTTTTTTTATTTAAATAATAAGATTTAAAAATAATATCAATTTTTTTTTTTATAAAATAAATTTTCTGATAATATAAGAGTTCTTAGTTCTTACAAAATTTTACTTTTCTCCTTCCCATTTTGCGCCAAATACGTCAACCCAATCTACACCCGCCAATTTGGTATTTTGATTAGAGATTTTCCAAATTTTGTTGGTAAGCCACCGACCGTATTGTTTGACGCCACTGTAGTCTTACAAATGCACAATAGCAGAAAAACAAACCGACACGCATCTAAATATAAAAAAAATGCTGGCTTTTATTTAAGAAAATTGCACTCTATGATGAGGAAAATTATTCCGTGTGGACACCAGACCGTCTGAAGGTAAATCAGAGCTCGTCACGTCGCTTGGTACAGAGAAGGTATACAACTATGCCACACAACAAACAGGTGACAAGACACGCTCTGATTCGCCTCCGGACGACGTACTTGTCCGCATAGAATAATTTCACTTATGATGGAGATTTGAGAAGGAAAATTTGTATATAAAAAAATTGATCAAATTTTAATTATAATAAAATTTAAAACTATTGAATTAATTTGAGATAAGCATTAATAAAGTTTAAATAAAATAAATTAATAATTTTAAAAATAATCCTACACTTTCGATTTTTTTTAGTATATTATATTTTTTATAAAATGCCTGAAATGTTTGTAATTTTATTTGCACGATTTTTCTACAAATTTTTTGCATAAATATTTTCTTATAAAATATTTTTCATGAAGAGATATTGTCGGTTATTTAATAAATGCTTGACCTTCAATCGGTGGCTGCGGAGTAATCAATTCTGAACCCTTTGAACAAACTATTTTGTGGCTGATGTTGGTTGGCCCGGCGGCGAGAAATTATTTTATGTGGAAACTGAACGGAAAGAATCGTCCGGATATATTAGTGTACACACTGTGTCTCCAAACAGTTCTTTCTGTTTAGATTTAGCACAGAATAATTTCTCTCTGGCGGACCTCGGGCCCCACTAATGGGAACAGCTGGCTTAGTTCGTTTTGTTGTTACAAGTTTGTCGATTTGACCTAATCCAATTTGACTTAGATTCGAGTCTGTCGACAAATTATTTTAGTGGGCCAGGTCCACTAATTTCTAAGGGATAGATATAAAAATACAAGTCACATCTTTTAGAATTTTTAAGAAGTCAACACGAGGCGAGAGGCCGACTTATCCATGTCATTTTGTTATTTGGCAAATTGTAAGTATGGTAATTAATTTTATTTAAAATTGAGATTGCGAAAAAGAGAGGCTTCCATATATTACTTATTCAAATAAAATTCAAGTTTTTCAACTCAATTATTGATATGTCATTAAAAAATTATCTTGATGGGACACGAATCAAGAGGCAAAAAAGAGGTGTAAGTTTTCAAAATTAAATCTGGGGTCATCCAAGCTCTGATTTCAACAAATTTATAGTCAAATTGAACGGCTCAAAAAGAAGAACCCAACGACACCAAAATAAGCCTAATCTGAGCCCAAATCAAGGGTCCAAAACATATTTGAAATGTTCAAAGCATAATTTGGGTTACCAACCGAACTCTAAACGTGACATGCTTATAGTTGAATCAAGCGGCTCGACGAGATGAATCCAATGAGCCCAAGATCACCGAATTTTTATATAATCAAAACATCCAAATGCCCAATAAATGGTTCATGATCAAGGGGATCAATATCAGCCGTCCATTCAAATCACTCCCATTTTTACCTTGATCTTTCTCATATTTACAAGTTATGTCACTCTAAAAAAATTATACATAGCTTTCCATTCTTCACATTATGAGGAGGAGAAGAAAAGAAGGAAGAGAATGGAAGAAGTTGAAAGCTAACTTGTTGCCGACCAATATCGTCGGAGTTCTTCCCGACCACCTCCAGACTTTCATCTGTACGTCGACCATCATCAGAGTTCTTTCTGATGGCTGTCAGACTTCCGCATGTTCTTCAACTATCGCCGAACTTTCGCCTGTTCGTTGACCACTTCAGATATCCTAGTATCTTTTAGAAAGATCTCTATTCGGATGCTCCTCGAAGACGGCACCACACAATTGCCCTTATACTGCACTGTGCGTGAGATATAAAGAAGGTAACAACCCCCTTGCTTGCTTCTTGCATGTATCTATAGCATGTTTTCACTTCCACTACTGAAGTTCCGTACTTTCTTCGACCTCTGTTGGACTTTCTTCTCAACCACTGCTAGACTTTCGGTCGTTCGTCAACAACCACCAGAGTTCTTATCGACCATTGCGGGAGTTCCGCCCGTTCGCCGATCGTCGCCAATACTTTCACCCATTCATCGCTAGACTTTTGCATGATTTTTCAATCTATTGTAATTCCACCGTCTCCAAATAAAGTAGCGAACCAGGCTTTATAATTCATTTAAACTTAGCAGAATTTTCTCATCTGGGTCAAGTCCCGTGTTTTTTCCCTTTCCACATAAAAAAGCTTATGGTGTTTTCTCTATATCAAATATCTATTGGTGTGCTGGATATACGTGCATTGCTAAGACGATTTACTCTACCTTCGCATATATTCTACTATTCTAGCCCGCAACAATTTTATGATTGATTTATAATTTTAAACATATATAGTCATTATTTTTGTAATGTGTAATCATAATTTTATTTAAGATCTATTGTATTAATTTAATTTTCATGTTTCTCGAGTGATTTTAGGTTACGCTTATTAATTGTCTATTGCATAATATCCTGATTTCTTAAAGTCCAATTACGCTAATGAAATTATGAGAGATCACCATAGGTCTCGGCATTTTCGGAGAACCCAAAATTATTTGAACTTAGGGCTTCTTATTAGCATACTTAAATAACTCATATTAGCACTTCATTAACAAATGTACCAATAGCTTCTGTACACGTGTCCTGCTACTTTACTAGGTTCTATTTATAGGTCCTAATTGTACACAGCATTAATCAAGATAATCAAATCATTTTCTTCTCCGATCACGATATGGTGTTTCCGTTTCTTTACGGTATCAGAGACGATCACCTCCTGAGACATCTCTCAATGGCTTCCCCCACCTCTGTCACCGCATCTTCTCGCACAACGGCAGCGATCGGCGATACCTCCGATAAGCCACTTCTTTATCCCTCTCTAAAATTCATCATCTCAAATCTCAAATCTCTTGTTCCCCATCAGTTGTCCATGGACAATTATCCAATCTGGCGGAACCAGATTCTCAAACTCTTTAGAGCGAATGGGTTCGAGTCTTTTCTTGAATCGCCTCCATCGAGCTTCGCTGATCAAGATTCCTCTGATCATGATTCCGAAGCATCCAAATGGCTTCTCACCGACCGCAATCTTGCAGCGGCAATCTCCTCCACAATTTCTGCCAATGTGATTCCATACGTTATGCATCTTGAATCAAGTTACGACATCTGGAGCGCTCTTCAAATCAGATTTCAATCAGCGAATAGATTCAAAGTAATGCAGCTCAAGAACGAGCTCCAAAACATCTCAATGCGTAATCTGTCGATGCAAGACTATCTTATGAAATCAAGAAAACCGTCGATCTAATCATCTATGCTGGATGTAATCTCGACAATGAAGATATCATACTTCATATACTCAATGGGCTCCCGCCGCCCTATCAATCTTTCAAAACTGTGATTCGAACTCTCCAAACTCCTCTGTCTCTCGACAGCTTGTATGCTATGTTAGTAAGCAAAGAAATTCACCTTCGTCAAGATTCTCAACGTTTCTCCACCACGCAGGACAATCAAACCGCTCTCTACGTTCACCGTGGTCGCGGTCGTCGTGGCCGCGGTCGTTCACCTCAACCCGCTAACTCCGGATCTAAACAGGGTTCCAAATCCTCTCTAATCTGTCAGATCTGCACCAAACGCGGCCATTCTGCCGACGTGTGCTGGCACAGGCATAATCCGAACTACACTACACCCTCCGCTCCGCCTGCAACATCTGGCCAAGCTCTGATTGCAACCGCCGATTCACCGTCATCTGAGTGGTATCTGGACTCAGGCGCTTCTTCACACATGACTTACAGCCATGAAAATCTTGCTCAACCGTCGACATATCAGGGCTCCGACAACGTCATGGTAGGGGATGGAAGATCCGTTCCCTTGCGCACTCTGGCTCGAGAATTCTTCCTACCCCCGAGCGTAAGTTGTTTCTATCACATCTTCTGCACATACCAGCCATATCCCACAACTTAATCTCTATATCTAAACTTGTCACTGATAATCACATTGCTATTACATTCGAACCTAATGGTTTTATGTTGAAAGATTTGCAGACTAACAGAATACTGCTTCGCGGTCCTTGCAAAGACGGTCTATATCCCTCTCGATCAAGAAACCGACTGTTTCTCAACTAGCCTTGGCTACCAGCCAGAAAACTCATTTCAATTGGCACAAACGCTTGGGACATCCTCACCAGCACATTCTTGATCAGATCTTGCATAATCATCCGTTTTTACATATAACAAATAATAATCGTAGTTGTACTTCGTGTAAAGCATGTAAAAGCCACAAGTTGGTCTTCTCTAAATCTGTAAACCGTAAACAATCTCCTCTTGCTATGCTTCACTCGGATGTTTTGGGGCCCGTCCCCCGTTTCGTCTATACAAGGATGTCGTTATTACTTGCTTATCGTCGATGATTACTCTCGCTACCTTTGGATTTTTCCCTTTACGTTTAAAATTGAAGTTACAAAAATTTTCATTAATTTCATCACATTCATTGAAAAACAGAGTGCTCGTCAAGTTCAGGTGGTGCGCATCGACGGCGGGTCTGAATTCGTCAATCACCAATTTAACACATTCCTTCAGACCAAAGGGATACATCATCAGCTCTCGTGCGCCTACACGCTGGAACAGAATGGTGTCGCCGAGCGCAAACATCGGCACGTCATTGACACAGCCCGGACGCTGCTTCACACAGCGTCAATGCCGCCCGAATACTAGCCTGATGCTGTCTTAACAGCTGCTTTCCTTATCAATCGTATGCCAATACCCACGATTAACAACGTCTCTCCAATTCAGCTCATGTTCAACACGGATCCTGATTACGCCAGTCTCCGCACTTTTGGATGTGAATGCTTCCCTCTTCTTCCGAAGCACTCTCGCCATAAACTTCAGCCCAACTCCATCTCGTGTGTCTTCCTCGGCTACACCAGCAACTATAAAGGATATAAGTGTCTGCAACGAGACAACAACAGGATCATCATTTCTCGCCACGTTCAATTTATTGAAACATCCTTTCCCTTCTCTACACCTCTGCAATCTCTCTCAACACCTCACACGACAGTTCCTCCCTCCTTTCTAAGTCCACCTTCACTGCTCTCTCAGGTCCCTTCAAGTAGCAACACTAAGGAACAAGCATCCTTTCAGCATTCCTCCAGTAGCCCTGCATCACCGCTACTCTCTCGTACCGGCGCTTCGTCCATAAGCCCTTCGGCGCATATCGACCACAACTCACTCAACCACCCTGCAGCCAGGCACCCGATGATCACTCATACCCAAATCGGCTCACTCAAACCAACGACTCGCTTAAATCTGCTTCACATCACGATCCCTCCGCAGGATCCCGCCAGCTACAATGCGGCCAACAAACTACTCGAATGGCACAATGCCATGGCATCAGAATTCCTTGCACTCCAGAAACAGGACACCTGGCAACTGGTTCCAGCTCCCTTAAACAAGCAAATCCTGAGATGTAAATGGACGTATCGAACGGAACTTCACGCCGACGGCATTGTGGCTCAGTTCAAGGCACGGCTGGTCGCTCAGGGCAACCAGCAGGAATATGGCCTGGACTACGGCGAAACATTCAGTCCGGTGGCAAAACTTCCCACTATCCGCTTTCTTTTCACCGTTGCTCTTCATCACGCTTGGAAAATCCATCAACTCGACGTCGAGAACGCATTTCTTCACGGCGACATTCACGAAACCGTTTACATGAGGTAGCCAAAAGGCTTTGAGGATCCCGTTCATCCGAATCATGACTGCCTTTTAAAGAAAGCGTTATGTGGCCTCAAACAGGCCCCCAGGCAGTGGTATACAACTTTTTGCAATCACCTCATCTGACTTGGCTTCTCCCCGAGCAATGCCGATCCATCGCTACTCACATTCCACCAAGGCCATACCACAATGTTCCTCCTCATCTACGTAGATGACATTCTCATCACGGGTAACGACGAAGGCGCCATTTCCATGTTTCTTCAGCACCTCAAAATCGATCGTTTGCTCTCAAGCACCTCGGACCGGCACATCATTTCCTGGGTATTCGCATTCAACACAAGCAAGATAAGTATTTTCTTATCAAGAATCGTATGCTCTTTCTATCATTAAACAAGCCAATCTTATCAATTGCAACCCTGCAGCGAACCCCTTATGCACCAAACTACTAGTCGATCTCAAACTGGACTCAACTATGCAGACTGATCCCACGACTTATTGGAAGATTACAGGAGCGCTGCAGTATCTCACCATCACTCGACCGAATATAGCATACGCCGTCAACACGTTATCTCAGCATATGCATTCTCCTCAAACTGATCACATCTTCCTCCTCAGGCGACCCCTTCGGTCTATTCAAGGAACTTCAACTTTTGGACTTCCGATCACGAAATCTGATCTTCGTCTCACAACATACTCCGACGCCGACTGGGCAAGCGATCCAATCACCCGGAAATCAACTTCGGGCTATTACACCTTCCTTGGCACTACGCTGGTCTCATGGACAGTGAAGAAACAGACAATGGTATCCAGGTCATCAACGGAATCGGAATATAGGGCCCTCTCTGCCGCCACTGCTGACACCATATGGCTCAAACGGCTTCTCTCCGACTTCCTCATAAATCATGATGCCCCGGTCGACCTACACTGTGATAATACCTCCACCATCGCCTTAGCCCAAAATCCAGTGTATCACGCTCGAACCAAACACATTGAGATAGATCACCAGTTTCTTCGCGAACACATCGGCAACCATCATCTTCGGCTGCTCCCAATCAAGACTGATGATCATATTGCCGACATCTTCACCAAGCCGCTATCGACACCGCGCTTCAAAAAGCTTCGGGACAAACTCACCGTTAGCTCTGATCCGTTCGTTTGAGGGGGGATATTAGCATACTTAAATAACTCATATTAGCACTTCATTAACAAATGTACCAATAGCTTCTGTACACGTGTCCTGCTACTTTACTAGGTTCTATTTATAGGTCCTAATTGTACACATCATTAATCAAGATAATCAAATCATTTTCTTCTCCGATCACGATATGGTGTTTCCGTTTCTTTACTTCTCATCCTTCACTATAACAATAGGGGCAGATTGTAAAGTGCTGTTTTTGCTCCAGGATCGTCCAGGACGATCTGGGATCATCTTGGGACGATCAGTTGAGGATTTGCTCCAGAATGTGTCCAGTTTGCTCCAGGTGATTTTCCTGTAGGTATCGGCCGGGCCGATAGGGTCATCGTTCAGGCCGATATGCACTGTTCAAAATATCGTCCTGAGAATAGTTCTGGGAACCGTCCAGGACGATCGAATTTTATCTGATCGTCCCAGGACGATCTTGCGATCGGCCGGGCCGATCTGTGTATGACAAAGCTGAAAACAGCTCATTTTGAAGAGAGAGAAAATTTATAAAAAACGAAAATATCAGCCGAGGAGAGAGAAAGTCGAAAAGCTTTTTGGAAAAGTTGATTTTCGGGCGACGCGGAGCTGTTTTCGTCCGACGAGACTGTTCAGGAAATTGTTGTACGCAAGGTAAGGCACATTCCGCCTTTCTCAATTTTCAGAACCGTCGTGTTTGGCGGTGTTTTCTGTTCGGATTTGATTTTGGCGAGGCATTTTCGTCCGTAATTTCCGATTGGTTTAGTTTTTACCGCGTAAGTTTCTGTATGTTGTTGACGTGCCGAGTGTGCACATTTTGGTTATTTTCTGGAGATTTTTGTCCGGGTATTTTGAATTCGGCGGGGTTTTATTTTGACTGTATTTTTCTGTGTAGTCGAAAATTGTCTGTGCAGTAGAATAAATGTTCTGAAATGTTGTTATCTATATTCTGTGCAAATTTGGCAATTTGTAATTTTCAGGAAAAATTGTGTAAATTCCGTATACTGCCGTTGTGCTGCCCGATTTTTGTCTGATTTCTGATTTGTCCGGATTTCTTCTGAATTGATATGCTATCTGTATATGCTATAAAAAGGGAGTTATAAGGGGCCTGGATCCTAAGCGATTCAGTCAGTGTCTGGGAAATCTGAAATGAGCTCAATCTGAAATCTAATATCTGTTCTGTTCTGGATCCGATGAATTCTGTTCTGGTGCTATAAGCACATCTGTTCTGGTGCCGTGAGCACAAAGGAAGGCATAAGGGGCCAGAATCCGTTGAGATTCTGTCAGTGTCAGGGAATCCATTCTGTTATCTGTTATGTGCTAAATTAATATATATGATTTGTTCTGATCTGTATGACACGATTCTGTTCTGTTCCGATATGATCTAAATTTCTGATTTCTGTACAATTCTGATACTGTTAATGTGATATGTCTGATCTGTTCTGTTTCTGATTTGATACGACTTCTGTTTCCGTACAGTTCTGTTTGATTTGATATCTGTTCAGTTCAGTTCTGTCTGATTTAATCTGTCCGTATCTGTTCTGATTTGATCCATGCCATTCTGATCTGTCCGATTTGATATCTGTCTGATTCTGTTCTGATTTCTGTACGGATTTCTTTCTGATGTGTTGGTTTTGGATTCTGAGAGTTTTGATTGGAGGTTTGTTGCTTTGCTGAGCTGTTGAGCTCACTCTTGTTTTCTGGTGGTTTTTAGGTTCTGGGAAAGGGAAGGAAGTCCAGGACTAGATTTCAGAGTCTGATCAGTATAGGTATTATTTGTACTTTTGATTTTTGTAAAGTCATGGCTTTTTTGTTATTTCTTTCTTTCCGTTTGAAAGCCATGTACTATATTTGTAGATGATTGTTTTGAGGAAAAGAAAATATAGATGTTTTGTTCCGCTGCATTTGATGATTCATAGTAGCTCTGTGTCTGTGTGTCTGTTGAGTTGAAATATTTGGAAGATTCAGTTCCGAAGCAAATTCCAAAGCCAGATCCTGGTCAGTCTGTTCGTTTTGTTGGCGGGTCACGACCCGGTGCGAGCGGGATCCGTCCCAGTCGGGTCGGGTCGTGACAAGCTTTTAGTGGTTTCAGAGCATTGGTTTTGGAATTTGGTTGAATTGTAAAACAGAGTTATAGGAAGTGATCTGTAGCGAGTCGGTCTGGGGTAGTTTTGGTTTGTTTGGCTTTTTATTGTGTTGTTTTTGTGATAGTTTTCCGGATTTTTCTAGATTTTCTGTATGGTTCAGCCAGACCCAGACATGACAGACGGGCAGAGTGCCAGTCAGGCAGCACCAGTGGGGAGTACAGCCCCAGTGGCCGGTGCTGATACACTTTCTCAGTTTGATACGCTTGTTGCTCAGATGATGAGCGAGACTCAGAGCAGAGCTTCTACTGTCAGATCTGATGACATTGATAGACATCTCCAGTTGTTTTTGAGGTTGAAACCTCAGAGATTTGAGGGCGCTGTTGAGCCCAGAGCTGCTGAGGAGTGGCTGAGGAGATTGGAGAAGACCTTCGACGGAATGCAGTGTCCGTCAGACAGGAAGGTTCCATTAGCTGTTTTTCTGTTGGACGGAGAGGCTGAGCACTGGTGGGAAGGCCAGCAAGCAGCCAGATTTCAGGGTAGATTGAACTCTTTGATTACTTGGGAAGAGTTCACTGAAGTGTTCCGAGACTAGTTTGTTCCTCCTTCTGCACGACAGCAAATGCAGGAGAGTTTTCTGAGACTTGTTAAGGGGAGCAAGACGGTGATACAGTACGAGGCTGAGTTTACTGCATTAGCCAGGTATGCTCCGCAGTTGGTTAGTACTTCTACTGAGAGGTGCTACAGATTTCTGAGGGGATTACGAGATAGTCTGAGGCAACCCCTGGTACCTTTTCACATTTCTGATTTCTCTGAGCTTGTGGAGCGAGCTCGTCTGATTGAGAACGACCTAATGGCTACTCAGCAGCGGTGGACTGCGAGTAGGAAGAGATTTGGAGGTGAGGCTTCAGGCAGTGGTTCCTCTGGGAAGAGGAGATTTGTAGCTGGTTCTGGATCTGGTGAATCCAGGAGGAGTGGAGGATCGTCTGGTACTGCTACCAGTACGAAGAGTTCTGGATCTGTGAGTGGGGCACCTGTGTGCCAGAGTTGTGGACGGCGACACTTTGGCCAGTGCTACAGGATGGCTGGTCTGTGCTTCCAATGTGGTCAGCCAGGACATCGGATTGCAGAGTGTCCACAGACTGAGTTTGATCGGCGTTCTGAGATCCGATCAGAGGGCTCTATTAGGCCTGTCAGTTTAGCAGGAAGACCGAGGACTGTTCCTCCTCGCCCTGAGGGATTTTCTGGTAGAGGTGGTGGTTCTAGTTTTGCACCACGGAGACCACCTACTGTTCAGAGGGAGCAGAGTAGTTCTGTTGCTTCAGCTCCAGCTCCAGTTCAGCCACGAGTTTATAGCCTGAGTCAGCAGAAGGCTCGTGATGCTCCAGATGTGGTGACAGGTACGATTTACATTTCTGATCAGCCTTGTCGTGTTTTGTTTGACTCTGGAGCTAGTCACTCTTTTCTGTCCGAGCGCTGTTTTGAGCTTTTGCGTTTGGATTCAGTTTTGTTGCCGGTTTCTCTTTCTGTGATTTTGCCGGCTGTAAGTAATTTGATTGCCCGCAAGTTTTGTTTTTGTGAGATTGACATTGCTGGCAAGAAGTGAAAATCAAGTCTGATTCTGTTGCCGATTTTTTCATATGATGTGATTCTGGGCATGGATTGGCTGAGTCTGTATGAGGCTCAGATTGATTGTCTGAAGAAGCAAGTGAGTTTGCTTATGGCTGGAGAGCGATGTGTATTTCAGGGATTACGAGGTGTTCTCTCCAGTCTGATTTCTGTGTTGGAGGTGAGCAGAATGTGGAAGAAGGGATGTCCAGTGTTTTTGGCTTCGGTGCGAGATCTGAACCTGGAGGTGGGTTCTTTTCTGAGATCCCAGTGGTACGGGAGTTTGTTGATATTTTTCCTGAGGAGTTGGTTGGTTTACCTTCGGATAGAGATGTGGAGTTCTCTATCAATATTTTTCCGGGTACCGCTCCGATATCAAAAGCTCCGTACAGGATGGCACCGAAAGAACGTTCTGAGTTGAAAGTTCAGCTTCAGGAGTTGGTTGACAGAGGTTTTGTCCGTCCTAGTGTTTCGCCCTAGGGAGCACCTGTTTTGTTTGTGAAGAAGAAGGACGGGACACTTCGTATGTGTGTGGATTACAGAGATTTGAACAAAGTCACTATCAAGAATAAGTATCCTTTGCCTCGAATTGACGACTTATTTGATCAACTTTCCGGATCTTCGGTATTTTTGAAGATTGACTTGCGATCCGGATACTATCAGGTGAAAGTGAAGGAAGCTGATGTGGTGAAGACGGCTTTCAGTACTCGGTACGGGCACTACGAGTTCTTGGTTATGCCTTTTGGGGTAACCAACGCGCCTGCTATTTTCATGGATCTGATGAACCGAGTATTCAGGGAGTATTTGGATCAGTTTGTGATCGTCTTCATCGACGATATTCTGGTATATTCTGCTTCTGAAGATGATCATGCCAGACATTTGAGGAGTGTGTTGGAGACTTTGAGGCGGCATCAACTGTATGCCAAGTTCTTCAAGTGTGAATTCTGGCTGAAGAGCATTTCTTTTCTGGGGCATGTGGTAAGCGGAGAAGGTATTTCTGTTGATCTTCAGAAGATTCAGGCGGTTGCTGATTGGCCAAGGCCGACTACGGTATTTGAGGTACGTAGTTTCTTGGGCATGGCCGGGTATTACAGGAAATTTGTGAATGAATTTTCATAGATTTCGACCCCTCTGACGAGACTGACTCAGAAGTCAGTACCTTTTGTTTGGACACCGGAGTGTGAAGCTAGTTTTCAGAGATTGAAGGACTGTTTGACTTCAGCTCCAGTATTAGCACTCCCGTTAGGTACGGAAGGTTTTCAGGTGTTCAGTGATGCTTCACTGAAAGGTTTGGGCTGTGTGCTAATGCAGAATGGAAGGGTAATTGCTTATGCTTCTAGACAGTTGAAACCACATGAGAAGAATTACCCGACACATGATTTGGAGTTAGCTGCTGTTCTTTTTTGCTTTGAAGATTTGGCGTCATTACCTATATGGCGTCAGATGTGAGATTTTCACTGATCATAAGAGTCTGAAGTACATTTTCACTCAGAAGGATCTGAATTTGAGACAGAGGAGATGGCTCGAGTTGATCAAGGACTATGATTTGACTATTCAGTATCAGCCTGGGAAGGCTAATGTGGTAGCAGACGCTCTGAGCAGGAAGTCTTCTGGACTATCAGGTTTGCAGCTTACTTTTGATGATTTTCTGATTCGTGATATGGAGCGCTTGCAGTTGGAGGTGATTTCCTCCAGTGATTTGGATTTGGCTCAGATGAGTATTCAGTCTTCCTTGCTTCCAAGGATTCAGGAAGCCCAGAAATCAAATTCTGATTATTCGAAGTTAATTGCTCAGATTGGATCTGGTAAGACTCTTGAACTTTGAATTTCTGATTCTGGTGCTATTTTCTGTAAGAACAGGTTGTGGGTACCTGTGTTTGGAGATTTGAGGCAGGAGATTCTGTACGAATCTCATCATTCAGGCTACACTGTACATCCAGGCAGTAGTAAGATGTATGCTGATATGAAACTTTTGTTCTGGTGGCCTGGAATGAAGAAGGATGTAGTTGACTTTGTGTCGAGATGCGAGGCCTGTCAGTTGGTGAAGGCAGAGCATCAGCGACCAGGTGGACTGTTGCAGTCGTTGCCTATCCCTGAGTGGAAGTGGGAGGAGGTAACGATGGACTTTGCGATGGGTTTTCCTCGATCTAGACAAGGGCACGACGCCATTTGAGTGGTTGTGGATAGACTGACGAAATCCGCCCATTTTCTTCCGATCAGGCAGACCGATCCGGTGGATCGTTTGGCACAGATATATGTGAAGGAGATAGTCAGATTGCACGGTGTGCCTCGAGTGATAGTTTCTGATCGAGACGGACGATTTACTTCCAGACTTTGGAAGGGCATTCAGCAAGGCTTGGGTACGAAACTGCATTTCAGTACAGCCTTTCATCCTCAAACGGATGGACAGTCTGAGAGGACCATTAAGGTGCTGGAAGATCTGTTGAGGCTTTATGTTTTGGACTTTGGCGGAAGCTGGGAGGATCATATTCCGCTGATTGAGTTTGCTTATAACAACAGTTTTCAGTCCAGTATTGGCATGACACCGTACAAGGAAGAGCTAGAGTTGATTTTGGAGTACGACGTCCGAAAGTTAAGAAGTAAACTGATTCCGATGGTTAAAGTCCAGTGGAAGCACCGGACTGCACGGGAAGCGACTTGGGAGAAGGAGTCTGACATGAGACAGTCGTACCCGTACTTGTTCTGACGCTGTTTGGATTGGACAATGTCGAGGACGACATTTTTTCGAAGTTGGGGAGATTTTAAAGTGCTGTTTTTGCTCCAGGATCATCCAGGACGATCTGGGATCGTCCTGGGACGATCAGTTGAGGATTTGCTCCAGAATGTGTTCAGTTTGCTCCAGATGATTTTCCTGTAGGTATCGGCCGGACCGATAGGGTCATCGTCCAGGCCGATATGCACTGTTTAAAATATCGTCCTGAGAATAGTTCTAGGAACCGTCCAGGACAATTGAATTTAGTCTGATCGTCCCAAGACGATCTTGCTATCGGCCGGGCCGATCTGTGTATGATAAAGCTGAAATCAGCTCATTTTGAAGAGAGAAAATTTTATAAAAAGCGAAAATATCAGCCGAGGAGAGAGAAAGTCGAAAAGCTTTTTGGAAAAATTGATTTTCGGGCGACGCGGAGCTGTTTTCGTCCGACGAGACTGTTCAGGAAATTGCTGTATGCAAGGTAAGGCACATTCCGCCTTTCTCAATTTTCAGAACCGTCGTGTTTGGCGGTGTTTTCTGTTCGGATTTGATTTTGGCGAGGCATTTTCGTCCGTAATTTTCGATTGGTTCAGTTTTTACCACGTAAGTTTCTGTATGTTGTTGACGTGCCGAGTGTGCACATTTTGGTTATTTTCTGGAGATTTTTATCCGGGTATTTTGAATTCGACGGGGTTTTATTTCGACTGTATTTTTCTGTGTAGTCGAAAATTGTCTGTGCAGTAGAATAAATGTTCTGAAATGTTGTTATCTATATTCTGTGCAAATTTGGTAATTTGTGATTTTCAGGAAAAATTGTGTAAATTCCGTATACTGCCGTTGTGCTGCCCGATTTTTGTCTGATTTCTGATTTGTCCGGATTTCTTCTGAATTGATATGCTATCTGTATATGCTATAAAAAGGGAGTTATAAGGGGCCTGGATCCTAAGCGATTCAGTCAGTGTCTGGGAAATCTGAAATGAGCTCAATCTGAAATCTAATATCTGTTCTGTTCCGGATCCGATGAATTCTGTTCTGGTGCTATAAGCACATCTGTTCTGGTGCCGTAAGCACAAAGGGAGGCATAAGGGGCCAGAATCCGATAGATTCTGTCAGTGTCTGGGAAGGGAGGCATAAGGGGCCAGAATCCGTTGAGATTCTGTCAGTGTTAGGGAATCCGTTCTGTTATCTGTTATGTGCTAAATTAATATATATGATTTGATCTGATCTGTATGACACGATTCTGTTCTGTTCCGATATGATCTGAATTTCTGATTTCTGTACGATTCTGATACTGTTAATGTGATATGTCTGATCTGTTCTGTTTCTGATTTGATACGACTTCTATTTCCGTACAGTTCTGTTTGATTTGATATCTGTTCAGTTCAGTTCAGTCTGATTTGATCTGTCCGTATCTGTTCTGATTTGACCGTGCCGTTCTGATCTGTCCGATTTGATATCTGTCTGATTTTGTTCTGATTTCTGTACGGATTTCTTTCTGATGTGTTGGTTTTGGATTCTGAGAGTTTTGATTGGAGGTTTGTTGCTTTGCTGAGCTGTTGACCTCGCTCTTGTTTTCTGGTGGTTTTCAGGTTCTAGGAAAGGGAAGGAAGTACAGGACTAGATTTCAGAGTCTGATCAGTATAGGTATTGTTTGTACTTTTGATTTTTATACAGTCATGGCTTTTCTGTTCTGTCTTTCTTTTCGTCTGAAAGTCATGTACTGTATTTGTAGATGATTGTTTTGAGGAAAAGAAAATATAGATGTTTTGTTCCGCTGCATTTGATGATTCATAGTAGCTCTGTGTCTGTGTGTCTGTTGAGTTGAAATATTTGGAAGATTCAGTTCCGAAGCAAATTCCAAAGCCAGATCCTGGTCAGTCTGTTCGTTTCGTTGGCGGGTTGCGACCCGGTGCGAGCGGGATCCGTCCCGGTCGGGTCGGGTCGTGACACAGATTCTGATATTTTATATCTTGCCTTCTAAGCTTCTTTGCATATTTTTAATTACTAGTATAAATATAAGTACACATGGTACAAGTAGATAATAATTACCAGTATAAATGTACATGCACTTGATGCACGTGAATAAAATTTTAAAAAATAAAAATATATAACAAAAAATACAAATAATTTATTACATATTATATTAATAATATTAAATTCTATATCAACATGAAATATAATATTTGCATGCATATATATATGATTTATATATAATCAATAAGCATATGAATTTCTATTATCCTTGAAATACACTCATTATAGTTGGATGAAAAAAATAAAAAATCAGGCTTATGTGTAATGTAAGTGGTTTCTATTCGCTAGATTTATTTACATCAATATATTATCTATCAGATAACTGAATGAGTGACTCAACAAAAAATAAGCTTATCATATTGCATTACCTATAGGAGCATAAATTTATCACCTTGTTCAAGTAGGTAGGAAGGTCCTGCTTGGCTCGGCTCGATTTATTTGCGGCCCTCTCTCTCTCTCTCTATGTTTGTGTATAAAACTTTTTATAGGGTTATCTCCAAAGTACTTGATAACAAATTTAAGGTGATTATGACTCACTCTTCTTATTCAGCTTGTTCAAGTAGCCTTCACTAAAAATTGAAACTTCTAATAAAAATATTCTTATAATATATCAATACAACAATAATAGGTACGATAAGTTCATTGCTAGTATAAATAAAATTAGTATTTCAACGCAAAATTTAAACTAAAGAAATTATACAAGAACTAATCGCATTAATAGTGGAGGATTTGGCCATTGCTTTCTTCAAGTTCGTCAATTTTCTCATGAAGTACCTAATACAAGAACGGACAAAAATAAAATTGATATGTCATCAAAAAATTATTATGATTGGGCACGAATCTCGATGCAAAATCAAGTGGAAAACTTCCCAAATTAAAATTGGGACCATACTAACTCCGATTTCAGTAAACTTACAGTCAAACTGAAAGACTTGGAAATACAAACCCAACGACACCAAATTCGACTCAATCCGAGCCCAAATGAGTCCAAATCAAGGACCCAAAGAGTTGTTGGAAGGTTTGAACCATAATTTGGATTACCAAACGATTTCCAAACATTACGTGCTTATAGTTGAATTGAGCGGATCGACGAGACGAATCCAACGAGCCAAAGATCGCCGAATTCCAACACTACTAAGACCTTCAAATGTCTGACAAATGGTCTACAATCAAGGGATTCAATATCGGTCGTCCATCCAACCACTCCCCATTTATCCTTGATCTCTCACCTATTTACGGGCCATGCCACTCCAAAAATCTATAAGTAAAACCCTCCTTTCTCTTGAAAGAGGGGCTCCAAGCAAGAGAGCAAGAGAGAGATAAGAGATAAATCTTGCCTCCTAGCTCCTCCTCGACCACCATTGGAGTTCCGCTGGACCCCGTCTGTCGTCCTCGCTCCGCCGGACCACCACTTAAGGGCCTCACCTTCGTCAGACCACTACTTGAGGCCCTCAGCTCCACCGGACCACCACTTAAGGCCCTCACCTCCGCCGGACCACCACCTGAGCCCCTGAGCTTTGTCGGACCACCACTTGATGCCATAACTTTTGTCAGACCACCACCTGACGCTCGGAGTTCTGCCGGACCACCACTTGAGGCCCTGAGCTCTACTGGACCATTACTTGAGGCCTTGAGATCCGTCAGTCCACCACTTGAGGCCTTGAGCTCCGCCGGACCACCACTTAAGGCCTCACATCTGCCGGATCACCGTCTGACGTTGTTGCTCCGCCAGACCACTACCTGAGGCCATAAGCTTCGCCGAACCACCACTTGAGGACTTGGGTTTTGCCGGACCACCACCCGACGTCCGGACTTCTACCAGACCACCATTTGAGGCCCTGAGCTCTGCTAGACCACCACTTGAGGCCTTGAGCTCCGTCAGACCAGCACTTGAGGTCCTGAGCTCCGTTAGACCACCACTTAAGGCCCTTACCTCCATCGGACCACTACCTGACATCGTTGCTTTGTGGGACCACCACTTGAGGCCCTGGGTTATGCCGGATCATCACTTGAGGCCTGGACTTCTTCCAGACCACCACGTGATGCCCGGACTTCTGCCGAACTACCACATGAGGCCTTAACTTCTGTCAGACCTTCTCCTTATGCTTGGAGTTCTACCAAAGTATTGCCCTACTACTATGGGCTTTTGGACCCCCATCTCCTGCAAAGTACGGTCCTTTCGACCTTCGTCACCTACTATGGTCCTTCCGACCTCCATCATCTAACATCGATCTTTCTGACCCCGGTCTCCTGCCAACTATAGTCTTTCGAACCTCTATCTCCTGTTGACTACGGTCCTTCCGACCTCCTTCACCCACTATGGTTCTTCCGACCTTCATCACCAGACAACGGTATTTCTGACCCTGGTCTCCTGCCAACTACGATTTTTCGGACCCCTGTCTTCTACCGACTACGGTCCTTCCGACCTTCATCACATATTATGGTCCTTCCAGCCTCCATCACCAAACAATGATCTTTCCGACCTCTATCCTATCGACAATGGTCGTGCCGACCGAACAAACATGTTTATAGTGTAACTCCCACCATGTAATGCGCTCTATATGATGTATATTTGTATCATCAAGCCAAGGCCTTCTCCCAAGGAAGGGCCTCATTTGTAATCGACTGCAAATACTAGTGGATTCATTCAAACTGGGCCAAATCCCGTGGTTTTTTTCCCCTTTTTCAGAGGTTTCCACGTAAAAACTCTTGTGTCTCTTATGAATGTTACACACTCTCTCTTATCTGCTTGTGTGCTGGATCTTTGTACAATGCTAAGACGTTAAACTATATATTTCTCTACCGCAGCGAATATTCCAGAACGCAACAAAAATTATTAGATTATCAAATTATGAGGAGGTATAAATGAGAAATGAGATGTGTTTGCAAAGTATATTGTAAAAAACTTTGTTTAAGAAGAAATTCAACATTTTAGAAATTAAGAAAGCTTATAGCAAATAAACAATAGACTCAATATTAAAGTTCAAATATAAAATTGGCAAGTTTAAAGAAGTTCGAGCAAAATTTCTTGTTAAAGAGGAATAAAAGAACAACAAAAATATGAAAAGCATTAACATATAATAGATGAGCAAGTAATTAATGAAGGAATCACACCAAATCGAGTCGCCTAATATCTATTACGTATGATAGCTCGGCACTCGTAATGATAAAGAGAAAGAAAATAAGGGAGTGATATAATGCAGAAATTAATCCTCTTCTTTGGAGTTGCTTGAATTTTTGTAAACAAATAGGAGGCATAACAACAATTAATTATAAAATAAAGAAAAAATGAAAAAAAAAATTAAAGTATTTAATAATATAGTGAGAGAGAGGGTGATCTATATTGGACACCACAATAATAAAAAAGCAATAGTAGGAAGCGTTCAGAAATTTCGAGAATAAATGAATAGAATGAATGGGGAAAACAAAAAGTCATTACCTTATACTCAATGAATTATGAAAGAAGGATAAAATAAACAAAAAATATATACCAAATAACTCTACTTAAATCCCAGCACCATTACCAATAAAGACTACAATAATAAACAAATTATAAAGAGTGATAGTAATTAGTAATAAAAAAAAAATTATGTCAGAGAATTACAGAATTAGTTGGCCATCGAAGTTTTGAAGCCTATCCCAATTTGAGAAAAGTCTAATAAGACCTTTTCTTTTAAACACAACATTATTATCATAGTTAATTTCATCACATATTTTCTTTTAAATATGCCAAAACCAATAAATTAAGAAGCTTTCTGAAGGAAGTAAGTTTACATGCAATACAGAGTTCAACCTTGAAGTAGTTTCCTGCTTCCTCCTCTTGCATAAGTTTGCAAATTACTTGTTTTCCTACAAAAAGATTTTACAAAAAACTCTTATACTAAAATCAAAGTACAAGTTATCCAACCTATTTTTTTAATTCTCGTCCATCACAATCAAAGTTCTGTAAATATGACAATAAATGCATAGCCTGAGGCAAATATTAAACTTCTAACCAAAATTTATTATGTTATATGCACATCGGAGTTTGTGGATAAGGTTTCGTTTGGGATGATTTTTTGTTGCTTTTTAAAACAACATTTTAGTTTAAAAATTAAATTTTGTATATTAGAAAACTGCTTTAAGAAACAGTAAGAAAGTCATTCCAAACGAAACCTAAATCGTCAAACTTCAACTTGAAGTTGTAAAAAGCTTTAGCATTCTCCAAAAACTTTTCCTCCATCAACTTTGATCTTGCTCAACCATGAGAAACAAAATGTAGAAACAAACTTCTTAACAACAAATGTGGTCATATTGAGGAATGAATAATTTTACTTATCCAGGAAATGTATCTTAAATTAAAATGAATGTGATTATCTTAGCGCATTTACATATATTGATTACTCTGAATCTATCTTTAATTTTATTTTGAATTCACTTACTATGCCCGAATGCCTCATAACCTTTCGTCTTCCCCTCCATTGATTTTGCCTTTACAAGCAGTTACAACACTTTAGCTTATTCTTTGTCACATAAAATATGACCGTCTATACTATTTTTTTATAGGACATTTTGATCAATTAAGATAAATTCACACACACATTACATACGCAAGGCTTGAACCCAAAACCTCTTGGATGTTAGTCAAAGCTCTCAACCAACAGACCAAGACAAGTTACGCCACTGACTGTAATTTAAATGAATATATTAAAAAAATACCATTTAATTAGTTTAAAATCTATCAAACTAATTTTATTTTGAAACTCTTCATACTTTATTCTCATTAGACCCACTAATATTCCGTATTGCTACAGCCCAACTTCAATGAGTCGCAGAAGACATACATCCCATAGAATTCAAATAGGCAAATGGAGCAAATAGCCATCAAACTGGGCTAACAAAATTTAGCTCTGCATGTTCTTTTCTTCCACACATTTTTTTTATTCAACGAATCGAAAGGTCAGCTTTTGGAAGAGTTAAACGCACCAGTTGAATACATTGTACTTCCATCCTTGCTCAATTTCATGGCAATGCCTCTCTTAGCTCCATTGTTGTTAAGTACTACTACTGGTCTATGTCGACGCCATATGATCTGATAATATTTTGATTTCTCAAATAGCCTATTTTCCTATTCATGAACTCTCCTTTGAAAATATAACATGGAAAATTCTGCTTGGGATAATTTTTCAAAATTTGATATGGAATTTTTTAAATATGAAACCTTATGTGGTTGGGACAATCTCATTTGGCACAAGTTTCATGCTATAAGGTTCTTATGTGACGACTGATTAGCTATATGAGAAGGGTTAGAAACATTGGATGCTTTACTTGGAGAAATATTCGGGTGGATGTTGAATGCTCCCTTTGCCACTTTTTACCTGAAAGTATTGCCGGCCTCTTCTTTGGGTGTGACTTTTCCTTCAATATTTTAACTCAGATGTTTCCTCACTTCAATGCCTATAGGTTAAGGTCGAATTTAATTTCAAGTATTGGATAACATTGAAGCTATGGATGGGTGCTTGCAAGAGGCTAAAAACCTCAATGTTCTTATTATATGCTATTTGATTTTTCATATTTGGTGTGAACATAATAGCAAGAAATTTATTGGATCCTTTGGGAATGTTTCCACTGTACAGAAAATTAAAAAGGTTGTGAAACTTAAAATTTCCGAACGGAAATTCAAGGATTCTCTTTTTGGATTAATCTAACTTTCATAGCTAATATGATGTATGTTTTTATTCCCTTCATGCATTTTTGGGGATTTGTTTTGAAGCCTTTTTGGAGGATTAAAAGATATATTTGGTTTTGTTGGGATGTCCTACCAGATTTTGTGATGCCTTCTATCTCTGGTGAGCACAGACACATGAACATTTATTGAGCTATTTGGATTATCTGACACTACATTATCCTACTCCAGTTTCCTTTTCTTCTTGTTGTGCCCTTGCCTTTGGTCGAATTCTATGATGCTTATGGTGCCTTTCATTTGTGCCTGGTGAGAATTTTGGTAGCCATGGATGATGATGGTCATCCCTTAAATCCAGACGTCTCCCCTTGGACTGTTATTATGGCAACCAAGGGAGTTATCTGCTTGCTACAATTTCGATGCCGATTACACACTATCATGTTAGTCTTGGCCAGGGGTTAACCCTTTTGGCGCTGCTCTTGCTTGTTTTTTTGTCTTTGAAATTTGTATTCGCTATTTGCATTCACTAAGTTTGCTTTTGGTGCGTCCTTGGCTAGCATAGCTCTTTTTAATAGCTGCACTTGTATTTTTTTTTTTTTTTTTGGGTTCATTTTTGATAGGTTTTGCCTTTACACTTGTAATTCTTTAATCTTAATGAATTGGGTTAAGCCCCCACACCCCCAACACACACACAAAACATTGTATTTCTCACTTTTGCTTATGTGCATAAGATATTTATTGGGCCTTTCCAATGAAAGTTTCTGAAGGAACAATTTTGGGTGGCTACTAGGCAAAGGAGTTGCCAAAAAGTCCTCAGCTTAGCCGAAGTTGGTAAAGGCACCAAGTTTGTTTTCTAATGATGACTAAAGTATGAACATGATCATCGAACTTCTAATCAATTTCAATTTCTATTCTTAATTCAAACTTCATATGGGTAAGTTTGTCGTAGGTTTCGTTTGGAATGTCTTTCTTTCTCTTCAATAGAAGCAATAAAAAAACTGTCCCAAATGATGCTCTACTGTTCGTAGGTCAATTTTGGCATTCGCGATTACACCGTAATATGCACTTTCTTGACTCTTACAAAGAACGATTCCTATCTGCAATATATGTTGATATGAAATTACCATCCACATATAACTCACCTTCATATATTAACGTAAATGTAGCTGCTCGTCTTCTCATTATTCAACTGCTATGTTACACTGGGGTTTTAAAGACCAAAAAGGAAAATTAATTATTCAATTACTAAATGCTGAATCAAATAGATTAAATTTATATTAGGCTTAATTTAAAATTTTGTCCTTATCAAATAACTTAATTATTAATTAGAATAAGTAATATCTAATTATTTATTTATATGTTATTTTATAAAATTTTAATTAATTAATTATGGTGAATGAAGCTAGCGAGCTCGTTGCTGCTCTACTCGTTTTGTTCGAATAGGGGTGTCAATTCGGGTCAACGGGTTGGGTTTGGGTCGAACCCGAAACTGACCCGATGCTATTTGACATGACCCTAAACTGACCTGTTTTGCAAACGGGTCAGAAAATGCAACCCGGACCCGACCAGCCGGGTTGCCGGGTTGACACGATCCGACCCGAAAAATGGGAATGCGAAAGCGCGAGCCCGGATTGCGTGGCTGTGGTCCGCGTGGACCTGAAGGCAACCAACTGGGTTCGTCACGCGTGTGGAAGCGGGAAGCACCGAAGCGGAGCGGCTAATGGCTAGGCTGGGCCCGGAGTGCAGAAGCGGGAAGCGGAGCGGCTGAGCCCAGATTGCGGTCCTGCGGAAGCGAGAGCCTGGATTGCAAAACAGCGGAAGCGGAGTGGCTGAGCCCAGATCGCGGAAGTGGGAGCCCAGATTGCTGGGTTAACGGACCCAGACCTGGGTCAAATTCGGGTTGATTTCGGATTTCCGGGTCAACCCAAACCCGATCTGTTTTTGCAAACGGGTCAAAAATTTGAACCCGACCCCGACCCATTTGCTAACCAGGTTGACCCGAACCTGAATTTTTCTGTGTCGGATTTGGGTCGGATTTCGGGTCGCGCAAAAAATTGACACTTCTATCCGTGCGAATAGGTTTGCTTTTGCTCTTCTCCATTTCTTCATTGCTGTAGGATTTGGCCTGCTTCTCGTCGGGTAGATTTGAACGTGTCGCTAAAAGCTTCTTCGCACGTTCCCTTCGTCTCGGATTGAATTCACTACGTTCTTCTTGTTGGATCGGAAGTAGCGACGGGAGTCCGCTCGCTGCGAAGGTAACCATCTTTCAATCTTTCTCCCTTTCTCCCTTTCGCGCATTTCTTCGGCCAAATCCCGAAATCCGCTGAACTCCGGATTTAATAAATCCGGTATTTACGGAAAAAAAGATGAAAACGGCGGATTTATTTTGAGATTTATGTTATTATCAAATCCTGCTTGGCAGGATTTACCATAAGTCCTGCTCCAATCCGGCATAAATCCTGTTTCCAAATAGCCCCTAATCCTCATTGCCTGTGATGCCACCTCCTCACCCTTATCGGCAGCATCTTGTATCGTAGGTGTTGCAGAGCGAGTTCTACGCGTTGATCTCCTTCCTGAAGGAACAATTATTAGGTCCTCTGATCGGACGTAGAGCTACGTTCGGCCGCCAATGACATGTTGCCACGTGCTCTTACTCTCTACCGCGCGGCCCGACGACTTGACCAGGGCCGGAACCCGGGAATGCTATGTTCGTGTATTGCGAAGTATTACTCGGTATTGCTAGGTATTGCATGACGATAGTGAGAAATATCGCTTTGTGAAGACCAATACCGAGCAAATACCGAGTAATACAGAGTTGTACTGAGTTTTTCTAGAAAAACTCGATACAACTCGGTATTACTCGGTATTGCTCGGTATTTGCTCGGTATTGATTATTGCCAAGCCAAATCGACCAATATCTAGCAATACCGAGTAATACCGAGCAATACCTAGCAAAATCGAGAAATATCAAGCCATCCTGGGTCTGTTCCGGGTCGGGTTGTCGGGACGCGCGGTAAATAGTGAGAACACATGGCACGATTTTACTGGCGGCCGAACGTAGAGCTAAGTCCTGTGACCAGACCAAATAAAAGTTCGGAAGGAAGAGCCTCAAATCTGTATCTGCAGCAGTTCTTTCTCGCAAGGTTGCAGGTATTTTGTGAAAGCTTTTTACTAATTATTTTCGTGGTGTACCTTTAATAGTTAAATCCGAAATTCTTCGCTCGCCTGCATTCACAAAATACCTGCATTCACGTTTTATAGTTAAATTAATTTATAGCTAAAACATAATCCTAAAGCCTGCATTAAATACGTAAATGAGAAATTCTTATAATTTTTATATATTATTTTAGTAAAAGTTTAATTATTAATTATACTTATAATTATCAAATAAATCAATTAAATATTATATTACTATCTAATAATTTATTTAATAGTTATACTATTAAGTATTAATCACCTAATTAAGTATTTATTTAATCTTCTGTTCTTGTGAATTTTTCTAAAGTAGAGTTCTAAACAGGTCCAAGCTTCTTAGCCTCCTCCTCTGACGTTGTTCCTGTCGGATCGGAAGTCGCGTGGGGAGCTCGCCATGAAGGTAACGATATTTCTCCTCTGTCGCGTTCTTCTTCGATCGGGATTCTTTTTCCCTTGTGCCACACGAATGCCTTAAATCCACCGAACCGAAGGATTTGGTAAATCTGGGATTTACCACAATAAGAGGGAATTTACCATCAACGGCGGCTTTGATTTAACGTGAGATTTGCTTTTGCATTTTTGGCCGTTTGGTTAGATTTAGCTCAAATCCGTCCCAAATCCAACCTAAATCTTGCATCCAGGTGTTGTTTGGCAACCAGTAGGATTTAGCTATTTAGGATTGAGTAAATCATGTAAACCCTAGATTTAATAAATCCTAAGATTGTTAAATCCTAAAAATTGTTTGGCAACTTAAGTGAAAAATCCTATTAAATTCTCCAAAATTATTTGATAATGTAATTCAGAATTCAAGGGGGTTAGTTCATTATAAAATTAAATATATATTATGTTTTTAGTTTTAATTTTCTCTTAAATAAGATTAAATTATTATTTTCTATCTTTATTAACATAAAAATTGTAATTATAAGTAATAATATTATTATAATTTTTTTAACTGATACACCTAATTAAATTTTAATTATTTATTTTAAATTATATTAATTAAGCTAATTATATTTACTAATTATTTAATTAAGTTAAATTAGATAATTAATTTATGCAATATTTATAATATTAATCATTTAATTAATTTAAATAATTTTAAATTATATTAAATAAGTTAACCTTAGAGAGGTCTAGGGGCTATTTGGATGTACCAAGAATTTAATTAAGTAGGATTTCATAAATCCTCTAAATTCAGATTTTTGAAATTCTAGGGGTGTTAATTCTTGAAAAACTGTTAGGTAACATTCAATATAAATCCTAATAAATCCTCTGTAGTGAGAATTCAATTCAAGATTTAAGACGATTAAGAGATTTGACATTTATTTCTAGTATAATTAAAGTACATCAAGAGAAGTTAAAATAAAAAATAACAAAATTTTGTTAATACTAATTAATTATTTATAATATTTATAATAATCATTTTCATTTAAAATTATATTTAGTCCTATTAATTATTTTGAAATTACTAAATATTTAACTAATACTTTTATTAATAATTTAACTAGTTATTTAAATATTACTTAATTAGTTTTACTTAATTATTAATATTTTAAATTATATTAATTAACTTATCCAATCAATACCTTAGATGAGTCTAGGTTTTGCTTTTCCCTTTCTGTATTTCGTTCGGCTTCGTTCCTTCTCATGAGTGTAGAGTTTTGCACGAGTTCTTCTTCGTCGCTGTTCGACTTCGCTCCTTCGACGACGTTCCCTTCCTGTTGGATCAGAAGCAACAACGGGAGCTCGCTTGCTGTGAATGTAACTTGCTCCGCTTCGCGCAGTTTTGATTTCGTAAATCCGGGATTTGCCACGAAAAGAGGGAATTTTCCGTCAACCGCAGTTTTGATTTACCGTGAGATTTGGTTTTGCAATTTTGGCCGTTTGGCTGGATTTAGCTCAAATCCGCTTCAAATCCGGCCTAAATCCTGCATCTAAACAGCCCCCTAGGTTTGCTTTTCATTTTTTTTTCGTCGTTGCCGTTTGGCTTCCTTCTTCACAGGAGGTGTAAGATAGCACGAGTGGCTTCTTCGGCTCCTTCGTTGGTGTTCGACTTCGCTCCTTCGACGAAGTTCCCTTTTCCTGTTGGATCGGAAGTAAGGACGGGAGCTAGCTCGCTGTAACTTTCTCCCTTTCGCGTGCTTCTTCGGCTAAATCCGCCGAACTACAAGATTTAGAAAATCCGGGATTTACGGCAAAAAGAGGGAAACGGGGATTTATTCCGCCGTGAGATATACGTCGAGCGTAAATCCTGTTGCCAAACAGCCCTTAAGATTGGAAAATTCTAGCTAACTTCAATAAGCACGCTACACTTGATCTTAAAATTAGTCTTCAAAAATTATTATCCAAATCCTATTGACTTAACCGACATATAAGCTGAAATAAATTGCCAAATAGTTTTTTAGGATTCAGTTCTTAATCACATAGGTCGGTTTTTATCAGAATACGAGTCATTAATCATAATATGTTCTTAATCAGTGAAAGCTTCTTTTGCTTCAATTTATGTCCTTGTTTGCTCTACATTGGCGCTTTTTAATTCAAGACATTTACCTAGTTTTATTTGTTCTTCTTTTACTTTTTTGTGGGCAATCTCCTCCTTTCCAATTTCTGAGAACGAGTTTAGCGGTGCGTGACAGATCACTCGTACTGCTACAGTCTCCTATGAAATCTGATTGACCATCTCCAAACTTCTAAAACTAGAATAACCATTGACCATCTCCTTGATTTTCAGTGGTAGGCTTAATTTTGCCGAGATAGAGAAAATTCAGGGTATGGGTTGTCACCATTGACAAAGAATGAACTGAAGGCCCTACTAACAAACCCCATTTTCTTATCCACATTTCATTCTCTGATCACACCCTTTATTCTCATTGCCAAAGAAACTTTACTATCATCCAGTTCCTGCCTTTGTTGAACTTTCATCTCATTTTATTTTGGGGGATTTACATACATACCACTATATAACAATTATATTACATATTTAACACCTCAAACTTAAATATTTCATTTATACCACTCAAACACAAACATTAAATCAGAAATACCACTGCGTAGGCACAAAACCTCACTCCGTCTGTTTCGTCCCGCGTAGCGCTGCTTTCCCGCGAAAGCTGAATCAACCCCTAACCACCACACAAGCGGCTTCCGTGCTCCTCCGGCTCCTCCCGCGCAACTGAAACTAGACATCCTCTTCCCAGCAAACTCCTTCCTCTGCTTGCTGTTTTCTCCACTGATTTAGGGTTTCTTCAACGAAACAATGGTGAAATCCCGGTAAAATCCACTCCTATTGCGAGCTGTGTCGTTCGATCTTTGTACGTTCTCTTGTAGATCGCTCAACCTTTCTTAGTGTATACTGAAATTCTTGTCTTAATCCTGTTTTAAAGTCTCTAATTGAATGTCGTTACGATCTGGATGCTTCTTGTCTTAATCCTGTTTCAGCTAGCTCAGTTGAATGCTTGCGAGAATGCTTCAGAGCAATAGCTGTATTTTCCAAATAGTGTATTTCCCTTTTGGGGTTGAATGCTTGTAAGTTTTGGTTGAAGCTTAATTTTGTTTCAGTCATCCGCTATTTTGCCCAGTGACAGAGAAGTAAAACAGCAACTGTTATGTTTCAATAAGGTGCACTTCATCAAAGCTTGCGAAGCTCTTTTACCCGAAAGATTTAAGATAGTAAGCTATCGCTGAAGGAGGCAGGAAAGTCACGCTAGGTCCAGCAAGAAGGCGGGAATATACACACGGCCAGGGAAGGAATGACGCCGTGATCTTGTGCCTCCGGAGTGGTATTTTTGATTTAATGTTTGTGTTTGAGTGGTATAAATCAAATATTTAAGTTTGAGGTGTTAAATATGTAATATGAGTGTTTTATAGTGGTATTTATGTAAATCCCCCTTTTATTTTTGTGTGGAGATGGTGTAGTCAAATTACTGATTTTCTCATATTGTTTATTATCATTCTAATAATTGTTTATCACTGCTCAGAACTGTTTTAACATGTCTGCTTCAATCTGCCTTTTTTAAAATTGTATTTGTGATTTTTCTTTGTTTTTTCCATTTTCTCTTTCTAGTAACTTCCATTGAACTATATTATTATAGTTTTTAACTTATATATCCTTGGTACTGGAGTGAGTAACTTTTGAAGCGAGTTTAATATTATATTGATGTAAAATATTTCTCTGTATGCTCATTTAAACTTGTAAAATTATTTTGTTTTCTGTGAAATGTAATTTCTTTGTTTAATTTTAAATTCTTATTAAAATTTTCAATTTTTTATATTTTATTCGTTTTTTCATTGCTTAACAAGTTTGAATTGTGAATTATTATTTCAATCATGCTATTTTTATGGTTAAACTGTTTAGATGGTGCGTTGTATATGGTGTAATTGTACATTCATTTTGGCTTTTGCAGCCTAACACAAGTAGGGGCCTAGAGGATGAAGAAATATGGCCTGCAGCTTCGGTTTCCTCCCGATCAGCAGAGGAAGATGGCATCAAAGCCACCCATTCAGCCTCCAGCTTCTGTTTTTGGTGATGATGATGATGATGATGATGATGTCACAAAGGAGAAGTCTCGCCAAGCGGTCAAGAGCAGAGCCCTTCAAATGGTAACTCCTGAATATTTCCTTATTCTGTTTTTATTTTAACAATTGTGTTGTTTTGAGGTAATAACTTAAATGACCTTTGCCATGTTGGATTGTGTTTTGAATTTATAAGATAGATGAACAACAAAAAAAGACTCTGGAGGAGGACCCGTTGGCTTTTGACTATGATGGGGTGTATGATGAGATGAAATCCACTACTGCTCGCTCTCGGGTTCAGGATCAATCCAAGAGAGAGGTAAAATAAGATTTATAGTTATTTATGATCATGACTATAACGTGGGGGTCACATTCCAAACTAATAAATATAGAAATAAAAGAGTTTTCTTTTACCATGAAAGAAAAACTCATTATTTATCTGGATTTTCTGCTAGCACGCCCTTATTCACTAAATATAGAAACCATAATGGTGTGGGTGCTAAAACATATCTGGTTATTAAATGCATATATATGTTCTGATGTTGTAACAATATTCATATTTCTATAATGACTATGCGCAGATGTACCATAGCACCATGGAAGATAAAATACTTGAAACAATTTTTTGATTGCTAGATAGATGAATTCTTTTTCCTTCTATTGAGAACCAATAAGATACTAATCATCAATGTTCTTTGTCTTGTGACACGCACCTATGACACGAACATTACCACAAAAGGTTTATAGGTCTCGTCAATTTTCAATATACTTGTGTCCGCATTTTTGTTATTTACAATTTTGTGTTAATTTTGATGATGTATATGATGGCTGTATTGTGTGTTTTAAGATAAACAACCCCTAAACCTTGAAGAAATTGTGTTGTTGTGACAATTATTCTATTACAATGCTTCCCTTTGAGGACATTTGTTTCCCACTTTAAAGAGAAGGATTTCTTGAAATCATTCATAAACTAAGAAACCATCCTTTTGAGAATGACTCATTGTCTTGATTTTTTTCAAATAGTTGTTGGTCCATCTGTCGCATGTAGTCTCTAAATGTTCCCAAAGTCAAGCTCTTAATTGAACTCACTAGGAGCAACTTTGTGACTGGTGTTATCAAAGATGGGCCAAGCACTTACCTAGGTGCCTGGGCAAGGTGAGGCTTTAGCGCCTCAAAAATTTTCGAGGGGAATAAAGTATGGGAAGATGAAATAAATAGTAACAAATATTATATTAACCTTACACTATAAGCTGAGAAAAACTGAAGTTTGTATTTACTTGGTTAAACTTGAAATATAATTTTTGGAATTTATGGGCATTTAAGGAATCTATTTGACAAAATTTTGTCATTTATATATTTTGAATGATACAAAATTTAGTTTTTTTTTTCTTACTACATTTTATTTTATATATTTGCAATGATTATTAAATTATATGCTCTAAAATTATTCCTCCTAATTATAATATGTCAAAAATTTTGGTGCGTCACTCCACTCAGGCAAGTGCCTGGTCGATTTCTAGCACTTTAGGAATTAGGCAATTATGTTTTCTTGAGGGCGCCTAATGCCCTTTAATGGCACATTTTCTGAAGTGCAAGATAAATCCGATTCTTTTTTCCACATCTATCAATCACAAAGTTCAACAATTGATTTATTTTTTGTTCATATTCCATGTTTCTTTTGATTGTGAGACATTCATTTTTCAAGTGAAGATATCTTTTGTTCCAAGGTTAAGATTATTCATTCCTTGTTATTTTTTCTTGATTGCAGCCGAAGTATATTACTGCAATCATGGAAAGTGTAAAGAAGCGTGAGCGAGAACATGAAATAATATATGAGAGGAAACTATTGAAAGAGAGGAGTAAAGATGACCACATCTTTGAAGACAAGGAAAAATTTGTTACAAGTGCATACAAACAGAAGCTTGCTGAACGTGCAAAGTGGTTGGAAGAAGAAAGGTTACGTGAACTCCGTGAGGAGAAAGATGATGTACGTTATACTGCTCTCCTTTTTAATGCCTATTCTCCTGCTATCAGAGATTGATCGGGCTCTTTTTCCTGTTTCTAGTCCTAATTTATTACTGCTGGCATGTTTACTTTGGTATGTGTAGAGTTTTATAATGTTGTAGCTCCTTGTCTGTGATTCCTTTTCCTTGATAAGTGCAATTTCAGCCCTTTTATGTTTCTTCTTGATGTTTTGTTCAATTCTTTACCAATTAGTGTGATTCTTTGAAGAGTTTCACTTTTATCGGGTATGCTAATGGATATATATACCATTATTATGAATTTCACATGGTATTCAGGATATCCGCTTTTACTTCTAGCTAATGTTTTAGCTACATGCCCTTATTGCAGGGTTAAAGTGAAATTCATCAAGGTCCAGCCAGTCGTTCTTGGTAGTTAAGGATTTTGGTTTCAAAATTATATATATTTGAAGTCGTTCAAAAGGATTTTATAAAAATAAACTTAACATCTCGTGCAACTCACCATAAATCAATGAAAAATATGAAATTATAAAGCTAACTCTACAACATCAACAACATCAAGCCTTTATGCCACCAACTACATGAGGTCGGCTACTTGAATTTTTTTTTCTACATTGTGTTTTGTTAAGAGTCAAATTCTCATTAAAAAATATAATTTCTAATATTTTCTAGACAATTCTTTTTAGGTCAACATCTACTTTTTTTAACATAAGCCAAATCCAATAAATTTACTCTCCTAACCAAGTGATCGAAAGGCAGACGTTTATGTTTCTAAACCATCTAAGGTGAATCCTTTAATCTTATCTGCCACTGGAACTACTCCAACAATCCAACCTTTTCACCTATATAATTGTTTCGTATGTTGTCTCTAAGAATGAAGTCATTCATCCACCAAAGCATCTTCATCTATGCAACACTTAATTTTATGTTTCTCTTTTAATGGCCAACATTCTGTGCTATAAAGTATTGCAAGTTTCATCACCATCTTATAAAATTTTTTCTTAAGTTTGAGGAGTATTTCTCTATCACATAATAGGTCCGATGCATCCTTCCACTTCAACCATCCAACTTGAATTCTAATAATAATATTCCTATTTATTTCACCATCACTTTGAATAATAGATCTAAGATATCTAAAACATGTACTTTTATTAATAACTTGATCGCCCAAAATCACAATCCCTCTCACTAGATCTATTACCATTAAAATTACACTCAATGTATTCAATTTTAGATCTACTAAAAAGAAAACCTTTACTCTAAGACTTTCATAAACCATATTTTCCTTCAACTCTCTCTCTCTCTCTCTCTAAAATTGCTCTCCTCGGCCTCTGCAAGTTCCACAGTAGTCTATTATTCATTTAGTGGTAAAGCAGCCGTCTCAAATGATGTAAGCTAGTTAAATGAATGCTTTTGGACCTCTACTTCCAATGTCACATCGACCTACTGCCATTATCCTCCCTTTTTATCGAGAAATTAAATTGTCTTGCCATCAAACTTTTATTTACATGGTTAAAAGAAATAGCTTTGCCTACAGTGATTTAATGGATAGTTTGCCCATGTAATTACTTCTAATTATTCTATCCCTCCTACTTTCCCATTCCAGGTTACCAAGAAGAGTGATCTGACCGACTTCTACTTCGGTCTCAACAAGAATGTAGCTTTTGGCGCTCATTCAGCACATACTTCGAAGCCAACCAAAGAACAATCAATAAGCATTTCTGCCGCAAAACCTGATGGCAACACTTCAAATGCTGAAGCAGCCAAAGATCCAAAGCAGGATAGAGAGCAAAGAGAAGAAAAACCTCCAGCTTCTGCTTTTTCGGAAGATTTTAGGGCTCTTGCGTCCGAATCTGATCCAGTTTATCTTCTTCCACAAGACAAAATCGAAGTAGCTGCAGCGATGTCAGATACGGATGGGAAACAGATTTCTTCGGAGCAAAATATTATCAAAGAATCATTGGAGGAAGTATCTGAAAAGAAGAAAGCAGATCAGGCAACCGGAGGTGAAATGGACAGTGAACGATTCAAGAGAAGTGAGGATGCAGTTGCTGCTGCTAGAGAACGTTTTCTGGCACGCAGGAAAGCAAGACCACAACAGTGAACTTGGAAACTGTCATGTTCATAATATGTACTTAGTTTATTTAATGATTACTGTTTAGAAATAACAATGTTGTTTATTTGACCATATTCTTATGGGCATCTTTCTTTCTTGTTGTTGTTCGGTAGATTATACCTATGAATGAAACGAGAATTTTTCAGTCATGTTACTGTTTAAGGAGCACTGAGACCATATCCAACCACTGTATGCACTCTGTCATTCGATGCATTTGAATTTCAAATCTTATGTTAAAATTCGGTAGGTGAATAATGCAATGTCAATATTGGTGTTGGATTATTCACCTATGCCAAAAAATTGGGTTACCGAATTTGTTGAAGACGAGCACGAAAGAGGAGAAAAAACACGCGAAAGAGTGGAGAGTTTGTTACCTTCGTAAAAAGCGCGAAAGAAGAAAGAAATACAATTCAATTAGAAAAATTTCACTGCATTTTGAAGTCAAAATGGATTTTTCAGTTGAAGATACCCTCTGATTACAAAAGGTTTTGCTTCCCGTTAGCCCAATTGTTTGAGGAAGTCATATGCATTTATTAGCTGTTCCCTGAGAGAGCGTGTTTATATATATATATATATTAAAACTATTTAGAGTACAATTAGCAAGGTTTTCAACCCATATTCACAGTAGCTTAGAAAAAATTATTCTGTGTGATCATCAAACGGTGTCCATATATATATAAAAAAAAAAATTTCTCATTTGGTATCGGATGATGTGACACGTTCTGATACCATTCGGTGATCGAACAAAATAATTTCTCTATAACTTAGGTTTCATTGGGCTGCTTTGAATTAAAAAAAAAAAAAAAACACATTCAATTCTAACTATCGTTAAAAATTTTAAAATTTTATTATTATCCAATCAAACTTTCTAGTTTCAAGAGATCGATTAAAACAGTGGAACAGTTCTTTACATTCTTGAAATATCAAACATAGAAACACTAACTTTGAAAAATATGAAAGTTAAAATGGCAAAAACATCTCCCCAAACTAAGCCTTAATGATGTAAACAATAAGAAAAAAATAATGCGCAGAAGTAAAAGCAGTGAATAGGTATACATTTCATCTCAGAAATATAGGGTTTAAAGACATTTAATGATGTAAACAATGAAAAAATAATGCATTGCAGCTAAGAATGTGAAATTCGTAGATATTTGGAAGGTGATGGGATAGGGTGGAAACCTATTACAGCTATATGCTCTACATTCAAACCATGCTGAAAAGAAGACAGCAAACAGGGCTTCTAATATTTGCATTAAACTGGAAACATAACCATCCCTCTTTAGAAGAGAGACCTGTAGAAGGGCAAGGCATACATATCTCACATGAACAGCTCAGTCCAATCAGCGCTCCTTTACTAGAAGAGCTGATTTCCCCTCCCACGGCCACCCACCCGACCTCTTCCGCGTCAGACGCCTCTCCCACCACCTCCTCCTCTGCCTCGTTCATATCCACCATCTGCGCAGTTTGAAGTAGAGGGGTCATATGCTATCATTCATAACTTCCTAGGACATGCTGGACATGAAGGAACACTTACTAACCGAGCATAGGTTACGACACGATGCTAATGTTTTTTAAAATCAATTTGGATTCATGCCGGGTACGTCTAATATGAAAGCTATGCATTTGTTTAGGGTTTATGGAGACATATAAAGAGTAAGGAGGATCCGCAAATGATATTTATTGATTTAGAGAAAAATATGATAAAGTTTCAAAAAAGTGATCTGGAGAGTTCTAGAAAAGTAGTTAATAGTACTTATATTTAAGTATTAAGAATATGTATAAATGAGTTGTTAATCATGTTCAATAATTTCCTTCTCTATCATTTTTGCTTTAGTCATAGATGATCTTATTAGAAATTATCAAGAGGATGTACCCTTGTATATAATTTTGCTAATGATATTCTTGTTGATAAAACTAGAGAGGGAGTTGAAGGAAAACTCGAATTATAGAGGAACCTTATAGTCTAAAGGTTTTCGTTTGAGTAGATCTAAAATTGAATATATGGAGTGTAATTTTAGCAGTAATAGAACTAATTGTGGGATTGTGACATTGGGTTATGAAGTAATTAAAAAGAGTGCACATTTTAGATATATTGAGTTTTAAGTTATATTATTTAAGAATGATTATATTATAAGGATGATGAGAATATCATTTATAAAAATAAGATATTACAGAATAAACTTGGGTTGCTACAAATGCATAACAAGAAGTAAAAACTGCATCCTAAGATAAGTGGAAAAATTTAGTGACAAATGATTAGAGAAAAGACATGCAAGGCAATAATAACATAAATAAAAGATACCAAAAATACTATATGGAATAGACTTAACATCTTATGAAACACTAATGGAGCATAAGAATTCATAAAGTCCACGTATAAATATTTGAGATAAGAGTAATAATGATCATGATCTCTGTATCTTTAATGAATATTAAAGACAAATTTATTATGGTAAAAGAAAGTACATTTTCAAACTTATCCTTGGGCTTAGCATGTAGAAGCGAAATAATTTATAATGAAAAAGGGTTCAATCACCCATTTAATAATTTCAACATAGTGATCACAATATTATTAAATTTAAATGTCATCTGATAATATATCAAATTTATACGATAGATTTAGATTTCATTTGGGATGTCTTTCTGACTACTTCTTAAAACAATTTTTTAATACAAAAATTTTATTAGAAACTGAAAGCTGTTTTAGAAAGCAATAAAAAAGCTATCCCAAACGAAGCCTTAGTTCCTTGGTTTATGCTTTTTTATTGTTACTTTCTTATGTTCCAGCATTATATTGTAGAGTATATATTAGGGTGTAGTCACCATGCTGCTCACTTAAATCACAAGAAAACACATCTTATAGGTAAACATTACACATGAAGTTATGGCAGTCAATAGAACTCCATACATTAAAAATTTTAATAAAAGAATTGTATTCTTCATTTTTTCCAAGAAAAACAAACAATTAGAACTAAACAATCAGCAAACTATGATAAGATAAACAACAATTAGTATTGGGCTTACCGTGATATCCCCAACCTCCTCGATCACGCCCACCGCCACGACCCCAACCAATATTCCATTCACCATTTTCTAGTACACAATAATAGAAGGTTGAGCATAATCATATATGCTTATAGAAAATATATTTTTTAATTTTAAAACTAAGACTAGATAAATTGATTTCTCTATGCATTTTCTGTTTGCTTTTTGAGAGAGAGACTTTTGAACTTACGAGAAATAGTCCTTAAGCACAAATCCACTTTTACCTCAAATTAGCATAAAACTTACAGGTACATGAATTTCGACCTTTAAAAGGTCCTGTAATCTTAAATAAATATGTTTATTATTAGCAAACAGACTAAAAATTAAACATTTCCAGCTTTCTAAAAATTTCAACTTTCAGGAAAGTGAACTGTCCACAGGTTCTGTTACACATGTGAAAAATACTGAATTAATACTACGATGAGATCTGAGCACGATTCAATATAATAATAAAAACAACCTTGAAACAAAGGACAGGACATGCCTGAAATTAAATTTATTTGTGTATATACATATGTTTAATTATTCAATAGTGACATTCATATCCAAATAAAACCCATATTTATGAAATGATCATAAAGCATAACACTTGGGAAAATAAAGTCATAATAGCACTAAAAGATAGTGATCAGATGAAGATGAGAAACGGAACCTAAGAAACTATTGATTTCATTTATAGTTGAATTAAGATGGCATACTTTGTGTCTAAAACCTGTCCACAGTCGGCTAGAAGATGTCCAAGAAGTGTCAAAATTCTTTTAAAAATATTAAAAAACATGATAAATGAAAAATGCTGAGTGTGAACAGCATCCTAGAGTGCTCATGTGTCCACATATTCGCCAATACACAACCCTCTAGTAGTTCATGTTTAATAGAATATTCAGAAAATAACAGGGGAAAATATTATATTATCAAATTTGTGTCTATATTATGTAAGCGAAGTTTCAACTACAAAGTTCCAAAACCTCATGACAGGGAAAAAATTAGATTACCAAATTTGTCTCTACAACTACAAAGTTCTAAAGCCTCGTGACCACAAGTTCAAGTAAAATAACCATCATAATTATAAACTCCAGTTAAATATAGCTCGATGAGTAGATTACGAAAAAAAAAAATCACTTAATACCTTGATTGTTTGCATATCCTTGGTTGCTTGGATATCCTTTGTTGTTTGTATATCCTTGCTTTCCTGGATATCCTTGGTTGTTTGGATATCCTCCATACCCTCCATACCCTTCATATCCTCCATATCCGCCCTGGCCCCAGCCCCAGCCCCAGCCCCTTCCTCTTCCTCTTCCTCTTCCTCTACCTCTACCTCGACCACGTCCTTGACCAAATGAATCTTTGAACCAATTATAAGATAATTAGCAACAAAACACAAAAAATAGAAGGAAAAAAAATCAGCAATTCATGCTAAAGAGGGTTTCTATAAATTAAAAATGTAGCATCAACAATATACCATCACTGAATTGAGCTGGTGACTTTCTCGGTGGCTGGTGCTGATTGTAATACTTAGGCTGCTGATATTTTTGTTGCTTTGGCTGCTCTATATGTAAGGCGGGCTGGTATCTGCAGAATTGAAAAAAACATTAAGTAATATGTTTGCTATTTTTTACAGCATTGGGCTTTTAATACTTGGAGAGGTGTGGAAGACCAACTGATACAGATAATTAATCAGTATTATCATAAGAAATGCATGAGTAATACAAAAAATTACCCAGGAGAATTCCTGCTAAGCATCCTAGTTGACAAAGAGATTGAAATCATTGAGACATGTCGGGTCATTTCCAGTCTTTACAAAAGAAACTTGAAGATATCAGAACATAGATTTTTAACTGAGATCAACAAGGGTAGATTGCTTCTCAAAAAAGTAAAAGAAAAAAACTTACGGTACAAGACCCTCCTCAATAGGTTCCCATATATCTGTAATGCTCAGTATCTTGGTGCAATCCAGGAGTCCTTTTCTGTACTCAACATAAAGGTCATCGTTCCAGTCAAAAAGAGTAATGATAGTATCACCGCAGAACATTACCAACCTTTAGAATCTCCACAATTACTACAGTCTTGCTAATCGCTTGTCCCATTGCCTTCAACACAATTTCTGTTGCAAGTTTTTCCCGATTGTTCTGTTCATGAGAAGAAAATATCACGATTACTCATGGCATCATAGTACATCATAAAAATAATTTCAAGGCAGTTAAAAAGATAATAGAGCTATCATGATCATTTGTCCTTTATAAAGGGAAAATTGTTTAAACAAACTGTGCAAACCAAAGGAACCTACAAAGGGGAAAAAAAAAACATTTTAAAAGAGAAAATATAAGTTTACATTGTTTGGTGTTATTTATGTTTTATTGAAAGGAGGTGTCTTAGTTTGCAGTGTTTTCCTACTTGGTTTAAGAACTTAGGTTGCATCAATGTCTCACTTCTCCGGTGCTACTTGTACAACAATTCTCACATTATTCAATTTGAGCTTCTGTTGATTCAAGAAGATATGATGATGAGGTCATCGACAGACGTTTTAGGCAGGTTTATCGGCGAAGGAATCGTAGATCGACGGCTACGATCGGGAGCTTATATTTTTGATGTTATCATGTTATTTTATTTTATGTATCTTTTATTTTCATGTACTAGTGACGTTTTCGCCCTTATGTAGGCGTAGTGTCTATTGTAGCCCAAGGGGCATATGAGTCATTTCTCTTTTCATGCTTTGAGACCTTTATAAAGGGGTCTCTTCTTGTTGTATGAGGTTAATGTTTGATTAATGAAAATTTCTGAAATTCCTTTTGTCTTCTTGCTTGGGAGCTTGAGAGAAAAGAGAGAGGAGACCTTGGTGAGGCTCCGGCCGCAATACCCAACAGCCCGCTCCGGCGAGCTCTTGGTTTTTCCGTGTAAGTTCACTGTTTCTTCCTCCCCCACCCATCCCTCCATTTAGCCGCCTCCTCCCCTGCAGCCAGATCCCGAAATCCCTCTTCCCCCTCAGTTTTCCCTACAGCCGACCCTCCCATCTTCTCCTGAGCCGCTGAACCCACCTACCCGCCCCCCCTCTTGCCGTTGGCTGGACCAGCCGCCGGCCCCAGCACAGCCACCGTCCCCTCCCTCATCCAGCAGCCCGACCTCCTTTCCTCCCTGGTAAGATCCCGCCGAAACCCCACTGCTCAAAATTTGATTTCAGCCGTTACTTCTCTAATTATTTCTTTCCTAAAATAACTCCCCATATTTAAGAAAGATTTAATGGAGATCTCATTTATTCTGAATTCAAATTTCAAATCCACTGATTTCTTTTCATTTAGAAACCTTCCTAAATTAATTAAATCTGAAATTTACAAATCAGATTTTAATTAACTCCCTTGGCCCCACTAATTAATCTTTTTTTTTTCTTTATTGCTCTCCTTGCATGGCCGGCCCCAACACATGGCCTTTTCTCTCTCTATTTGCCACATAAGCACCCATTAATTCCCTCTTAATTCTCCCATAATAACCGCCCATCCTAATTCAAATTTTGGGAAGTTTCATAGCAATTAATCTCCCTCCAACCCAAGGCAAAAATCTGAAATTCAAATTCAGATTTTTCTTCTCTTGTTCTTCCCTAGCTCTTGGCCGACCCCTCCCTTGCCCCCCTTCCCGCCTCGCCTCAATGTCAAATGGCGGATCCGGAGCTTGAGTGGGGGTTAGTTTTCCACGCCGACGGGAGCATCGATATCCTACGCTCGCCTTGTTTCGACGTCGGATTTGAAGACGAAACCACAATCGAAGAATACTTAGAGCGAGTCGTTCCAATCCTCGCAAGTATCTTTGACCGACGATTTCGTGGTTACACTTGGACAATCATTGGACGTCATCCACCACCATCTTCTCCGGTGACTACTTTTCCGGCAACAAAGTCTTCCATCGCCTTCATCATAGTGGTGCTCTTCATCCTTGCATGGTTCTTATTCTCCGCTTAAGCCCAAGAGTGAACAAGAGAGAGAGAGAGGTTCTCAAGGTGAATTTCTTTATTATTAATTGCGGGATTGTCGTTATGAGCATTTAATTGTTTCTTTTATCTTTGAATGATTAGATTGATCTGGTAAACTCAAAAGCATATCTTCGCCTAAGCAAGTTAATTACTTTGAACGATTTAATCCTTGACTTTTGTTGGTAATTAACTTTGTGATGACAATGTTTTGAATAATCTTCATTTTCAATTCTAATTGCAATTCCTACTTTGATTCACATCATATGAGCTATGAAGAAGTACCGGAGTGCATTTTGGAACATGAAGTTTGACAGCTATGCTGTCGATCTATTCCATTTGTCAGAGTGTTTTGGAAGAACCAGTAAGAATGAGAAGCCACATGGGAGATTGAAGAGGAGATGATCGCGAAGTCTCTGTAGCTATTTAAGAACTAAGGTACGAATTTGGAGACCAATTTTTTTTTTTTAAGGAGGATAGTATGATATAAATCGAACCTAGCCCAATTCAGTCTGGGGGTCCCGTGTATCTCTCTTCACGTGGGATCATGAACCACCCCCCCCCACCCCTCCCCCTCCCCCTCCCCCTCCCCTCCCCTCCCCTCCCCCTCCCTCTTGTGAATCGCCCTCCTCTCACACAACTAGACCAAGGAGCTCCCCTATTTGCATTTCGCAGCATCGCACGTGGCCGAACCGAGCATATTGTGGTCCTCTCTCCCTCCAATCGCTATTTCTTTCCCTATTCGACATATTCTCCTGCCTCGCTACCTCCCTCTAGCCATTTATTTCAATTTAGAGTCTAGGGCATCATTCTAAACCTTCCCTTGCCTCCCTCGTAGCCACCAAAAGCCCTTCTCTTTTCTTCCTCATAGTAGCTGTCAAAATCCTCACTCCTAACTCCTTTCTCGCAACAACCGCCTACGGCAAGTCTTTCCTTCAATAGTCAGTTTAAGCTTTCTCTTATTCCCTTCTCCTTCATTTGTTCTTCTTTTGTATTGCCAACTTATAGAGTAGATGCCCTCTTTTGTATTGTTTTTTCTATATTTGATTTGGTGTTACCTTGATTCATTGCTATGATGAATTTAAATTCGTTTTCAAAGGGGGACTTATTTTAAGTTCGGTGTTCAACTTGATCTAACTTTGTTCTATCCTTTAGGCTTGATTAATATTCTATACTCGGGTTCTATAAGCTTTAGGTTTCAAGCATGTGTTCCCTTTAGTGTTATCTTAAATGTTAAATCATGATTTATTGTTTGTAGGACTTTCAAGTTTTATCCTCGAGGCATGATCGATGAAGCATCTTTTGGACTTCAGGATTTTTGTCACTCACCTAGATGTAAGTACTGTTATTTATTTTTGTATAAACGTACCATTCTTTGTTAGAAGTGTAATCCATGTCAATTGTAGTAGGTTCCCTTATAACTATTTAGATTGTCAGATCTATTTTGAGTTTCTTTAGTATAATCACTCAAGTAGTAAATATTAGCTATTGGTCATAATGAATCAAAAGCATTATAAATAGAATATTCTTGGTTTATTGTTGTATAATCTCATATGTATCAAATTTGTATTTTCATACATACTCTTATTTGAATGCAATGAAAGTTATATTGGCAAATCATATCAATTTTATTTATTGCAATACACGATACTCCTATTGTAAATCATGTTGATTATATAAATTGTGATTGTCATGTTGAATTATATAACACTTGTTGATTATTTGTAATAGCACTTGTACTGTATGATTATGTATATGTCGGTATAACTTTATTAATTTTTGCCTATCTGGGGGCGACAAGCCCCCAGAGTGACAACTCTACAGGAAATCATTGGATTATCTTGGATTGACATTTACCTTCCTAGTGATGTATATGATGAACCGATAATAAAAATATATGCTAAATATAAGAAAATATAAGTGGATATAAATTAGAAGCAATAAATAACTGATAGGCCATTTTGAGGTAGGATGATACCTAGAGTGATTGCATTTATGGCATTAAAATAATTTGTATTGATAGTAGTTTAGCACATACATTAATGATACTAGCATATTAGATTGTTGTTGCAGAAAATATGACATGTGTCATTACTATTTTGATTTGGTGACTTTAGGTTGTTACGTCCACCCTTTTGGTTGTTCATATTGCATACCTCATTCCATTGTTGTTTAGATTTTGATAGATAAGAGTTACTCGCTGAGTTTGATTTATCAAACTCACCCGTTGTCTTTTTCAATAGGGCTTGCAGGCGTATTTGGTGGATCGCCACCTCTGGAGCAAGGTTACTATCAGTAGACTGTTTTTATATTTATTATTTTGTAGTATTTGATTATAAGCTATGATGCACCGACACTTCTCCTCAAAGAGGCGTGCAGTGTCCGACACCGTGTCCGACACGATACTCCTCCGACACGTGTCGGACACGTCGAAAACGTGTCCGATTAAAAAAATATTAAAAACAAATTGGACACGCGTGTCCGACACGCGTATCTTAAATATTTTATAATTTTTTAAAAATATAATTTCTTATATTTGGCGAGATTTAAACTAAATTTCTTATTTCATATCCACAACACCAAATCTACGTCTGCATTTAATACCCATTCATCGAATATTCTCATTTTCATTTCTCTTTGGCAGTGAAGGTATTTTCATCTCCTCTCTTTTTGCACAATTACAAATATTTCTCTTGTTGAACCAGAGTTGAAAGTAGTGATATTCAATGATGATGATATTGAAAGCCAAAAACAAACATCTAAAGCTAATCCTAGTAGTTGAAGCTTAAATGCTTGATATTGTAGTAAGTAATTATTTGCTTATAGTTTTGTGGTTGTACTAGATATTTTGTACTAAATATTTTATATTATAAGCTAGACAAGTTATCATGTCATTCATTTATTATTGTTTGTCATTTTTAATATGATATTACATTAATATATATACACTATAAAAAAATGTATTGCCATGTCCGCGCCGTACCCGTGTCCTATATTTTCAAAAAAAAGCCATGTCCCGTGTCCCGTGTCCGTGTCGTGTCATGTCCGTGTCGCCGTGTCCGTGTCCATGCATCATAGATTATAAGGGTTGGGTAGTTTCTTTCTTGCTTTTTGCTCTATTTATATTTATGTTGGCTTGTATCGGAATTCTTGTTATTTGTATGTATTGATTATTTGAACTTCTATTAATGAATTGGATCTTTATTTCACTTCCTCTGTTTACTATCGTGCATATATATACACTATTATATGTATATGCATTATTTTCATTGTGAATACAAAACAGATCTTTTTATTCCTTCATCGCGTCCCATATTGTCAAGGTGTACTGCCTTTCGAACCCAATGTGTGACAATATATCATTTCAACAAATAGTAACAAAGAAATAAAGCCTGAGAATCACAAAAATTTTATCAAAATTATATGTATCATGTGACAGAAACAAGAATGGGGTGTCTCATATATTCACTAAACCTAAAGAATCACAGACTACCAGTTGAACGTTTTGCACCCCATTACTTGAAAGAAGATGTGTTGGGGCATGCCTTGAAAGATTAAATGCTTGTACCACAAGAATTGCAACTAAAAACTATACATTACACTCTACTACTAAAAAAATAAGAAAGAACAACCTGATAGAACATTTCAAGAGAAATGAAGAAAAGGAAACATTATGAGTGAGGTAGACATATGGATAAAAGAAAAAGGGTATTAGTTTTGTTACAAGATGAAAGGGGCAGCATTCATGCAAGGACCATTCCAGCATTTACAATAAGCACCAAAATATATAGAAAAAACCTTCTTTTTTTTTAAAAAATAGCTAATTACACAAGTTCACATAGAAAAAGTTGCTTTCTAAGGCGTCATAACTCAGGTGGCATCCTTATTATGCAAGTAAATAGGTAAATGAAATACGTTACAAAATGGTCATGATCAGGTATTCCTTAGGAAATGAAATGTGAACTTTGTTTAACACACTCGTCTCTAGCAAAAAACAATAAAAAAAAAATCAACTAAAAAAAAATTAACAGAAATGAATCTACTAATTATGCAGAATTATTAGCCGCAAACATTGCAAAATTTCACTTCTGATATGAAATGCTAAGGTTCTCATTTTCATAATAAGTGTTTTTTTTTTCCAACTTCTAGAGGGGCCAACTCAGTATCGCTTAGTCTAGCTGCAAGTAGATACAAAATATAACTAGTTCCATAAGATTTATTAAAATATTAATAGGCCAACTTGGGTGCATGAAAATTCATGCATATGGGTTAAGAATGCAGCCTTGATCATGAAAAACATCAACACGTAACATAAATATATTCCCACTATCAAAAGTACAAAATCTCAAATGGAACCTGAAAAAACCAATCTACAATGGAAGACATCTTAACATCGATTAGAATTTACCACAAACATTATGCCAAACGGGAGAGTCACCAAAAACACACACCACGGAATGAAAAAAAAAACTCAAGGAGTGAAAGAATGTAGAAAGAGATGGTCTGGGCGATTGCCCTTTGGACTGGCGAAGCAAGAAGACAATGGGAACAGGGAAGAAACCAGAAAAACTATTGTTGTATTTCATTGATTGTAACAGGAAGATGTACAGAGTATATATAATGGTAAAGGCATAAAGAAGGTACATTGTAGACAACGGTACAAATTTTATAACCACTAATGGCGTTACACGTGTATAGCTGTTAACATCCCCCTTCAAACTTGTGGCTATGTAGTTGTTGTAAGTTTGCTAGATAGAAGTTTGAATCTGGGATTTGATAGTGCCTTAGTGAAGAGATCTGCTAGTTGATCCGTAGTACATATGTGATGAACTGATATTTGATTTTTCTTGATGCAATCCCTGATAAAGTGACAGTCGACTTCTATGTGTTTGGTACGTGCGTGGAACACCGGATTGTTGGCGAGTGCTATTGCCGAGGTGTTGTCGCAGTAAACAGTGGTAGGGACGATTTGCGGTATGTGAAGATCTTCGAATAATCTTCGGAGCCACAGGATTTCTGCTGCTTCGGATGCCAAGGCCCGGTATTCGGCTTCGGTGGAGGATCGAGCGATGGTGCTTTGCTTCTTGACTTGCCACGAAATGGGAGATGTTCCGAGAAAGTTGCAAAAGCCGGATATGGATGACCGGTCCTGTTGATTGCTTGCCCAATCTGCATCGACGTACCCGGTTAATAAAAGAGAGTTACGAGATAGCGGAATACCTGTTTGGGTGGTGCTGTGGATGTATCTAAGAAGCCGTTTGAGTGCTTCCTGATGTAGGTTCGACGGGTTCTGCATGTGTTGGCACAATTGTTGGACAGCGAACTGAATGACCGGTCTCGTGAGTGTAAGATATTGTAACGAGCCAATGATTTGTCTGTAGAGATGAGGGTTGTCATATGGTTCATTCAAGTTTGTTGAAGCTGTTATTTTTGTTGAGAGTGGCGTGGAGACAGGTTTTGATTGAGTCATGCCGGCTCGATCAATAATTTTCTTTGCGTAATTTGCTTGATGAAGAATGATACCCGACTCGGTTTTGAACGTTTGGATGCCAAGAAATTGTGACAGAGAACCGAGATTGCGCATCTGAAAATGAAGATGAAGATTAGAAAGGAGTTTATCTAATTCGGTTGTAGAATTACCTGTGAGAAGAATTTCGTCGACGTATATGAGAATATATAGTCGGGTGTTGCCGTTTTTGAAAGTGAGCAGTGAATGATCCGAGTTGCTGATGTGAAACCCGTAGGATACCAGGTGATTGGATAGTGTAGAGTACCATTCGCGAGGTGATTGTTTCAACCCATATAGAGCTTTCTTCAAGCGACAAACGTAGTTCGGGTGAAGGGCGTCGTGGAAGCCGGGCGGTTGATGCATATAGACCGTGTCGGAGAGGGTTCCGTGAAGGAAGGCGTTCGAAACGTCCAGCTGGTGAATGGTCCAATTGTGATGGAGGGCGAGGAGGATGAGAACTCGTATGGTCGGCATCTTGGCGACCGGACTAAAAGTTTCGGTGTAGTCGATGCCGTGTTCCTGATTGAATCCTTTGGCAACAAGGCGAGCTTTGTGTCTTGCTATGCTTCCGTTGGAGTTGTACTTGATGCGGAATGTCCATTTTGATCCAAGCACGTTTTGAGAAGGATCGAGGGGAACTAGTTCCCAAGTACCTTGTTGTTGGAGTGCTTGGAACTCACATTCGACTGATTTGGCTGCCTGACTGTAAGTGGTAGGCTCGATCGGGTGGAGCAGGTGAGCAAGATCAAAAATTTTGGTTGGTTTAGTGTGCCCTGTTTGAAGCCGTGTGACCATATGGTGCCTTTGTGGAGGTTGTGTTTGCTGGATGTGTGGGATGAGATTTTGATTAGGGACAATAGGGGGCGTAGAGTTGATTGGAGAATTTTGTTGAGATGAGATGTTGGTCTGGGAATGATGCTGATCTGTAGGAGCGAGCGTGTGCTGTGAGCTCTGAATGGGAGAATTGAGGTGGTGTTGGAAAGGAGTTGGATTGGTAGACGCCGGAATGCTGGATGTTGGGACCAGTAGAAGAGGCGGTGATATAGTTTGAGGTGAGTCAGAGGAAGTGAAAAATGGGAGAACTGTTGGCAAAAGGAAAGACAGATTCATTGAAAATAACGTGTGTAGAGGTATAGATTTTGTTCGTGCGAGTGTCCAAGCAGCGGTACCCTTTTTGCGACTTTGCGTATCCGAGAAAAACGCAGGGATGTGAAACGGGAGATAATTTGTTCGTGGTGTATGGTTTGAGCCAGGGGTAGCAAAGACAACCGAAGACGCGAAAAAGGTTGTAATCGGGTTGTTTGCCAAAAAGAATTTCGTAGGGAGATTTAAATTGTGTGTTAGGAGATGGTAGACAGTTGATTAAAAAATTCGCCGTGAGCACCGTGTCTACCCAAAATTGATGCGGAAGAGGGGCTTGGTTAATGAGAGTTCGTGCGGTTTCGATAACATGTCTGTGCTTGCGTTCAGCGACGCCGTTTTGTGTTGGAGTATATGGACACGAAGATTGATGAATTATGCCGTTGAGACGATAGTAAGTTAGGAAGTTCTTATTAAAGTATTCGGTTCCGTTATCAGATCGAATTGTTCGAATTCTCCGATTGAATTGACGATGTATAAGGTTTTGGAACTCGTTAAATTTAGTAAGAACTTCCGATTTGTTAATTATGGGAAAAATCCAGGTGAATTTAGAAAAGTCATCGATGAAAGAAACGTAAAATCTAAATCCAGTATTAAAAGCAATTGGAAACGGACCCCAAACGTCCGAATGAACAAGGGAGAAGGGAAATTTAGTTACAGTTTGAGATGTGTATTTTGGTAATCTATGGCTTTTCGCCATTTTACATGAATTACACATGAGACGAGAGTCTTTGATATTGCTGTTGCGCTTGGATAGAGCGGTTAGAGTAGCGGCTGAGGGATGTCCCAATCGTCTGTGCCAAAGATCTTGGACGTGTTGGATGGAGAGAAGAGCGAGAGTATCGGTGGGGATGACAGATCGGGCTGGACCGTGGAAGGGGTATAGACCGTTAATAGATGGACCCGTGAGAAGACGGCGGTGGGTCTTCTGGTCCTGTATTTCGTAGCCGTTAGGAGAGAAAATAATGATGCAGTCATTGTCTTGAGTTAATTTTTGCACAGAGATTAGGTTGAAAGAAAGATTAGGTACAAGATTTAAATTCTTGAGTTGGAGACTACCTGTAGGTGTCGGTAGGATACCCTTACCAGTGTTGTGGATCGGTATTTGGTGACCATTGCCGAGGATGACTTGGCTTGATCCTGTATATGTTTGAGCTTGCTGAATCTGGTTAGGATCGGAGGTGAGGTGATTGGAAGCACCACTGTCGAGATACCATTCGGAGGTAGTGGCTTGAGATGGTGAGGTAAAGAGAGCCGGAGATGGCTCGGTTGCGTAGCTGTCGTCGTGTCTGTACCAGCATTTGACGGCCGAGTGACCGAACTTGCCGCATATCTGGCAAGTGATGGATGGTCTGGTCGGCTTGTTGCCACGAGGTGGATTGGATTGTTGTGACTGTCGGTTCGGTGGTTTATTGCGTGGTTGCGATGATCTTCCACGTCCTCGTCCGCGGTTGGCGGTGAGGGCGGTTTGATTTCCGGCGAGATTGAGAGTTTGTAGATCTTTGAGATTTTCGTGAGCGATATTTAGCTCTTCACTGCATAAGAGCGTGTAGAGTTCGTCAAGACTCACTGAACGTAGATTCGTGCGAATGGCCGTTTTAAAGGCTTGGTATGTGTTGGGAAGACCGTTCAGGGTGTAGTGGATTACATCCTCCACGTCGACAGGGGATCCAGCAACTGCGAGGGAGTCGACCGTGGCTTTGACGGCAAGAAGGTATTGCGTCATTGTCTTTTCCTTCATAGATAATGAGTGTAGTTCGTTCTTGAGATAAGCAATCCGAGATCTTGTGCAAGATTGTAGACGGGTTTCGAGAGTGTGCCAGATTTCGGAGCAATGGTTGACGAAAAGAACGTAAGGTAGTATTGATGGGGAAATGATAGCGTACAATGCGACGACAAGATTTTGATCTATGAGGATCCAAGTGTTGTATGCTGGGTTGGAGGTTACTTGCCCCGAATTGGAGGTGATTTGAGGAGGAGGAGGCGGTGTGGATCCGGTTAAGAATCCGTTCGCACGAAATAGCTTAAGCACTTGGGAGCGCCATAGGGAATGGTTTTCGGCGGTAAGTGTTTGAGCTGTGACATTCTTGATGCTGTTCATCAAGAATTTTAGAGATGAGGGGATCTGTGGAGAGGCGAAGTCGCCGGAGGCGGTGAAGATATCTGCCGGAGATGGGGAAGAGGAAGTATCTGTGGAGTTATTGATGGACATTTTGTGGGTGAGGTAGATCTACGGTTTACCTGAAGCGACTGATACCATGTAGAAAGAGATGGTCTGGGCGATTGCCCTTTGGACCGGCGAAGCAAGAAGACAATGGGAACAGGGAAGAAACCAGAAAAACTATTGTTGTATTTCATTGATTGTAACAGGAAGATGTACAGAGTATATATAATGGTAAAGGCATAAATAAGGTACATTGTAGACAACGGTACAAATTTTATAACCACTAATGGCGTTACACGTGTATAGCTGTTAACAAAGAAAATGCATATAAACAGACATTGCATAAACATCAGCAAATAGAGCTGTATAATCAACAACAACTTTGATCGCCATTGTCCTGACTCAAAAAAGTTGCTAGAGAACTACATGCGCACAAAGGCTTCTTGAAGTTTCAATTATATACATTGAGCATAATCAAAACAAGAAAATCACTCTCAATGAGAATGAAATTCCATAAGGAATAATCGATTTATCTTAGCAGGATGAGTAAATATATACATATCACAACAAAGGAGAATAACCGGCGTAATAGGGTACTAATCAGCTCACAATTACCATCGATCAAACAAATTCAGAGTGCATGCAAGGAAAAATAAAGAACAGATACAAGACAATAAGTAGAGAGTAGATGATGAAAAACAATATATCTTGATGGCCCGTGATCTATGTGGGTAGGCAACAGTCGCACTCCGACCGGACATTAGGAGCATTTCTTACTTTGATCATGAAAGAGAGAATATGAGAAAGAAATGCGGTGGCGTATCGACCTGAAGAAGGGTGGTGGCATAGCTAATGTAGTTGCGAATGAGGCCCTGAGCAGTGATCCGAATCTCGTTCTCGTTAATGGTGGACTCAGGCCTCCGCTTCTCGACTCTCTGGTATCGGTCCATAGTTGTCGCGCGTTTAGGCGACTTGATTGCTAGAAGCGTTGGTCGAGGAGGGGACAAGGAAGAGGGGGCCGGCGCCGGCGCCGCCGCGCTAAAAACCCTAGTTGGGAGCGTGAAGCCAAAGCTCCAGGAATCCGTTAAAACCTCAGCGACCGAACACGCAGAACAAATCGTTTTATATCCGGATGGCAGTGGGGACAAAAAAAAACGGAAAAGATTGGATAACATTTCTGATTTTATAATCTATATATTTAACTATTTACTAATATAAATTAAAAAAAATTAAATTATAAAAAATAACATTTAAACTCTCTCAATCATCTTTCATGCCATTGATCTTAGCGCCCTTCTCTACCTCATGCTCTTCACATATTACTGATCTATTTATTCTCTTTCACACAGCATTCATCTTATTGGTACTTTCGACGACAAGTACATGTAAGATTCTGTCACGACTTTCTCATGTCTAACAATATTGATTATCTTTATTAACAAAATACTACTTAATGTAAAATAATTAGGTTTACATGCCTAAATATGTAAATTGAAAACTTTTATATGATATATATATATATAAATTAAGGATTAGCTCCCTAATCTCTCAAAAAATTTTATATATCAAGATTTGATCCCCCAATTTTGAGAGCAAATATTACATGTGAAGTCCACACGTCATCTGGACTCCTCCAATCATAACAAGTCACATCGTCTATATATTATATACAATTTGTTTATTGGATGTGTACAAATTACACAGGCTATGTACAGGCTGACGTGACCTATTTTGATTAGAGTTCGGACGCAAGCTACGTCTGAATTCTGCACGTAAAAATTTCTCCAATTTTGCTACCACAATATGTTAATTATAATTTATTTCACATTAATTAATAATACTATTAAAAAGACTATAATTTCATCATAAAGAAAACTAACCATACAATTTTTTTTGTCTATATAGATTAGTTAAATAATAAAAATGGATTCTTAAATATTTAACAAGCTGTCTTAAAATTGATCTCTTTTTCTAATACTTCTTTCTTTTTTTCAACTTAATGTAGATAAATATTTATGCATAAACTAATATTTGAATGATCTCCCTTCTATGCACTTTTTTAGTTTTCCTAAAAAATCATAGAATAAATAGGATATTCAGACTTCTATAAACCTTATATAAGAAAGTAGTTTAATGATTAGATTGTTTATGATATACAAAACAAAAGAGTAAGGCTTCATTGAAGACATCTTTAGAACACTATTGCAACTTTTCATAAAATTAATTGTGAATTTTTTGTAAGAAAAATAAATTAATTATTCTGATAGAAAATATTGACTTTCCATAATAAAAATTTCTAAAAATGAATGATAAATAACAAGATAATAGGAAAATAAAATTGTAATTATTAACTCAAAAAAAAATCATTAGAAAACTATCACAAACAAATCATAAACCATCGATCTCTTCTACAATGTAGAACCATAAAACCTGTATCAATACCTGTTTAATTTTTGTGTTGATGGAAAGCTGTCGTTTTATCAGGAGCAATCAACTAATATTTCAATACAAGAGCACCGTGCAATTACAGCTCAAATTGACTGCACATTTTGGAGATCATTTTGTCACCTACTTAAAAAAGTTCTAACTGTGCTGATTTTGGCTGACTGGCCCCAAATCACATCATATTTCATCTGCTGAACAATATATATTTTTTAACATTTAGATCAATTAAGTGAGAAATTATTCTGTTCAGAATTCAAACGAAAAGAATTGTTCGGACTGTGAGTGTACACATTATGTACAAATAATATGTATAAAAAGTTGATACACATTATGTACAAATTTATACATAGTATGCACACTCACATGTCAGAACGATTCTTTCCGTCCGGACTCCGTACGAAATAATTTCTCCAATAAGTCAAACTCACACATACATCATATATGTATGATTCAAACTTAAGAACTCTTGATTGATAGTCAAGACTCACAACCAAAAGATCAAGACGTAGCGTGCTGAACATTAAAAAAAAAATTTACATGACATGTTAGAAAATGTAGAATAAGACTAGATCGAACCTAATGTTGATTAGTGTCCGAATCTTAGCATAGGTTGCAATACTTCAAACCGCCCTCATTACCTGTTAATTCCTGGCAATCCTAATCCATGAGATCATGATACTTCACATGAAAAAGTAAAATATATATTAGAACATCCTGATTTACATTATTTCAGAATGACATTCAAAGTCATTAAACTTACCTAAAAATTTATGCAAGTTGCAAGTCATTTTGTAATGGACTACAGGTCAAATAGTGATGAGATTGAAGTTCACAACAACGAGCATAAATGATACTCTTATCAAGATCCATATAGTATTAAATCAGCAAAGAATTTGTCTGAGTGGAAGGTAACTTGTGAAAGTTCAATGCACAAGCCCAAGGGTTTTTTAAGAACAAAATATCCTAAGCCAATGCTAATGCTATACATGCAGAGACATCCATATATACCCGGACGAGGTATTGACAGAAAAGCCATTTTGAGCCAACTCAGACAAGAAATTGTCAAAAAGAGCACTTATACTCGCAAAATCAGCACTGATGAAGCCTTTCCTCAATGCCAAACCGCACTAAGATTTGAAGCCATGGTAGACAGACAGGACAATGATGAGGATTAAGGCGATGATGATAGTCAAGACGATTAGCTTCACCTTCATGTTTTGCATCCACATCTTGGTTCCCTGCAGCCTGAAATCTTGCACCTACAAGCACCAAAAAGTGGACAGAGAGAGAGAGAGAGAGAGAGAGAGAGAGAAAGAGAGAGAGAGAGAGATAGAAAGGTTGGGGTACTTCTAAGACCTCTTTAAAGTTCTTTATGAAGGATAAATAGAGACACTTACCTGGGAGCGAAGATATTCAGTCTTGTCAATGAGGAGCTCAATTTTCTCTCCACGATCCAGAACCTAAAAGTAGGATTAAAAAAGTTATAAATAATCAGTTGAAGCTCTAAAGGAAAAAAAAAATTCAAAAGTAAATGTAACACTAGCAAGATAAAAGTGACCTTCTCTATGTTCTCCATCATGACTCCTTTAACTTCTGAGACCTAAGCTTTAACTTTAGCAAATTTGCTAATCTCCTTAGGATGGTCAGCACAATACTGCATGTGCTCGTTCAGCTTTGAACTGATATTAAGCACAACGGAGCAGTAGACAGTTAAGAGGATAGAGCAACCCATCAAATAGAAGCAGATGCGTTTTTTCAACCATGCGATCGAAGTTATTACCCATATTCCCGTTTGAGTGCATTGGCAGTAACAGTTGCAGCCTTTCCTCCCCCGTATCTATTGGTGAAATCTTCTTCGACCCTTTCCAAGAAAGCAATGGGGATTTGTCTTCCAACTGATTCAACTGCAACTACGCAATATGTTGCAAAAGCAAAACTAGTTGGAGAAGATATCAACCATAGACAAAAGAGAGTTCACAAGAATCACTTAAGTTTATCACCGTTAAAAACATTCCAAAAAGCAATGAAAGCTTCTGCAACATGGCTCAGCTACTACGAAAGTTGAGGACTCAAAAGGATTCAACATTATCTACACTAGAACTGAAAATAGTCACAAAGTCTATTATGTATATCACTCATCAGCAGTGACAACTATTACCACGGCATTAAAAAGCAGAAAATAATTTCCAAACATCACTTCTAATTTTCAGGGATCTGCTCTTTAATATTATATAAGATCTGTTTTACAAAGACTAGTTTTGTATTATAACGATTTACTGTGGTAAAATCACTTATTTCATATCATTCATAGCATTAGAAATGTCATGCTTTAGCTAATCTTCGATTGATTGTGGGTTGCTGTGTTCATGTGGGTGGGGCAAGAGTCAACAAAACTTAACAGCACCCTGTGCCCATAAAAAAACCAAGAATTAGAGGCAAAGAAAAAATATTCGAGGCAAATTTTAGCTAACCTTGAATCTAGAGTCATCTTCAAACAATCAAAAAGGAATTTAGACTCATTAAGAGTTTCAAGTAAATTCTATCAGGAATAGATGCATTTAACAGTAGTCTCAGCTAAATGAAGAGAAAAAAAAAAAGGAAAAGCAGAGAAGCAGCAGAATAATTGAAACAAACTTTAGCCAGCCTTGGATAGAAGTCGCATTGAATCAACAATAAAAGAATATAAGACTCAATTAAGAGTTTCCTAGAATTCTGGCAGGATAAATGTGCTTTGAACTGTTGCGAAACAAGATGACAATTTTTGTGACATGAAAATAGAAGGTAACTTGCACAATGACCAACCCCAACAAACTCTATCAAGAGACTTACCAGTTAAGTGTTAGCATTTCCCAGGTAATTGGATGGCACCAAAACAAAACTTTTAGACGCTCTATCAACAAAAAGAGAAATCACCAAGCACATGGTATTAAAGAAAGGTGCTCAGGAGCATAATGTGTTGGAATTCACTATAACTTAATCAAGATTTTCCTCGAATGTGCCTCCTAAAATGGCGAAGGAACAATCAAGAGACATACCATTTTAAGTGTTAGTATTTCCCTAAGTACTTGGATGGATCCAAAAAAACACTTTAAGACATAATACCAAGCATAGGGTATTAAGAGAAGGCGTTGTGGAGCATAACATGATAGAATTCATTATAAAGCAATGCGGATATATTTTCCTCAAAAGTTTCACACTACGGTTAATTAGAAGCAAAAAATGAACAAAAATCCATGTAGCACATAAGCAACATCAGTAGTTCATACAAGGGATTTGAGCTCAAGATTTATGCCTCGAGAAATTGGTCAAACAACAACCTTTCTTTTCATCCATCAGATTAAAGAACTAAGTAATATAAGACAGTTAAGGGAATATGGTTCCTAATGCAACCTAGGATGATATTGTTAGACCGGTCCAGCCAGTCCAACCAGGATCGATCATGATCTACAAGAGGTGGAACAAGGGGCTTCCACCCCAGCATTGCCGCCCACTTGAGGGTGGGGTCCACAAGCCAAAGGGGGAGTTAAGGGGGGAATTAGGAGGGAAATTCAAATAGTGGGGGTTGTTGGTTAATTAGGGGGAATTAATGTTGTTTAAGAAGGATTTTTCTTCTAGAGTTTGATTTTCAATTTTTCATCTATGGTTTTTGGCTGAAATTGGAGTTCTTTGTTCTTGTTTGGGCTCTAGCATTATCTAGAGAGTTGGGAGAGCCAGATCTTTATCTTCAATAGAAGATCCAACCGCATCTTGTGTTTTTCTTCTAGTATTATCAATTAAATAGGTTTATTTTTGATTATTTCTTCAAATTCTTCTCAAATCTGTTTTTGCAAAGTGCTGAAATTCAAATTCAACTGGGGAATTCTTGTTTCCTACAAGTGTTTCCTATCAAATTGGTATCAATACATTAATTAGTTGTACCTATGACCAGGAGGAAAGTGTAAGTATTGGAAGGAGTGATAGGACAACTAAAATCAGATTTTTGTGGAGAAGATTTCCGAATTTGAAAATCAGTTCTTAACTGTCCGTGAAAAGATGGATGGTAAGTTTGTCGTCGTGGAAGAAATGTTAAGGAAGCTGTTTGAGGCCCAACCCAAAACGACGACACCGAAGGCAAAGGGAGCCATCGATTGCCAAGGAAGTGATGGAAATCCTAATCTACCAAGGGGAGTGGAAAGCCAAGAGGTGGAGATTTTGGAGGTAGAAGATGAGATTTTGGAGGTTTTGAAGGAGGGTTTGGGTATAAGCATAGAAGGGAGGATCAGGACACTTAGGATCCACCTCCTTGGGGAATGAGTGGATATGGAAGATTCAAGGATAACAGAGGGGATCCAAGGGTAAGAAAAAGATGCCAATTTAGCCATATATGGTCTCAAGCAAAGTCCAAGGGCTTGGTTTAACAAATTCTATTATTTTTTTTGCAAAAATTAGGCTTTAAAGTAGTATTGCCAAATATTTTATCTTTTTCAAGCATTCAACAACATCTCAATCATGCTAAACATTTATGAAAATATACTAAATAATATATTACTCAATGCAAGTGATAATGAAGGCATGTCTAAAGTAAAGCATTTTTTACAGAAGTATTTTGTTACCAAAGAGAAGAGTATTACATTTCTGTACTAAGCATCTTCAATGTTTATTTAGAGAATCCAAGTTAGTCCAAAAAGGTTGGAAAGCATGTCAGAAAACATTGTGTATGGATTAGAACATATAGGTGGTTGTACATATTTACTTAGATAAAAAGTACATGCATTATAAAGAAGTTCACTACCTTTGTGAGAACAACCTACAATTGGTATCTCAACTAGTGAATAGTTCACTAGTTTTGTTTAGTTGAACTTGTTAATAAAATCAACCTATTGTAGCTTCAAAAGGATTATTTTTGTAGAGAAATATTACACCAGCTCAATCTGAAGTGGGAAGTTAACATTTACATCAAGCCATGTTGACTTGTTATGCACACCATGCAATCTACAATGCCATGCTCAAATGGACATGTATTGAGACCACATTAATTAGGAAAAAAAAATCATTAATTATCTTTCAGTCTTAAAATAAGATAAAAAAATGTGCTTCAAATGACCTAATCCAGAAAAACCACAAATTGTCGGTCAAGATGAAAACACAAAACATGGCATTTAGTAAACTTTAGATCAAACAACTCATATTATGTGTAGGATTCTAGGTTATTGTCATTCATATAACTAAGAAGATTAAAGAAATGTCTTGAGAAATTATTAAATAGAACCTTAGTGCCAAGGATGCAGCTACATAAACCTCACAATATGCTTAATGCCCCAAAAGAAAGTCAAAACACATATCCAATGCCTCATTACCAAAATACTTCTAGAATGCCTCATTTAACAATTCACAGTAAACCAGATTAACATGAAAACATTTTGGCTCAAGATCAAATGCAAATAGAATCAATCATGTCATGCCTTATATAGCCTCCAAAGTTGAAATTCACCACCATATATTTCAACTTAACAAAAAAAATTATATATTGGAAAATTTGAATAGAAAAACATCAAAATGATAAACAAAAAAGTGCAAAACCCTAAGAGCATCATAAACATTACCTGCTAATTTGATAAAAAAGAAACAATCATATTAGTTAAAGACAAAGGAGTGTTTAGTCAATCTATGAGCTAACACAAAATGAAGCTAGCCAGAGATGGTAAAATTTTCAAAAGAAAACTAGATCCAGCCTCTCACTTGATTTAAATAATTTAAGCCATCAAAAAACTATGGTAGCGAACAATTTTCTGCATCTAAAGGTTGAAAAAGAAAAACAAATTCGCACGCAATGCTGAGCAGATAGAATAAATTTGAATGAAGCATAACTGAAGAGAATATGTATCTATCACCATTTTTCTTCACAACTACCTAAGCAAATCCTAACAATGCAAACATCAACTTAGATTCCAACGAGCTTTATTTTCATCTGATTTTGATCAAATTACAAGTTTCAGATAATGAAAGAAAGAGACACGCAACTGATCACATTTTTGTTATTTTTTTGGAGTAGTTGAGCACCAAATCATAAATCAAAGACATACACTAATGCCAATTTTCGAATATAAGACTTTGTTGCTCGTGCCAAAGCCCTCAGCCAACGAGCCTAAGGACGGGAAGTAGTATGAAATAAAACTCACTGTGACTCTACAACCATGATCAGAAAATTAAAATCTCCCATCAAGCCCAAAAGCTAGATCTCACATACACCGAAGGCATCAGAAAACTATATCGCTCAAAGTCCAAACCGTAGACAACATCCTAAGGTTAAGAAACAAGGAAACAACATACCAACCCTAAAACGATAGACTTCTGGTCCTCCTCCAAAACAAATCAACAAAACTATCTACTGCTGTGTCGCACTCTTTGAAATGGAAACATAAATCCCAAAACCGCCTGATAAACCAAATTAAGCATAAGAAACAAGCCAAATCGAAAAAAAAATTGATCGAAAAACTCACTATATCCATCATCAACAAGATAATTGAAGGTGTGGTTGTCGCAGTTGTAAGTGAACTTGTTGTTGCTCGCTGGAAGCTTCTGTAGGCATTGCGAGGCGATGCTCGTGAAGTTCCCGGTGAACTTCGTGTACTCCGCCAATATCACCGTCCCTCGAGCCACGAAGCTATAAATCAGCAACTGCTGCCCCATCTCTTAACCAGCACCTCAGCGTTCCTATAACCCTAGATCTCCATCAGACAGCGAGGGGTGGTGGTTCATACGGTGGAGATCGAAAAAAAAATAAGAGGACGTAACCGGGGAAGATTGTTGAACTGCTACGGTCACTCCAATTTTATTAGAAGGTCGCAAAAAGAGATGAATATGAATAGTATTCCTGTCTCCACAGAGTTTGGGATGGCAGATACAAAGGCCTTCAGTCGTAAAAATGAAGGTATGATATCAATCATGAGTGAGTGCGTTCTACGTTTGAATTCTTGTGCTTTGAAGGGTAAAATGGGAACATAACTAGCAGACGAACGGCACGACAGCCTTGCAATCCATGAGCAACGACCTTTCTAGCAAGGAGATGAAAATCGGATCGGACAACAAATCAGAAGAATGAGAGGTTCACGGGTCGACCGGTGGAGCCGGGGTCGAACCAAATGACCTAATAAATAATAATATTATTAAAATGTATAAAATGAATGAGAAATTTTATTCTAATACATTCGCTCTAAACCTAACCTTGTTGCACCTAATCAAGATAAACATTCAGATTTAAGAGGAACTATGCACAACCTGGGCATGACAAGGATGAAGTACTGCTATCTGGTTCAGCTATACTTGAACTAAGATTGTAAAAAATGCAGATTTTACCTTGGAATTAGATTCCTGGTATGATTCGGAAGCATATTAATATAATTCATCAAAAGGGAAATATAAAGCTTTAAACAAGATTCTATAAAAGAAAAAAGTTTTATTTCTTATGAAAAAAAATGTCCTAACCAAAATTCTATCTCTTAGTCACTTGCTCATTTCTCCGATCAGAAAACAATTTCACATATGACAATCATAGAATGGGATGACTTTAATAACTAGGCATGACATAATATATCAAAATTAAAAGGTCCTCAAAGATTTTATTTTAAAAGTAAATAAAAGCAAATTGTAAGAAATGACAACCATATAATGGGATGAGTTTGGGAACATAATCTCCCTGACTTGAACATTGTTAAAAGAACACTACAATCCATAGAGGTGTGATCCTTAGATATTTAAATAAACATTAGGTAAGCAATATTAATTTATTTTCAGTTCGTGAAGAAAACTTCTGAAAGGATGATGAAAGAGCATACTCGTAAATGTTGGAGGAACAAACTAAACATGATCAAACATAACCTAGAGTCAAACCTTGTTTATAATGAAAACTTAAAACGTAAAACACTCCTAATGAATCTAATATTCATCAACAAAATTTGTGAGATCAAAAGATGGATTCCCAAATCCCTCTTCACCAAAATCTTGCATCAGCATTCTCACATGGTATGTCATCTTCATCATATGTATTAGCTAAATTGTATTCATCTACAAACCATTAATATGAAAAAATAAGTTTATATTTTATATTACACTCAGAAGATATAACTTATTTTACAATCTTACTTGGGGTTTGTCCAGTTGATGTTATGTTTGATTCTTTATCTATAGGAATTGCATCATCTTTATAAATTTATGTCTCCAAGTCTTCTAGATGCAATTCTAGAGTTTGCTCATCATCAAGGATCCAAAAGTCAATAAGTTCAATACTTGTGTAGTCCAAAGGATCATAACTTCTTTTTCTAAACTGCAACCTACAAAATCGTTATAAATTTTTTGATAATATCATGTACATCATCATTTAAAAAGATATTTAAAATGTTCTCAAATAATACCTATTTTTTAACTGTGTTAATAACGTACATTTGATAATTGTTAATAGATACTTTCTTGAGAGTTGGATAAAGAGAAGAAACAAGCAAACTAATAATTTTACGAAGCATAAGGTGATCATGCTTAAGGTCAAATTCAGATTTTGAAACAAGTTTCAAGTCTTGTTTTGGTTCACAAGAACATTCAAGTGTGGACTTAAACGTTGGTGCTGGTATAATTGGTTAGAATTTTGATGTAGTCTTGATGGTACAAGCTTCCCTTGATCTCCTAAAGAAGAAAATTCAAGTTAAAAATAAGGTTTAAATTTGATTAGGATAAGATTAGTTAATAGCCTAACACTACTAGATGCACATGAAAGTAAATAATGAAGTTAAATGAAAAGTGAGGTGAGAATTTTGTGTGTGTGTGTGCGCGCGCGCGCATGTGTGTGTTCCCTTAGCAACTTGATCTTTTTGGCTAATGGGTATCAATCTACTAGTGTATTGTGCTAAAAAAGGTCCCTAGTGTTCTACCCTCCTAACATTCCTCTCCTTCTTCCCACTTCTACTCCCATCCAACCATCTCTATGAATACATGGCTAGCTCCTCATGACGATTGACCCAACAAACCCGATCAAAACCAAATGAAGGCAAATTCCCAAATGATCCCTTATCATTTAACCTTAACCATGTAGATTACACAATGCTTACTCCATCCATCAGGCCTAACACTACAACTGAATTAAAAAACTTATGTCGTTTAGATATGTCCATACCCTCTAATTGCAATGAATGCCAAGCACCAGCAAATTAAGTTGGCTTGGTTCCAGGGAGATGGAAATAAGAGAACAAGAGAAGGATGCACAATTAGATTCAATCTTAGATTGAAGTTCATATTAAAGTGGAGGTTCAATTGTAAAATCACATTGGAATGTAAAATTAATTGTAAACTAAAATTTGAACCAGCCGTGGCTTCTGTCGTAGCGAACCGAAGAAGATATGCCGAAATCAGAGAGGAAGTTCAGATTTCCAAACCGAAGAAAATACGCTGAACAAGCTGAACTTCGAAAAAAAAATTTACATTTTAGAATAGGAAATTCAAATTAAAAACATATATGAAAAAAATACATTCATTGATTCAATGATTCATGTATCTGGTTTTGACAAAAAAAAAAAAACTACTTTAGAGTTTAGAAACAAGCGATGCAAACCAGAAAGAGCGAGATTTGCCTTCCATCTTTGCGAACGAGCAGGCCTCTTCGATGATGGCTTCCGGCTTCGCGAACGAGAAGGAGATGCCGTGAGATGGGAACGTCGGGGAGAGCCAAAGAAGAAAAGGCAAACAGACGAAACGAAGCACACGACAAATGAAATAGGGATTCTTTTTTTTTTGCATAAAGCATCACCATCTTTGCATCTCAGCTGTCTAATCTTCTCAATTTCACTAAGAAGGCGTTGTAGCTGAACCTGTTGGATAATAAAAATAGGGGCTGGTTCTGCTGTTCGGCGGTCGAACCACTGGTTCGAGCTGCTGAACTATAGTTTTATAATATAGCGGGTTTGATTTGAATAGTAACCGGCCGGCCTGCCGGTTCACGGTTCAACCGGTTGAACCGGCCGATCCAGTCTGATTTTGAAAACCTTGCTTTCTAGCTATCAGAAAATATAATTTTTTTTAGATTTAAATCTTAACTTTATTTTTTATGAAATATAATATTTCATTAATAAAACTCTTAATAATGTGATAGACGTGACACATTCGTTGAGTTACGACATTTTTATATATGTCGACCTCATTTATTATTGGGAGATTTATCTAAACATCTCAAATTTATTCTTTATGAGATATAACACATCTTTAATTAAACTCTCAATGTGATGGTGGATCGTGACAAAAGCTCATTGAGATATCATAATCCGCCTACAACGTTGTGACACAGGCTTCTTGAGCAACATGAAATATGGAAATCGTGGCCGAATCTTTTCTAACACGTTGGGAAAGACATCGATGAGACTGACAGTGAGTAAAATATAAAGATACAGAAGGCAGAGGTTTATAACGAATGTTAGGAAGGAGGCTTAGGAGGGAATGAAATGATCAAAGATAGAATGGTAAAGAGAAAGAGAGAGGAGAAAAAAGAGGAATGTGATGAGGAGAAGGGGATGCAGCATAGGTTTTTTTTTTTTTTTTTGGTGCATTTGAAAGGAGAGAAGCATAAGGGGGAGGGCAGGATGGTAGTGTTGGAGGCATCAACAAGGGTGGATAGAGATGAGAAAGATAAGTCATCATATGGACTTATGTTGCAACTCATCATTTTCATCAAAAGTTTCAATAATAAAGTTCTAAATATACAGTGTAAATAATGATGTTTATGTTTTAAATATTTTGAATACCGTGGTGTGATAATCATCGCTCAATCACTGTTGCCCGATCGTCATTGTTAACTATTTTGACTCTATTTCTTCTCAAGCAATCTCTATTATATTTATGAGAGGCCAAATTAGTTTTCCCAATACATCTCCTCCAATTCAAATAATGAGTAGGTTTTAGTAATCATACTTGCAAAAGCGAAAACAATTTTTCTTTTGAGGTTTGATTAACTCATTAAGTGAATAATTAAATACAAAACAAATAGAAAATAACTTCTTAGTTTTGATGCATGAGTGAAAAAGAGGGCTAAATGTTATGTAGTTTTATGGTGAACAAAAATGAGAAAGAATATAAACTCACAAAACTTTTTAGGCTAAAAAAAATTTAGGAGGTAATTAAAATAAAAACTTAACTATTTATTAAGTGTATTGTTGCGTCCAGGAATATTTGTGACGGTAGAGAAATATATAGTTTAAAGTCTTAGCGTTGTACGAAGATCCAGCACACAAGCAGATAAAAGAGATAGTGTAACGTTCATAAGAGACACCAGAGATTTTACATGGAAACCCCTGAAAAGGGGAAAAAATTACGGGGCCTGTCTCTTTTTGAATGAATCCACTAGTGTTTGCAATCAATTACAAATTAGGCCCTTCCTTGGCGGGAAGGCTTTGGTTTTATGTAGCAAATATACATCATATAGAGTGCATTAAATGGTGGAAATTGGAATAACAAATAACATTGATTTGTTTGTTTAATCAGCGGGACCATAATTGGCGGGTAACAAATGTCAGATGGACCGAAGTCAGTGGGCCACAGAGGTTCAGAAGATCATTATCTACTAATGGGGGTCGGAATGACCAAAGTTGGCAGAGGAGGTTGAAAGAGCTGTAGTTGGCATACGACATAGGCTGAAATTCAAGTGATGGGCGGATGTTTGGCATTGGGAAGAAGTCCGATGAAAGTCTGGCGATGGTCATAAGCCAAGCGTCGGGTAGAAATCCAGCAATGGTCGGTGGCAGGGTGTAAGTTCGGCAGCTGTCGGTGACTAGGCGATGGCCCATCGACGACCAGGCTGAAGTCCAGCAGTGGCCGAAAACCGGGTGGAGGTTCGACGACGGTCGGGCTAAAATTCGGTGGCTGTCGGCAGTCAGGTGGAAGTCTGATGATAATCGATGGTTCAACGATAGTTGGGATGGAGTCCGACAATGGTCGACATCAGGTTGGGAGTATGATGGTGGTTAGTTGCTAGGCGGTGGTCCGACGAAGGTCAGGCTAATGTCCGGTGGCAGTCGATCGTCAGGTGGAAGTATGGCAACATATCGGTGGACGGGCGGTGGTTTGACTATAGTCGAGCTAGAGTCTGGCGGCGGTCGGTCGCCGGTTGGAAGTCCGGCGATGGTCGGCGGATGAGCGGTGGTTTGATGATGGTCGGGTTAGAGTCCGACGACGGTCGAGCGTCGGGTGGAAGTCCATCGTCGGTCGGCGGCCGGGCGGGGGTCCGAAGAAGGTCCGGATGAAGTCCGACGGCGGTTGTCGGCCGAGATAAGGCTTGACATCGGTCGAAGGTGGGGCGGTTGTCAAACGAAGGGCGGTTGAAGTCCGGTGGTGCTCGTTGGCCTGGTGTAGGTCCGGCGTTGGTCGGCGGCCGGGCGGTTGTCTGACGAAGGTCAGGCTTAAGTCCGGTGGCTATCGTCGGCCGGGCGAAGGTCCTGCGGAAATCGTTGGCCGGGCGATGGTGCGACGAAGGTCAGCCGGAGGTTCGGCAACGGTCAGCGGCCGAGCGGTGGTCGGGTGGCAGTCGGCGGCTGGGCGGTGGTGCTAGAGCTCTTGAAACTTCAGAGCTCTCTCCAATCCTCAGCCAAAGGTCCCCTTCATATAGAGAGTGAGGGTATATTTATAGATTTTCATGAGTGGTGCACCCCCATAAATTTAGAGAAGTTCTTTGGCAAGTTCGGAGTGTTCCATCAGATGGCTCGTATTGATTCCCATTATCATAGAGAGTTTTTCAATTGTTTAAGTGCCTTAACAATGTTGGAATTCAGAGATCTTGGGCTCGTTGGATTTGTCTCGTCGAGCCACTCGATTTAACTATAAGCATGCCATATTTGGATATCATTTTATCATCCAAATATTGCTTTTGACCCTTCCAAATGTGGTACGGGCCCCAGATTCGGACCCATTTGAGCTTGGGTTGGACCAAGTTGGTGTTATTTGGTTCATCTCTTTGAGATATTCAATTTGACTATAAGTTTGCTGAAATTGGAATTCATATTATCCCGATTTTAATTTTGAATGTTTCCAACTCGAATATGCATAGAGATTCGTGCTCGATCAAAGCAATTTTTTAGGACATATTAGTTGCCCCCGATTTTTGGATGTTGAATCTGTATAGTCCAAAAATATATCTGTGATTTTAGCGTTCTGTAAAGTCAGAGCATCAATCTGAGCAAAAATGTCAAAAAAGTTTAGTCCAAAAACTTTTTAAATAGCTCAAAAATTATCTTAGATATTTTTTTGAGCCTCAAAAGTATTAAAATTGAGTCCAAAAATATAATTATGTAGACTAAAAAATATTCAAATCGAAGTGATAATCATATTATTAATTATTTAATGAATTCGTTTTAAACGAATATGCAGTAATTAATTATAATTAATATAATATAATAATATCTATCATAATTACTGTTAAGTATGTCATGATTGACATTACCTTATACATATATAAACATATATAGATTGTTTATTATATGTAGAAAGGCATTAACTATTACCTTAAATTGTTGTATTCTTACCCGCCGCGAAATTGGCATAATTTTATTTTTATGATGAATTAATTTAATTAAGTAAGATCTTTTATGGTAAAATATTATTTTTGGCTTCAAGAATTTCCGAAAAATTTGAAAAAAAAAAAAATCTTAAAAAATCAAGAATTTTTTCTTGAAAGGAAATAATTTATTTCCTGCACATTTATTTTATTTTTAAATGAATTGCTCTTAATTTATTTCTTATTTCATTTTTTTAATAATAGGAAATTATTTAATTTTGGGTATTAAAACATTCCAAAAATTAATAAAAAATTCAGAAAATTGCTCTCCAAACCTCCTTTAAAGAACTATAAATACACCCCTTAGGGGCTAGAAAAAAGGCACCACCTCTCTTTTGCCGATCCCAAAATTTCTCCTACAAAAGTAGGAGAAATCAGATTTGCAAAAAAAAAAAAAAAAAAATGACTACAACGATCAAGATCTATGGAGAGCTACGTATGTTTTTCGAAAGCCAAAGAAAAGAGCTGGTCGTCAGTCAGTAAAGCTAGACCTATATGCTCTTTCATCTTCCAAACTCGGGAAGAAGCCCGATCGGGCTAGAGGCGGAGGCATCCGAGAGATCGAGAGGTAGTTTCCAAAACCTTCTTCTCTTGAGTTTCTGTGCGTATGAGAGCGTGAGAGGAAGAGAATGATTGAGGAGGTTTTTTTGTGTTGTGAGTGAGGCGGTTGGAGCGATCGTGGGATTCATTATCTTATGTTACCCACCACTATCAGGACTACAAAGTCACTCAGGTGTCACTCCCAGCAGGGAAAAAATTGGCTGGCAAGAGTTTAAATACCAGAGGCGACGATCAAGGCCCGGCACTCTTACGCATGCTCCAATTCACTCCCATTGAGGGAAAAATTATCCGATAAGAGTTTAAATACCGGAGGTGGTGATCAAGGCCCAGTACACTTACGCAAGCTCCAGTTCACTCCCATTGGAGGAAAAACTGTCCGGCAAGAGTTGAAATACCGGAGGCGACGATCAAGGTGGCGGAGGCGATCAAAATTTGGTACTCTTATGCCGGCTCCAGTTCACTCCCATTGGGGGAAAAACTGTCCAGCAAGAGTTTAAATACCGAAGGCGGTGATCAAGACCCGATACTCTTACACAGGCTCCAGTTCACTCTCATTGAGGGAAAAACTGTCCGGCAAAAGTTTAAATACCGACGGTAGAGGTGATCAAGACCCGATACTCTTACGCATGTTCCAGTTCACTCCCACTAGGATTAAAATTGTCTGACAATAGTCTAAATATCGGCGGCGGAGGCGATCAATACCCGGTACTCTTATGCATGCTCTAGTTCACTTGCAATTGGGGAAAAATTGTCCGACAAGAGTTTAAATACTGGAGGCGGCGATTAAGGCGGTGGAGGCGATCAAGACCCGATACTCTTATGCAAGATCCAATTCACTCCATTAGGGGATAAAATTGTCTGGCAAGAGTTTAAATACTGGAGGCGACGATCAAGGTACGATACTCTTATGCAGGCTCCAGTTCACTCCTATTAGGGGAAAAACTATTCGGCAAGAGTTTAAATATCGATGGCAGAGGTGATCAAGACCCGTTACTCTTACGCAGGCTCCAGTTCACTCCCACTGGGGGGAAAACTATACGGCAAGTGTCTAAATACCCGCGACGGAGGCAATCAAGATCTTGTACTCTAACGTAGGCTCCAGTTCACTTCCATTAGGGAAAAATGGTCTGATAAAAGCCTAAATACTAGCGGCAGAGGTGATCAAGACCCGGTGGTTATAATTTTCCCATATTGGGAGGCAAATGTCGTCCGCAAGAGCTGAGGGTGCCTTGAATGGTATACAAAAGGTTGTCATGACACTTCTAATATGAGGCAAATTTCAAAGAACTAAGAGGACATTCCAGGTATATTCTTTTTCCCTTCTTCTCATTTTCTGATTCGCCCAACATTAATCTTGAAGCATTATCTATTTCTTTATGTATGCCCCTCTAGGCGGCAGGCTGCTAGATATATACTATGTGTTGTTCCTTCAACCAGTGTAGTGGTTGAGCTGATGCCATCTTCTTAGATGGTCGATGAGAGTAGAAGATTGATGTTAACCTATGTGGAAGAGGTCGAGAGAATCCACCAATGATGTATGACCTATCCGAGGTTATTTATCATAGCGTTAATCGATGATATCAAGTTCTGTGAAATAGGTTGAGATGATCCACTAAGGATGTCTGACATATTTGAGGTTGTATATCAAGGTATTGCTCGATGAAGTTAACCTATATAAAAGAGGTCAAGAAAATCCACCAAAGATGTATGAACTATCTAAGGTTGTATATTAAAGCACTGCTCGATTACCTTAACCTATATGAAAGAGGTCAAAAAATCCACCAAGGATGTATGACCTATCCGAGGTTGTATGTCAGAACGTAGAGCGCTGCTTGATGACATTAACCTGTGTGGAAGAGGTCAAGAGAATCCACTAAGGATGTATGACTTATCCAAGGTTGTATGTCAGAGCGCTACTCGATGATATTATCCTGTGTGAAAGATGTCGAAAGAATCTACCAATGATGTATGACCTATATGAGGTTGTATGTCAGAGCGCAGAGCGCTGCTAGATGATATTAACCTGTGTGAAAGAAGTTGAGAGAATCCACCAATGATGTATGATTTATCTGAGGTTGTATGTCAGAGCACTGCTTGATGACGTTAACTTGTGTGGAAGAGGTCAGATCGAATTCCTCTGAGATCAATTTTTTTTTGTCTGGGAGGGGCAAATGCCGTGTGTATCCCGAATCAAATATGAAGAATTATATATCTTTATACTGTTACAGCAGTTTTGAGGTCAAGATTAGGATCTTGCCCAAGGAGTAGAAGTCCAGCTATGGGCTGTATAATTTATTAGAAGTATCGTTGTATGTGCTAGCAGCTTTATGATCCCAAAATATCATCTTATATATTGGAAGATTTGGAGGAATCTTCTTGACCACGACTGTAATCAAAGTTGCCCCCCAGTCCAAATTTAATTTATATGAAATTAAAGCAACAATAGCTGATCAAAGTAAGTTGACACGAACGACACTTTGTGATTGGGAACCATGTTTTCACAGATGGTGCCAAACTGTTGTGTCTAGAAATAATCATGACGGTAGAGAAATATTGTAAAGTGCTGTTTTTGCTCCAGGATCGTCCAGGACGATCTAGGATCGTCCTAGGACGATCAGTGGAAGATTTGCTCCAGAATGTGTCCAGTTTGCTCCAGGTGATTTTTCTGTAGGTATCGGCCGGGCCGATAGGGTCATCGTCCTGGCCGATATGCACTGTTCAAAATATCGTCCTAAGAATAGTTCTAGGAACCGTCCAGGACGATCGAATTTGGTCTGATCGTCCTAGGACGATCTTGCGATCGGCCGGGCCGATCTGTGTATGATAAAGCTGAAATCAGTCGTTTTGAGGAGAGAGAAAAATTTATAAAAACGAAAATATCAGCCGAGGAGAGAGAAAGTCGAAAAGCTTTTTGGAAAAGTTGATTTTCGGGCGACGCGGAGCTGTTTTCGTTCGACGAGACTGTTCGGGAAATTGCTGTACACAAGGTATATAAGGCACATTCCGCCTTTCTCAATTTTCAGAACCGTCGTGCTTGGCGGTATTTTCTGTTCGGATTTGATTTTGGCGAGGCATTTTCGTCCGTATTTTTCGTCTGGTTCAGTTTTTACCGCGTAACTTTCTGTATGTTGTTGACGTGCCGAGTGCGCACATTTTGATTATTTTCTGGCGAATTTTTGTCCGGGTATTTTTGATTCGATGGTGTTTTTCGTCGACTGGATTTTTCTGTGTAGTCTAAAATGGCTGAGCAGTAGAATAAATGTTCTGAAATGTGGTTATCTATATTCTGTGCAAATTTGGTAATTTGTGATTTTCAAGAAAAATTGTGTAAATTCCGTATACTGCCGTTGTGCTGCCCGATTTTTGTCTGATTTTTGATTTGTCCGGATTTCTTCTGAATTGATATGCTATCTGTATATGCTATAAAAAGGGAGTTATAAGGGGCCTAAATCCTAAGCGATTCAGTCAGTGTCTGGGAAATCTGAAATGAGCTCAATCTGAAATCTGATATATGTTCTGTTCCGGATCCGATGAATTCTATTCTGGTGCTATAAGCACATCGGTTCTGGTGCCGTGAGCACAAAGGGAGGCATAAGGGGCCAGAATCCGAGAGATTCTGTCAGTGTCTGGGAAGGGAGGCATAAGGGGCCAGAATCCGTTGAGATTCTGTCAGTGTCAGGGAATCCGTTCTGTTATGTGTTATGTGCTAAATTAATATATATGATTTGATCTGATCTGTATGACACGATTCTGTTCTTTTTCGATATGATCTGAATTCTGATTTCTGTACGATTCTGATTCTGTTAATGTGATATGTCCGATATGTCTGTTCTGTTTCTGATTTGATACGACTTCTATTTCCGTACAGTTCTGTTTGATTTGATATCTATTCAGTTTAGTTCTGTTTGATTTGATCTGTCCGTATATGTTCTTATTTGATCCGTTTCGTTCTGATCTGTCCGATTTGATATCTGTCTAATTCTGTTCTGATTTCTGTACGGATTTCTGTCTAATGTGTTGATTTTGGATTATGAGAGTTTTGATTAGAGGTTTGTTGCTTTGCTGAGCTGTTGAGCTCACTCTTGTTTTCTGGTGGTTTTCAGGTTCTGGGAAAGGGAAGGAAGTCCAGGAATAGATTTCAGAGTCTGATCAGTATAGGTATTGTTTTGTACTTTTGATTTTTGTACAGTTATGGCTTTTCTGTTCTGTCTTTCTTTCTGTCTAAAAGCCATATACTGTATTTGTAGATGATTGTTTTGAGGAAAAGAAAATATAGATGTTTTGTTCCGCTGTATTTGATGATTCATAGTAGCTTTGTGTCTGTGTGTCTGTTGAGTTGAAATATTTGGAAGATTCAGTTCTGAAACAAATTCCAAAACCAGATCCTGGTCAGTCTGTTCGTTTTGTTGGCGGGTCGCAACCCGGTGCGAGCGGGATCCGTCCCGGTCGGGTCGGGTCGTGACAAATATATAGTTTAACATCTTAGCATTGTACGAAGATCCAGCACACAAGCAGATGAAAGAGATAGTGTAGCGTTCATAAGAGACACCCGAGTTTTTATATGAAAACTCCTGAAAAGGGGAAAAAACCACGGGGCCTAGCCCAATTTGAATGAATCCATTAGTGTTTGCAATCAATTAAATTAGGCCCTTCCTTGGGCAGAAGGCTTTGGTTTGATGTAGGAAATATACATCATATAGAGTGCCTTACATGGTGGAAATTGGAATAATAAACATTGATTTGTTCGTTTGATCAGCGAGACCATAGTTGGCAGGCAACGAAGATCAGAAGGGTCGAAGTCTGCGGGCGATAGAAGTTCGAAAGATCATTATTTTGCAACGGGGGTCGGAATGACCAAAGTTGGTAGAGGAGGTCAAAAGAACCGTAGTTGGCATACGACATAGGCTGAAATTCAAGTGATGGGCAGATGTTTTGTGTTGGGAAGAAGTCCGATGAAAGTCTGACGATGAACATAAGCTAGGAGTCAGGTAGAAATCTGGTGATGGTCGGTGGCCGGGTGTAAGTCCGGCAGCTATCGGTGACTAGGCGGTGGCCCATTGACAGCCAGGCTGAAGTCCAGCAGTGGTCGATGGCCGGGTGGTGGTTTGACGACGATCGGGCTAAAATTCAGTGGCTGTCGGCGGTTAGGTGGAAGTTCGGCGACAATCGATGGTTCGACGACAGTCGAGATGGAGTCCGGCAGTGGTCGGCAACCGAGTGGAAGCCTGACGGTGGTCAGTGGCTAGGAGGTGGTTCGACGACTGTCGGGCTGATGTTCGGTGGCGGTCGATCGTCAGGTGGAAGTCTGGCGACTGTCGGCGGACGGTCGGCGGACGGTCGGCGGACGGTCGGTGGTTTGACGACGGTCGAGCTGGAGTCCGATTGCTGTCGGCCACTGGGTGGAAGCCGGCGATGGTCGACGGATGAGCAGTGGTTCAACTATGGTCTGGCTGAAGTCCGACGACGGTCGACCGTTGGGTGAAAATCCGGGGTCGGTTGGCGCCCGAGCGGTAGTCCGACGAAGGTCAGGATGATGTCCGACGACGGTCGTCGGCCGGGAGATGGTCCGGCGTCGGTCGGTGGCCGGGCGGTGGTGAGGACATTTTTGCTGCTTTACTTTATGAAACGTAACCGAAGTAATGTTTAAGGTACCGAGTTCCTGCTCCGTTTTGAAATTTTTTGCGTCCCGCTGTTACTTTTAGCGTCCTCAGAAGGCCACCCCCCCCCCCCCCCCCCCCCCCCCCCCGTGTTCTCCTGCTTCTCGTGGTTTATATGTGAAAAAATACACAAACAACCTAAGTTTCTATTCGCTGTGCAAAGGTTCGTCGTTTTCGTCCTCACAAAATCTGCAATTTACAATTCTCCCCTCAAGTGAAACCCTATCACCTTCTTTTATGCCAACTTTTCATGTATTCTCTCTCTTCTCTTTTCTTCTCTTCCCTCACCCCACAGTATCGGCTGGATAGGCCTTCCCAAGACCCTAGAATTCCCTAAGTTTTCCTCTTCGCCGTTCTTCGTGTTCTGCCCCCCAACCCCTTGGATTCCTCACGGTGCCTCATCGGTTCACTGGGTTACCAACTGGGCTAGGGTTTCTGATGCGATTCTATTGAATCCTGAACGACGAAGGACTTCTGAGTGGAGTGGGATTTGAAATTGAAAGTACAACTATATTTTGCCTGTAGCAGAACAGCCAGTGAAGGTTCCCAATAATGTATAAAAAGGATATGCTTCATTTTATGAGCTTTTCTTTATAAAATATGTTTTTAGAACATAAATCTTAAAACAGCTCAATAAAATAGTAACCAAACAGTTTCTCAACCTCAAAATATGATATAACAAAATATTTTTTTTCATGTAATATCATATATGAAAAAAAAATTCCCAGTTGGTAACCTAGCGAATCGATGAGGCACCGTGAGGAATCCAAGGGGTTGGGGGGCAGAACACGAAGAACGACGAAGAGGAAAACTTAGGGAATTCTAGGGTCTTGGGAAGGTCGATCCCGCCGATTCTGTGGGGTGAGTGAAGAGAAGAAAAGATAAGAGAGAGAATACATGGAAAGTTGGCATAAAAGAAGGTGATAGGGTTTCACTTGAGGGGAGAATTGTAGATTGCAGATTTTGTGAGGATGAAGATGACGAACCTTTGCACAGCGAATAGAAACTGAGGTCATTTATGTATTTTTTCACATATGAACCACGAGAAGCAGGAGAACGCAGGGAGCCTTCTGAGGACGCTAAAAGCAACAACGGGACAAAAATTTTCAAAACAGAGCAGGAACTCGGTACCCCAAACGTTACTTCGGCTGCATTACATAAAGTAAAGTAGCGAAAACGTCCTCCCAAATGCACCTGTAGTGTCTTTTAAAAGCCCTGGGCAAATAAATGGGCAGAAGAAATCCAATATCTAATTCATTTTTTCATTATTTATATGTATAAACTATTTAATTGAACTTTATAATTTTACATCTATAAACTTTAAGATTTATTAAATATTTAAATAATTCCTACAAATATATACTTTATTAATTTTTTTAACATTATCATTTAAAGACTATAAACTAAAAAAAAATTATTTTCCTAACTATTCTATTTAAATACAATTAAGATATTATGAAAATATTATTAAAATAATTTTTTATAACATCTGCTTCTCTCTATTTCCCTCTCTCTATCATCTCTCCCTCTATGGTTGTCCCTCTCTCCCTCTCTTTCTGTCCCTCACTTTTGATTTAAAGAGTTTTACAATACAATTATATATATATATATATATATATATATATATATATATATATATATATATATATATATATATATATATATAATTGTATTGTAAATTTATTCAGCACATTCAAAGAAAGCGTCAATTTGTTCGGCGCAACAAATCTACTCGTTTTTAAATTTTTATAAAAATTAGCACCTTCCGCTAAATGTAACTTTAAGCATGCTTGTTTCCAAAATTTGGCATTTTATTTCTCTATTTCTTCAATTTATTTATCTCTCCTCCTACTTTCTCTCTTCTACAACTTTTTTAATATTTTTAGAAAACCAAAATTTATTTGTCGAAGAAAATAAAAAAAATTCTTTTGGTTTACTTTAGAAAACTGAATATATTTTCTAATTTTTAGAAGAAAATAAAAAAATTACTAATACCCAATAATTCAGTTTTACGATATTGGACCTTTTTAAATCTCTCTATAATTACACTTATTCATATAATTGCCTTTCTGTTCAGAAAGGTCTGTTGGATGACTTCGGTCTTCGGCACGTCGGCAGGTCAATTCGTCATAAGAAATCAATTTAAATTTTTTAAAGAAAATATTTACAAAACTATTTAAAACGCATCGCTTGTCCTGCTATAAAGTGATTTTTTTTTTTATTATCAGGATTTGTCCGCTGTCACACCCGATTTCGTCGAGCGCCTTTGACGGTCTGTAAACCCCAGCGGACCAAATGGGCCACCCAGGCCACACAAATCCATAGCCGGGGCTTTGGAGCCCCCACTTAAGGGCAGACTGCCACTCGAGGGAATCAAACTCGAGATGGGGGTTCCCAACTGAACACACCCACCAACTGGGCTAAGCATCATGGTTTAAAGTGATAATTTAAAAAAAAAACTAATAAATAAACACCTGCCATGGAATCTTGTACAATACTGTTCAATATCATTCCTACTTCCAAGTTCCAAGCCTATGAAATGCAGCATGCTTAGCGCGCTAACCCTTACCAGAGAGAGAGAGAGAACAGGAATGGGAATGCAGGAAAAGTGGGTGGGATGGGGCTCTGCTCTGATGAGCGCAATGTTCCTCTGGGCAATGTTCCGCCAGTACTTCTCCAGCATTCTCGGTGACCGCTTGGGCGTCCACGCCGCCAGCGTACTCGAAGAAGGTGATGGCGATGTAAGGATAGAAGAGGGAGACGAGCTTCATGGCGTGGATGCCCAAGCGGTCACTGAGAATGCTGGAGAAGTATTGGCGGAACATTGCTCAGAGGAACATTGCTCTCGTCAGAGCAGAGCCCCATCCCGCCCACTTTTTCTGCATTCCCATTCCTGTTCCCTCTCTCTCTCTCTCTCTCTCTTTCTGTGGTTAGGGTTAGCGACCTAAGCATGCTGCATTTTATAGGCTTGGGAGTATGAATGAGATTGAACAATATCGTACAAGATTTCATATCAGGTGTTTATCTATAGTTTTATTAGGTTTTTATTAAAAAAGTATCACTTTATAGTTTATAGTAATTTTCTTGCAGGACAAGTTATACCTTATATATATATTATTTAAAAATTTAATTTGATTTAGAATGACAAATTAACTTTCTCGAATGACGAATGAACTTGCCAACTCTCGTTTTTCTCAAATTTCTGTTGGCGCGTATTTGAACGGGTTGACTGGCCCTTGTCGAATTTAATTTGAATTAGATCAGCATCGAGTTGGGTTTAATTTCATTAAATTAATATAATCGATTCTCATTGAAACCGAATCAACTCGATTTGAATCAAATTAAGTTTGATTTGAGCTTAAATCTGACCCAAATAATCCCAAATTAATTCTAATTGAACTCCAATATGTTTTTAATGAATTTTAAATTCAATTACTAATCAAGCAATCAGATCCGACATTTTAGAATACATTGAAATCTCAACCCTGTCGATTCAATTTTTCTTAATCGTGTACTCGCGTGACTTGCCATGCTGGTGCGAATACAGATGGCTTTAGCGTGATCGAGTACATACAAGCTCTTCCTTTTTCATTAATAGAAAAATCGGACTTCAAAAGATGTTTTAGAAGGATTTTGACGAAGCTTTTTGAGAGATTACATTCGGCTCTTTTTGGCATTTTTTTTAGGACTCTCGGTTCACACATCTCAAGACCGCTCCCCCACTTTGTCCTACGCCCCATTCGCAAGCTCTTCCTTTTTCATTAATATAAAATTTGATAAATATTTAATATAGTATTGAGTATAATATTCAAGAAATTAATGTAATTGATATATCATCAAAAACTTATATACATCAGGCACAAATCTCGAGAAAAAAATCATGTTAGAAACTTCAAAAATTAAATTGGAGACCATTTGAGCTATGATTTCAGCGAACTTACATTTGAACTGAACGTCTCATAAATACAAATCCAACGACACCAAATTCAACTCAATCCAAGCCCAAATGAGTCCAAATCAAGGACCCGAAGCACTATTGGAAGATTTGAACCACAATTTGGATTACCAAAATGTTTTCAAACATTATGTGATTATAATAGAATCGAGCGGCTCGATGAGGCGAATCCAACGAGCCCAAGATCGCTGAAATCTGACATAATTAAGACCTTCAAATGTCTGACGAATGATCCACGATCAAGGGATTCAATATCGGCCGTCCATCCAACCGCTCCCAATTTACCCTTGATCTCTCAACTATTTACGGGTCATGCCAGCGAATAAGGGTTGGTAAAATCTAGTTACATAAAAACCCTCATTCTTGGCAAAATATCAAAAACATCACGGAATTTTGAAATAAACCCCCTTGATTTATTGCATGCAGTATTTGACTAAATTTATTATTTTTTGCTTACTGTTAAGAATAAAAAAAGAATAATTATTTAAGAAATTACAAATAAAATATAATTTATCCTACGTCATGCCTTGACAAGGTGTAGACTGTAGACAATTTAGCAAGCATTTTGTTCGAAAATCTTGGTGTATCCTTGTGTTGATACAACTTTAAATATGAACTTTTGGCATGCAATGTTAAATTAAATTTTTTTTTTTTTTGCTTACAAAACAATCATCTATTTATTATAAGTCATCTCTCTCTCTCTCTCTCTCTCTCTCTCTCTCTCTCTCTTAATTAACACAAAATCAACGGTTTTTCTACACAAGAAAAACATTCAAGATTACATACATTCTGAATAAAGAATTAAGCAATATAACGCTACCCTCCCCTCACTGATATATTAATACAATGCCCTCTCAAGAACAATTTTTTTTTCTTTAGATGAGACTAGTATAAGCGTTGGATGATTGAAGAGGCATTCCCAAACCACAGGGTCGTGTACCTACTGCAGCATATGGATTTCCCAACTGGTTCGGGTTCAGCGGGTGGAGCTGTTGCTGACTGATCATAAGCATCATCTGTTGTTGCTACTGCTGTAGCAAGAATGACCGTTGTTGTTGAGCCATGGCTGCCATTTGGACAGAAAGGGGCGCAACAACTGTGTTAGATGGGTAGAATGGGTCATAAGTCATGCTTGTCTGTTGCATCATGGGGGTTTGCTCCCATGGATTGTACTAGCTTGTTGGCTGGTTTGCTCTTCTGATTGCATCATCGTATAAACTGTCCAATGTGAGCTTATCCAGTCCTACGGGGGTCTCTCTCTGTACTGTTTCTATTGTTAATGCATTGTAACCAATTGACTTTTTATCTTGTTGGCATCTCATCACGTACAGCTTTCATCTTCGCTTGTTGGTTGGGAGCTTAGGCTGTCAACTAAGAGGTCTTGGATTCGAGTATTGTGTATGCGATGTGTGTATGAATCTGCCTTAATTAACCTAAATGTCCAAAAAAAATTTTCATCACGTTCATAATCTAAATAAGCTCACATTGGACAGTTTATACGATGATGCAATCAGAAGAGCAAACCAGCCAACAAGCTACTACAATCCATGGGAGAAAACCCCCATGATGCAACAGACAAGCATGGCTTATGACCCATTCTACCCATCTAACACAGTTGCTGCGCCCCTTTCTGTCCAAATGGCAGTCAGGGCTCAACAACAACAGTCATTCTTGCTACAGCAGCAGCAACAACAGATGATGCTTATGATGGGTCAGCAACAGCTCCACCCGCTGAACCCGAACCAGTTGGGAAATCCATATGCTGCAGTAGGTACACGGCCCTATGGTTTGAGAATGCCTTTTCAATCATCCAACGCTTATACTAGTCTCATCTAAAGAAAAAAAAATTGTTCTTGAGAGGGCATTGTATTAATATATCAGTGAGGGGAGGGTAGCGTTATATTGCTTAATTCTTTATTCAGAATGTATGTAATCTTGAATGTTTTTCTTGTGTAGAAAAACCGTTGATTTTGTGTTAATTAAGAGAGAGAGAGAGAGAGAGAGAGAGAGAGAGAGAGAGAGAGAGAGAGAGAGAGAGAGAGAGATGACTTATAATAAATAGATGATTGTTTTGTAAGCAAAAAAAAAAAAATTAATATTGCATGCCAAAAGTTCATAATTAAAGTTGTATCAACACAAGGATACAACAAGATTTTCGAACAAAATGCTTGCTAAATTGTGTACAGTCTACACCTTGTCAAGTTTATTTATATTTGTTAAAATTTATATTAATATTGTCTGATTTTTATGAAAATTTATACTGGTCTTTTCTGCATTTGAAGAAATATTGGTGTAAAATTAGTATTCATTATTATTATTATTTATGAAGTAGAATAATTTATTAAGTTTATTTATATTTGTTAAAATTCTTTCAATAAAACTATTAAATTATAAAAAAGTATTTACACTAATATTCTTTAAATTTGCTATAGTTTAGTACTAAATTATCTCATTTATGTGGCCTGTAGAAAGAAATATTGAAGGAAGAAAAAAATATTGAGTGGATCATTTGAAAACTACTTTGAAATTATTTTCTACTTATTTTTTTAATTTAAAATTTAAACATATATGAAAATATCTCAACCACTTATTCTAAGGTTTGAATATTTTTTTTTAATTATAATAGAAGAAATCTTTTATTTTTTTAAAAATAATAGATGGCTAGCTACGTGTCACCAAAAATTAATTTTATCAGGTACATAGTTCAAGGCATATTTGAATTGAAAATTTTTAAAATTAAATGTTGGATGAGCTCGCGCATGCAGCTCATTAATAGACGCGAAGCAATTCCTCCCGATAGCTCACGTTGAAAGCCCCTAACATTCTCCAAAAAAATAAATTGTATGATCATTTAAACTTCGTCTCAACAAACTTGCAATCAAAAAAATTTATGACAAGACGAACCCAATGCCAACAAAATCGATCCAGTCTGAGCCCAAATCAAGGGACAAAAAAGCACATACAATACTTAGAAATCAATAGTAACAGTATATTTTGTCACGTCCTATAATATAATTAGATGAATTCTTTCTTTTATCTTTTCACTTAGAGCTATCCAATTTCATTTATCAGCAATAAACAACCGAAATAAATTCTATAATTCAAAATATCAATACACATCTATATTTATTGACCAAAAAATAAATTATATGTAATATTTATAAATCATATAATCACACCACATCATTACATTCATAAGTACAAAATTTGAATGAAGTGCAAGTTTAGGCTTTTTAATATTTAGAACAAATTAATAACATAACTAACGATTTATTTAGTGTGGTTTATATTAAATATTTACTAAATTATTTCATAAAATTTAATCAGGGCTAGTTTTATGTATAATAATTATAATTAATCTAATGACTATTAAATTATTGGGTTTTGATCTTCTTTCAGAATAAAAAACTTTTTGTGTTATAAAGGAAAAACTGTGCCGCCTTCAGCCACAAAAATTATTATTTTTTATTACTATATTATCCTAAAATACAAAGATAAAACGATGAAAAATAAGAGAAATTAACGTGCCACGTCATCCAACGTGGCGTGTCTAGATTGACCTCCGGAAGTAATAATTTTTCCCGGCTAGGTGGATGGTGCGGCGGATTCCTTCTCCTCGACCACTTTAGCCACCGTGGCCTCCAACATCTCCTCTTCCCCTTTCGCTGATTTCAACTTGGACTCCATTAAAGCTTGAATTAAGTTCGTGAGACAGACCTCCACACTTCCGGCGACTTCCGTTATCTTCTTTGGCATCAGATTCTCAGCCACATCCGCCGGCGTTATATTCCTTTCCTCCAACAGCCTCTGTATCTTCTCGAACAGAGTATGATCCTTGATCCCTAAATAATTCCTTGCCAGAACCTTAAACCCTTCGAAATCACAATAAGAAAGCTCAATGTGCCGATCCATTCTCCCCCTCCTTATCAGCGCCGGATCCAGCTTCTCCACAAAATTGGTCGTGAAAACCAACAGTCTCTCCTCACCGCACGCCGACCATAAGCCGTCGATGAAATTGAGAAGCCCTGAGAGTGTGACCTTACTTTCTGTATTCTCCTCGCTTCCTATCTTCTTCTCCTCCTCTTCCGATTTATCTTTCTCCTTCTTCCTCTTGCCGGAAAGATCGAGGGAGCAATCGATGTCCTCGAGGACAATAATCGCCTTCCCGCTGATCTCCAGCAACAGCTTTCGTAAAGCAGAGTTGTTCTTCACTGCGGTGAGCTCAAGATCGTAGACATCGTAATCGAGCAGATTATCCATGGCGGCGATCATCGTCGACTTGCCGGTCCCAGGCGGGCCGTAAAGGAGATACCCCCTTTTCCATGGCTTGCCGACACGGGAATAAAACTCTTTCCCACGGCTGAATGCAATCAGATCATCGACGATATCGCGCTTCTTCTCCGGATCCATGGCGATGGTTTCGAAGGTCGCAGGGTGCTCAAAATGGACATGACTCCACCCCAGCTTTCGAAAATCATAGCTATCATAACTGGTATTGTTCGTATAAAGCCGTCGCACGCGGTTTTTGAGGCCGATGGCTTTGCCTTCGTCGAGCACGTGGCGGAGATAAGATTTGGCGACGCGGTCGCGGTTGCGGTGGTGGAAAGAAAGGCGGTAGAAGCTGCGGTCGGGGGGAGAGGGGTAGAAGGAAATAGCATGTGGGATACCGAAGGAGCGATCTGAGAGGACCAATACAGTTTGGCGCCGGAGAAAGAGTCGATGACCTCCTCGTGGTCGTCCATGGCAAGGATGAGGGTGGAGCCGGAGCCGGAGCGGTCGTAATCCGCCTTCAGACGTCGATCGTGCTTGGAACAAGAGGAAGCGGAGAGGTAAGATTCGACGGCGGCGTAGGCCTCGCTACGCCTGAGGCTCGCCAGTGTACTCGAAGAAGGTGATCTCGATGTAAGGATAGAAGAGGGAGACGAGCTTCATGGCGTGGACGCCCAAGCGGTCACCGAGAATGCTGTAGAAGTACTGGCGGAACATTGCCGAGAGGAACATTGCGCTCGTCAGAGCAGAGCCCCATCCCGCCCACTTTTCCTGCATTCCCATTCCTGCTCTCTCTCTCTCTTTCTGTGGTTAGGGTTAGCGCGCTAAGCATGCTGCATTTGGCCAAATTTTAAGAAGCTGCATGCAATTTGGTAGATTTAGTAATAAGAGCGTGATTCGGTGGAAATTTAAAAGCGAGCAAACAAGCCATATCTTTTGGCGCATTCATAGAATGCGCCTAATAATTTAGCGCATTCATAGAATACGCCAGGCCCTGCAACGCATTCTTGACGGATGTTGTGAAAACGTGTTTAGGTATGGCATATTGTTCATGGTGAATTTTTTTTTCCGGAAATTCGAATGTTCCTCTCATAATCTGAGTTAGGTTGCCGTGTTTCGAGAACTGTTTAAATAAGCGAGCTGTTGGTAAAATGATTATTGTGCTGTGAGGTATTGAGAGTAGTTTGTAATCATTTTTTTCTTGAAAAATAGAGCTGGCCTATTAATTTTTATGAATTAACGATAAAAATTGAATGGATTATAAAGATTATAAGAAAAATTAACTTCCTGAAATTTTAGGAATATATATTTTATTTAATATTTCTAAAAAAATTTAGAATAAATACATATTTTATTTAATATTAAAAGAAATTATCTTGTAATAATTAGTTTTTTTGAAGTAAATTTAATTGTCATGAGTAAATAAATCCTGTTGATAATAAATTATAAATATTAACTTTTAGTGATTTTTCAAAAAAGCTAGTTGGAAAAAAGCTAGTTGGAAACTTCGAAGATTAAATTCAGGAGCATCTGAACTCCGATTTCAGCGAGCTTATAGTCAAACTGAGCTTCTCGGAAACACGAACCCAATGACACCAAATTCAACCCAATCCGAGCCCAAATGGGTCAGAATCAAGGACCCGAAGTGCTGTTGGAAGGTTTGAATCATAATTTGAGTTACCAAACGGTATTCGATTTTAACGAGCTTATACTCGAATCGAACGGCTCGACGAGACGAATCCAACGAGCCAAAGATCGCAAATTCCGACATCACTTACACTCGAATCTTTTATCTCCTGTTTGTGTGCTAAATATTCGTACAACGCTCAAACGTAAACTTACAAACTCTATCGCCGCGTATATTCTAGCCCGCAACAATATTTATTAATTATTGACTTTTTTTTACAATATTAAAACTATTCTCTTAATTTTTTTAATATATTTAATTAATCCTCTAACTATACTTTTTTACAAAACTATTTTAAAATTAATAATTTTACAAATTCATTTTCTCATTAAATTAGATTATTACACTTTATTATATACTTTATATACATGAACGGTGTTTTAATATTTATAATATTTCATATATTTTTATAATATTTAAAAAAATTTAATTTAATACTATTCTATGAAGGCGCCAAAAGGTATGACTTGTTTGCTCTTTTTTAAATTTCCACCAAATCACGCTCTTATTACTAAATCTACCAAATTGCATGCCGCTTCTTAAAATTTTATAGGCTTGGGAGTATGAATGAGATTGAACAGTATCGTCAAGGATTCCATGTCAGGTGTTTATCTATAGTTTTATTAGGTTTTTATTGTACATTTAGGCCATAAAGGTAAACTCACACACACAACGCATACACAAAGACTCGAACCCAAAACCTCTTAGTTGGAAGCCTAAGCTTTCAACCAATAGGCCAAGGTGAGTTGTGTAAGTATAACTTTATAGTTTATAATAATTTTCTTGCAGGACAAGTTATATATCTAGATATAGACTTGATTTCAAATGACGGATTAACTTGCTCGAATGACAAATGAACTTACCGACTCTCGTTTTTCTCAAATTTGTGCTGGCGTGTTTTTGATCGGGTTGACTGGCCCTTGTCGAATTTAATTTGAATTAGATCGGCATCGAGTTGGGTTTAATTTCATTAAATTAATATAATCGAGTCTCATTGAAACCGAATCAACTCGATTTGAATCAAATTAAGTTTGATTTGAGCTTAAATCTGACCCAAATAATCCCAAATTAATTTTAATTTGAACTCCAATATGTTTTTAATGAATTTTAAATTCAATTCCTAATCAAGCAATCAGATCCGACATTTTAGAATACATTGAAATCTCGACCCTGTCGATTCAATGAATTCTCCTCTATTTAACTTCTTTTATGCAAAATATGGCACCCCTTGGACTCCTCTGCTGTGCAAACCCTCTCCTCTCTGGACAGAAATTGGGAAGGCTGCCATGCTTATCAGACCTAATATTCGTTTTGATATTAATCCTTATAGTTGCATTGCTCTGTTATGGGACCCGTGGTTTCAAGGGGGGACTTTACCCCTTGCTTTCCCGAATTACAATATGGAAACAATTATCAATCATCATGCCAAGGTAACGAATTTTTTGGGGGAGGATGACTGGAAGTTTCCGATCTCTGTTAATAAAGGTTTGAGTTTTGCTCTAGCTCCTTTGGGTTTTATTCCTGAAGCTAAAAACTCCTTAAGTTGGAAAGACAGGGGGATCCCTTATTTCTCTTCCTTTTTAAAGTATTATTATAGAGAGGAAGCAATTGTTGATTGGCATAAACTTGTGTGGCACAAACATCATGCTCTAAAATATTCCATTTACTCTTGGATTGCTCTTAACGATGGCCTAAAAACTACGGAGGAACTCAGGAAGAGGTCTATTTTGGTGTCGCCCAACTGTTTGTTTTGCTTCTCTCATAACAAGACAAATTTCCACATTCTCTTTGAATGTGACTATGCCTTCTCTATCATTAGCAAACTTATTCCTAAGTTGGGTGATTTTCTTTTAAGGCCCAGGCTTTCTCAAGTCTTGCATTACTTGGGTGATAAGAGATTTATGATTAAACTCCCAAAAGACCTGTTATTACTCACTATTTCCTGTGCTTCTTAATATCTTTGGAGGGAGAGAAATGAAAGAAGGTTCAATTTCAAATTTAGAAGTGCCATCACCCTCTGCCATATCATTAAAAATGCGATTGAGGTCAAGGTCTCTACCTGGAAACACAAGGAAAATATGAACATCCCTTGGCGGCCGTAATTCTGGTCAACTGTCTTCTGTTTTCCTGGCACTTTGAACTTCTGCATAATCCTTGGGATTTTCTCACTTACTATCTTGGTTGCCTTTGCTATGGCTTTGCCATCTGGAGCTTATGGTTATTTTGGTATTTTCACGGGATTGGTGATTTTGCTATGTTCTCGGGTGGTTTCTACCGCCTGGAAGACCACTTATTATGGATAATTTTTGCGGTTTTGTCTGGCTGCCTGGAGTCTTGCTTTGAAAATTTTGAAGGATTCTCATCTCCAGTTTTTGGTTGGCTGATCTGTTGCAATTTTGGACTGAAGCTTTTAGAGGTGTACGAGCAAGGACTATGATGTTGCTGCTAATCCTCTCCTCGGATGGCCTTTTTGGCAACCAGGAGAGAGTTCTCGATGTCACTTGGTTGATTTTTTGGACGGTTTGCTTGATTAGCAGTCTGAGTCCTATTTTGGTTTAATCCATCAATTTTGCCGACTGTTTCTTTTACAAGTTCATATGTAATTCCTTTTTTCTATATGGGGGTATAGGTTTTTGGTAATTCCTCTACTTGTGTTTGAGGTTTTGCCTTTTTATTATACCTTACTTGTAATCCTTTTTTTACACAGTAAATACGGGCTTTCTGCCCTCATTTTCCCTAAATTTTTTTTTTCTTAGTCGTGTACTCGCGTGACTTGCCATGCTGGTGTGAATACAGATGGCTTTAGCGTGATCAAGTACATGCAAGCTCTTCCTTTTTCATTAATAGAAAAATCAGAGCAGAGCAAGACTTCAAAAGATGTTTTAGAAGGATTTTGACAAAGCTTTTTGAGAGATTACATCGGCTCTTTTTGGCATTTTTTTTCTTGGGACTCTCGGTTCACACATCTCAAGGCCGCTCCCCCACTTTGGCCTACGCCCCATTTGCAAGCTCTTCCTTTTTCATTAATATAAAATTTGATAAATATTTAATATAATATTGAGTATAGTATTCAAGAAATTAATGTAATTGATATATCATGAAAAACTTATCTACATCGGGCACAAATCTCGAGGCAAAAATCATGTTGGAAACTTCAAAAATTAAATTAAAGGCCATTTGAGCTATGATTTCAATGAAGTTACATTTGAACTGAACGCCTCAGAAATACAACCCAACGACAACAAATTCAACTTAATCTAAGCCCAAATGAGTCCAAATCAAGGACCTGAAGCGCTATTAGAAGGTTTGAACCACAATTTGGATTACCAAACTATTTTCAAACATTATGTGATTATAATAGAATCGAGCGGCTCGACGAGGCGAGTCCAACAAGCCCAAGATCACTGAATTCTGACATAATTAAGACATTCAAATGTCTGACGAATGGTCCACGATCAAGGGATTCAATATCGGCTGTCCATCCAACCACTCCCAATTTACCCTTGATCTTTCAACTATTTATGGGTCATGCCACTCCAGAAATCTAAAAATAGACCCCTCATTTCTCTTTAAAAGGGGGGCTCCATACAAGAGAGCAAGAGAGAGATCAGAGATCGCTCTTGCCTCCTCGTTCCTCCTCAACCATCGCATGAGTTCCGCCGGACCACCGTCAGACGTCGTTGCTCCGCCGGACCACCACTTGAGGCCTTGAGCTCCACCAGGTCACTACGTGACGCTCGAACTTCCGTCGGACCAGCACTTGAGGCCCTGAACTCCACCAGGTCACCACATTGTTGGTTAATTAGGGGGAATTAATGTTGTTTAAGAAGGATTTTTCTTCTAGAGTTTGATTTTCAATTTTTCATCTATGATTTTTAGCTGAAATTGGAGTTCTTTGTTCTTTTTTGGGCTCTAGCAACATCTAGAGAGTTGGGAGAGCCAGATCTTCCTCTCCAATAGAAGATCCAACTGTATATTGTGTTTTTCTTCTGGTATTATCAATTAAATAGGTTTATTTCTAATTGTTTCTTCAAATTCTTCTCAACTCTGTTTTTGCAAAGTGCTGAAATTCAAATTCAACTGGGGAATTCTTGTTTCCTACAAGCATTTCCTATCAAATTGGTATTAATACATTAATTAGTGGTACCTATGACCAGGAGGAAAGTGGAAGTATTGGAAGGAGTGATAGGACAACTAAAATCAGATTTTTGTGGAGAAGATTTCCGAATTTGAAAATCAGTTCTTAATTGTCCGTGAAAAGATGGATGGTAGGTTTGTCGTCGTGGAAGAAAAGTTGAGGAAGTTGTTTAAGGCCAGCCCCAAAACGACGACACCAAAGGCAAAGGGAGCCATCGGTGGCCAAGGAAGTGATGGAAGATTCAAGGGTAACGGAGGGGATCCAAGGGTAAGAAAGTTGAAAATGCCAATTTAGAAAGCCATATATGGGCTTAAGCAAAGTCCAAGGGCTTGGTTTAACAAATTTTATAAATTTCTTGCAAAAATTAGGCTTTAAAGTAGTATTACCAAATATTTAACTTTTCCAAGCATTCAACAACATCTCAATCATGCTAGACATTTATGAAAATATACAAAATAATATATTACTCATTGCAAGTGATCAAGAAGGCATGTCTAAAGTAAAGCATTACTTACAGAAGTATTTTGTTATCAAAGAGAACATTATTACATTTCTGTACTATACATCTTCAATGTTTATTTAGAGAATCCAAGTTAGTCCAAAAAGGTTGGAAAGCATGTCGAAAAATGTTGTGTATGAATTAGAACATATAGGTGGTTGTACATATTTACTTAGATAAAAATGCACATGCATTGTAAAGAAGTTCACTACCTTTTGTGAGAATAACCTGCAATTGGTATCTCAACTAGTGAATAGTTCACTATTTTTTTTTAGTTGAACTTGTTAATAAAATCAACCTATTGTAGCTTCGAAAGGATTGTTTTCGTAGAGAAATATTACACCAACTCAATCTGAAGTGGGAAGTTAACGTTTACATTAAGCCATGTTGATTGCTTGAGTCATGCACACCATGCAATCTACAATTCCATGCTTAAATGGACAGGTAATGAGACCACATTAATTAGAAAAAAAATCATTGATTATCTTTCAGTCTTAAAATACAATGAAAAAATATGTGCTTCAAATGACCTAATCCAGAAAAGCCACAAATTGACGGTCAAGATGACAACACAAATAATGGCATTTAGTAAACTTTAGATCAAACAACTCATATTATGTGTAGGATTCCAGGTTAATGTCATTCATATAACTAAGAAGATTAAATAAATGTCTTGAGAAATTATTAAATAGAACCTTAGTGTCACGGATGCAGCTACATACACCTCACAATATGCTTCATACCCCAAAAGAAGCTCAAAACATATATTCAATACCTCATTACCAAAATACTTCAAGAATGCCTCATTTAACAATTAACAGTAAACCAGATTAACATGAATACATTTTGGCTCAAATCAAGTGCAAATAGCATCAAACATGTCATACCTTATATAGCCTCCAAAGTTGAATTTCGCATCGTATATTTCAACTTAACAAAAAAATTATATGTTGAAAATTTTGAATTGAAAAACATTAAAATGATAAATAAAAAAGTGCAAAGCCCTAAGAGCATCATTAAAATTACCTGCTAATCTGATAACAAAGAAACAATCATATTAGTTAAAGACAAAGGAGTGTTTACTCAATTTATGAGCTAACACAAAATCAAGCTAGTTGGAGATGGTAAAATTTTCAAAAAAAAAACTAGATCCAGCCTCTCAATTGATTTTGAAAAGTTAAGCCATCGAAAAACTATGCCAGGGAACAATTTTCTGCATGTTAAGGTTGAAAAAGGAAAAACAAATTCACACGCAATGCGATTAGATGGAGCAAATTTGAATAAAGCATGACTGACGCGAATATGTATCTATCACCATTTTTTTTTCACAACCACCTAAGCAAATCCTAACCATGCAAACAACAACTTAGATTCCAACGAGCTTTATTTTCATCTGATTTTAATCAAATTACCAGTTTCAAATAATGAAAGAAAGAGACATGCAACTCATCACATTTTTCTTATTTTTTTGGAGCAGTTGAGCATCAAATCACAAATCAAAGACATGCACTAATGCCAATTTTCGAATATAAGACTTTGTTGCTCGTGCCAAAGCCCTCAACCAACGAGCCTAAGGATGGGAAGCAGTATGAAATAAAACTCACTGTGACTCTACAACCATGATTGGAAAATTAAAATCTCCCATCAAGCCCTAAAGTTGGATCTCACATACATAAATAGGCATATCCCAAAGGCATCAGAAAACTGTATCGCTTAGAGTCCAAACCGTAGGCAACATCCTAAGGTTAAGAAATAAGAAAACAACATACCAACCCTAAAACGACAGACTTTCGGTCCTCCTCCAAAACAAATCAACAAAACTATCTACTGCTGCGTCGCACTCTTTGAAATGGAAACATAAATCCGAAAACCCCCTGATCAACCAAATTAAGCGTACAAAACAAGCTAAATCGAAAATAAAATTGATCAAAAAACTCACTGTATCCATCATCAACAAGGTAATTGAAGGTGTGGTTGTCGTAGTTTTACGTGAACTTGTTGTTACTCGCTGGAAGCTTCTGTAGGCATTGCGAGGCGATGCTTGTGAAGTTCCCAGTGAACTCTGTGTACTCCGCCAATATCACCGTCCCTCGAGCCACGAAGCTATAAATCACCAACTGCTGCCCCATCTCTTAATCATCACCTCAGCGTTCCTATAACCCTAGATCTCCGTCAGACAGTGAGGGGTGGTGGTTCATACGGCGGAGATCGAAAAAAAAAAAAATAAAGATGACGCAACCGGGGAAGATTGCTGAACTGCTACGGTCACTCCAATTTTATTAGAGGGGCGTAGAAAGAGCTGAATAGGAATAGTATTCCTGTCTCCTCATTGTTTGGGATGGCAGATACAAAGGCCTTCAGTCGTAAAAATGAAGGTATTATATCAATCGTGAGTGAGTGCGTTCTACGGTTTGAATTCTTGTGCTTTGAAGGGTAAATTGGGAACATAACTAGCAGACGAATGGCACGGTAGTCTTTCAATCTAGAGATTATTAGGTGTGGAGTGCGGACAGGGAGAATCATCGACATAAGTATTGGATACCTAATGGTACCCGCACTCGATACCACTGGATACTACTGAGTACCACTAGGTATCTAGTGTTTGTGCGAATAGTGCGCACTCTGCACCTAATAATTTTTCCAATCCATGAGCTATCACACAATATAAATTTTTTTAATATATATTTAAATCTTAACTTTATTATTTATGAAATATAATATTTCATTAATAAAACTCTTAATAATGTGATAGACGTGGCACATTCGTTGAGTGATCACATTTTTATATATGTCCACCTCATTTATTATTGGGAGATTTATCTAAACATCTCAAATTTGTTCTTTATGATATATAAGACATCTTTAATGAAGCTCTCAATGTGATGGTGTATCGCGGCAAAAGCTTGTTGAGATATCACACTCCGCCAACAACGTTGTGACACTGGCTTCTTGAGCAACCAAAAAATATGGAAATTTTGGTGAAATCTTTTCGAACATGTTGGAAAAGACATCGATTGATATGACAGTGAGTGAAATATAAAGATAGAGAAGGCAGAGACTTGGAACGAATGTTAGGAAGGAGGGTTAGGAGGGAATGGAAGTATCAAAGATAGAATGGTAGAGAGGAAGAGAGAGGAGAAAAAATAGGAATGTGGCGAGGAGAAGGGAAGGCGACGTAGTTTTTTTTTTAGTGATGGTGCATTTGAAAGGAGAGAAGCATAAAGGGAGGGCAGGGCATTAGTGTTGGAGGCAGCAACAAGGATGGATATAGATGAAAAAGATAAGTCATCATATGTATATGTTGCAACTCATCAGTTTCATCAATCAAAAGTTTCAATAATGTAGTGCTAAATATACAGTGTAAATAATGATGTTTACGTTTTAAATATTTTGAATGCCGTGATGTGACAATCATCGCTTAATCATCGTTGTCCTATCATCATTGTCACCTATTTTGACTCTATTTCTTCTCAATCAATCTCTATTATAGTTATGAGAGGTCAAATTAGTTTTCCCAATACATCCCCTCCAATTTAGATAATGAGTAGGTTTTAGTAATCATACTCGCAAAAGTGAAACCAATTTTTCTTTCGAGGTTTGATAAACTCATTACATGAATAATTAAATACGAAACAAATAGAAAATAACTTTTTAGTTTTTATACATGAGTGAAAAAGAGGGCTACATCTCCTGTCGCTTTATGGTGAACAAAAATGGGAAAGAGCATTTTTTTTTGGGAAAAATTGTGGGCGTAGCCCATTTCCATTAATGAGGAACTAGTTACAAGTGTAAAAAGAACAAGGTGTAACCCCAAAAACAAAAAAGATCAACCGAAAAAGTCAAAAGAGACAATGTGTAAACAACTACACATACAAAAAGACTAAGAAACAAAAAGGAAAAACAGAACAAGTCTACGTACCCGAAGGATAGACGGGCTTAGTCAAAAAGAATTGGCGCATTCAGAGGAATCCTCTGGTTGCAAAGGTAGAAGCAACTGCAATGAATAAGAGACTAAACTCTCTGCCGTCCAAGCTAGGGGAATAGAGGCAATGGAAAAGAATATAAACTCACAAAATTTTTTAGACTAAAAAAGATTTTAGGAGGTAACTATTTATTAAGTGTATAAAGATAATTTTTTATGCATGCCTAAATGATATATATTCATCAACTAAAATTTTCGAGTTAATAATTATTTACTTTATATATATACACAACGAGTTAAATGTGGTCAAATTGACAATTGATTTGTCAAGTAAAAAAACAAAAGAAAAATCAAAGTTGAACAGCAGAACCTAATGCTACTTTTTGGCTATTTCCGCGTTCAGAAACGCAAGAAAGACTCCTTCCCCTATCAAGCACGGGACATTTGCCTTAACTTCGTCAACAAGTCTTCCATTATGTATATTATAATTTATGGATTTTACATGCATAATATTTAAAACTTCTCTATTTATATAACTAACACCTAAACCTTACTATTTATATTTCTACCACCTAAAAGCCTTATCCCTGATCAAATATAACACTCTGTTTCTCTCTCGTCAAAATCAAACTCCATAAGTTGTATTTCTGAGATGTTTACTTCGCTATCGCCTCATCCTTGCTCGGCCTCAAAACCACCTCCGCCATGACCTTCGACGAAATCGCTTCAATGATCTTGCAGCGACCTGAACCAGCCGGTTGAAACCTCCTGCTCGATATCAAGCGCATCATCTCAGATTCAAAACTGATCAAATCAACCAAATTGAAATCACTCCACCGGCTCCAAAAATGACTTGGAAAATGAGTATCTGGTGCTTGAAGTTGTGTTGCGGCATCGCCTGCTTGCCGAAGGCGGCCAATTTCAGTCTCTTCGCCCAGCAAAAGCTGGACATGGGGCCGCCGGTTGGGGAGTGCTCGAGCTCGATATAAAGGTCGAGACCGGAGTCCCTACCCTCTTCCATGATTTTGACGAAGTATTTGAAGAAAGACATGTCGTGAAAGCTACCGACGAAGAAGAAGGTTTTGTATCTAGGTTTGTTCTTATGATCAGCTTGTAATCAATTAAAAAGGGTGCTGGAGATGGCTTTTGCCTGCTTGTGGTTGCTTCATACATTTGATGTTCTTCTTAGATGGCTTTTGGCGGCTTCTGCCTCTATTTCAATTTGATGGCTGCTTCCTTATTTATTTACAATCAAACTTATTGATAATAATTTTCTTGACCAATTCAACCCAGACACATGTTCAATGGTCTTCGGAAGTATTCCAATAAGAGAACTGTAATTGATTAAAAGAAGTATAGATTGAGCTGGAGCTTCACACGAAATGTTGACCATGTCGGAGAAGGCAAAGGGATTCAAACGTAAAAAAGGGAGCTACTATGTTAGAATATATTCGCACAAGCTGGAGAAGACAATTCATGCGCGAAATATAGCTTTCGGGGTTTGATTTTGACGGGAGAGAAATGGAGTGTTATATTTGATGAGTGATAGGGCTTTTAGGTGGTAGAAGGGTAAATATTAAATTTTTGGTGTTAGATAAATAAATAGATAAGTTTTAAGTATTAGCTACGTAAAAAACTCCTATAATTTATCATTAATAATTAAAAAAACTCATACGCTAGGGTTCTAGAAACAGAAGCTAATGAGATATTTTATTAGTTTTATTCAAATATAATTTATATGTGTTGCGGGCAGCAGTCCGGCAAAGCACAGGGCGTCAGGTGGTGGTTCGGCGGAGCAACGACGTTAGGCGGTGGTCCGACAGAGCACATGACGTAAGGTGGTGGTTCGGCGGAGCAACGACGTTAAGTGGTGGTCCGGCGAAGCACAGGGCGTTAGGTGGTGGTCTGGCAGAGCGACGGCATTCGGCGGTGGTCCGGCAGAGCACAGGGCGTCAGGTGGTGGTTCGGTGGAGCAACGGTGTTAGGCGATGGTCCGGCAGAGTACAGAGCGTCGGGTGGTAGTTCAGCGGAGCAACGGTGTTAGGCAGTGGTCCGGCGAAGCACAGGGCGTCAGGTGGTGGTCCGGCGGACGTCCGACGTTGGTGGAGTGGCGTTGGTTCGTCGGAACTCCGGCGGTAGTCCGGGGAAACTTCGGCGGTGGTCGAGGAGGCAAGGAAGCAAGAGCAACCTTCGATCTCTCTCTTTTTCCCTTAGGCTTAGGGGGACCCTTTTCAAGGGGAGAGGGAGCTCTATTTATAGATTTTGGGAATGGCATGGCCTGTAAATAGGTGGAGGATCAAGGGTAAGTTGGGAGTGGTTGGATGGACGGCTGATCTTGAATCCCTTGATCATGAATCGTTTGATGGACATTTGAATGTCTTAGTGATGTCGGAATTTAGTGATCTTAGGTTCGTTAGATTCGTCTCATCGAGGCGCTCGATTCGACCATAAGTTTGTTATGTTTGAAAATCATTTGGTAATCCAAATTGCGGTTTGAACCTTCCAACAGCGCTCCGGGTCCTTGATTTGGACCCATTTGGGCTCGGATTGGTTGAATTTGGTGTCGTTGGGTTTGTATTTTCGAGACGCTCAGTTCGACTATAAGTTTGCTGAAATCGGAGTTCGGATGCTCTTGATTTTAATTTTGAAAGTTTCCAAGTTTATTTTGCTTTGAGATTCGTGCCCGATCAAGATAATTTTTGGACGATGTATCAACTTGTAATGTCATAAAAATATAATATAATATAATATTATTGTTTTAATAAATTATAATGAGTTATATAAAATTTAAAAGTTAAATATTAATAAAATTTCATAAATAACTAAAAGTTTAGAATCCCACACATTAAAAGGGTCTTGTTCAGATACGAATCTCGAGGCATGTCCAAATTAAACATTTCAAAATTAAATTTGGGACCATCCATACTATGATTTCTACAAAACTGAATATCTTGAAGAGAAGAACCCAATAACACCAAAATTGATCCAATTTGAGCCCAAATCAAGAGATTGAAGCATATTTGGAATATTCAAAGCATAAATTGGATAATCAAATGCTATAAAAATATAACATACTTATAGTCAAATCGAGCGGCTTGATGATGTGAATCCAACGAGCCCAATATCACATAAATTCTGACATAAACTCGGCACATAAATGCTTGTCAAGTGTTCTATGATTGAAGGGATCAATATGTGTCATTCGATGAATTACTTCGAATTTGCCCCAGATCTTCTCCAAATTTATTTGGCATATCACTCTAAATTATCTATAAATAAACACCCTTTTCCTACATGAGAAAGGGGACTTAGACCTTTTGCAAAAGATTGGAGAGAGTTATGTGGCTTCAAGGATCTAAAGCTCCACCCAGGCACCACAGCCGGTGAACCACCGCCGATCGCAATCGGACTTCTACCCGACCATCTTTAGACCACCGTCTTACTGCCAGACTTTCACCTGGCTGTTGATCACCGCCGGACCTCCCCCTTGTAGCTGACCATCGTCGGGCCTCCGTCCGGCTGTCACTGACACACCACTCTAACCTAATTCATTGTCCACCGACTATGGTCCATCCAATTTTTGTCACCCGTGGACTACGATCCCTCTGACCTCGATCTCTCACCTGCCAACTACGATCCCTAGCTCTGACCACCTTCTCCTGCGGACTATGGTCCCTCTGACCTCCGTCTCTTGTCGACTACAGTCCCTCCGATTTTCCCTCACGCTCGCTCTAGTATCATCTTCCTTTACCTCTTATAAGATTTCACAGTTAAGGCTATCAACTGATCCAAGCTGTGTAAGAGGGCATCGACAAACCTAACAAAGGTCGGATCTGACAAAGCTTACAAGTAAGGGCTTTGATGAATCTAGACAACCCTTAATGGAATTAACAATGTTAGATGATGTAAATAATGAACTTAGGCATTAAATATGTAAATTTTAATATTATAAAAAATATGTGTATAAATCCCCATATTTTACTAAAAAATCAAATATTTCAATTTCAGAAACCAATTATGTCTTTATATTACAATGATTTTGTTGAAATTTAGGTATCACTATCTTAATGTGGATATGAAAATATGTCCTTAATTCAATAATAGTTAAGTGGTACATATTCTTTAGTTCTCCTTTCGTTGCGTGTTCAAAAATATGAGTCGGTTGAGTGTGTATTTTACATTTTAATAGTGTACAAAGATTCAACACACACAGATGAAAGTAATAAGACAAAAAAAATTATGTAGAAAACTCAGAAAGGGAAAAAAAAACACAGGGCATTCCTTATTGAAAAATCCACGTACAATATGACAACTAATACAAAAATCCTCATCTCTTCATAGTTGAAAATGAGGGAGAATACAAAAATCAAGCATCCATAGAGAAACAGTGCATATCCAATGACAGAGCTTAATTTTTTAAATAGTAATTATAGAAATAGATGTCTAGAGATGGACAAACATGTAACAATTCAAATTTATGAAAATAATTGAAAATGAAAAAAAATTGAATTCCTATTTGAACTGGAGCTAGCGCTACGACGTTAGCCCTAAAGTACATTGTTATTTTTTTTAAGTACTTGTAAACAATTATAGTTAATTCTTTTCACTGAAGGAGGAGAGAGAAAGAAAAATCTAAATTTTTAATATATGAATCGCTTTGCGCATTTATAAAAATTATTTAGATTGAAATAGGTGATTCTAATTCTATCTTTGTTTTCAAATATTTTGATTTTAATCGCTTATTTCTCTTCAATTTTATTTTACTTTTTTTTTTGAACTTTTAATACACAACTTTTTATATGTTATTGAAAGTATTACTTGAATATTTTTACTGCAATATTTATGAATTTTATCAAGTAAAATAGAAGTTATTGAATTTGGTATAATTTATACTATAGAAAAATTGGTATTTTTATTTAAGAATACTATTAATGCAACCATTGAGAATGAAAATATATATATGATTGGGTAATAGCTAGTCACTATATTTTTTTATTATAATATGTGTAAGAGATAAATAAAGACTTGTTGACCCATTGGTTGAAGATTGATTAACTTGTATAAGATAGTCGTCCGACGAACATTCCTTTAAATATTATGATGTGGTGTTATACTCTACCATTGTATTATTTTACTGTGTAGTATTTTACTAATTAAAAATTCTAATACTTTTGCATATGAGTTTTACTATTTCTGCACTAATTCTTGACCATATGATTGTTACTATTGAATTGATTAACGACAAGCATTCTGCTTTTTTATTGTGTTTTGAATTCAGTTATAAAATTTTAGTGATTCGTTGGACCTTTTAGTTTATTATATATGATTTAAATAATTTCATGTTAGGAAAGGGATTGCGGAGTATGAGAATGATCAGAATTTTCTCATGTCATGTTTCTTTTAATTTTAGTTATTCTTTGTACTTATGAATGGAATGGTGTATTGTGATTATATAAGTCATAAGTATTGTATATAATTTATTTTCAGGTTAATAAATATAGATATGTATTGATATCTTGAATTATATAATATATTTCTGTTATTTATTATTGATAGATGAAATTAAATAGCTCTGATTGTTAAAAAGATAAAAAAAGAATTCATCCAAATTATATTATAGGGCGTGACAACAAATACCAAATAGTAGGGTCAAATCTTGTTAGTATTCTATAGATGCTTGTGATTTCTGATGCTGGTCCTTAGTGGTGATGATGATTGTCTGTAGTGATAACCAGTGGTGATGGTTGACGATGATGGTTGGGAAATACAAGATTGTTCTCTCTATAGCTTATAAAAAAAATGCTTTCTTTCTCCTCCTCCTCCTCCCCCTCCATGTGAAGAATGAATGCTTATTTATAGGTTATAATGAGTCACATGCTCTATACATATAGAGAAAACATATGGCAAAGTTAGAGTGTTTCATCAAACGGTCCATATTGATTCCTTCGATTATAGAACATTCAACAAACATTTAAAAGCCTTAATGATGTCAGAATTAAGTGATCTTGAGGTTGTTGGATTTGTCTCGTCGAGCCCCTCGATTCAACTATAAGCATGTGATATTTAGAGATTATTTGGTTACCCAATTAATGCTTTAAAACTTTCAAATATGCTTATGTCCCTAGATTTGAGCTCATTTGGACTCGGATTGGACCGATTTTGTTATCATTGGGTTCGTCTTGTTAAAAATCACTCAGATTGTAAGCTTGTTGAGGCGAAGTTTAGATGATCCTACTTTTTTTTTGGAGAATGTTAGGGGCTGCGAACATGAGTAATCGGGAGGAATTGATTCGCGTCTACCAATGAGCTGCACGCGAGAGCTCATCCTACGTTTAATTTTAAAAAATTTCAATTAAAATGTGACATGAAATATGTACCCCATCAAATTAATTTTTAGTGACACGTGGCTTTCTATTATTTTTAAACAATAAAAGATTTCTTCTATTATAAATTAAAAAAATAAATTATTTAAAACTTAGAATAAATGTTTGAGATATTTTCATATATGTTTAAATTTTAAATAAAAAAATTTAAACGAGAAAATAATTTCAAAGTAGTTTTCAGGTTATCCACTCTTTTTTTTTTCTCTCCCTTCAATATTTCTTACTACACGCCACATAAATGAGATAATTTAGTACTAAACTATAGCAAACATAAAGAATATTAGTGTAAATACTTTTTATAATTTGTTATTTTTATTGAATGTTTTTTAACAAATATAAATAAACTTTATAAATTATTCGACATCATAAATAATAATAATGAATACTAATTTTACACCAATATTTCTTAAAATGAAGAAAATATCATTATAAATTTTCATAAAAATCAGACAATATTATTAGAACTTATTACGATATTTAATTTAAAATTGCCTGCCAAAATTTCATAATTAAAGCTGTATAAACACAAGATTTTCCAACAAAATGCTAGCTAAATTGTCGACACCCTGTCAAGGCATGATGATGTAAGATAAATTTTATTTTATTTGTAATTTCTTAGATAATTATTCTTTTTCCATTTTTAAATTTTAACCGTTAGCAAAAATAATAATTTCAGTCAAATCATGCATGCGATAAATCAAGGGGGTTTATTTCAAAATTCCGTAATGTTTTTGATATTTTCCTAATAATGAGGGTTTTTATGTAACTAGAATTTTACCAACCCTTTTTCACTTTCAGAGTAAATTAATGTAGTAGTTTAGGCTTTTTAATATTTAGAACAAATTAATCACACTAACGATTTATTTAGGGAGGTATATATTAAATATTTACTAAATTCTTTCATAAAATTTAATCAGGACTTGTTTTATGTATAATAATTATAATTAATCTAATGACTATTAAATTATTGGGTTTTGATGCTGTTTCAGAAAAAAACCTTTTTTTTATAAAGGAAAAACTGTGCCGCCATTAACCACAATTTTTTTTTATTACAATATTATCCTAAAATACAGAGATAAAACGATGAAAAATAAGAGAAATTAACGCGCCACGTCATCCAACGTGGCGTGTCCGAATTGAACTCCGGAAGTAATAATTTTCCCGGCTAGGTGGATGGTGCGGCGGATTCCTTCTCCTCCACCACTTTAGCCACCGTGGCCTCCAACATCTCCTCTTCCCCTTTCGCCGAATTCAACTTGGACTCCATTAAAGCTTGAATCAAGTTCGTAAGACAGACCTCCACACTTCCGGCCACTTCCGTTACCTTCTTTGGCATCAGATTCTCAGCCACATCCGCCGGCGTTATATTCCTTTCCTCCAATAGCCTCTGTATCTTCTCGAACAGAGTATGCTCATTGATCCCTAAATAGTTCCTTGCCAGAACCTTAAACCCTTCGAAATCACAGTAAGAAAGCTCAATGTGCCGATCCATTCTCCCCCTCCTTATCAGCGCCGGATCCAGCTTCTCCACAAAATTGGTCGTGAAAACCACCAGCCTCTCCCCACCGCACGCCGACCATAAGCCGTCGATGAAATTGAGAAGCCCTGAGAGTGTGACCTTACTTTCTGTATTCTCCTCGCTTCCTATCTTCTTCTCCTCCTCTTCCGACTTCTCTTTCTCCTTCTTCCTCTTGCCGGAGAGATCGAGAGAGCAATCGATGTCCTCGAGGACAATAATCGCCTTCCCGCTGATCTCGAGCAACAGCTTTCGCAAAGAAGAGTTGTTCTTCACTGCGGTGAGCTCAAGATCGTAGACATCGTAATCGAGCAGATTAGCCATGGCGGCGATCATCGTCGACTTGCCAGTCCCGGGCGGGCCGTAAAGGAGATACCCCCTTTTCCATGGCTTGCCAACACGGGAATAAAACTCTTTCCCACGGCTGAATGCAATCAGATCATCGACGATGTCGCGCTTCTTCTCCGGATCCATGGCGATGGTTTCGAAAGTCGCAGGGTGCTCAAAATTGACATGACTCCACCCCAGCTTTCGAAAATCATAGCTATCATAACTGGTATTGTTCGTATAAAGCCGTCGCACGCGGTTTTTGAGGCCGATGGCTTTGCCTTCGTCGAGCACGTGGCGGAGATAAGATTTGGCGACGAGGTCGCGGTGTCGGCGGTGGAAAGAAAGGCGGTAGAAGCGGCGGTCGGGGGGAGATGGGTAGAAGGAAATAGCATTGGAGTTTGAAGGAGCGATCTGAGAGGACCAATACAGTTTGGCGCCGGAGAAAGAGTCGATGACCTCCTCGTGGTCGTCCATGGCAAGTATGAGGGCAGAGCCGGAGCCGGAGCCGGAGCCAGAGCCGGAGCCGGAGCCTTCACGGTCGGAATCCGCCTTCAGACGTCGAGCGTGTTTGGAGCAAGAGGAAGCCGAGAGGTAAGATTCGACGGCGGCGTAGGCCTCGCTACGCTTGAGGCGCTGGCCAGTGTACTCGAAGAAGGTGATCTCGATGTAGGGATAGAAGAAGGAGACGAGCTTCATGGCGTGGACGCCCAAGCGGTCACCGAGAATGCTGGAGAAGTACTGCCGGAACATTGCCCAGAGGAACATTGCGCTCGCCAGTGCAGAGCCCCATCCCGCCCACTTTTCCTCCATTCCCATTCCTGCTCCCTCTCTCTCTCTCTTTCTGTGGTAAGGGTTAGCGCGCTAAGCATGCTGTATTTTATAGGCTTTGGAGTTTGGAGTAGCCGAGTAGGAATCAGATTTAACAGTATCGTCCAAAATTCCATGGCATGTGTTTATTTATTTTTTTAAAATTATCACTTTATAGTATAATTCTTGCAGGACAAGCAATAGTTTTAAAATTTTTGTAAATATTTTCTTTAAAAATTTAAATTAATTTCGAATGACGAATTGACTTGCCGACGTCCCGAAGACCGAACACCGTAGACCGAGTCATCCAAGCAGACCTTTCTGAACCGAATAAAGGCAATTATATGAATAAATGTAATTATAGAGAGATTTAAAAAGGCCCAATATCGTAAAACTGAATTATTGGGTTTTAATATTTTTTTATTTTGTTCGAAAAATCAGAAAATATTTTCAGTTTTCTACTTTTCTAAAGTAAAGCAGAAGAAATTTTTTTATTTTCTTCGACAAACAAATTTTGGTTTTCTAAAAATATTAAAAAAGTTGTAGAAGAGAGAAAGCAGGAGGAGATAAATAAATTGAGGAAATAGAGAAATAAAATAAGAGAGATAAATAAAAAAATCAAAACTTTTTTTCTTCAAGTTGTGTTGGAGAGGAGGTAATTCAGAATTTTTTTAATTTTATTTTGTTAAAATATTTAATGTAAATATTTTTTCTTTCTTTTTAATAAATAATTTAGAATATTTTTTTTGAGTTATTATGTGTTAAAAAATTTTACAATTTAATTTACCATATTCAATTTAAAAATATATATTTTTTCATAATTTTTTATTCATAACATATTATTATTATCTTAAGTTTATATTGTTTTGAATAAAATAATATTTTAAATAAACATTTATCTTTTTTTCATTAAATTTAGATAGTAACATAATTTTTAGTAAATATAAATAAAAAATTACGTTATATTTTTTCTAATATTACGATATATTAAAAGTAACTTAAATTTCTTTAAAAATATTATTTAATTAAAAATTAAATTTAGTATTTATTAGTACTAATTATTAAATTCATTTTAATTCATTAATGAAAAAATAAGATAAATATTTATATAAAATATTATTTTCCTTAAAAGAAGATAAATTTAAAATAATAATAATATATTATGAATAAAAAATTATTAAAAAGATGTATATTTAAATTCATTATGATAAATTAATTTGTGAACTTTTTTGACAGATAACTACTCATAAAAAAATTTCATTTTAAATTATTTATTAAAAAATATGAAAAAATATTTGCTTTTAAGATTTTAATAACAATAAATACATAAATTCTATTGTACCTCCACTCCAACACAACATAAAAATAAATAGTTTTTTAATTTTTTATTTATTGAAGTCAAAAGTCTGAACTCTTTTACTTGGGACTCCAATATCAATTGGTATAACTACTTATGTTCCAAAGCATAGGTTGTCAGAGTTTCTCATCTAGGAGTTCTTGTGGTGGTTCGATAAGCCCAAAGGATATTTTGGAGTTATTCAGTCCATTGCCCCCCATCCTTCCCTAGGTGTGTCTTCAGCCCTTTCAAAATTGTCCAATTTGTAAATTTCATTTGCCTATTTGCCCTAGGATGGGCAACAACTGTGTGGATTAGCTGAATATGAAAATCCTACAAAAAGATATAAAGATCTTTCCAGTAATCTGTGTCTCGTTGTCTATGATGACCCTTACAGGAATGCTAAAGTGATAGATTATGTTTTTCCATAAGAACTGCTTAGCATTAGATTCAGGAACCTTCGTTAGAGGTTCTGCCTCCACGAGTAATCTACATCTAAAATGATAATTTTTTTATGTCTACTGGCTATGGGGAAGGGTCCTATTATATAAATTTACCTTTGAGCAAAAGATAAGGGCTCTGAAGTGATTCAAGCTCTAAAGCAGGTGTATGAGCGAGATTAAAATGTAATTGATAGTTTTCACACTTTTGAGTTAACTCAAGTGCATCCTAGTTCATTATAAGCCAATTAAATCTGAACCTTATGATCTTATAGGCTAGTGCTTTTCCTCCCAAATATTCTCCACATACTCCTAAATGAACTTCTCGAAGTGTGTAATCAACTTCTGAAACTGGGAGACATTTGGGGTATGGTCCAGTGAATGCTCATTTATACAACTCACCACCAATAATAGTGAAATTTGATTCTTGTCTTAGAAGTCATGTTGTAGCCATTGAGTCTTTAGGAAGCAATCTATTCTGTAAAAAGAATAATATGAGATCGATCCATGAAGCCTCTATTAATTCATCGATTGATTGTATGATTCACAAACCTTGGATACTTAAAAAATGGATCTATTTGATACACTTCCTCTTGTAGACATCTCCTGTCATTGATGTAGAAAGTTTAGAAGGTGCACTAGCTCGTGCATTTTGCTCTCGAAGAATATGAATGATCTGATGCTGCTTTATACGGGCTAAGATCAACTTTACGATGTTGCATTATTGGGCCAGTTACAGATTGTGGATGTCAAACTCCCCCTCTATCTGAGAGGCGTCCAATTGCAAATCAGTGTGAACTACTAAGTTCTGCACCTCACAATCAATTATCAGCATTAGCCTGACAATAAGAGCCTCATACTATGTTGTATTATACATTATAGGGATTTTAAGTCAGAGCCCATACTCAAGAGTAACTTATTATGGAGAGATCAAAAGAATTCTTGCTCCAATGCCAGAACTTTTAGAAGCTTCATCAACATATAAAGTCTAGTACGGGGGCGAAGGAGAAACACTTGGTGGCTTGTTATATACGTGAATAATGCATTCAACTATAAAATCTATAAGTGCCTGAGATTTGATATCAGGTATAGGTAGGTAGCGGATGTCAAACTCAATAAGCTCAGTAGACCACTTGATGAGTGCAAGATTCTTTTGACTTTTGTAGGATACTTTTTAGCGATAAATTTATGTAGACTTAAATTATATGGGCATTTAAATAAAGGCATAGTTTTCTAGCAAAGTAAACTAATGTCAAAGATATTTTATCAACTAGTAGATAACATCCCTTTACTTCAGATAAGATCTTACTAACTTAATAGATGGGGCATTATACAATATTTTCTTCTTGTAACAAGATCGGACTGATAGCTTGGGCGTAAACAGTCATATATAAATATATTTTTTCTCCTAATATTGGTTTAGAAAGTAGTTACAAAGGTGTCAAATACTTTCATAGTTGTTCGAAGGTCTCTTGGCATTCATCGATCTATTAGAATCTTGAGCTATGAGCACCTTGGAGTATCTTGAAGAAATGTTGATATTTATCTTCTGAACGGGACAAAAAATGAGACAGTGTTATAATCACTCCATTTAATTTATGGAATTTTTTTATATTCTTTGGGGGCACCATGTCCCTTATTTCCTTGATTTTTTCAGGATTGAACTCACTTCCTCGATGGGTTACCATAAACCCTATGAACTTTCTAGATGCAACTACAAAAGCACACTTGGCAGGGTTGAGTCGCATGTTATAGCATCATAGTAGGTTGAAGCACTGTTCTAAGTTAGATATATATTAAGATATTTTTAAGACTTTTCACCAATATATCATCAATATATACTTCCATAGAGCACCAAATAAAGTTTTTGAAAACCTTATTCATAAGGCGTTGATATGTGGCTCCAGCATTTTTGAGTTCGAATAACATCACCAAATAGCTATATAACCCTTTATTTGTTCAAAAAGTCATTGCATCCTCATCAATAGTATCCATCTTTATTTGATTGTAGTGAGAGTAGGCATCCAAAAAGCTTAACATCTGATGTCCGAAGGTGATATCGATCAACTGGTTAAAATGAGGAAGCAAAAAGCTATTTTTTGGGCAGGCTTTATTGAGATATGTGTAATCTACATATTCTCCAAATTCCACTTGCCTTTCATACCATTATTATATTTGACAACCAAGTGGGTAGTACACTTCCCTTATAAATCCATCTTTCAAAAGCTTATCAACTTCTTGTTCAATTACTTGTTGACGATCTGATGCAAAATTTTATTTCTTCTAGATTATTGGCTTGCATGTCTGGTTAAATTTTAGGGAGTGTATGATTACTTTAGGGTCAATTTCGAGCATATATACCAAACTTCATGCAAACATATCCTGATTCCTATAAAGAAAATATATTTTTTTTCTCTTCATCTGAGAGAAGAGATCTGATCTGTATAGTACTTAAAGGGTGTTATTCTGATATGGATATAGAAGTGAGATCTTCTACAGGAGAAGCCCTCTGGGGGATATCCTCATTCTGGATATCAAAATCTTCAATGCTCAAGGTAACTGATGGCCACGATTGAGCCTGCCTAAGATTACAGGTTTGTGCTACTTATTGATATCCACATATAATACTGACTCTCGCTAGGGTAAGAAACTTCATTTTAAGGCAGGAGATTGAGACGTTGATTTAAAAAATTGATTAGCATGGTCTTCGAAAGAGAGCATTATAAGTTGATTCTTACTTTACTATAATGAATTTGATAGAGTGTTTAGTATGTCGAGAAAATTCTCCAATTACAATTGGGAGACTGATTGTCCCTTCTAATCATATAGGTCGATTGTCAAACCCATACAGTGGACCTGCATTAAGCTGAATATTATCTATAGTAAGACCCATATTTTAAAAAGTAGAGTAGAACAAGACATCCACAGAGCTTTCATTATAATCAAGAATACTTTTGACTTTATAATACGGGTCATCAATCCCCGCATTAATCACAATCGAATCTTGATGAGGGATTTTTACTTCCTCCAAATCAGAATTATCACAAGTAATATAATGATCAAAATGAGTCTTCTTTGGTGTTGAATTTTCATCTACAACCAATAAGACCTAATCAGATAATAATGGGCCTCCTACGATGGTGTCAATCTCACCAATATTAGACGATTATTCAACGGTTATCTCTGTTGTTATTAATTTTTCCCCCAAGTGGGACGAGCTTCCTCTTCAGCAGGTGGATATCAAATAAACCATCGAAGATAACCTTGATGAATAAGCCATTCAATTTCATCCTTGAGCTACTTATATGCTTCGGTAGTGTGACCACAACTACGATGAAAATGACAGTATTGATCCTGATTTTATGTATTCGACTTCAAAGGATTAAGCCACTTCACATTCTACTGATCTCGGATGATCATCAATACATTTACCCAAGATACATATAGTGGTGTATACTCCTCGTATCGAGTCTCCCGTCATGGCATTGGAGGCCTATGAAGAAGATTATTCTTCCCTTATTTCTTTCATTGTGAGAATGAATTATTCATGTCAGGTGCACTTTTGTGCTTTTCATTTGTTTGCTTAAACTGCTTGTTATGGGCATTTATGACTTTATCTGTAGAGATTAGTACATCCATATGATGGATCAAGTCGGCATATGAATGAATTGTGGCTCGTATGACTGTTGAATAAAAGGGGCCAGGACGAAGGCTTTCGAGTAAGACTCCTCTCCACAATTAAGGATCTACTCGTAAAAATTTTCAAGCATGAGTGGAAAATTATTGAAAATACTCTTTCAGCTATTCTCTTTCATTTTGGTGGATCCTGAAGAGGTGAGAAGAATCCTTAGTAAATTTGATTGACAATAAATTATTCGATGAACATTTTACCTAATTTGATGAATATTGAGATAGTTTTGACTGGAAGTGAATAGAATCACGTTCGAGTTTATCCTTTGAGGATAGTAAGAAATTTCTGGTAGAAAAGCATGTTTGAGGCTCACTGGATATGCATAATGGTTCTATAATGATCGATATGCTCGTACAGGTCAGTTGTCTCATTGTATAAATTGATGCTTGATAATTTGAATTCTGCTTGAATGGGGTGTTGGAAAATGACTTCAATCAAATGTGATAACTCATATAAGTCCCACTAATGAAGAGATTATCTTACACCTCCCACGGGGAAGTCTTCTCAAACCAATCTTCACAGTTCATATCGTAGGGCATTGCGAGGGAGCTCAATAATGTGTGCTCGTACTAAGTCTTCAGGGATGTCCTGAGGAATATGAGGTTGCTGACCTGTATACGAAGGATGAGTAGAACTTACAGTGTTAGTAGGTTTGTTTTCTTGATGTGATTGTAGATGCCTCATTGGCAAAGGAAGAGGAATCTCTACATGAAGATGTTCGAGTTGAACATCTTTGGCCAGTAGTGGATCTCAAGGGAGAATAACCTCCTCCTATTGTGCTAGCACCGGTTGTCGAGTCTCTCGTAGGAGTTGAATGATCTTATTTTGAGATTCTTCCATCTTTCAAATATGTTCTTCTAGGGAAGGTCATGAAGTTCCTTCTCTAATAGCATTTTTTCTCCTAGGATAAAAAGAGACGGATACTTGACTTCCATGATTCATAGACTAATTCCTGGATTGGTGGGTGTTGGATCGGGAGGTTCCTAAGATGTGATTGCTACGTCTATTGGCCATTAAAGAAATACTTCCCCAAATAGTGCCAAATTATTGCGGGTTAGAATATAAGCTGCAATAAAGTTAGAAAATTTTCATCTTAGTGTTGTGCGAATATCCAACACACAAATAGATGGAAAATTTAACAACAAAATTTTTATGTCAAACCCCTGAAAAAGGAAAAAATCACGGGGCCACGACCAGTTGAAATGATTCCACTAGTGTTTGCTTAGATTACAAGTGGCTGACTCATCCTTAAAATTGAGGACGGATATATTATAATAATCAACTCCCAGATTGAAAATCAGTTGCAAATGGAGACCAAAAATCAAGCGACGTTTGGTGGCCAGGTAGAAATCCAGCTTCAATTGACGGTCATGAAGAACTCCGGCACCAATCGATGGCCGGGCAGAACTTCTGCATCAGTTGGCAATCAGGCAGAACTTCTGCATCAGTTGGCAATCAGGCAGAACTCCAGCGTCAATCGGCTGCTGGGTGGAAATCTGGCAGTGGTCGAGGAGTAGTCTTGTGGAAAGAAATCTCTCTTCCTTCCCTTCCTTTTCTTCCTTCTCTTCTTCCTTCATTGCTTACTTCTCTTCTCTTATTGCTTGGGTCCCCTTTCATGAGAAATGAGAGGTCTATTTATAGTTTTATGAGAGTGGCATGACTAGCAAATAGGTGGAAGATCAATGGTAAATTAGGAGTGGTTTGAATGGATGACCGATGTTGAATCCCTTGATCATGGGTCGTCTATTGGGCATTTGAATGTCTTTATGATATCAGAATTTAGTGATCTTAGGATTGTTGGATTCGTCTCGTCGAGCTGATCGATTTGATTTTAAAGTACATTACATTTGGAAATTGTTGATAATCCAAATTATGAATTGAACCTTTCAAATGCACATTAAGGTCATCGATCTGGGCACATTTGGGCTCGGATTGAGTCGAATTTGGTGTCGTTGGGTTTATATTTTCGAGATATTCAGTTTGAATATAAATTTATTGAAATCGAAGTTCAAATAGTCTCTAATTTAATTTTTGAAAATTTCAACTTAATTTTACCTCTAAAATCGTGCCCGATATACTTTTTTGATGATAGATCATTAAGGAATACTAATTTTACACCAATATTTCTTTAAATGCAGAAATATCGTTATAAATTTTCATAAAAAATAAGACAATGTTACTTGAACTTATACTGAAATTTAATTTAATATTGTATCAACACAAGATTTTCCAACAAACTGCTTGCTAAATTGTCCACACCATGTCAAGGCATGACGTAGAATAAATTTTATTTTATTTGTAATTTCTTAGATAATTATTCTTTTTACATTTTTAACAGTAAGCAAAAAATAATAATTTTTGTCAAATATTGCATGCCATAAATCTAGTTGGTTTATTTCAAAATTCCTTAATGTTTTTGATATTTTCCCAATAATGAGGGTTTTTATGTAACTAGAATTTTACCAACCCTTTTTCACTTTCAGAGTACATTAATGTAGAAGTTTAGGCTTTTTAATATTTAGAACAAATTAATCACGTAATTAACGATTTATTTAGGGAGGTATATATTAAATATTTACTAAATTCTTTCATAAAATTTAATCAGGAGTTGTTTTTATGTATAATAATTATAATTAATCTAATGACCATTAAATTATTGGGTTTTGATGTTCTTTCAGAAAAAGACCTTTTTGTATTATAAAGGAAAAACTGTGCCGCCATTAACCACAAATTTTTTTTTTATTACAATATTATCCTAAAATACAGAGATAAAACGATGAAAAATAAGAGAAATTAACGCGCCACGTCATCCAACGTGGCGTGTCCGAATTGAACTCCGGAAGTAATAATTTTCCCGGCTAGGTGGATGGTGCGGCGGATTCCTTCTCCTCCACCACTTTAGCCACCGTGGCCTCCAACATCTCCTCTTCCCCTTTCGCCGAATTCAACTTGGACTCCATTAAAGCTTGAATCAAGTTCGTAAGACAGACCTCCACACTTCCGGCGACTTCCGTTACCTTCTTTGGCATCAGATTCTCAGCCACATCCGCCGGCGTTATATTCCTTTCCTCCAATAGCCTCTGTATCTTCTCGAACAGAGTATGCTCATTGATCCCTAAATAGTTCCTTGCCAGAACCTTAAACCCTTCGAAATCACAGTAAGAAAGCTCAATGTGCCGATCCATTCTCCCCCTCCTTATCAGCGCCGGATCCAGCTTCTCCACAAAATTGGTCGTGAAAACCACCAGCCTCTCCCCACCGCACGCCGACCATAAGCCGTCGATGAAATTGAGAAGCCCTGAGAGTGTGACCTTACTTTCTGTATTCTCTTCGCTTCCTATCTTCTTCTCCTCCTCTTCCGACTTCTCTTTCTCCTTCTTCCTCTTGCCGGAAAGATCGAGAGAGCAATCGATGTCCTCGAGGACAATAATCGCCTTCCCGCTGATCTCGAGCAACAGCTTTCGTAAAGAAGAGTTGTTCTTCACTGCGGTGAGCTCAAGATCGTAGACATCGTAATCGAGCAGATTAGCCATGGCAGCGATCATCGTTGACTTGCCGGTACCGGGCGGGCCGTAAAGGAGATACCCCCTTTTCCATGGCTTGCCAACACGGGAATAAAACTCTTTCCCACGGCTGAATGCAATCAGATCATCGACGATGTCGCGCTTCTTCTCCGGATCCATGGCGATGGTTTCGAAAGTCGCAGGGTGCTCAAAATTGACATGACTCCACCCCAGCTTTCGAAAATCATAGCTATCATAACTAGTATTGTTCGTATAAAGCCGTCGCACGCGGTTTTTGAGGCCGATGGCTTTGCCTTCGTCGAGCACGTGGCGGAGATAAGATTCGGCGACAAGGTCGCGGTGTCGGCGGTGGAAAGAAAGGCGGTAGAAGCGGCGGTCGGGGGAAGAGGGGTAGAAGGAAATAGCATGGGATTTCGAAGGAGCGATCTGAGAGGACCAATACAGTTTGGCGCCGGAGAAAGAGTCGATGACCTCCTCGTGGTCGTCCATGGCAAGGATGAGGGTGGAGCCGGAGCCGGAGCCGGAGCGGTCGGAATCCGCCTTCAGACGTCGAGCGTGCTTGGAGCAAGAGGAAGCGGAGAGGTAAGATTCGACGGCGGCGTAGGCCTCGCTACGCTTGAGGCGCTGGCCAGTGTACTCGAAGAAGGTGATCTCGATGTAAGGATAGAAGAGGGAGACGAGCTTCATGGCGTGGACGCCCAAGCGGTCACCGAGAATGCTGTAGAAGTACTGGCGGAACATTGCCCAGAGGAACATTGCGCTCGCCAGAGCAGAGCCCCATCCCGCCCACTTTTCCTCCATTCCCATTCCTGCTCTCTCTCTCTCTCTCTCTCTCTCTCTCTCTCTCTCTCGCTCTGGTAAGGGCTAGCGCGCTAAGTATGCTGCATTTTATAGATAGGACAGTATCGTTCAAGATTCCATGGCAGGTGTTTATCTATAGTTTTATTAGATTTTTATTTTAAAAAATTATCTCTTTTATAGTATAATTCTTGCAGGACAATCTATACGTTATATTTATATTTTAAAATATTTTCTTTAAAAATTTAAATTGATTTTCGAATGACGAATTGACTTGCCGACGACCCGAAGACCGAAGTCATCCAAGCAGGGTTGTAAGCATACTTTGCTGGACCGAAGAAAGGCAATTATATGAATAAATTCTAAATGTAATTACGGAGAGATTTAAATGACGCCGGAGCGTCTACTTACAACACCGGAGCACCTCTTTATGTCATTTCCAATTGCTGGTGTAGCTCTGCGTGTGTCCATTAGCTCTGTTTTACGTTTTTCTCTTATGTGTATAAATAGTTTCTCTTTAGTAGAACATGGAGGATTTTTTTTTTTGAGATTTGATTTGTAAAAGAAACTTCTCCTTTGCTAATAAAAGCCATGTTCCCTCTATTTCTCTGTTTTCTTTCTGTATCCTAACCGGACCGTGCAGGTGGTGAAGAACAGACGAAGAGCGAACGACGCTAGTAATCGTCAAGTGGCGACGCCGGCCTCATTTGGTATCAGAGCGTGGGCAAGATGCCTCCTCGCCGGAATCCTCAACTTCCAGTCCATGAAGTAGTGATCGAAGAGTTGCGGCGAGAGATTCATCAGCTGCAACAACAACTAGCAAGAAGGGGATATCGCGATCCAGTGAATCATCAAGAAGGGGAAGAAAATGTCAATCCATTCCATCAAGAACTGTCCAGCGACGAAGAAGGCCATAGGAGAGGTCAAGCTCGTGGCAGAGCGACGACCAGGGATGACAGTGGAGTGAAAGTAGAACTTCCAGAATTTGATGGTAGGATGGACCTAGATGAGTTCTTGAATTGGTTGCACACGGTGGAACGTGTTCTTGAATATAAAGATGTTGCTCCTGATCGAATCGTAAAACTGGTGGCCATCAAATTGACGAAGAATGCTTCGTTGTGGTGGGAAAATCTGAAGCGCACACGATTGCGGGAAGGCAGAAGTAAAATCACAAGCTGGGATAAGATGAAGAAGGAGTTGCAACGCAAATATGTAACCGAGCATTACCGGCAAGAGCTGTTCTTGAAATTACACCGGTTGCAACAGCAGCAACGAACGGTGGAGGAATATGTGGCTGAGTTCGAACAATTATCTTTAAAGTGTGATTTAAATGAACCACTTAAGAATACCATTGCAAGGTTCATTGAAGGCCTTCAGCCATCAATTGCTCATGTTGTCCAGTTACAATCCTATTGGACTATGCAGGATGTTATCAATCTAGCCTTGAAAGTGGAAAAACAACAGAAATGTTAAAAGCCAAATTTTCTCAAATCACATGATAATGGTGCTGAAAGAAATAACCCAGCCACTCGTTCTATAAGTGGCGGAGCTTCGGCGTCATTCGAAAATCATCCTGCTACTAATTGACCTCCTATCAGTCAGCCTACGGGGGTGTCCGCGCGAAAATGTTTCAAATGCCTTGGGTTTGGGCATATTGCTTCGAATTGCCCAACTCGGCGAATGATCACCCTCATTGAAGAAGAAGAGAGGGAGTTCACCAAGACCGCCCATGTTGAAAACCATATTACAGAAGTTAGCAGCTCTCCGAGTGAACCCACCGTTATAGGAGCAGATGAAGGAACTCTCCTGGTTCTCCGGAGATTGCTTAGTGTGCAGAAAGAAGAGCCTGCGCAACGCCACAACCTTTTCAGGACAAGGTGTACCGTGCAAGATCGCGTCTGTCAAGTAATAGTAGACAGTGGGAGCTGTGAGAACATTGCGTCGGCTACTTTGGTAGAGAAGTTAAAGTTACCAACAGAAGCTCATCCCAAACCTTACAAGTTGTCCTGGGTCCAGCGAAAGAACGAGTTAGAAGTCTCACGACGATGTCTTGTTAATTTCTCGATTGGCAAGTATCAAGATCGCGTATGGTGTGATGTGCTTCCAATGGACGCTTGTCACCTATTACTAGGAAGACCCTGGCAATATGATCGGCAAACGGTGCACGACGGAGTAAAAAACACATATTCTTTCATTCAAGCGGGAGAGCCGATTGTTCTGCTTCCTTTAACCACATCACAAGATGAAGGGCATGTCGATCAATTTATCATCAACAAGTCTGAATGTCATCTAGTCCTTCAAGAAACTCACAGGTGTTACTTGGTTATCCTTAAGGAAGTGGGTCAGGAGGCCTATTGCCAACCCAATGAAGTTCAACCACTTATAATTGAGTTTCAAGATGTCTTTGCTAATGAATTACCTACGGGACTGCCACCACTCCGAGATATTCAACACGCCATGGACTTGATGCCCGGAGCTGCCTTACCTAATCGGCCTCCATACAGGCTTCGACCTGAAGAGCATGAAGAATTGAAGAGACAAGTGGAAGGATTGTTGTCCAAAGGGTTCATCAGACCAAGTGTCAGTCCATGTGGGGTTCCGGCTTTGCTTGTGCCCAAGAAGGATGGAACTTACAGGATGTGTATAGATAGCCGGGCGGTGAATAAAATCACAATCCGTTATCGATTTCCTATTCCTCGGATTGATGATCTCTTTGATCAATTGCAAGGGGCGAGTCTCTTTTCCAAAATAGATTTACGCATTGGCTATCATCAAATCAGGATCCGAGAAGGGGACGAATGGAAGACAGCCTTTAAAGTCAGGGACGGTCTTTACGAATGGTTGGTAATGCCATTCGGCCTCTCCAATGCCCCGAGTACCTTCATGTGATTAATGAATCAGGTATTCCAACCTTTCTTGTGTAAATTTGTGATCATATACTTCGATGATATCCTTGTCTACAGCAACGACATCCGAAGCCATTTACAGCACCTTAGACAAGTGCTAGAGGTGTTAAGGGAACAAAGGTTGTTCGGCAACCTTTCAAAATGTCAATTCCTGAGCAGACGCACCAATTTCTTGGGATTTATATTATCGGCAACTGGCATTGAAGTCGATCCAGAAAAAGTTGAAGCTATTGTGAGCTGGCCGACACCGCAGTGCTTCACCGATGTTCGGAGATTTCATGGCTTGGCTTCATTCTACCATCAATTCATCAGAAACTTTAGTACCATTGCTGCTCCCCTCACAGAAGTATTGAAAGCCGATAAATTCATATGGACAACTAAGGCTGAAGGCAGTTTCAAATGCCTTAAAGAGCAAATGACGACGACGCCATTACTCAGACTCCCCGATTTCAGCAAGTTGTTCCAAGTCGACTGCGATGCCTCCAATGTAGGAATTGGAGCAATATTAAGCCAAGAAGACCAACCTATAGCTTATTTCAGTGAAAAATTGAATGAAGCACGTCAAAAATATTCAACTTACGATAAGGAATTTTATGCAATAGTTCGGGCTCTTCACCATTGGAGTCACTATCTCTTAAGCAAGGAGTTCATTCTCTTTACCGATCATGCCGCTTTAAAATTCCTCAGTAGCCATAAGAAGCTTCGTGGACGGCATGCGACATGGGCTGAATCTTTAGCCGCATTCCACTTTGTGTTACAACACAAATCAGGCAAGCAAAAACTAGTCGCAGACGCCTTAAGTAGGCGCCATGTATTGGTCCAGGAAATGTAAGCTAAGCTTGTGGGCTTTGATTCTATCCGAGAATTATATGCACAGGATGTGAATTTCAGCTATATATGGAAAAAATGTCAAAACTTTGCTTATCAGTTTTTTCACATCCGAGAGGGGTTCTTATTCTTCAACAACTGCCTTTGTGTACCTAGATGTTCTCTCAGGACCGTTCTAATTTCGGAATGCCACGATGGCAGGTTGGCCGGCCATTTTGGGCGTGACAAGACCTTGTTCTTGCTCAAGGAAAAGTTCTATTCACCTGCAATGACCAGAGATGTAAACAAATATGTACAGAGTTGCAGAATTTGTCGGCAAGCCAAAACAACCGGAACCAATGCCGGTTTGTATTTGCCATTACCAGTTCCTCAAGGTCCTTGGGAAGATGTATCAATGGACTTCGTGCTAGGACTGCCCCGAACACAAAGAAACAAAGATTCTATCATGGTAGTCGTGGATAGATTATCCAAGATGGCGCATTTTGTTGCTTGCAACAAGACTCTTGACGCCACTCACATTGGTGATCTCTACTTTAGAGAGATCGTTCGGCTTCATGGCATCCCTAAAACTATCACTTCTGATAAGGATGTCAAAATTTTAAGTCATTTTTGGAAGACCTTGTGGGGAAAGATGGGGACTCGATTGCAATTTAGCTCGGTCACACACCCTCAGATGGATGGCCAGACCGAAACTGTTAATAGAAGTCTTGGAAATCTTCTTCGTTGTTTTGTCGGAAAGAACGTTAAGCAATGGGATTTAATTCTAGCTCAAATCGAATTTGCATTCAACAGATCACCAAACAATACTACTCGACACAGTCCCTTCGAAATTGTTTACGGAAGTAATCCCCTGACTTCTCTGGACTTAATGTAATATCAAAAATCTGCTCCAGGATCGTACAGAACGATCTGGATCGTCCTGGGACTATCAGTTGAAAATTTGCTCCAGAATGTGCCCAATTTGCTCCAGGTGATTTTCTGTACACATCATCCAGGCCGATTGAGGACATCGTCCAGGCCGATCGGCACTGTAGAAAATGTCGGCCTGAGAATAGTTCTGGGAACCGTCCAGGACGATCCAAATTGGTCTGATCGTCCTGGGACGATCTGGCGATCGGCCGGGCCGATCTGTGTATTATAAAGCTGATTTCAGTCGTTTTGAAGAGAGAGAAAATCAAAATAAAATATCTGATTTTTCTGAGGAGAGAGAAAGTCGAGGTGGATTTTGGAAAAGTTGATTTTCGGACGACGCGGAGCCGTTTTCGTCCGAGGAGACTGTTCAGGAAATTGCTGTACGCAAGGTAAGGCACATTCCGCCTTTCTCAATTTTCAGAACCGTCGTGTTTGGCGGTATTTTCTGTCCGGATTTCGTTTCCGTTAATGAATTTCATCCGTATCTTTTGATTGGTTCAGTTTTTACCGCGTAACTTTCTATATATCGTCGACGTGCTGAGTGTGCACATTTTGGTTATTTTCTGAAGATTTTTGTCCGGGTATTTTTGATTCGACGGTGTTTTTCGTCGACTGGATTTTTCTGTATATTCTAAAATTATCTGTGCAGTAGAATAAATGTTTTGAAATGTGATTATCTATATTCTGTGCGAATTTGGTGAATTTTGATTTTCAGGAAAAATTGTGTAAATTCCGTATACTGCCGTTGTGCTGCCCGATTTTTGTCTGATTTCTGATTTGCCCGGATTTATTCTGAATTGAAATGCTATCTGTATAAGCTATAAAAAGGGAGTTATAAGGGGCATGGATCCTATGAGATTCAGTTAGTGTCTGGGAAATCTGAAATGAGCTCAAATCTAAAATCTGAAATTTGTTCTGTTCCGGATCCGAGGAAATCTGTTTAGGTGCTATAAGCACTATATATGTATTCTGGTGCGATAAGCACATCTGTTCTGGTGCCGTGAGCACAAAGGGAGGCATAAGGGGCCTGGATCCTATGAGATTCAGTCAGTGTCAGGGAATTTAGCTATGAATTATAGATCTGATATCTGGTATCTAAATTGATACGACTTCTGTTTCCGTACGGTTCCGTTTGATCTGTTCTGTTCCGATTTCTGATCTGATTCTGATTTGATATATATCTGTTTCAGTTCCGATCTGATTTTGATCTGATATATGTCCGTATCCGATTCTGATTTGATATGTCCGTATCTGTTCTAATTTGATCTACTTTGTTCTGATATCTGTCCGACTCCATTTTGACTTCTGATTTGGATTTGGGTCTGATGTGTTTGGTTTTGGATTCTGAGAATTTTGATTGGAGGTTTGTCGCTTTGCTGAGCTGTTGAGCTCACTCTTGCTTTCTGGTGGTTTTCAGGTTCTGGGAAAGGGAAGGAGGTCTTGGACTAGAGTTTAGAGTCCGATCTGTGATAGGTACTTTTGTACTTTTTGATTTTTTGTACAGTCATGGCTCTTTCTGTTTTATTTTCTGTCAGTCATGCACTGTATTTGTAGATGATTGTTTTGAGGAAAAGAAAGAAAAATATAGATGATTTGTTCCGTTGCATTTGATGTTCTATAGTAGCTCTGTGTGTTTGTTTTGTGTGTAATATTTTGGAAGATTCAGTTCAGTAACCAATTCCAAAGCCAGATCCTGGTTAGTCTGTTTAAGCTGGTCGCGATCCGGCTTGGGCGGGATCCGTCCCCGTCGGGTCGGGTCGTGACAAGCCTTTTTAAGTGGTATCAGAGCATAGGTTTTGGAATTTGGTTGGATTGTAAAATAGAGCTATAGGAATGATCTGTAGTGAGTTTATCTGGGGTAGTTTTGGTTTGTTCGGCTTTTTATTGTGTTGTTTTTGTGATAGTTTTCCGGATTTTCTGGATTTTTCTGTATGGATCAGCCAGACCCAGACATGACTGACGGGCAGAGTTCCAGTCAGGCAGCACCAGTGGGGAGTACAGCCCCAGTGGCCGGTGCTGATACGCTGTCACAGTTTGCTACGCTTGTTGCTCAGATGATGAGCGAGACTCAGAGCAGAGCTTCTACCGTCCGATCTGATGATCTTGACAGACATCTGCAGTTGTTTCTGAGGTTGAAGCCTCCGAGGTTTGAGGGCGTTGTTGAGCCCAGAGCTGCAGAGGAGTGGTTGAGGAGGTTGGAAAAGACTTTTGACGGGATGCAGTGTCCTGCGGACAGGAAGGTCCCGCTAGCAGTGTTTTTGCTAGATGGAGAGGCTGAGCACTGGTGGGAAGGCCAGCAAGCAGCCAGATTTCAGGGCAGACTGAACTCTTTGATCACTTGGGAAGAGTTCACTGAGGTATTTCGAGACTGGTTTGTTCCCCCTTCTGCACGACAGCAGATGCAGGAGACTTTTCTGAGGCTTGTGCAGGGGAGCAAGACGGTGATGCAGTACGAGGCTGAGTTTACTGCATTAGTCAGGTACGCTCCGCAGCTGGTTAGCACGTCTGCTGAGAGGTGCTACAGATTTCTGAGAGGACTACGTGATACTTTGAGACAGCCCCTGATACCATTCCGGATCACTGATTTCGCTGAGCTTGTTGAGCGAGCTCGATTGATAGAGAACGATCTGATGGCTACTCAGCAGCGGTGGACTGCGAGTAGGAAGAGGTTTGGAGGCGAGGCATCAGGCAGTGGTTCCTCTGGGAAGAGGAGATTTGTACCTGGACCTGGTTCTGGATCTGGTGACTCCAGGAGGAGTGGAGGGTCGTATGGTACTGCTACCAGTACGACGAGTTCTGGTTCTGTTAGTACGGCACCTGTGTGCCAGAGCTGTGGATGACGACACTTGGGCCAGTGCTACAGGATGGCTGGTTTGTGCTTCCGATGTGGTCAGCCAGGACATCGGATTGCAGAATGTCCACAGATGGGTTTTGATCGACGTTCTGAGTTTCAATCTGAGGGCTCTGTTAGACCTACTGGTTCAGCAGGGAGACCGAGGACTGTTCCTCCGCGTCCTGAGGGATTTTCTGGTAGAGGTGGTGGTACTAGTTCTGGACCACGGAGACCACCTACGGTTCAGAGGGAGCAGAGTAGTTCTGTTGCTTCAGCTCCTGCTCCAGTGCAGCCCCGAGTTTACAGTTTGAGTCAGCAGGAGGCTCGAGATGCTCCAGATGTTGTGACAGGTACGTTTCTGATCAGCCCTGTCGTGTTTTGTTTGACTCTGGAGCTAGTCATTCTTTTCTGTCCGAGCACTGTTTTGAGATTTTATATTTGGACTCGGTTTCTTTGCCGATTTCTTTGTCTGTGATTTTATCGGCTGGGAATCCTTTGATTGCTCGGAAGTTTTGTTTGTGCGAGATTGATATTGCTGGCAAGAAGTGGAAATCTAGTCTGATTCTGTTGCCGATTTCTTCGTATGATGTGATTTTGGGCATGGATTGGCTGAGTCGGTATGAGGCTCAGATTGACTGTCTGAAGAAGCAAGTGAGCTTGCTTGTGGCTGGAGAGAGATTTGTATTTCAGGGCTTACGAGGTGTTCTCTCCAGTCTAATTTCTGCATTAGAGGTGAGCAGAATGTGGAAGAAAGGATGCCCAGTGTTTTTGGCTTCGGTGCGGGATCTGAACCTGGAGGTTGGTTCTGTTTCTGAGATCCCAGTGGTACGGGAGTTTGTTGATGTTTTTCCTGAGGAGTTGGTTGGTTTACCTCCGGATAGAGAGGTGGAGTTCTCTATCGATATTTTTCCGGGTACCGCTCCTATATCAAAAGCTCCGTACAGGATGGCACCGAAAGAACTTTCTGAGTTGAAAGTTCAGCTTCAGGAGTTGGTTGACAGAGGTTTTGTTCGTCCTAGTGTTTCGCCCTGGGGAGCACCTGTTTTGTTTGTGAAGAAGAAGGACGGTACACTCCGTATGTGTATTGACTACAGAGATTTGAACAAGGTCACGATCAAGAACAAGTATTCTTTGCCTCGGATCGATGACTTGTTTGATCAGCTTTCCGGATCTTCTGTGTTTTCGAAGATTGATTTGAGATCCGGATATTATCAGTTGAAGGTGAAGGAAGCTGATGTGGTGAAGATTGCATTCAGTACTCGGTACGGGCACTATGAGTTCTTGGTTATGCCTTTTGGGGTAACCAACGCGCCTGCTATTTTCATGGATCTGATGAACCGAGTATTCAGGGAGTATTTGGATCAGTTTGTGATCGTCTTCATTGACGATATTCTAGTGTATTCTACTTCTGAGGATGAGCATGCCAGACACTTGAGCATTGTGTTGGAGACTTTGAGGCGGCATCAGCTGTATACCATGTTCTCCAAGTGTGAATTCTGGCTGAAGAGTATTTCTTTTCTGGGGCATGTGATTAGCGGAGAAGGTATTTCTGTAGATCCCCAGAAGATTCAGGCGGTTGCTGATTGGCCGAGGCCGACTACGGTATTTGAGGTACGTAGTTTCTTGGGCATGGCCGGGTATTACAGGAAATTTGTGAAGGGATTTTCACAGATTTCGACGCCTCTGACGAGACTGACGCAGAAGTCAGTACCTTTTGTTTGGACACCGGAGTGTGAAGCTAGTTTTCAGAGATTGAAGGACTGTTTGACTTCAGCTCCAGTGTTAGCACTTCCGTCAGGTACGGAAGGTTTTCAGGTGTTCAGTGATGCTTCACTGAAAGGACTGGGATGTGTTCTGATGCAGCATGGTCAGGTAATTGCTTATGCTTCTAGACAATTAAAGCCACATGAGAAGAATTACCCGACGCATGATTTGGAGTTAGCTGCTGTTGTCTTTGCTTTGAAGATTTGGCGTCATTATCTGTATGGCGTCAGTTGTGAGATCTTTACTGATCATAAGAGCCTGAAGTATATTTTCACTCAGAAGGATCTGAATTTGAGGCAGAGAAGGTGGCTCGAGTTAATCAAGGACTATGATCTGACTATTCAGTACCAGCCTGGGAAGGCGAATGTGGTAGCGGATGCTTTGAGCAGGAAGTCTTCTGGATTATCAGGTATTCAGCTTACTTCTGATGACTTTCTGATTCGAGACATGGAGCGCTTGCAGTTGGAGGTGATTTCCTCCAATGGTTTGGATTTGGCTCAGATGAGTATTCAGTCTACTTTTGAGACAAGGATTCAGGAAGCCCAGAAGTCAGATTCTGACTATTCGAAGTTGATTGCTCAGATTGGATCTGGTAAGACTCCTGAACTTCGAATTTCTAATTCTGGTGCTATTTTCTGCAAGAACAGGTTGTGGGTACCTGTGTTTGGGGATTTGAGGCAGGAGATTCTGTATGAATCTCATCATTCTGGCTACAGTATTCATCCAGGCGGTAGTAAGATGTATGCTGATATGAAGCTTTTGTTCTGGTGGCCTGGGATGAAGAAGGATGTGACGGAGTTTGTGTCGAGATGCGAGGCCTGTCAGTTGGTGAAGGCAGAGCATCAGCGACCAGGTGGACTGTTGCAGTCGTTGCCTATCCCTGAGTGGAAGTGGGAGGAGGTGACGATGGACTTTGCAATGGGTTTTTCTCGATCTAGACAAGGACATGATGCCATCTGGGTAGTCATGGATCGATTGACGAAGTCAGCCCATTTTCTTCCGATCAGACAGACTGATTCAGTAGAGCGCTTGGCACAGGTTTATGTTAAGGAGATTATCAGATTGCACGGTGTGCCTCGCGTGATTGTATCTGATCGAGACGAACGTTTTACTTCCAGACTTTGGAAGGGCATTCAGTAAGGCTTGGGTACTAAATTGCATTTCAGTACAGCTTTTCATCCTCAGACTGATGGACAGTCTGAGAGGACCATTCAGGTGCTGGAAGATCTGTTGAGACTTTGTGTTTTGGACTTTGGCGGAAGCTGGGAAGATCATATCCCTTTGATTAAGTTTGCTTACAACAATAGCTTCCAGTCCAGTATCGGTATGGCACCGTACGAGGCTCTGTATGGCAGGAAGTGCCGTACTCCTTTGACTCTGACGGAGGTCGGAGATAGACAGGCTTTGGGTGCCCCTTTTGCTGATGAAACTGCTCAGAAGATCAGCTTGATTAAGGAGAGGTTGAAAGCGGCTCAGGACCGTCAGCAGAAGTATTACAATCAGAAGCACAGGTTTGTTGAGTTTCAAGTCGGTGACTTTGTGTATGTCAAAGTCAGTCCGATGAAGGGTGTGAGCAGATTTGGCCAGGTAAGCAAGCTTAGTCCAAGGTATGTTGGACCTTTTGAAATTCTATAAGGATTGGGAAAGCTGCTTACAGACTATTGCTTTCTGATTCAATGCCCGACGTGCATAATGTGTTTCACGTATCCACTTTGAGGAAGTGGGTATCTGACTCTGGAAAGAAGGTTTCTGCTGATGAGGTTGAAATTCAGGAGAATCTGGCATATAAGGAAGAGCCAGAGTTGATTTTGGCGTACGACGTCCGAAAACTACGAAGTAAACAGATTCCGATGGTTAAAGTCCAGTGGAAGCACCGGACTGCACGAGAAGCGACTTGGGAGAAGGAGTCTGACATGAGACGGTCGTACCCGTACTTGTTCTGACTGAGTTTGGATTGGATAATGTCGAGGACGACATTTTTCTGAAGTTGGGGAGATTGTAATATCAAAAATCTGCTCCAGGATCGTCCAGGACGATCTGGATCGTCCTGGGACGATCAGTTGAAAATTTGCTCCAGAATGTGCCCAATTTGCTCCAGGTGATTTTCTGTACATATCGTCCAGACCGATTGAGGACATCGTCCAGGCCGATCGGCACTGTAGAAAATGTCGGCCTGAGAATAGTTCTGGGAACCGTCCAGGACGATCCAAATTGGTCTGATCGTCCTGGGACGATCTGGCGATCGGCCGGGCCGATCTGTGTATTATAAAGCTGATTTCAATCGTTTTGAAAAGAGAGAAAATCAAAATAAAATATCTGATTTTTCTGAGGAGAGAGAAAGTCGAGGTGGATTTTGGAAAAGTTGATTTTCGGACGACGCGGAGCCGTTTTCGTCCGAGGAGACTGTTCAGGAAATTGCTGTACGCAAGGTAAGGCACATTCCGCCTTTCTCAATTTTCAGAACCGTCGTGTTTGGCGGTATTTTCTGTCCGGATTTCGTTTCTGTTAATGAATTTCATCCGTATCTTTTGATTGGTTCAGTTTTTACCGCGTAACTTTCTGTATATCGTCGACGTGCCGAGTGTGCACATTTTGGTTATTTTCTGAAGATTTTTGTCCGGGTATTTTTGATTCGACGGTGTTTTTCGTCGACTGGATTTTTCTGTATATTCTAAAATTATCTGTGCAGTAGAATAAATGTTCTGAAATGTGATTATCTATATTCTGTGCGAATTTGGTGAATTTTGATTTTCAGGAAAAATTGTGTAAATTCCGTATACTGCCGTTGTGCTGCCCGATTTTTGTCTGATTTCTGATTTGCCCGGATTTATTCTGAATTGAAATGCTATCTGTATAAGCTATAAAAAGGGAGTTATAAGGGGCCTGGATCCTATGAGATTCAGTTAGTGTCTGGGAAATCTGAAATGAGCTCAAATCTGAAATCTGAAATTTATTCTGTTCCGGATTCGAGGAAATCTGTTTAGGTGCTATAAGCACTATATATGTATTCTGGTGCGATAAGCACATCTGTTCTGGTGCCGTGAGCACAAAGGGAGGCATAAGGGGCCTGGATCCTATGAGATTCAGTCAGTGTCAGGGAATTTAGCTATGAATTATATATCTGATATCTGGTATCTAAATTGATACGACTTCTGTTTCCGTACGGTTCCGTTTGATCTGTTCTGTTCCGATTTCTGATCTGATTCTTATTTGATATATATCTGTTTCAGTTCTGATCTGATTTTGATCTGATATATGTCCGTATCCGATTCTGATTTGATATGTCCGTATCTGTTCTGATTTGATCTACTTTGTTCTGATATCTGTCCGACTCCGTTTTGACTTCTGATTTGGATTTGGGTCTGATGTGTTTGGTTTTGGATTCTGAGAATTTTGATTGGAGGTTTGTCGCTTTGCTGAGCTGTTGAGCTCACTCTTGCTTTCTGGTGGTTTTCAGGTTCTGGGAAAGGGAAGGAGGTCTTGGACTAGAGTTCAGAGTCCGATCTGTGATAGGTACTTTTGTACTTTTTGATTTTTTGTACAGTCATGGCTCTTTCTGTTTTATTTTCTATCAGCCATGCACTGTATTTGTAGATGATTGTTTTGAGGAAAAGAAAGAAAAATATAGATGATTTGTTCCGCTGCATTTGATGTTCTATAGTAGCTCTGTGTGTTTGTTTTGTGTGTAATATTTTGGAAGATTCAGTTCAGTAACCAATTCCAAAGCCAGATCCTGGTTAGTCTGTTTAAGCTGGTCGCGATCCGGCTTGGGCGGGATCCGTCCCCGTCGGGTCGGGTCGTGACACTTAATCCCTATCATCACCCCCTCTTCTTACAGTTCTGACGGCGAACAGAGGAGTTTGGAAATAAAGAAGTTGCACCAGCAAGTCCAAGCTGAAATTCTCAAACAGAATTGTAAATATCAAGCAAAAGACAATAAGCACAGGAAGCTAGTCCAGTTTTAAGAAGGTGATCTCGTCTGGATTCGACTGAGGAAGGAAAGATTTCCTCCGGGACCATTTGGGAAGTTGAAGCCGAAGGCTGACGGACCTTTTAGAATTATTAAGAAGATAAATGACAATGCCTATCAAATTGATTTGCCGGGTGATTACAATGTCTCGGCTGTGTTCAATGTGGCAGACTTAACCCCTCATATTGAACTCGAGTCTTCTCCCACCCCGGAAGAATGACGCCGGAGCGTCTACTTACAACACCGGAGCACCTCTTTATGGCATTTCCAATTGCCGGTGTAGCTCTGCGTGTGTCCATTAGCTCTGTTTTACGTTTTTCTCTTATGTGTATAAATAGTTTCTCTTTAGTAGAACATGGGGGATTTTTTTTGAGATTTGATTTGTAAAAGGAACTTCTCCTTTGCTAATAAAAGCTTTGTTCCCTCTATTTCTCTGTTTTCTTTCTGTATCCTGACCGGACCGTGCAGGTGGTGAAGAACAGACGAAGAGCGAACGACGCTAGTAATCGTCAAGTGGCGACGCCGGCCTCATTAAAGAGGCCCAATATCGTAAAAGTGTGGGTTTTAACTTTTAATACATTTTGTTTATTTTCTTCAAAAAATCAGAAAATGTTTTGAGTTTTCTATAGAAATCCAAAACTGTTTTTCTTTTTCTATATAAAATATAATTTAATATAAAATTTGATAAATATTTAATATAATATTAATTACAATATTCAAGAAATTAATGTAATAAAGTTTAAAATGCTAAATATAATTTAATATGCAAATTAGAGTTAATAAACTGTCTTGATTAAATAGGTGATGAAAATAATATAAATAAATAGTAAAATTAAAATTTTTCTAATTTTTAATCCAATATAATATATTTTTATAATTATAATATTTATTATATTGTATTATATTATTTTCATATAAAATATATTTATAATTAAACAATTAAATTTATTCTAACAGGCTTAACTAAATACATCATTACTAAAAGTTTAGAATAATTAAATTATTTTATCATAGTTGTAATTAAATAATAATAAAAAGTGACACATCAAAAAAATTATCTTGATCATGCACGAATCTCGAAACATATATCAGTTGACAACTTTCAAAATTATATTTGGAGTCATCCAAACTCCAATTTCATCAAGCTTATAGTCAAGTAGAACGTCTAGAAGAGACAATCCAACGACATAAAAATTGCTCCAATTCAAGCCCAAGTGGGTCCAAATCGGGGGGACCGAAGCATATATATGGAAGGTTCAAAGTATACATTGACAAAATGATATACAAATATATCATGCTTATAATCATTCGAGCAGCTCGACAGGACAAATCGCTCGACAGGACAAATCCAACGAGCCCAAGAACTCTTAAATCCAATATCATTAAGGCAATTAAATGTTAAATGAATGCTCTATGAACGAGGGAGTCAATATGAGCTGTCTGAAGGAGTACTCCTAATTTTCCCTCGATTACTCCCTAATTGTGGAGCATACCCATAGGCGAATTTAAGGAGGGGCCTAGGGGGCATGTGCCCCCCCCCTAAAAAAAATTCTTGTATGCAGAATTCCTTGGATGTCACTGTATTTTCCCATCTCTCATCTAGGAATTTTTATTGGGTCAGATTACCTGACGCTGCTCTACGTTCGGTTTGCGCTAATGTGGCGCCATGTAGCAGCCCGATAACCCGGAATGACCTAATGGCAACCCATATTCTTTTGCACGTTTTTAAAAATATTTCGGGTATGCCCGTCGCGTTGTATATGAATTCGGCGCGAAAAGTAAAAAAATATGCGGCTTTTACTATAGGTATAATAAGCTTTTGAGTATTAAATCTAAGATATTATACAGTCTTTAGGATTCATATACCGCAGGAAAAGAAATCGTGAAGTGTTCGAGGAGATGGAAGGTACGAATGTAGTTTTGGCTTTGGAAGACTTCGAAGATTTAGAGGAAACTCCAACGTTGATTGTTGATCAAGTATTTTCTGATTTAATAAGTGTAATTCCTTATCTATAATGTTTGATTTTTTTTTAAAATTTTTTTTTGCTGCTTCATGTCACTCGGTATAGTTTGACATGACTCGGTACTGATCGGTACTAGACAGTGTTGCTCGGTATGAACTATTTGCACAAAATACTTATGAAGTAGTACCGAGCAAATACAACTTATACCGAGCAAATACAAGATATTACTTCCTAGTACCGTTCATTCAACCTGGTCGGTATAAGCTCGGTACTTATTTGTATAGCTCGGTATAAACTCCTAGTACATTTGTACCGAGCAAATACTACTTATTACTTCCTAGTACCGATCATTCAACCTTCTTGGTATTAGCTCGGTACTGATTTGTATAGCTCGGTATAAACTCAGTGTACGTTTGTACCGAGCAAATACAACTTATTACGTCCTAGTACCGTTTATTCAACCTGCTAGGTATAAGCTCGGTATCGATATGTAGCTCGATATCTTTTTTTCACAGCGTGTTTACAACTCTAAAAAGGAAGCATATGAAAAATATTGTCATTATGCGCATTCACATGAATTTAGTGTTCGAAAAGATTATCACCATTTCTGGCCAAATTCAAGGAAAATAAAATCAAAGGATTTTGTGTGTTTCAAAGCAGGATTCAAGGAGACTGAGACGGGTACAAAGGATAAATATCAAAAATCATGTACAAGAACAGGATGTCCAGCCATGGTTAGATTTTCGGTGAGTCAAGATGGGATTTGGGAGGTGAATAAAGCTATAGAGAGTCACAATCACGAACTAGCTAGGCCGGATGATCAACATTTGCTCAGGACATCTAGGAGCATTAATGATGAGAATGCATCTATTCTGAAATCTATGTCAGAAGCAGGGAAAAGAACTGTTGATGCATTTATATACCTATCTGACGAAGTGAGAGATGTTGGTAATCTGAGGTTCACTAAGCGGGATACATATAACTACATCCAAAAAGAAAAAAGAGCCAAGATTGAGACTGGAGACACTAATTCACTAATCAAGTTATTTAAAGAACGGGCAATTGATGACAACATGTTTGCCTGGGATATGCAAACTGATGAAGACGATTATTTGTTGAATTTCTTCTGGGTTGATGGTCTTTGTAGAATTGATTATGACTATTTTGGGGTCGTGATTATTTTTGATATAAGTTATCATTTAAATAAATATAAATTAGTCTGTGCCCCTATTGTCGAAGTGAATAATCACTGGCAAAATATTCTATTATGAGACCTTTTTATCTGAGGAGATAATTGATTCTTTTATCTGGCAATTTAGAATATTTCTAAGAATTATGGATAACAAACATCTCATTACTATTTTTACTGATCAGGATCAAGCTATGGCCAGAGCAATAGAGATTGCATTGCCTAATACACGACATCGATTGTGCCAATTGAATATGTACAAGAAGGCTCCTTCAAAAGTATGGTGCTTTAACAGTAACAAAAGAGTAAAATTCTTATTTTTTTTATTGTTTCAGGCAGTGTGATTCTGTGGAAGAATTTGAGAGAAAGTTGACTGAAATGATCTCAGAAGGAAACCTCAAGAGCCATCAATGGTTGAATGATCTCTACAAAATCAAGAAGAAGTGGTCAACTGCATTCAACAAAAATTATTTTTACCTTGAAATTTTATCAACCCAACGTAGTGAGTCCACCAATCATGTATGTCATGGTTGCTCCAAGCCAACAAGTACTATCACTGAGTGTTTCCTAGGTTTGAAAAAGGTGATGAGGACTTGGCGTCGAAATGAACAAGATGAAGAATTCAGATGTAGTTAAACAGATATATAACCTTATATGAAAAGTAGCTCAATATTGAAGCAAGCTGCAAAATTTTATTCAATAAAGTTGTATTCATTTTTTGAAGAGGAGTTCTTACATAGACTTGGTGGACTATGCATTGAACATTCCTCATCAGATTTATCAAGATTTTTCGTAAAAAATATAGACAACTACACTGACTCACACAATTGAATTGTCACTTTTAATTCCTTAGAAGGTACCATTAAATGCAAATGTGCAAAGTTTGAAATGATTGGTATATTATGTTATCATTGCATGAGAGTTATGAGACAGTTAGATATTGTTAATATTCCCGTTAAATATTTACTCCCAAGATGGTCAGCCAGTGCTCGAAAAGATTTATATTTTGGAGGGAAGATCCCATATATCGGTATCAATACGTACCAACCTATTGATGGGTCCAACAACTTGATGTTCAGAAATTATATCTACTGATTTGCATATAAAATTAGCACATAAGCACAAAAGTGCATTCCATCAAGATTGGCAGAAAGAACAAACCAATTTCTGGAGCTGGCAATGAAACTATTAAAGATCCTAAGAAGTGCCGGCCAAAGGGCGTATAAAATGCAAGATTAAAAGATCACTGGGAGAAAAGGAAAACTAAAAAAGTTAAACCCACAGATAGGAATCCTCCTACAAGCACACACTTTACAACTGGAGAATCAGGTAGTCAATCATCTTTCATGTAATTTGGAAATGGCGTGGTACTGTTTTTTACAAATTGTTAGACTTTTTTATTATTAATTTTGAAATCCTGTTGGTATATGCTCGGTATTACTCGGTAATTTCTATTGCTCGGTATTAGTCATTTTTATTACTCGGTACATGTCCACATAAATCGGTAATGCTCGGTATTTGGTGTGTACTGAACTGCACTGATATAGCACCAAGCATATTTCACCTAATACCGAGCAGTAACGATTTGTTTTCATATAGCTTGGTATTAGTGTATGATTAGTCGGTGTTGCTCGGTATTAGTCTTTTTTAGTACTCGGTACTCATCCACAGAAATCGGTATTGCTCGGTATTAGTCATTTTAGTACTCGGTACTCATCAATGATTAGTCGGTATTACTCGGTATTAGTCATTTTTATTACTCGGTACATGTCCACATAAGTCGGTAATGCTTGGTATTTGGTGTGTACTGAACTGCACTGATATAGTACCAAGCATATTTCACCTAATACCGAGCAGTACCGACTTGTTTTTATATAGCTCGGTATTAGTCTATGATTAGTCGGTATTGCTCGGTATTACTCTGTTTTAGTACTCGGTACTCATCAATGATTAGTCGGTATTGCTTGAATTTTTCGGTACAATAAACAAATTATTAAAACACATTAAAAACATAATAAATATATAAAATAATTTCACAATTTATTCCGTAATCTATTGAATGGTAGTACGTAAAAGGGCATATGCTAATTCAATCCTGAATAATGTTATACTAGATTGCCAGTTTTTATAACGATACCATTGAACATGTTCTTGCTGTATCACAACTTCCATATATTTACAAACAAACATGCCGCAATCAACGTTGTTATCATGTGTTGGCACGTTTTTAAATGTCTTGATAGGCCATTTCGTTATATCTTTGTTAAAATGGTTCTTTGTATCCTCGTACAAATGAGATATCTGGAAAATTAAAATTAAATTAACATACAATAATGTTACTCATAAAATAAAAGTCAAATATTGGTATTACTTACAACTTCTGGCAGTATGGCTTTGTGTGTTTTTTTCGGTAATGAATCATAAAATTCCTATCGTTTCTTTCTCATATTGCATACTAGAAGTATCCAATGTTTACTGTTTATTATAGGAACAAAGATAAAATTCACATTCCTAATAACTGTTCTGTTTATATGAGATATGAAGCCAGATGTGTTCGTCTCTTTTGATTGGGCGTAGTAACTCTATATAAGATAAAATAGTAATGGTGATTAGTTCCAACATGTTTAAAACTAATAAATAGAATTAGCAAACACAAGAATTAAATAATGTTTACTAACCCAATGGAAACTTGAAATAAAAAGAAAATGTTGATTAAGCCCAGGGCAAAGGGCATTCTTCTGGGTTAATAAACGAGCAAACACATCCACGTGATTATTATCAAGCTCATCTGACAATAATAACTCGTCCAATTGGCTTCTATAAATAGTTATATATTCAAACTCGAAAATAGTATTGCCCCTGAATAATTCAATAAACATTATTTAAAAAAGAATAATAAAAAATAAAAATATAATCCTCGGTAAAGCTCGGTATTACTCGGTATTATTCGGTATAATGCATAAAAAAACAGTAAACGTACTATACATCATATGATTGATATAATACCAAGTATATTTAACATAATACCGAGTAGTACCGATCAGTCTTCATAGTACCGAGTACTAAAAAAACAAATACCAATGCTCGGTATAAACAAGATTGTTGCTCGGTATTGATTGGTTTTGCTCGGTATAAGTACAATACTCACTTATCCTTGAATTGTTTCAGACAATTATCGATGAATATACATTTATCTTCACTTATTAAAGATCGCCCAGGGTAATATAATGCTTGAGGTGCAGAATGCAATCCTATTTATTTTGAGTCATCAACTTCATAAACAATCATAGAAATATCATGACCCGTGGTTGATTCAGCCATAGATGTAGGAGCAGGTTCAGGAGCAGGTTCAGGTTCATGATCAGGTGTAGGAGCTGGTCCAGCAGCTGGAGCAAGTTCAGTTGCAGGAGCTGGTGTAGGAACAGGAGCAAGTTCAGGTGCAGGAGCTGGTGTAGAAGCAGGAGCAAGTTCAGGTGCTAGTGCAGGAGCATGACTTGGAATTGACTCACTCATCTTCTCTTTGGATGACATTTTTTGTTTAACTTTTTCTTCCTAACACCGGTTGTAAAAGTTGTAGATATAAGTTTCCTCTTTCTATCATTTCTCAGCTGAACTCTTCTTGCTATGCCGGTTTGTAAGGATGGATCAAATTCCTCATCCTCACTCAGGCTGGCATTCTTATACACTATTTTCTCAAATTCAGTTGTAGATGAAGTAGAATCAGCAGACATTTCATTCATGTAAGTTTTAACATAAGAAGGGAATTGATCTTGTAAGAACTTCTCTATAAAACCGTCTTTTTTTTAATCTCATATTTCAAATAAAAAATAGCTTGTTCCAAGACCACTACACGCCTTTCAAGTAAACTATTTGTTGCTTCCACCAATGCTAGCTTCTTCTTCATTAAATTATTCTTGCTAAAAAGCTTGTATATCACTTGATTTAAGATCTTCAGATTTGTTTCTTCTTATATTGGACTTGATTCAAGCGGAGTATAAGTTGAATCAGGAGATGTGGTTGATGGTATTTTATGGATGCTTGGAATCCTTATTGGACTAGACATAGTAGGTGCAGATGAATCAGGTTTTGTTGGGCTTGTCATCCTGATTGTATTAGTTGGAGTAGGTGGAGATGAATCATGTTTAGGTGGGCTTGCCACCCTGATTGGACTTGGCACCCTTATTGGACTAGCTAGACTCGGTGGAGATTAATCATGTCCAGTTGGGCTTGGCACCCTAATTGGGCTTGCCACCCGTATTGGACTGGCTGGAGTATGTGGAGATAGACTGGGCGACTTAGATTAAATCTTTGAAGGACTGTGAAATAAAGCCTTCTCATCATCTGTTATTCCTTGGAAATGACTAAGAATCTGTATAAAATACAATATTTCATCTAATTTAAATATTTAAACATATAATTTAATCAGACATTTAAATGAAAACACATAGTGATGCTATCTCATGATCCTCAAGATCTACAAATATACAATTTACGTCTTTCTCACTATAGATAAAATTACCATCCCACCGAGTAAAACGTGGGCGGGATAGTTCATCCTCTACGGCGTGAATGGTTGTATGTTCAAGAAACCAAATCTGCAAAAATTAAGACAATTTAAATTTCTTATAGAATTTCAAAATTAAAATTATCAATACTATGGTTGAACAAAATAACGATACTCACAATTAAAATCATGACAAAACCATTGACATAGCCCAATGCGCATCCTTTTGATTGTTTAGTAGCAACTGTATTGAATTCATTAACCAGGAAACACCTAATTGGTTCTGGCCAGTTGTATGTATTAAATCTATCAATATTTTTGGCAACTTCTAGGATAGATGATGGTATACGAAAGTTCTCCATTGGATAAAAAATGTTGGATAATAGGTAAAGGACAAATTCTTTCACTAGATCATCCATTGGAGTTGAAATATCCATCTTCTCAATATCATGGCGAATGTCATTAGATGTTTTGCCACTGGATCTAGCACTACCAATGTCAAATATAATACCTCTATTCGGCATGCATATGATTAGAGCAATCTCATCAGATGTGAAATCTAGCCTATGTCCGTTAATAATAAAACTTTTAGTCTTTAAATCCCACTTCGATAGCAGCATATAGATAAGTGGAACATTCTGAGGCATAAGAGGAATCATCAGGAACTAACTAATTTGCAGCTGCCGCAGTCTTTCAACAAAAGGATCTCCAAATCTCCGAACAAGTTGATTACAAACTTCTCTAAAAGTCGAAGTTCGGCATCTAAAATGAATTTTTGGAGTATATCGCTGCATAACGGATACCGAGTATTAAAGACAATCGGTTCAGAGTATTAAATAATACATACAAAAGAAAATTGGTACCGATCATAAAAGAGGAAATACCGAGGAGTACTGAGTATATAACATGATTTGGACTATTAATGCAAGCTTATACCGAGTTATTGTTCATAATACCGAGCAGTACCGATCAACATACCTAAGCTTATACGAACTAATGGTTATAAATACCGAGCAGTTCCTAGCAATATAACTGAGCTTATACCGATTCATATCAAACATTTTGAAATGATTTCAATCGGTACTGAATCAATAATATATTTTATAACCAACAAAAACATTTTTATATTTTTATCTAAGCTTATACTGACCATTAATCACCAATACCGAGCAATACCAAGTATTTATAACTGCCAAAATCGCTTGGTACCGAGTAGTACCAAGCAATAATAATCTGTATTGAGTAATACCGACCTCGAATATAAGATTGTTTTTTCACGAAAGATTAAAATTTCAGCAGCTATAGAAGGACTTTCTCCGTAAACCCTAACCCTAAACATTTAAAAAGATAAAATTTATTTGTTTTATCAAAAAAGGAACTAACCTGAGGCATTATTTCTCTGAAGTTAATGAAATACAAATGCGGGGAGCTTGGAACTTGGAAGAAGATGAACAGTTGTCGGAAACAAAGCTTCGCATATGCAAGCAAATGATGACTATAGTGAAAGCCGATGCTCTTTATTTGAAAAATATACATAATTTTCGGGTCCGCCGGAAATTTTTCGGGTCCGTTGGTCGGGCCGTCAAATTCAAAAATCGCACGTGTCATAAACCCAATATTCGTCGGGTCGGGTCCGCAGAAATGAGGCTGCTACGTTGCGCTTGATTAGGCCATACCAAACGTAGAGCAGCGTCAGGTAACCTGAACCAATAAAAATTCCTCATCTAGGTATCTTCTCTCTCTCTCTCTCTTACTTTTTCTTTACCTTTTTTGTTTTTAATTTTTTTTAGTGGCAACCTCCTCCAATAGCCCTTGCTCTCCCCTCACCTCCCTCTCTCTCTCTCTCCCTCTCTCATGAGACGTGAGACTTTCTCTCTTCATCTTCACATCACTATTTTTTTAAAATTACAAATTTCACCTTTTTTTATATTTTAAAAACTCCAAATTTTAATTTAAAAGAGATTTATGTAATTAAAGCCAAAAAATTATATTAGAGAAGAATTATAATATTTAATTTTAAATCAAATAGCTTAAAATATGGTATAATAGTATAATAAAAAGATGCAATTTTTAATAATAAAAAGATGTAGTTTTTTAATATGTTTATTGCTCGTTGTAAAATATTTTTTTGTTATATTTTTATTTAAATTAGATATGAAAATATACGTCTAAAAAGTAGTTGAAATAGATTAGTATGATAATATATAGTTTAAATAATTTTTTATTGAAGTTAATCTAGATGAGTATGACAATAAATTTTTTTTATCATTAAATTTATTTTCTTATAATTAAAAAAAATAAATTCATAGCATCAATTTCAAGCTAAAATAAAAAAGCTTGAGGGTATTTTTAAAGTCAAAATTTTGTGCCCCGCTAATAAAAAATTCTGGCTCTGCCACTAATTGAGGAACTTTTATTTGGTCCGGTGAACGTACGCTTCTCTACGTTCGGCCACCAATATTTTAGCGCCACGTAGCATGAAGAAAAGTTGCCGACCCGACCCGCTGTTTTTTGGGTTCTCGCACATGCGTTTTTTTAATTCCTTGACGAGCCGAACAACATCCCATCACCTTTTGGATATATTTCAAATATCTAGCAAATACCGAGTTGTACCTAGTTTTTTCTAGCAATACCGAGCAAATACCTAGCAATACCGAGCAAATCCCTAGCAATACCGAGCAAATCCTGAGCAAATACTGAGTTGTACCGAGTTGTACCTAGTTTTTTCTAGCAATACCGAGCAAATACCTAGCACTACCGAGCAAATCCCTAGCAATACCGAGCAAATCCTGAGCAAATACTGAGTTGTACCGATTTGTACCGAGTTGTACCTAGTTTTTTCTAGCAATACCGAGCAAATACCTAGCAAATCCTGAGCAAATCCTGAGTTGTACCGAGTTGTACCGAGTTGTACTGAGTTGTACCTAGTTTTTTTCTAGCAATACCGAGCAAATACCTAACAATACCGAGCAAATCCCTAGCAATACTGAGCAAATCCTGAGCAAATACCTAGTTGTACCGAGTTGTAGAAAAACTCGGTACAACTCGGTATTTGTATAGTTTTGGTCTTCACAGAGTGGTATTTCTCGTTTTTGCAAAGCAATACCGAGCAAATACCGAGAAAATCGCAAACAAAGCATTCCCGGGTTCCGCTCCGGGTCAAGTCGTCGGGCCGCACGGTAAAGAGTAAGAGCACGTGGCGACATGTTATTGGCGGCCGAACGTACCTCTACGTCAGGTCAGAGGACGTAATAATTGTTCCTAATTGAGGCTATTTTTAAAGTCAAAATTTTGTGTCCACCCCGATAAAAAATCCTAGCTCCGCCACTGATACCACTCTTCAAAACAACATGAAAAATAAATTAGTTTTGAATTTTTTATTTATCTCTCCTACTTTATTTTTCTCTTCTTTAATTTATCCCTTCTAATTTATTTCTTTCGTTTTTTCTCTCCTACAATATTTTTTTTTATATATATTTTTATAACTTGAGCAAGTCATCCGTTCAATGGAAGACTTTGCATAGTTTTAAATTTATTTCTAGTTGGTTTAATAAATAATTAAGGTCATAACAAGTAATCATTTTAAAAATTTGCCATAAATAAAAAGTATTTAAGCTTCATTTATAATAGTTTTTTTTATTATTTCATGAAGCAACTTTTTAACACAAAATTTCAAATAAAAAAATTTTTGCTCTAAAAAATTACTTTATAAAATAATAGAAAAACTGTCCCAAATAAAATCTTAATACTTCTTTTTGCCCCCAGAATACAGACATAGCCACAGGGAATGCAACACATAAAAAATTTGCATTTTAAACTATTGTTTTTTTAACAATGTTTACTCACTACCTACCAAAACTTAAAATTGACTCAAATTTAACTCCATTTAAATGAATTCAATTGACAAGCTATTTATCAAATCCAAGCCCAAGTCAAACCATTCATTCCAACTCTACAACCAAAGAAACTTCTCCACACTCAGCTTTCAAATTTCACAAAATACACCATAGTAACAAAGAACAACAAAATCCCTAAACCACAGTATTATCTTCTTTAATAAACAGCCAAATTCCTTAATCTGGCATATAAAACCTGCTCATAGAACTCCCTAGTCCTGAAAAACAAAGCCAAGGCAACTCCAGATCCCAAAAGAGTACAAACTGCCATAATTAGAAAAGAAAGCAAGAAGCAGTGATTACCCACACAGCTTCTCTTGTGAGATTCCATATCATATATATATCCAACCACTCTTACAGACAGTAAATACGATCCACAAGGGCTTGCAATTGCAATGGCATTAAATATAGTGCCCAGATGTCTCAAACCAAATATCTCTGAACTGATTGTAGGCATGAGGGACCATTGAGAACCATAGCAGACCCCTACCAACACAGAACCCAAATATAGAGCACCTGGAAGACCAGAAGCGATGACCGCATGGCCAACGCTCATAGATGCGAGCGTGATCACCATTAAAAGCGGCCTCGCAATGCGGCGAGAGCGGAATAAATGATCAGAGATGTAGCCTGTGCAGAATCGACCCATGAAATTCCAAATGCTCCAAAGAGAAACTAAGGTGGCTGTTTCAGTGCTTTTGTAACCCAGAGAACTACCAATCTGACTAATGTTATTGACTGTGGCCAAGCCTGAGCCCATACCACACGCCATGCAAATAAATAACAACCAGAAGTTGCAGTTCTGCATGGCCTGAAAAAGATTCAAGTTTTCCTCTGACTCTGTTTCCAAATCTGGAACTTCAGATGGATCATCAGAGTTAGCTAACAGTAACCTTTCATGAGAGATGGTCGCTGATGGAAGCATGGAGTCTCTCAAATGACCTTTCATAGTGATGATTATTGGTGAGATTAGTAAAATAAGAAGAAGTAGAAGAGTCAGGCTGCGAACTGAAGATCCTAAAGTCAGAATATTTTCCAGTATTATAAAAGCCATTAGATACCCAGCAGAAACCAGAGCAATTAGGGAGAAAACGTTTAGAAATGGTCTGTCATCTTGGAAATTTGATGGATAAACCTTCACAAAATACATAAGCAGAAGCGCCAGTGCTGTTGGCAATAATGACAGCATTAGAAGAAAATAACTTCGGTCGTTGCCATACACTGTGGCATATACTTGAATTAGGATGGCCCCACTTAGACCAAGATAGCCCTAAGCACAAGTTGGGTCAAACTATTAGAGAAAAATAGATAAAGCTTATTAGTGAAGATCTATGTAAGGGAAAACAAGAACAGAAGTTTGCTACAATTATAGTGAGGTTTTTTTTTTAATCGCTGACAATTAAAAGCTGAACATCCTATTTTCCCAAACACGGCATAATTAGTAACAGGGTTAGATATTATGAGAAAAAAATTATATAAGCCTGTTGCATTAATCTTAATGCAAATTCATAAGATTTAGGCCATTCCCGAAGCAAAACATGTCAAAATATCCTGACGTAATTTTTTTCATATTATAATCCCTCCGAATTGCAGGACAATGGTAAACAAAATTGATAAATGTGTCACAAATTTCAATGAAAAAATATTTAAATTAAGCTGTTTTAAGTTTTTGGATAAATATATTGTTTGTGGCTCTTTAATGTCCTGAGAGTATATTAGAAGGTAAAGACATCCGGAAATGTTTCAAGTAAACATTCTACACTTGGAAAATATTGAAAATGAATAAAAGAAATGGAAAAGATAACGATCAATAATGATGAGGACATCCGATTGTGGAAAGTTTATCAGAGAAGAGGCCGAAAATCTACTGCTATGATTGGACCACTTTATTTTTCAGCTTTTATTTATAGTTGATTTATTTATGTATCTTTTCCGTTTTTACCCTCACTCGGGGGAGTAGGCTTATGTAATCTCAGGGGGCACTTTTGTCATTAGACATGTTATTGTATTTTGGCTATTTATAGACCTCTTCCCCTCTTTGGAGAGGATGGCAATCCCCTCTTTGGAGAGGATGATGATTATGATGATAAAAAAACTTCTGCACTTTGTTTCTTGGAGAGTTGTGAGAGCTCTTGTGAGGGAGTTTGAAGTCCCTAAGCGAGGGCAAGGCAACACCCGTCAGCCGCAGGAAGCGTCCGGGCTCGCGGTCAATCTCCTTCGCTAACATACCTCCCCTCCCTTTCCCCTAGCCGCCATTCACCTTTCCCCTTTTCTCTCTTGGCTGAAACTTTTCCCCCCTCCTTTTTTTTTCCTTCTTTCTCTCTTGGCCGAAAACCCCACCCCATCTCCTCCTATTCGCTGGCCTCCCTCTCCCCCAACTCTTGGCTGGCCCCCACCAAACCGCCGGCTCCACCTCCCTTCCTAGCCGCCGGCCACCACCCCTTCCCCTTGACTCCCAAAATTTCAAACCTAGCATTCAATACTTTCCTAACTTGGCTCATTATAAAATTGGAAAGTCAATAATTTCATATTCAAGTAAATTTGAATTTGAAATTTCTTTCCCAAATGAGGAGAGTTATGTTAGGAAGGTTTCCCCCAATATTGCTAACATTAATTTGAATAGAGGTTGCCCTAAATTTCCTTCCTCATTTAGTGTCCTAAATTTAGCAACCTCATTAAAACCTCTCATTAATTCCCTCTCCATAGCCTTGCTGCCCCACCCCTCTCTCCTCTAATTGTAACTCCCATTAATGCTCCCCAATGAATTCCCCTCCCATTAGGATGTGCCGCCCCCTCCATACTCCTAATGTATGGACATTTAAATTCAAATCTCCCCCAATCTCTCCTTCACTTAAAAAGTAGCCATTAATTCCTATTAAACCCCAATTGATTCTTGTCTTAATTCGCATGCCACCTAGACAAGAAATCAGTTCCAGAGTTTTGTTAATTGTTGGACTTAAATTCAGAGTTTCTTGTTTGCTTCCCTTCCTTACTCATCACCCCAAGTAAAGAATTAAACACCTCTCTAGGACCGGCCATAAGCACCCCACCCACCTCTCTACACTTCTTCTCCTTTGCTTGATGTTTTCACCTAAGAAGGAGAAATAAATCCTCCTCCCTTGGTCAGCCACATCCCAATCATTCCGGCACTTTAATCCCTTGTCGACTACAATGTGTGTTTGCTTCAAAGCGCATCCAATGACAAGCAACGGCCAAATCCTAGAGAATGTTGGAGCATAGTCCAGAAGCTTGAGAATGGTGAACTCTTCTCCTAAGGACCTATACCTTTTATCTTTAACTCCTCGATTGTGGCATCGTTAAAATTATGAAGACTTCTCCGCTTAGCCCTTATTATGATCGTGTGTGAGTGGATGCTTATAGTGACTAATCTAATTGTTAATCGAGAGACATCAACAGGGTTTGATTTAACTTGATTATTTTGTGCTCCTAATATTATTATCTAATTGATTGCTTGAGCTTAATCACTATATTGCTGACTTCAATCTTTTGTTTAATACGTGGGAAGTTGATTAATTATTATTGTTCTTATCATGAGCGTGTAATTTCAAATTTAATAACATCACATGTGCATGTAGTCCTACACAAATAACTAAGAGTTAAAGATGAATAAGGACCGCATCGTTATGATCACAACAGAGCTTATTAGAAAGTAAAAATAAAAACTCTGATTTTAGATATCTTGCATAGGCAATATATATCCGCATATCAAGTGCAAATAGTCAAATCTGAAGAAACCCTTGCATAATTTTTGTTTAAAAAAGGATTTCCTGGAATTAAGCACCATAATATGATCCTGTGCCAAGCAACAATCACAAGTTGAAAAAAATGAGTCGAATTACATATGGTGACCTACCTATATGAAAATGTTAACATGCCTATTTTTTAAGGAATTATATCTGTTTTCTTTGAAATAAAGGTTTCCTTTCACAGGATTACAATATTTATCTTAACAGCTTCAATCCACTCAAACCGAACTTAATGGATCGTGTATACAGTTCAATGCACAGTTCAGGGACATTTTCATTAATAGCAGGTATACACCAAAGAGTATGCCGTGCCCTTGAAAAATATAAAAAGATATATGTGGTTGTACCAATATGTGAGGCTCCATGAGATGTTTGGAGAGAAATTTATGTGCGCCTTCTGATTCCTTTGTTTCAAAAGACTTATTTAATTCAAACATGTGAATTCTAAATCACAGTAACTAAACATTGATCCACACATGCTCGCGTCCTGCAGTAAACCTAGAAAATCGGAACAAGTTTAATTAGATAACTTGTATCATATATTTTTAAAATCCAGAATAACATAACAATAAACATCGATCTCGGAAACTTAAAAAAATGCAGGATTGAGAAAAGGTGGAGAGCAAGAAAGAAGAATCTTTGATTAGGAGGGGATTATTCAGTTAATTTTTGCATGCCCTAATAGACACCAGTGGAGACTATTTCTAGACAATATAAGATTCAAACTATCTATTAGCTCTAAAAACCTATTACTTACCTAATAACTCACAAATACCGATTACTATAACCCTAATGTATCCATTACATTATTGATCATCTCAATCTGATGTTAGAAAACTTTCTGCCGCTTCTACAAAAGTTTCTCAAACTCAACAACATTATAATTCGAGATAATTTTATAAAATATAGAATCGGCTATACAAAATGCGGAAGCTAAATTATAAACATATTTTACATACCTCCGACCATTGATATTTAATCATGTTCTTCACTAATTTTGAAATCTTCTAAACCTTTTTTCTCGCAATATGATGGTGTAGGTATTTTTTTAGATTTAGGGTGGTAACAATGCTATGGTTGATAATGCTTTGGCCTTACCTAGTTCGTGTAATCTTGATATTACTCCAGTTAAGATGCCTCATTTGGATTTGTTGGCTGTTAGGGATGAACTAGTTATTGTGAATGAGCTTGCTAATGGTTTGGATAGTACGTCTTTGGGGATTGTTTCCCCTCATGTTGATGTGAATGCTAATGTGATTGTTCAAGATTTGGTGATTCCTCATAAACTTTCCTTAATTTTATTCATGATTCTCCTGCTTCTAATGTTGAGGTTGATGTTTTGAGTGGTGGGGAGGTGCTGGTTAATATTCCTGTTGGTCAGGCCGATTGGTTTTGCTCTCAATCGACCGAGGATTGGGGTTATGAGGGGTCTCATGGGGACCTATCAAACTGTATGAATGATGATTGTAATTTAAATGTGGTGCAAGTGGATTCTAAGGAGTTTTCTATTGGCAAGAAAAAAAAAAAAAAGAATAAAAACAAACACTGTGACTAGAGGTTTTAAGTTTTGCTTTGTTTTTTGTCTCATTCTTTATGTTTGAGTGCTCTTTCTTGCAAGTTGTTCGGTTGCTGCTTTTGTTGCTCGCTTCCTGTCATTGGTCTTGCAACCTTGGTTGTTGCATTTGGTCGGCTTTGCATTTTTGGTTTCCTTTTTCTTACTTCTGCTCTTATGGATCTCTCTTTTGTGTTATGTTAGCTACTACTATTCATTTTTTATGCGGGCATCTATTACATTATTGTGTTCCTGATAGGAAATACTTGTTTGCACAAGCAAATCCACCCCAGATCAAGCACTACAGCAGGGAAACTGCTGTTCACAGCAGTAATTCAGCCGAAAACAGTGAAAAATAAAGGAAAACTGAGAGAGAAATTGTAGGAAAACCAATAGAGCACTTGAATTTCACTAGTAGAATCAAGAACACAAGCAAAGATACAATTGATCCTCAATTCGAGAGGAGGATCGATCTCTCCCAAATCTCTGGCAACGCCAAGAGCCCAAAGAAAACCTAAATCTAAGATATCTCAAATTTCAGCCAAATTCAAGATACTCAAACCCTCCGAAAAAACAACTATTTAATGTATACAAATCAAAAAGAATTCCCTAAACCGTCCCTACATTCAAATTTCCCTCTTAACTACCCAAAATTTCTTTCCTATTTGGCTCCCTCACACCGTGCGGCTCGCTCGGCATCCCAGCGGGCGGAAGTTTTTCCGCCCTGTTCGTGTCTGAGCCGGTCCCGGCTGGACCGGTCTCGCTTGGACCGGTCCAGTGGACTGGTCTAACAATACTCCCCTCCCAAAAATCCACTTTGTCCTCAAGGTGGAGATATGCTCGTGTTCCGGTGGAGGTGGCCATCCTCGAGATGACTGAAAATCCTCACTATACTGCTGAACCAAGGGCTGCACGGAAGGAGGAACATCCCCCCTCCCTCTTCCAATCTGATCGCATTCAGCCTGTGTAGTCCCACCAGATAATCTTCCCCCACCTCTTGTATGTCCCTAACCATGGTCTTAAGTGATATCATGGCTTTGGATAGCCCTGCATCTCCCCTTATAACCACCTTTCTCCCATCCACCATTAATTCCATCGTGAGTGCTCCCCAATTGTCCTTGTTTTCCCCCAAAGTTTGCAACCATTTCATTCCCATGATGACATCAGTACTTCTTAACTCTAGTGGGAGAAAATTCTCCCTTACCTGAATCTCTTGGATGGTCAACACCACTCCTCTACAGATCCCCTGGCCTTTCTCCACCTTCCCTGTACCCATCATCACTCCATAGCAACCGATGTCCACCAACTTCAATCCCAATTGGTCAACGACCTGAGTGGAAATGAAATTGTGGATAGCCCCACTATCAATTAGCACCATCACCTCATGGTCAGCTATCTCTCCTTTCACTTTCATAGTGTGACTCGGAGTAAATCCCACTACATAGTTCAGAGAGACTTCTGCCACATCCAAGTGCAACTTCTCCTCCTCTTCAGATCTGCTCCTACCTCCCTCCTCGTCTTCCTCGTCTTCACAGACAAGGAGAACCTGAAGAGTTCGGTCCTTTCACCTACGCCCCGGCATGTACTTCTCATCACATCTGAAGCACAACCTCTTGGTCCTCTTATCCTGCATCTCCTTCTCTGTCAGTCTCTTGAAATTTTCCCCACTCCCTCCTATTGGCTTCTCCCTGGTGGTCTCATTAATGTTGCCTGATGCAGGCCGCTTGGGTGCTAAAAGAGTGGTCGTCGTCCCATAAGATCCCCCTGAATAGTTTCCTCGAGCCCCTCTTTCTGATTTCTTCTGATCTTCCACCAACTGCGTCAGCTCCATAGCCTTCCCTAGGTTCCTCGGCTCCATCACCCTGACCGCTGTCCGTATCTCAGGTTTAAGCCCCTTCATAAAGTTGCCTTCCAGGGCTGACTCCGAAATGTGATCTAATCTGCTAGCCAAGTACTCAAATATGTCCCGGTAATCTGCCACAGTCCCCTCCTGAGTCAAAGCAAAGAATTGCTCATAGAAGTCTCCTCCCCCATCGGCTCGGAAACGCTCCAATAAGCAATCTTTGAACTCTCTCCAGCTCCTGATGGGCTCCCTCCTGTCACGCCACTGATACCATGCTAATGCTTTTCCTTCCAAACACAATCCCGCCACTGTCAGCTTCTCTTCCTCCGTCAACCCATTGACAGTGAAGTAACGTTCCACCTTGTAAATCCAGCCATGGCCATCTTCACCCTCAAAGACGGGCATCTTCAGCTTCCTCACCTGTGGGTCTCCTCCATTTCCTTGGTATCCTCCATAACCTCCCATTCCTCAAAAGGGAAGAGTCCCCCAGGTGTCCCGATCATCCCCCCGACGATTATATTCGAATCCCTCTTCATACTCATCTCTTCTTCCTTCGAAATCATCACCTTGACTCTAAATTCCTTCAAATTCAGTACCTCGACGATGACGTTCCTCCCTTCTTCCTTCAAAAACAACCCCTCGACGCTGAATCCTTTCGAATTCAACACCTCGGTGCTGAATTTCTTCCCTTCCCCCTTCAAATTCAGCACCTCGACGCTGGATACTTTCAAATTCAGCACCTCGGCGATTTGAATTCTTCCCTCCTTCCAACCACATCAGCCTCCCGTTGGTCGTATCCCCTACTCATCTCCTCTCTAGAAAGCGGTTCTAGAGGGGGCATGTCGTTTTCCTCCCCCAAGATCTCCACCTCTGAATTTCTCCTCCCCCTCAAGGGATTCGGATTTCCTCCCATGCCATGGCCATCGGTAGTCTCCCTTACTTCCGATGTCGCCGGATTGGTCTTCATTTGAAGTAGTTTCTTCATCATTTCCTCCATCGCGGTGAACTTCCCCTCCAACCTTTCATTGTTGGAGGTGATTTGATTTTGAAAGTTGCAGAATCTTTTCTCCAAATCGGCTTTCAATTGGCCGACTTCGCCTTCCAAGACGTCAACCTTCTTTCCTTCCATCTTTCTTCCCCAACGGATCTCAAAAATATCACTTCCAGAAGCCAAAAGCTCGCTGAAAAATAAGGATTTCAGCCGCCTAAGGTCCCAAAAACGGCGCTCTGATACCAATTTGATAGGAAATACTTGTTTGCACAAGCAAATCCACCCCAGATCAAGCACTACAGCAGGGAAACTGCTGTTTAAAGCAGTAATTCAGCCGAAAACAGTGAAAAATAAAGGAAAACTGAGAGAGAACTTGTAGGAAAACCAATAGAGCACTTGCATTTCACTAGTAGAATCAAGAACACAAGCAAAGATACAATTGATCCTCAATTCGAGAGGAGGATCGATCTCTCCCAAATCTCTGTCAACGCCAAGAGCCCAAAGAAAACCTAAATCTAAGAGATCTCAAATTTCGGCCAAATTCAAGATACTCAAACCCTTCGAAAAAATAACTATTTAATGCATACAAATCAAAAGGAATTCCCTAAACAATCCCTACATTCAAATTTCCCTCTTAACTCCCCAAAATTCCTTTCCTATTTGGCTCCCTCACACCGTGCGGCTCGCTCGGCATCCCAGCAGGCGGAAGTTTTTCCGCCCTGTTCGTGTCTGAGCCGGTCCCGCCTGGACCAGCTGGACCGGTCCAGTGGACCGGTCTAACAGTTCCGGAAGACTTCTTACCGAACTAAAAGCACCACACCGTTCCACTACCACTGCCTTATGTTTTTTTTACCTTTCTATTAGTAGTGCTGTCTTTTTATTATTTGCTTACCTTTATCTACTAATTATTATCATTAGGCTTAGTTGACTTACTATATGACCTGTTTTGAGAGGAAAGAGGACACTGAATATTATGCTTCTCTTTGGAGTTCTGTTTTATTGAAGGTTTTTCTTGTTCGACTACTTCATTTTTAGTTGCTGCATCAGTTTTGGTATCAGAGCTAGACTATTCACATGAATGGCAGAAGGTAGTAGTCACCCCCGACCCAAAGGCGATCGGAGTATAGAAGCATTGTGGGAGACGCACCAGCAAACATCGAGACAGTTGGATGAGCCGGTATCCACTTTCGCCTGTTTTGCAGAGGAAATGCGAAACAAGTTGCGTCAAATAAGGATGGCTGCCAATCTAGTAGCCCGGCCTTTTGTTTCGGCAACCTTACCGGATCAGATAGCACCAACACACAAGGTCCATTGCAAAGAAAATTCCCTGTGTTGATTCCGGAACTTTCAGATTCTAATGATAACGAACGTCCCAGGAAAGAACGTTCAGAGTCTGATGAGTATGATCACCACCCTTTGATGGACAGGGAGAGACGACACCACCCACAGCGAGTCGAAACAGAGGGCTTCCGCATAAAACTGGGTATTTCATTTTTTATAGCAGGCTCCATGTCAAAGATTACTTAGACTGGGAAGGAGCGGTGGAGATTTTTTTGGACTATATGGAGGTTAATTCGGATAAACAACTTAAATATGTGACTTGTTGGCTCAAAGGTGGAGCTAGGGCATGGTGGTTGCAATTACTTCAGAATCGACAAAAGGAAGAAAGAGGTCCCATTCGTAGCTGGAACCACATGAAGCAATTAATGAGGCGGCATTTTCTACCCGCAAACTTTGAAGCTATGATTGTAGCAATAATGAAGAGCAGTATAATGGTAGAATTGCAGAAGCTTTGAGCAAAAAAAAGGAGAAGAAAATAAGAGAAGAATAGGACATAAAAGAGAGAATCAAACAGAGGGAAGAAAAAGCATGCCAAACATCTTTTCATTCAATATTAAGGTTTGTTTTCACTAAACTCTTTGGACCTATATCTATCTATAAACGATCATATAAGATAAGATCAATAATTAAATTTATTTTAAACAACTGTCATATGATCAAACTATACTTTACAATTAAAATAGATTATAAATAGATTTAAAATAAAATAATATTTGATTGAGGGTGTCATGTTTAATTTGCTTGTGATGAAAGAATGGCACTGGCATTGTTGGAAATGCATCCATGTTTGAATCTCAGAATATGGTTTGATCATAAATGCTTATGTACAGAGTTCTATTATGATTTGTTCATTTGTTTATACTTTTTTGGTTTATTCTTCTTCCTATGTGAGTTTTTTAAAATTGTATTTGTAGATGAAACATGTCATTGAAGAATATGCTCCCATAGAAAGTTTCTGGTGGTAGACATTGGAGGGTAGCTATTGTGTAAAATATGTATTTATATCATTCCCGATTATTCTGCTAGTGGTAATCAGATTACATGATCAGAATTGTATTAGATATTTTTATATAAAGCTATAGAAGGTTTGTTAATGGCATAATTTAGTAGATAGGAATTTTAATATGATTTTACCAAATCACCTGCTTTACTTGACAATGCAATTTAATCTCTAGCAGGATGTCCTGACCACATCTCATTTGAGGTCTTCTTCCAAATAGCTACAGAAGGCGGACGGTTCACCAAGTGATAGGCATAATCTATAGCCTTAGCCCAATGGACTCTTTCCAACCCAGTATTAGATAACATACACCGAACTTTCTCCACCAATGTCCGGTTCATCCTTTCTGGCACCTCGGTGTCTCTCTAACAGTGAAGTGGTGCTCAATTCCAGATCTCTGGCACTCCTATAAGAACGCATCCGAAGTGTATTCGCCCCCATTATATGATATGATACATTGAATCCTTTTGTCAGTCTGCGTCTCAATCCACTTCTTCCAAGTTCTAAAAATTTCCAGTACCTTGCTCTGCGCCTCATGATGTACCCCCAAATATATGTGGAGTAATAATCAACAAAAGAGACAAAGTATCGTTGCCCACCAAATGATGTTCTCTTCATCGAGCCTCAAACATCTGTGTGAACATACTTTAATATATCCTTTATACTGTGGATGGAAGTACCAAAGGATACACGTTTCTTGTCAAACACACAATATTTTTCAAAAATTGAGCTCTTTTGATCAATCCTCAGTTCACCAAAGCCATAAGAGAAGCCTCCCCGGCATGAGCTAGTCGCATATGCCACAGTGCAATGACATCAGAAGAATCATCAGCAAAAACAACTATTTCAATCACTATTCTACCCTGAAGGTAGTAAATGTTATGGTGATGAACTCCTTTCAGAAAAATCAATGCTCCATGAAATATCTTCAAAACTCCTGCCTCAATGAGTACCCTATTATAGCCTTTGGTTTCTAAAGCCCCAAAAGACAACAAATTCTTTATGATATTTAAAATATGTCTCATATCAACCAGCTCTCTCATAGTACCATCATGCATTTTGATGAAAATGCTCCCTACACCAACAATACAACAGGCCTAATCATTTCCCATGAACACAACACCACTCTCAAGCTCCCTGTAGCCTGTAGGTATTGAACCACTCTCTAATGGGACAAATGTAATAAATAACACCAGTATCCAGAATCTAACATGAATCATCTGAATAGAAACTCTGAGAAACTGCATGTAGTGATACATCTAAATCTTTGTCATGCTCTTCCACTCTAAGGTTAGCCTTAGTGGAAACCCTCTTTTCCTTCTCCTTCAGCGTCGGGCAATATTTTGTTCAATGACTAATTTTTAAACAGAAAGCCTGTTGATTCTTTCCAAGACTGTGTCTACTAGACTTGCCCCACTTGCTGCTGTCGCCCATTTTATTCTTATGTTTTTCATGCCTTCCACATTTGAGTGTGATAGCCTCAATTGAATCTGTCTTTACGGAATCCTTGTCTCGATACCGGAAGTCATGATTCAGCAATGTAGTAGTCACCTCACCATAGTTCAAGACCTCCTTCCCATGAATGGGTGTCATCATTAAGATTTCATAATCATTCAGAAGCGAATCAACAGATTGAGTTCCTTGTCTTCATCTCCAACATCCTCATCCGGATTCAAAAGCTCTGTCGATACCTTTGTGAAGTCATTCAAATGCTCATCAATTGTAATCTCATATCTCATCTGAAACTTATAGAGCCGCCGTTTCATATGAAGATGATTCTCCACGCTCTTCATCAGATACTTATTCTCCAAAATCTTCCATAACATTACAACAAAAGTCTTCATCATTACCCCATACTTATCCCTTAAGATGGACAATTTTTTATCAAGTCACAAGCACTCCGGTTCATCTTAAGCCAACCTCTCTGAAATCTACTCGGGATGTCCATCATTCTCCATAGCTTCCTCCAGATTCAAAGAACACAACGTATACATCACCTCACATCGCCAAATGACAATGTTTCTTTTGCCGTCAAATTTTGTCACATCGATTTTGACGGGATGTGTAACTACCTAATGAATTGACGTCTTCTCCACCATCGAGGTGGATGAATTCATAGCTCCACCAGATCTCATAGCCTCCAAAAAATTGCAGTTGTCTCACATAGCTAGAATTATACCAATTCGGCTCTCTTCCTTCACTTGGAAGAACCATACAAACAGAAAGAACTGATTGATCTCTCATTCTCCAAGCCGCCGCCAAAAATTCCATCAAAATCTGGCCATGATATCAATTGTTGTGCAATACACAATGGAAATAACACAAATCGCACAACCGAAGTATCACAAATCGCACAACCAAAATAACACAAAGGACAGGGCAATTTATGTGGTTCGACAAAGATGCCTTCGTCCATGGCGAGGGGATAATGATTTCACTATATTGGAGAATAATAGGGATTACAAAAGCTCTCAAGCTCTCTCTCTTTTTTATGCTTACAATACAAGCACCCTTAAGCCCTATTTAAAGATTTGACGCAAAGCTACAAAGGAAACTTTAATTTATGCTATAATATGGCAAAATCTAATCATGCCAATTAGATCTCCCAATCATGCTAATTAAATCTCTCAATTTATGCAATAATAAGATCCATTAATTAATGCATCAATCAAATTTCCAATCAAATCAACTTAATTAGGAAAATAATGAACTCCCTAATCAATTACATAATAAGTCATCAAAGCCTTCCAAATCAAGGCTAATCTAGATTTGGAAAGATTTCCAAATCAACACCTACATATAAATTCTTCAGAGTATAAACCCTTCAGAGTGATTTACCATCTACAGAACAAAATTAAAAAAAGAAAAAGGAAAAACATTACTGCAGAGCTTATAGTAGAAGAACTATTACTCTGTGATCTACTACTTAGCACTTTGCTATTTCAGAGAAACAACTCAATCTTATAATAACTTATGGTATTTGCTTATCTCTTGTTATATTGAGGTTTGCTGATGGAAAAAAAGTTTAGATACTCAAAAGGAGTGGCCCGCTAATCTACCATCACTGCTTGATAACTGTAATCTTAAATTAACCTACTATTCTTTCATTTGGAAAACCCGTTTGCATTGGCTTGTTATGTTCTCATTTGTTTAGATATTTGTTTCCTCATGTCCATTTCAAGTGGTGGAAGTTCGACTACCACAAAAAAATAAAAATAGAGACAGCAATTATTAAACGTAAAATACAGCTAAAAAGGAAAAAGAAACAACCAAAAGAAAATCAATCCTAAAATAAATTGGAAAAAGGAATTCCCAACCTTCATGATGCCAATTGCCGTGCCTCGATGGTCGGGAAAGTTGCGAGCGGCGGTGACAACATCGGCTGTGTTGAAGAAGGTCAGGGAGTGGGCAGCGAGTAGCATAAATAGGCACATGAGAGGGACGGGAGGGCGGTGGAGGATCCCGGAAACGGAGAGCCACATGAAGAAATATCCGGCGAAGCACTGGACGGCGCCAAGGGCAAGGACGAGGCGAGGGCGGCTGGCTTCGGGAGAAGAGGAGTAGATGGCTCCGGAGATGACGCCAGCGTTAGCGCCAATATCCTTGAAGAAAGCAACTGTGTCTAGGGTTTGCTGATCATAGAGCTGAGTGGATTTGAGCAGCGGTGAGTAGAAGCTGAAGGTGTAACCAGAACCACTCACGCACTGCATCCAGATGCTTGCTGTCATCGCTGCCCATTTGTTGCGTCCAGCCGACGCCGGCGTCAAACCGCAGCCGGCGAAAGTGGCGGGGGATTTTCGCTTCATCTTTGGCCCCTCGCACGCCACCGGTGATTTCCTCGCGCTCCACCCGGTCACCGTTCCATACAGAGATCGTGTTTTGGCCTTTCGGGCAGCAATTGACATGCTCTTTCCAACTATATATATACATATATATATATATATATATATATATATTAAAATTTAAAAGGATATATTTAACTTAAAATTTTTTGAATTTTTTAAATTATATTTCAAATATTAAAATATTAATCTATTCAAAATCATATGTTTTAATATGAATTAAATATAAACGTGATACATGAAGATATAATTTTTAAATGTTTAATATATAAATACATAAATAATTAATACAAATACCCCAAAAATTAATGCAAAGACCTACTACTAATTAATTAAAATTTATTTTTAAATAATAAAATTGACTTACATATATTTTAATTTATTACTCTTCATTAAACATATATTACTTATTTAATTATATAAATATAAATAATTTATTTTGAAATAATTTAACACTTATGAGGCTCATTTTGATCAAATTTAATTAGAATATTCTAAGGAATTCTTCACCTATGATACAGAATTTTATTGGACACATCAATTATCAAAATCAATTTGATGCATGAGATAGTCCAATATGTGCAATATGCATTTTTAAAATTAAAAACATGACATTAATTTACAATTTTAAAAACACTAAAAATGTTTAATTTATTTATTATTTAATTATTTTAAAATGAATATTATTATTGAAAAATTCACAATGATAGAGAGAGATAAAGGCTTCGTTTGGGACGGTTTTTTCATTGTTTTCTAAAACGGAGTTTTAGTACAAAAATAAAAAAATTTGTATTAAAACTCCATTTTAGAAAGCAATAAAAAAGTCGTCCCAAACGAAGCCAAAGTTTAGCGTCTTAGCTTTGTTCGAAGATCGAGTACACAAACAGATAAAAAATGGGTGTAACATTCAAAAGAGACCAAAATTTTTATATGGAAATTCCTAAAAAGGGAAACAATATAAGACTTAGCCCAGTTTGAAAGAATTAACTAGTATTGATGGTTGATTATAAATAATATCACTCCTCGGAGGAGGGTGATTGCTCAATATAGTAAATACACATTGTATATAGCTCATTACATGGTAGTTGTTCCTTCAAAAGTGTTGACATATCTATTTGGTCAGTAGGACTATAGTCGACAAGCGAAGGTACTTGAAAGGATCATGGTAGGCAAGCAATGGTAGCTAGAAGGATCGTAATTGTAGTCGGCAGACAATGGTGGCCAAATGGATTGTAGTTGTAGATAATGGTGATGGAGGTCTGAGTGACCGTAGTCAGCAGATAATGGTAGTCAAAAGGTTCGTAGTCAACAAGCAACGAAAGTCAGAGGGATCGTAGTCAATGGGTGGCAGACTGGCAGTAATTAGAGGGACCATGGTCAGCTAGTAACGGTGGTTATAAGGATTGTAATCAGTGGGAGACGGTGGTTTGAGGGACCTTAATCAATAAGCAACGATAGCCGAAGTGGATCGTAGTCATCGGGCCATAGTGGTTGAAAGGAATGTAGTTAGCAAGTGAAGGTAGTAAGAGGGATTACAATCAATGTGATGATGGCCCAAGTGGACCATACTCGGCGGGCAACGTACGGTGGTTAGAAGGACCATAGTCTGCGGATGAAGGTGATCAGAGGGATCGTGATCAGCAAGCGGCAATGGTTGAAGTGGATTGTAGTCAGTTAGTGATGGTGGTAGAAGTGGATTTGTAGTTGGTGGGTGATCGTTGTTGCATGGATCATAGTGGGCGGACGACAGTGGTCAGAGTAGACCATGTTCGGCGGGCGACGGTGGTTAGAAGAACTTAGTTCACAGGCAATAATTTTAAGAGGGACCATGCGGTAGACAGTGGTTGGAAGGACTATAGTCTGCAATGGTAGCTGTAAGGTGGAAGTCCAACGAAGGTAAGTGGCCTGACAATGCAAGCTTGAGAAAGTAAGAGAGATCCTTCATTTTTCATCTCTTCCTTCTCCTTTTATAAATTTTTGGGACTAACATAGCTAATAAATAGGAAGAAGATCAAGAGCATGTTGGGAGTGTTTGAATGGACGACTGATATCAACCCCCATGACCATGGATAGTTTTTCAAGCATTTGAGTTTCTTAGTGATATCAAAATTCGATGATGTTAGGCTCGTTGGATTCATATCATTAATCCACTCGATATGTCTATAAGCATGTAACATTTGGATATTATTTGCTCATCAAATTAATATTGTGAAGCTTTCAAATTAACTTCGGGCCCCCAATTTTGACTAATTTGGGTTCGTATTGGACCGATTTTGGTGTCTTTGGGTTTGTATCTTTGAAACATTTAGTTTGACAATAAATTTGTTAAAATCAGAGTTTAAATTATCCTAATTTTAATTTTTGATGTTTCCAACTATGATATGCCTCCAGATTCATACTCTATCAAAGCAATTTTTATGGTGATGTATTAATCTTCAATGTAGTCAACAAGTGATAGTGGTTGAAGTGGACTGTAGCTGGCGGGCTACGGTGGTCGGAAGAATTGTAGTCAACGAGTGATGGTGGTTATAGGGATCGTACTTAGCAAGCGACAATGGTCAAAGTGGACCATAATTGGCGAGTAATGGTGGTTGGAAGAACCGTAATTAGTGGGTGCTAATGGTTAAATGGGCCATATTTAAGCAAGCAACGGTGGTTGAAGTGGACCGTAGTTAGCAAGTGATTGTGTTCGGAGTGGATCATAGTCGACGGGAGATAATGGTCGGAGTTACCACAATCGGCGAGGGATGGTGTCATTTTCGAATTCAATATAAACCACAACTATTCATCATTGTTACGGCCTAGCAAGCTAGTGTCATTTTCGAATTCATGATAGCAGCAATAATGTATAAATTAATTTATTCGATATTCAATAAAAATAAAAATAACATATTTTTAACATACCAACAATATTTTATTTTATATCAAAATAAAAATAAAAATGATCTTAAATAGCCCTTTAGTTTTTAAATGTGCCATGGATGAGATCACATACAAAATAGATTATAAAGATCACTCAAAATATATTTTATTATGTTCATTATAATTTAATTAGTGTAATTAAAATTAATAAATTATCTCAATTAAACTATTATTATTTAATCAAGCAAATTATGTACAAAGATTTATTTAAATTTTAAATGAAGTTTAACAATTAACATCAGTTCATTAAAAATATATTGTTATTTTTAATTTAATCTGACCTATCATAAATTATTATTTAATAAGCTTAATAAACTAATAATTAATGATTAATTGATATGCTATCTTATGGCTAAATTTTAAACCAAGCACTATAGAAAACATAACTAATAAAAAAAATTATAACTAGACATGATCGGCTATTTAATAAACAATTTAATTTATATCTTATAACAAGCATGATGGCATCTAAATTAGCATTAGAATAAAGTATGATAAATGCCTCACTGTTTTTCATTGTAGATTTCTTTTGATATGCTGAGCTCAACTCATGAGCTTAAGGTCTCTTGAAAACCAAGATGAAGTTGCAACAAAAGCTTGCTAGAGAAAGCATTAATGGGACTACCAACTTCCGAAGAACAAGTCGTAATGGGGCATGCGGCATTTGAAGAGGAAGATTCCCTTTTCCCCATAGAGATATTCAATAAAACGAGCTATCGTTTGTACTACTATGTGATTGGATCAACTATATCAAAATAAGTTATGACGAACGCGACATTTAAAGAAGAAGAGGTAGATGTAACATTTGAAAGTACATGATCATTTCTAATCGCCTAAATCGAGTCGAATGATAAACATAAAGTTGGCGAGAAATGAGATTTTATCGATCAGCCCACTCTCCAATAAGTTGGGTCTCGTCAAGTTAGAATTAGAACTTTTGTAATTTATGAGATACCATTTGATCACGAACTTGAATTCACAACTTGATAAACTAAAGCTGCAGAGCTGGTTAACTAGTGAACATGCTCACTTGCTATCCCTGAAAAATTTATTATGTGCGGACACCAAACGACGTCCAGAGACCAATAAAAATGCACCATGTCACCCTTTTACTGTACCGCGGCTCGATATTGCTCGGTACTCGGTACTGGTACTGAGCATCAGTACCGCTCGACACAGTAGCATCCGGATATAGAGTTGCGTCCGACATCCGCACAGAATAATTTCTCCTATCCCTGGGCTCACTTAGACCACTATCCCCAAATAGAGTTGTCACTTACGTGCCTTTGAGGCTCTGAGGCTCCAACCTGCTAACCACCGCCACAAACCTTGTCAAGCTAAGTGCGAGGAAGCCAGAAGCCAAAAACTCGGACCATACACGTGGAGCTATCCAAAGGTCAGTCGCAAGGTTTAGCCATATCCACAACCACAAGCCCTAAATTCCACTCAATTTCCCTCAAGCTCAAGATCAACAAAAACCCAGAAATCAAAAAAAAGATTCCGCGAAGAGAAAAGAAAACAGAAAATCAAAACCCTCAAGATGCTTCGAACAACGCCGTAGCAGAAGGATCGAAGCCTAAAACCCAAAATGATCCCGCTCACCCAAATCGTCTCTTCCCCTCCCCTCCTCCCCGTCCGATCCCGCCTCCATTCCCATACCCACCGCCGGCCCAATAGCTCCTTCGTCCCTCTCCTCTTCAAAACCCCAAGAACTCATCTTTCTCTCCCACCACGCTCCTCCTCCTCTTCCTCGTCTTCGCCATCCCCTATCGATGACACCATCGAGCTCCCACTATTCCCTCTCCCTCTCGTCCTCTTCCCCGGGGCCATCCTCCCCCTCCAGATCTTCGAGTTCCGCTACCGCATCCTAATGCACACCCTCCTCGCCACTGACCTCCGCTTCGGCGTCATATTCTCCGACGCCGGAGTCGTCGCACCCGTCGGTTGCGTCGGCGAGATCGTCAAACACGAGCGCCTAGTAGACGACCGCTTCTTTCTCATATGCAAAGGCCAGGAACGCTTCCGCGTCCTCGATCTCGTCCGCACCCGCCCTTACCTCGTGGCCCGCGTCGCCTGGCTCGAGGACCGCCCACCGCCGAACGGCTCCAGCTCCACAACCGACGAAGACAACCTCGACAGCCTTGCAACCGAGGTAGAAAAGCATATGCGAGATGTTATTCGGATTTCGAATCGTCTTAACGGGAAGGAACCAAAGGAGGATGCCGACACGATGGATTTGAGAAGGAATCTTTTTCCCACGCCGTTTTCGTTCTTTGTTGGAAGCACGTTCGAGGGGGCGCCAAGGGAGCAGCAGGCGCTGCTTGAGCTTGAGGATACTGCGGCGAGACTAAGGAGGGAGAAGGACACTTTAAGGAACACTCTCAATTACCTAACTGCAGCCTCTGCTGTGAAAGATGCTTTCCCTTCTTCGCCTTCCTCATCTTAGAACTCTTTCAGGCACAAGAACAAACAAGTTACATGCAGAAAAGAGATACGCTGCTATTTTTTCTTTCCCTTTTTGTTGTGTAAAATTCAAGAGTGCTGTATGATAATTAGATGAAGATTGGTCTTTTAATCATAAATATTTGCGCATTTAAATTCCTATAGTAAAGCATGAATGAAAAGTTGTTCTTCTGCAGGTTGAGCTACAATTGTGAAGTGTTATGAAGCTTATCACTACAGAATTGATTTCAGGTAATTGATATGCTGCCATGCTTGTTAAATTGGTAGCTAGAAGGTTAGAATACTAAAAAGTTTGGGAGTACAGAGGATTTAGGAAAAGCATTTGTTCTATCCAGAATTCCAAATTTCAGATAAAAACCTAGGTAATTCATGGCAAATATTACCTGGAGATTATAGAGCCTTGCATTGGGTACTCATACCCACATCCACCCACGTAGGGTATGGGTATGCCCATGACCTCATGTGTGGGTATGGGTTGGTACTCAATATCAAGGGATAAGCCGGTTTACATTGTTAATCACCGTATGTCATATATTACTGCAATCATCATTATATAGTGCGCAACATTGAATCACATTGTGACCATAATAAATTTTGATTTGCGGCTTGAAAGCTTGCAGTTAAAACAAAGGGCAACAAGCCTTAAGGACATCCGTCCATGGCGGACAACTTTCAAAAAGCGTGAAAAGTTGGTGGGTATAGGTGGGTATGAAATCGTAAAAGTCACTATAGGTGAGTGTGGGTGGGTGAAGCTCACTGGAGTAGAGCGTGGGTATCCAACTGGGACCCCATGTAGGGCTTTGCTGGAGAAAATATCTTCTTATTCCAAAAAGATAATATACAAGAGCAGATCAGTTAATATCACATTGAAATACTAAAAGGAACAAAATTCACATGCAGATCAATAAATATACTGTCGACTACTGCTTTACCGTTACTCTACTTCTATCCCTAATGCAAAGGAAACAACGAACTCATTATAGCATTTATTATTCAAAACATAAGGGTTTGTAGATATATAGAGTATCCATGATTAGCCGAGCACTCAATTGACTGTGGCCAGCTGAGAATGTGCTAATGTTATGTTAGTTCCGGAAAGATTAAGGAATTTGGTTTCATCAGGTGAAAGCTATAAATTTTGACGCAGTGCTAGTTTGGAGTCCTTGTAAAAGACCTATTGTAGTTTTTTGGAAGTGTATGATGACATGCCCATAAACATGATAAAACCAAATGTTGATCTTACAAACCTTGGTCGTTAAAGAGCGCCCAAAATGTTTTCAAATGAAGAAGATTTTTGTGCTGGCAAGCATTGATAAGTAAATTATCCATTTGGGAGTTTTGAGAAAAGATTTATCAAGAGATTTTGAGCTTTGGGAATTCTAAGGCTTTGATGTTTTGTAGATTTTCAAGCATATGGTTTCTTTTGAGATTTGATCCTATAGATAAACTCAAAGCATTCTAATAAAAGGAGCTAAAAATGTTTAGAAACATTTCCCTATATCACATTTTCATTTTGGTTAATGAAACTGACTGTTGCGGATGAATCAAATATTATTAGGATTATCGGGAGATGACATGTCACACCTTGTTATACTGTTACAAAAAAATCGACAACACAACAACAACAATCGTGCTAAATAAATTTACATTTGATATGTCCCCAAAAATTGCTTTGATCAAGCACGAATCTCAAGGCATATTTAAGTTGGAAACTTCCAAATTTAAATTCGGGATCATATGAATTCCAATTTCGACAATCTTATAGTCAAACTGAACGTCTTGAATAGACGAACCTAATGACACCAAAATCAGCCCAACCCGAGCCCAAATGGGTCCGAATTGGAGGCCCGAACCACATTTGGAATGATCAAAGTATTATTTGGATGACAAAATAATATTCAATTATAGCATACTCATAGTTAAATCGAGCGGCTCGGTGAGACGAATCCAACGAGCCCGAGATCGCTGAATCATCATCAAGTCACTTAAATAGTAGAAAAACTCTCTATGATCGAGGGAATCAATAGGAGCCATCCGATGAAACACTCCAAACATGTCCCAAATCTTCTCTTTATTTACAGGGTGTCACTCATTAAAATCTATAAATAGACCCCAAAGCTCTACATGAGGGAGGGGGGAGGGGGCTAGAGATGGGAGAGGGCTCTGAAGCTTCAAGAGCACTAGCACCATGCCCGGCCGCCGACCTCCGCCAGACTTCGTCCTGGCCGCCAAATGCTGCCGGACCTCCGCCCGGCAGTCGATTGCAGTTAGACCTCTGCCCAGTCACCGACCGTCGCCAGACCTCCGCCTGGCCGCCAACTGCCGATCGCCGCCGGACTTCGGCCCGGTCACCAACCGCCGCCGGACCTCCGCCCAACTGTCGATTGTTGTCGAACCTCCGCCCGGCCGCCAACAGTCGCCGGACCTCCGCCCGGCCATCGATCGCCGTTGGACTTTCGCCCAGCCATCGACCAGCGCCAAAATTTGGTCCGACTTCCGTCAGACCACCGCTCGACCGCCAACCACCGTCGGACATCCGCCAGACCGTCGATCGCCGTGGGACTTTAGCCCGGCAGCCAACCATTGACGGACCTTCGTCCAGCCGCCGATTGCCGTCGGACCTCAGCCTGGCCGCCGATCGTCGTAGGACCTCTGCCCGGTCGCCAACCTCCACCGAACTTCGGTCAAAGTGTCGTCGGACCACTGCCCGGTAGCCGACCGCCGCCTGACCTCTGCCCCGGTCGCCGATCGCCGTAGGACCTCTACCCGACCGCCGACCGCCGCCGAACTTCAGCTCGACCATCGTCGGACCACCGCTCGGCCGTCGACTGCTACCGGACTTCGGTCCGACGAGTCGTCGGACCATTGCTCGGCAGCTGACCACCGCCCAGTCGCCGACCACCGCCAGACCTCCACCTGGCCTTTGTCGGAGCACCGCCAACCGCCGTCAAACTTTCACCTGGCCGCCGACCGCCGCCAGACTTCCACCGTCTGCTTTCCAGCCTCCATCGCCAGACAACAGTTTTTCTGGCCCCAGTCTCCTACGGCCTACGTTCCTTCCGACCTCCACCGTCTACTACAGTCCTTTCCACCTCCATCGACAGATAATGATCTTTTTGACCCCGGTCTTCTACCGACTGCGGTCTTTCCGACCTCCCTCGTCGGACAATGGTCTTTCTGACTCCTGTCTCATACCGACTACGGTCCTTCTGACCTCCATCGTCTACTACAATATTTTCGACCTCTATCATATCGACGATGGTCCTGCCGACCAAACAAATATATCTATGTTAATATTTGTAACTCCCACCATGTAATGTGCTCTATATGATGTACATTTGTGACATCAAGCCAAGGCCTTCTCCCAAGGAAGGGTCTCATGTGTAATCGACTGAAAATACTAATGGATTCATTCAAACTGGGCCAGGCCCCATGGTTTTTTCCCTTTTCAGGGGTTTCCACGTAAAAACTCTGGTGTCTCGTATGAACGCTACACCCACTCTCTTATCTGCTTCTGTGTTGGATCTTCGTACAACACTAAGATGTTAAACTATATATTTCTCTACCGCCGCGAATATCCCAGGACGCAACAACATTCATTCTCAAACAGACATATGACAATTTATGCAATAATCTATAACAATATCCACCAAACTAAGTCAAACTTCAAAGCCGTGGGCTTCAAAAATTCGCATCCTAGCCTCTCTTTTTTCAGGAGAGCTTTAGCAGTGTTTCGGGTCAAATTTTTAAAAGGAAGATTGACTTTGGGTTAAATCACTACCAAGAGATTTTGCCCTCATTTTGTGAGGACTTTATAATCTGGGTCTAGGTTTCTCATCGGCATAAGCACCTATAGTTAATTACCCCTCTCGATAATGAGATAACACTTTCGATTAAGGCTAGTCATGAAATATGTATGAAATAACTAGCATATAGTAGCAACAAGTGAATTTTTTTAGAATTTTAATATTTATTATTTTTATACATAAAGCGGATGGTGGGGGGAATGATGATGAACCCGATCAAGATTCCATTATTCTGTTGTCCTGGGTTGTCATGGTCCCTAGTCTACTTAGTCAAAGGAGGTAGTCGACCCAACCTGACCCAAGGATCCTTATCAGCAGCCATGAATTGCTTCGTCCAAGGGTACCTTCTAGACATTGGGTGAATGCTTGTTTAAGAAGACAAATTTTAATCAACTTTAGCTAACAGAAAGCTTTATACCTTATTGAGTGCACCCTATGATTCATTACTCAAAGTGATTTTAACCATTGGCTCATCATATCTCATCTGCTAGCAAATTTCATATTTCAATTTACGTGTCATCACCTTATAAAGCATGCCAATTTTGTATTTTTATTTGTATAAATAGCCATACAATATTACAATCAATTTTAGATATTTTCGACGTTCCGGACACAATGGTGAAGTCCATTTTGTAAACAGACGATGTTTAGTCAACATTGAGTAACATTTCGTCTATAGTCTGTCGATTCCGACTGCTTTCGCTAAATCTGATTGCAAGGGGTCCCTCTTTGGGTAAATTCGATGCTCTAAACTCATCGACGAAGCATGTTTAACAATTGGAGATCATTTTGGTAGTTTTTGCTAGCATCGCTAATAATTAGTTTTTAAATTGTTGCACGATCGAGTCATGTACAAACAACTCCTCTTTGTTAAATTCAATGCCCTAAATACATTGATGTGGTCCATTTTGTAATTGGATAAAATTTGAATACTTTCATTACGATCGAAACACTCCAATATTTGCTCAGAATGATGTCTAGTTTACCAACAATAATTGATTAGCATCTCATTTTCTTGCATTGATCATGCCACATATATAGAGGTCAACAAAGCATACAACAACAATAACAAGATCAAGCCTTTGTCCCACTAGTCAAATTCTCGTTTAAATCTAATAAAGAAAGATCATTTCTAATATTGTCTAACCAAGTCTTTTTAGGTTTACCTCTACCTTTCTTGACATAAGTCAAATCTAATATCTCTACTTTCCTAACCGGGTCATCGGAAGGCCGCTGTTTTATGTGACCAAACCATCTAAGGCGACTCTCTCTAATTTATCTTCCACTGGCACTACTCCAACATTTTCACGTATATTCTCATTTCGTATCCTATCTCTAAGGGTAAAGCCACTCATCCACCGGAGCATCCTCATCTCTGCAACACTTAGTAGCTTCTCTTTTAATGACCAACATTCGGCACCATAAAACATTGCAGGTCTCACCACCATCTAATAAAAGCATTGCAGGTTAACAAAAGCATCTAAGTACAAATATCTAATCCTCCAAAATATAACACCATTTTAAATTGTCCATATATACAATCCATTTATTCATGCAACCATCAGAAGCTTTAAGGCTTAGTCAACCACACTAAACATAAACCTAAGAATACACTTACAGTCCAATAAATTTTTTCCAATCAAATTTGGAATGTCAGAAAACTGGGAAAGCATAAAATATTTAAAACTTGGTTTTTCATAATTTTTCATTTTTAATGTAACCAAGTTTTCAGCTTTGGTTGGAGGAATAGAAGAAATAATCTCACGAACAGCAAAGGGCCAGCTTGCAGGAAGATTCCAATGACCACAGTGAATAATATCAGAAATGTACCATTTATATTGCTGATTATCCCAAACCAGAGATAGCTTACTCTCCACATTGATTTGAAAAGAAATAAGATTGCAAAATCTTAAAAGCAAAAACTCTGAGATTTTTCCAGCATTTAAAAGCGGTAGATGAGAGCGTTTTCCATAAAGAGATGTGGATATATATTCACCAACTGGCCAACAAATTATCCGAATTAAAAAACGCCCAAATCAATTTACAATTATAAGCATGTGAGATAATATCCAAATCAGGAATGCCCAGCCCACCAAATTCTCTAGGTAAACAAGTTCTCTTCCAAGAGATGTTAATCTTCTTAGCAATATCACCATAAAAAAGAAACCTAGCAAATAACTTACTGACAGTTTCTTTTTGCAACTCTAAGGTAAAACCGTCCCTCTAATCCAATAATCAATATAGTTCCAAATCATGAATCTAATTAAAGTCTACCAACAAGAGAGAGAGCTTTAGCCTTCCAACCATCTAATAGAACAGTAATTGTGTTTATAAGAGGCAAAATATTAGAAATTCTGGTTCTTCTAATAGGAATAGAAATACCAAATATTTAATAGTATCAGATTCAATAATAAGATTAAGACTTTCAGCAAGCATTTCTCGACTGGTCACCTTTTTAGAGAAAAAAATATGGAGCTTTTTGCATTGTTAATTTCCAAATCAGAGGCAGAAGAAAATTTGTTTAAAATAACTTGTAGAGCTTGTAAATTGGAAGCATAAGCCTTACCAAAAAGAATCAGATCATCAGCATATAACATATGAAAAATCTGAGAAGTACCCATATTAATGCCAACATAAGAGTTATCCAATGTAGCTGATTCAATGAGACAAGAGAGCCCATCCATGCCAATGTAAAATAAATAAGGTGAAAGAGAACATCCTTACCTCAAGCCAAGGGAAGATTGAAAAAAAACCTTTTAAAGAGCCATTAATGCATATTGAAAAACCAACATTATCAATACAAGCTTTAATCCAACTAATGATCATACTAGGAAAACCTTTTTGATGAAGACGGTGAATAATAAATTCCCTAGATATAGGATCAAATGCTTTGAATATGTCTAACTTTGCACCATACATAACATGCTTACTATTATCTTTGAATATAGAAAGAATCTCCGTTGCCAGAATTATATTATCAGTAGCCATTCTATTAAAAATAAAACCAGATTGAGCATTGTATACTATATGAGGCATGATGTGCTTTAATCTTTCAGCAAGTAATTTAGTAATAGGGTTTAGGTTTTAGGGTTTAGAGTTTAGTATAGCAATAATTTTATAAAAAATATTGCATGAAGATATCAGTCTGAAATCAGCAATTCTATCAACATGATTAGTCTTAGGAATTAAAACAATCCCTGTTGCCTTGACTTTATTAGGCAAATAACTTTTTCAAAAGAGATGCTTGATTGCTTTACACACATGACCCCCAATAATATCCCAATTATCAGTATAAAAACCACCCATCAGCCCCTGGAGCAGAATTTTTGTTTGCATTAAAAATCACATTGTGGATCTCCTCGTTAGAAATAGGAGCAGTAAGAATAAAGATCATATGAGAGGGAATAAACTTCCCTTGAGGATTGAATACCTTATTTGCAGAATTAAAAAGTTTCTCAAAATGAGAAATAGCAACTTCAGTAATCTCATTAGGATTAGAAAATGATCCATTTCAAGTAGTGATTTGACAAATAAGATTCTGATTATTCCTCCCCTTTATCTTACCATATAGGAAATGAAGATCATCCTCGCATCTTGAAAGCCAATTTGCATTACCGCTTTGGATAATCCAAGAAGACCAATCAGATAAAGCAGAATAAAGTTGATGATTCAACCTCCTAGATTCCACATTAAAAACTCCAATCAAAGGCCCTTGATTAAAAAGATACAACAACAAAAAGCCTCGGCTACATGAATCCTTTTTTCTCCATTGTCCTGTTAAGAGTCAAATTCTCATTCATATCTAATAAAGAAACGTCATTTCTAATATTTTCTAACCAAGACTTTTTAGGTCTACCTCTATCTTTCTTAACATAAGTCAAATCTAATAAATCTACTTTTCTAACCGGGTCATCGGAAAGCCGCCGTTTTATGGCTTGAAGTTTTTAAGTCTCCTGTTCCAAATAAAGAGAACTCCATTCCTGGTGCTTTATACTTCCTCTAAGTTGTTTTAGTTTATCATAAAAATCTGTAATAGGATCGTTCCTGAACGAAGGCATGGAGAAAATTTCAAACAATTTTCTTCTAAAAGAAGACTACTCCAATAGTTTTTATAAAGAAATCTATGTCTATAAGACATTTGATGCAGAGGAACAACCACAAAGGTGAGTGATCAGAACAGCGGGGCTTAATATCTTGTAGGAGTTTGGAAAAAACATCCAGCCAACAACTGTTATTGAAAATTCTATCTAGCTTTATTTGAATAGGCATTTTAGAATAACCATGTATAAGGCAAAACAACCGTATCCTAACATAGAAAAATGCAATAAAGTAAACCGTATTGAAAAAAATGAAGAAAGAAAAGGAGAGCCAACAAGTAGGGGCTGATTATTGAATGCGGAATAATGAAGAATTTTGCAAGTTATAAGGTGCTAAGTAGGAGAGGATACCAGGTACTTGTGCTCTTGAGTTTCAACTTTCAAGCCATCTGACCCCAAAAGGACCCTCAAATAGTTACAAGAGCGGTAAGGTGCCTACCTCTCAAGGAACAAGATTGGTCCTCTCCACAGTCTAATGCCTCCTATTTATAGATGTCATTGGAAGATTCTGTGAGAGAGACACTACCTCACATCAGCCATCAAAACCAGCTCAGCATGGGCGGTCCAACTATCTAACAGTCCAGGTTACTCCTATCTGCCTCTTGGCGCTCAATCCGAGGAAGGCTACAATATAACGAGAAATTATTCCGTGCGGAGTCCGGACGGTAAAGAACCGTCCGGATGTGTGTGTACATAGTGTTTGTACACACTATCTATAAAAACAAACTGTGTACGAATGGTTCTTTACCTTACAGACTCCGCACAAAATAATTTCTCCAATATAACACCCTCCTCACTAAATACACGTCCATTCATCAATTTCATCAACATCAACTAGACTAGATATGATGGTGGAACGTAAGAATTAGCTTGCTGTTTACATCTTGATGTAATAGCCATCCGGCCACCTCCTCTGGAACAGCCATTATCCAAAACTCATATCTCCCACTTCAAAATTGTTTCTTGCATGATCTCTGAAGATATCCAGGATCGACCAAATATCAGGCAGCCTCGGGTGCAGTGGATCCCCTGCCACAAATGAGTTGACCTCCCCATCCACCTCAATTGCACTACAAGCAGGTGTCTTTTTGATGCCTCTCCTCCCAATCAGCTTCCTTATCCTCTGCGCATCCTCCAGCTTATTTGAATTCAAATAGATATTCGACATTTGAACAAACACTCCCTGATCATCTTCACCATTCCCAGTTATACTCTGAAGCTCTGCAACCGCAAGTTCTGCAAGCTCAACGTTATTGTGAATCCTGCAACCTGTCAACAGCGAGCCCCAAACGGAAGCTAGAGGTCTCATTGGCATTCGGCGGATGAGCTCCAATGCATCTGCAAGCCTGCCTACCCTACATAACATGTTGACAGCGCAGCTGTAATGCTCATGTTCAGGAACGACATCATAGCGTGTGATCATTTCAGCCAATAGCTTCAAACCCTCTTCTACAAGACCTGCATGAGCGCAAGCAGCCATAACGCTGAGAATCACAATCCCGTCCGGCTGCACACCGTCCTCATCTTTCATCCTGCGGAGACAGCAAATAGCATCATTTGCAAATCCGTGCACTGCAAATCCCCCAATCATTGCAGCCCACATGAAGGAATTTCTCTCTGATGCTGAATCAAACACTTTTACAGCTTCCTCAATACAGCCACATTTTGCATACATACTTATAAGGGACGAACAAATAAAAGCATCTTCCGACAAGCCAGGGTGCTTGTCCAATAAATACATGTGGATCCAAGCTCCTTCTTTTAGATCCCCTGCTTGTGAGCAAGCCGTAAGGGCGGTGGTGATTGCGTGCTTGTCCGGGATCAAACCACCCACAAGCATTTCTTTGAAAACGCCTAACGCCTCAAACGGGAACCCACGACGAAGATAGCCATTCATAAGCACGTCAACGTGAACTGCATCTCTTTGGGGAATTTCATCGAATAGCTTGCGTACTTGGCACAGATCGTCCTGGCTCTGCGCGTAAAGTCGAAGGGCAGCCGTCTGAACGTAATGGTCAGTTGCAGCAAGGCTGTTCTTGATGACGACAGCGTGTACCTGAGTGCCAAAGGCAAAATCAGGTACGGCGACGCAAGCGGCGAGGGCAAAGGGGAATGAGTGATGGTCTGGCGCGGAAAAGAGTTCAGGTGAGCGAAGCATTAGGGAAAAGTAATGGAGGGCGCGATGGGGCTCGGGGCCACGAGCGTGGGCATGGATGAGGGAGTTGTAGATGAAGGAATTGGGAGGGGCGGGGGAGTGTCGTAGGATAAGGGAGGCGTAGAGGAGGCCGCTGCTGCTTCGAATAGAGCAAGCAGCGAGGATTAGACGGCTGATGGCGACGGTATGGCGATGGAAGCCATGGGTGAGGCAGAGAGCATGAATAATGTGGAGCTGCCGCTCGTTAGAGCAGCGTTGGATGAAGTACATGCATCGCTGCCATCCTGGGGTGGTGCCGCCGCCAGCTTCGCTCGGCGACAATGGCATTGGCGGTGGTGCGAATTGGTTGGTTGGGCTAGCAACTCGCTCAAAGCATTCCGGTGTGGTCTATTGGAGGAACAATTATTAGCTCAGGTGACCTGACGTAGCTCTACATTTGGACGTCAATAATATGTCACCACATATTCTCACTCTTTACCGTGCGGCTTAATGACCCGACCAGGACCGGAACCCAGGATTGCTATGTTCGAGTATTGCTCAATATTGCTAGGTATTGCTCGGTATTGCTTGGCAATAACAAGAAATACCGCTTTGTGAAGACCAATACTGAGCAATACCGAGCAATACCGAGTTTTTTGCTAAAAACTCGGTATTGCTCTTCACATAATGGTATTTCTCGTTATTGCCGAGCAAAATCGACCAATACCTAGCAATACTGAGTAATACCGGTATTGCTCGGTATTGGTCTTCACAGACGGTATTTCTCGTTATTACCGAGCAAAATCGACCAATACCAAGCAATACCTAACAATACGCGAACATAGCAATCTCGGGGACGTTCCGGGTCAGGTTGACGGGCCACGCGGTAAAAAGAAAAAACACGTGGCACTATTTTACTGACGTCCGAATGTAGAGCTACGTCAGGTCACCGGACCAAATAAAAGTTCCTATTTGAGGAACTTTGTTGAAAGCATTTGGGGATCACATTTTATTTTATTTAAAATTTAGCTTATTTATATTTGAGATAAAATAAATATATATTTGATAACTTAAGTATAATTCATCTATGTATTATTTGTATTCTTAGAGAAATACTCTTGATATGTCATCAAAAAATTATCTTGATCGGACTCTAATCTGGAGCCAAAAATCAAGTTGGAAAATTCAAAAATTAAATATGGGATCATCTGAACTCTGATTTCAGCAAACTTACAGTCGAACCAATCGTCTCGGAAATATGAACCCAACGACACCAAATTCAACTCAATCTGAGCCCAAATGGGTCCGAATCAAAGACCCGAAGCACTGTTGGAAGATTCAAACCACAATTTTGATCATCAAACGGTTCAAAAACATGACATGCTTATAGTTGAATCGAGCGACTCGACGAGACGAATCCAACGAGCCCAAGATCGCCGAATTCCGATATCATTAAGTCCTTCAAATGTCTGATGAACGGTCCACGATCAAGGAATTCAATATCGATCGTCCATCCAAACCACTCCACATTTGCCCTTGATCCTTCCCCTATTTTTACTGGTCATGCTACTCTCAAAAAACTATAAATAGCCCCTCACTTCTCTTAAGAGGAGACCCAAACAAGAAGAGAAGAGAAGAGAAGAAGAGGATGAGGGAAAAAGCTCCTCCTCGACGACCACCAGAGTTCCGCCCGACTTTCAAGTGACGTCAGAGTTTTGCCCGACTTTTACGTGCCGCCGGAGTTCCATCTGACTTTCAAGCTACGCTGGAGTTCCGCCCGACTTTCAAGTGACGCCGGAGTTCTGTCTGATCTCCAAGTGACTCTGGAGTTTTGCACGAATACCATTTAATGCTAGAGTTCTCGCTGGCCGCCGACTGATGTCGTACTTCTACCCGACGCCGGACCTCCACTCGGATCCAGATTTATACCCGACGTCAGACTTCTACCCATTGTCGATTTTTTGCCGGACATATTTCTGATGCTAGATTTTTGTCCATTACTGGACTTCTACCTGATGCCTCCTTATGACCTCCGTCGTCAGGCAACGGTCCTTCTGACCTCCGTCGTCTGCCAACTACGGTCCTTCCGACTTACGTCACCCATCGACTACAGTCCTTCCGACCAAACGAACACATCAACAGTGACTCTTTGTATTCCCATCATGTATTTCATATAATGTACATCAAGCCATGACCTTCCTCCTAAAGAAGGGCCTCATTTGTAATCGGCTGCAAATAATAGTGGATTCATTCAAACTGGATTAGGCCTCGTAGTTTTTCCCCATTTTCAAGGGTTTTTCATGTAAAAATCTTGATGTCCCATAAATGCTACACCCTCTCTCATATCTGATTGCGTGCCGGATCTTCGTATAAAGTTAAGACGTTAAATGTTATATTTCAATACCGTCGCGAATACTCCAGGACGCAACAACTCTATAATCATAAAAGTTGGTATCTTAAGGATATTTGATGAGATTTGGGGATGGACATGAGGATGGATGCTAAAAGTGATGGGATGCCAGATGCTGAGGGACATAGACGCCATATGTGATCATGATAATAGAAGGATGTCAGATATCGAACTTGAGCTTAGGGAGATATTATTCTGTGGTGTCCGAACATGTTCGAATGCCAATCCGGACGCGTCATGTCATCCAATGCACTGTGCATTGAATGATGTGGATCGTCCGAATTGACATCCGGATGCATCCGGACACCGCACGTAATAACTTTTTGAGCTTAGGGGCTAATCTTACCCCATAACTTGAAGTGAAGGTACAAGTAGGAGCTTGGGGAAAGCACGAAGGCACTCATGATAGGATCCTAAGCCTTTAAGAGCACTTTGAGCTACTCAAACTCCCAAATGAAATAGAAACAAAAAAGATGAGGTAAGTTGGTGTGCTTGCACTGAAAATAATTGGAAATACTAAAAAAAAGAAAAAAAAAAAAAAGAAAAAAGAAAATGAGAGAACATACAGCTGTGATATATTGATCATGAAAGGGATGGAAATGATGGGTAAGTGCCAATAAATGCAACATTGGATACTTTGTTCTTACCCACTCCTCTTTTACAAATTATTCAAATTAAAATGGGTATATTTACTTGTATGCCCTTGCTCAATATATAAATTTATTGTTATAATCTTAATTAAAAGAAAAGAGATTTAACACAAAACTACTGAGAAAAAGTTGCGGGGGAATTGATTTTACTAATTAATTGAATTTAAATATCATGCATGATTTCATGACGTGGCACACATATTTTTGTGGCCCCTAAATGCCTTAGCTTTAAATTTGAATTTATATAAATTTAATGACTATTATATGACACAAGAAAATATATGATTTTATAAACTATTATTATTTTATATAATACTTAACTATCATATATTGTATGTAATTACTTTTAATTTAGATATAAAGCATGATAATTTTGGTTTTTTTTTTAATTTGATTATTTTATTTAACATTTAGCTATTACATTATGAATGTCATTACATTTAAATTTAAATTCACAACTTTATTCAATCATTTTACTTAATATATATGATTTATGACATTTTTACATTTAAGTATAAATAAATTTATATTTTAATTTAAATTTCAATATTTTTATTAAATCAGGTCATCTATAATATATCTAATAAATTGTTTTATATTGTCCATCATCCAATTATTTTTATTTCCCTCCCAATAAAATTTGGAGCAGTGACTGTGTGTAAAAGCTAAGTTACGCATAAAAGTTCAAAAAAAAAATTCAAATCCTCCAACTTTCAAATTCCATGGAGAGCAACTGAGCAAGACAACTGGGGTCCCGACCGACACACATAAACTGGCAGTTGCACTGCCACCTCTCTATCTCTTTGTCTATGTAAGCTTTGAAGATAACTCACGAGAAAAGAAGCACCTTTTCCCCTTTCTCAGTGTCTTTGCAGTTTTGGTTGTTTTGGCAATGGTAGTTTACCGGAATACCGTGGTATGCGGCGACATTCCGGCGGAGTTCCAGCCGGAAAAGGTCCCTTCTTCATCCAATACTAAGTGGGAGGACTTCTTCCCAGGCCAAAATAAGGTTATATACTACTTATTATTTCGCTTGCGAGTCTTTGTATCTGCCCCTTCCTTTTGATTTGTTTCCCAGAAAAAATGGCGTCTTTATCGTGTTCTGATTCTTTCTTTGGTGGCTGCTGAAGCTGCTTCTATTATTATTACTTTTTTCGTTAGTAATTTATGTTCATTTTGCGTCTCCAGTTTTTTACATAACATCAAGGGCTGTTTGGTTGCAAGATTTAGCCATGAATTAGCCAGGATTTAGGCTAAATTTTCCTGAATAACTTTTTGAACCACAAATCTTACTAATTTTAATTTTAGCTTTTAATTAGAATTTAGTAAATTCTGGGTGAAGGAGAAGTTAAGATATTTACGTCATTTCTCTTGGTTGTGTCTCTTCTTCTTCTTCATTTAAATTTAAAATTTTAGAAGTATATATGAAATTATTTTTTAAAATTGCATTTAGGATTTGGTACCTTGAGAATTTTTGCTAATTATGCAGCTAAAGCACCTCCGACTAATAGATAGTTTGCAGCCTCAAAGAATGATTGTTCTTTTCACATTTTGTCTACCAATCACTTGATTTTGTCTACTGATGCTATTTTTTGTGAAATAATGCCTACAGCCCTTCTGGTGAAATTCCTCAACATATTATGCAAGTCGTCTCCCATCCTTTTTTGGATTTTCAAAATTAATGCCTTGCTACTTAATGTTTGAATTTAGGAAGAAGATGAGGAGAATGACAGCCTGCAATGGCTTTCAATCTATGTGGAGGACTGCCTTTCAGGCAATACAAGTTTCACCTCGCCACCATCACCAACTCACTCAAACACAATCAAAATTTCTCAAAATCCTAAACAAACTCAAAAACTAAGCTCCTCCTTTGAAAACTTCTCACTCTCAGTCCCAGCCAAGGCCAGAACCAAGAGAAGAAAGACCAAAGATGATTTCAATTTTCTAAATTACTCTAAAGAGTCTCCTCTCCTTCACCAAAAACACTGGCTTGCAGAGAGTGAGCTCCTCATAATCCCCAAAATGGAGAAACCTGACAAGTTACAAGAGAATGTGGAGAAGGGTATTGGCTATGGAAGAGAATTGCAGCAGCTGCAGCCGAGAAGATGCAGTCATTGTCTATCACACAGGACACCCCAGTGGAGGGCTGGGCCTCTGGGGCCGAAGACTCTCTGTAATGCTTGTGGTGTGAGGTTTAAGTCTGGGAGGCTTCATCCTGAATACAGGCCAGCAAAAAGCCCCACCTTTGTAAGCTACATGCACTCCAACTCTCACAAGAAGGTGATGGAGATGAGAATGGCTGTTCTCTCCTCCCATTCCAAATAAGCCAGTCTTCCCATCGTAGTAGCTTCATGTAAAACAGTTAAGTATCTTTTGCTTTTATTTTCTTTCTTGGTGTTTTGGTATTGGGCTTTCAATGATGAATACAAGTCTTCCTTGTTCATCTTTGATTGCAGCATTCCTTTAAAGCTAGAAGCCAAGAGATTATGGTTTACTACTGAGCTTTTTTCTTAGTTTCTTTCTGTATCTTTGGCTGGACTATTGTGTTTTAGGGATACAGCTGTGTATGTATAATTCAATCAATCGATTCTCCATTGGAGCATATGTTAGTTGCCAATTAACTATGATGCTTTGTGAGGAAGGTAGCAATTGATTACTTCAAATGTTGCTGGCTATACATGAATGCATAATGAATGAGTGAAGACAAATTTCGTCAAACTTTTGAAGCTTATGTGAAAACCATTTAGTTTTACAAGGTAGAAACCGAGCACTTTTTCAAGCTTTTTTTATTAGTGTGTTTTCTACACTTATTATGCTTGGCCGAACTGTCTTTTGTCTGTAGTAGGTGATAATACTTCTTCCTTTAATGGTTGTTGGATTATCATAAGAGACTTTAATTGCAGTAGATTCCATGAAGATAAATTTTGAAGCAAAATTCATCAATATAGCTTGTTTCAATGATCAATTGCTGCAAGTGGTTTGATTCAAATTCGGCCAAACTTCTCTTATTTCTCTCTTATCTTCAAATCTAATGTAGTCTTAAAATCAAAGTCTTTCTTTGGGTGCTGAAGAATGGCTACGCTCATTACTCATTACTTTCAAGCCAACAAATATCTTTTAAAGCATTTTAGAACATGTTAGGGAAAGATGAACCAAATACAAAGAGAAATAATAAATCACGATCTACAAAACACAAACGAACACATGAGATTTACGTGTAAAACCCAAATTTGGGAAAACCCAAGGGCGAGAAGGGAGAATGACTTCACCATAGAGAGGAGGTGGAGTACGAAATGGCTTACAAACCCTATGCCCTTTACAACATATTTAAAGAACAAAAATAGGGTATCGAAAAATAAGTCGAATTCAAAAAAAAAAAAAAAGTCAAACCCCACTAGGGGGCGCTGCCCCTTTGGACCCCTTGACATATCTACGAAGCGTACGACGATCAATGACATCAACAAACAAGGGTCGAGCCAAATTTGAGGCAACTCCAACAGAACAAAATCCTCGGGCAATTTTCCATGGATCTAATTTAGGATATTATAAAAAAAAAGTAATCATCCATGAAATTATTCTCGACATAGGATTATTTATTGCAACCAACTATTCCAAAATATTGAATTGGTGGAAAAGAGATGCAACTAAAATTTTATAGGTAAAAGGCCATTATTTTTTATAGCTATAACTTAAAAATATAATATAATTTATGTGAAAATTGAATACATAAGAATTAATCTCCAAATTGTATAAAATTTATGTGTCTTCCATAACATTTTCTAAAATTTTCATTCACCCTTTCAATTTTATCATAAATTTTCACACATAAAAGCGAAAAAAAATCCTATATTTACTAAAAGGAATCATGTCAAAGACAGCTCACCTTAGTATATTGGTTGGGAGCCTAGGTTTCCAACTAAGAGGTCTTGGGTTCGAGTTTTGCGTATGTGACGTGTGTGTGAGTCTGTTTTAATTGGCCTAAATATCTCAAAAAAGTCAAAGAACTGAAGACCACCAAAGTCAACTAATAAGTGGGTCGAGTACCTAAGTGAGCAAATATTTATGTCTAATTCCATCATAAGAGGGGCCATCACCTTTTATATGCTAAACCTAATATAATAATAATAAAATTAATAATAATAATAATAATACCAATAGTAATTATTATGGATATATCATAACAAAAATTCCTTATCGTGCACGAATCTCGGCGCAATGTTAAATTGGAAACTTCCAAATTTAAATTTGGGACCATCCTAAATCTAATTTTAGCAAACTTATAGTCGAACTTAACTTCTCAAAAAGGCGAACCCAACGACACTAAATTTGACCCAATTCGAGCCCCCAACGGGTGTAAATCAAGGACTTGAAGCGTATTTTGAAGGTTCAAATTATAAATTGGATGATCAAATGATTTTCCAGCATTGCAGCTTATAGTCAAATCGGGTGGTTCGATGAGACGAATTCAACGAGCCCAAGATCATCAAATTTTGACATCATGAAGGCACTCAAATACTCTATAAACAATCCCTAATCATGGGAATCGATATCGACCGTCCATTCAAACTACTCCCAACATGCCTGTGATCTTCTCTTTATTCACTGTCCATGCAACTCTTAGAAACTATAAATTGATCCCTCATTTCTCTACTAAAGGAGGGAGGAAGGATGACATGGAGGAGAAGGAAGGGAAATTTGAGATCTCTCTTGCCACCAAGCTCCTCCTTTACCACCGCTCGGCCACCAACCGTTCTCGGACTTCTGCCCGGCCACCGACCGTCGCCGGATCACCTCCCAACCTCCAGTCTTAGCCAAATTTCTGCTCGGTCACAAGCTGTTGTTGGACTTTCACCAGATTTCCGCCAGGCCACCATCTGTCTTTGGACTTACGTTCGACCACTAACAGTTGCGTGCCGACTATGATCTTTCCTACCTCTATCGCCAGCCAACTATAATCCACTCCGACCTTCGTCGCCTGCCGACTATAGTCCAATCCGACTTCTGTCGCCTGCCGACTACGGTCCAATCCGACATCTATTTGTGTGTTGGAGCTTTATACAAATCTAGGATACTCAAATTGATACTTCTCTATCACCGCAAATATTCTAGGATGAAACAATTATTGTTGTTATTAGGAGAAAATATTAATCCATATTTTCAAGTTAAGATAATAAAGAAGAAATGAAAACCAAGATAAAAGTTTAGTCTCTCTTTAGTGAGGTGAGATAAACAACATAATGATTTGTTTATTTAATTTTATTTATTTAATTTATTATTATTATTATTTTTTGTATTTTTTAAACTGACGCATAATAAGTTTAAATTTTGTGAAAATTTATATTTATTCCACAGCACAATGTATATAATAGAAAAAATTTTGATCACAATATAAAATTTGATCAAAATGAATAAAAAATTATTAGATTAGCTTTGAAGTTAATTAACATAGTACACAATTAATTAATCGAAATTTATATTCAATTATTTAAAAACAAATTTATATATCTTTGAAATTAATTCTCACTGAAAAAAAAATTTATAATATAAAAATATACTATGATTAAAAACTAAGTTAAAATTAGCCATCATAATGAGGTGAAATTTCTTTGTCTTATTTGTTCTTAAAAAGCAAAGAAGGCCATCCAATTGCTTGTGACTCTGGGCTACGTTGATAGATAAAAAATTACTGAAGTTGATTATTATTATTATTATTGAGATTTTATTAGGGATGCTAACGAAGCAGTCATTGCACCGAGAAATTATTACGTACGGTTATCGGACATCGTTCAAAGGCGAATCAAGATTCGTTACATCACCATTTTGTTGTGTACCGGTGATGTATACTGGATGACGTGGCACATCCTAATCTAACTCCGAAATTTTCGATGACTGTACGTAATAATTTCTCTGTTGCAGGAGACCTATATTGGCCTATAATACCGATGTACATGGTAGCCCAATTACTATTTAGTCCTCTACATTTCAGAAATATCACTGTTTAATTACTTGGAAATTAAATGCATGTAAAATAAAAATTTGTATCAGCAATGCTAATCTGAGACACAATTAGCGATAAACAAATTCTTTAAGTACTTAACAAAGTTTTTCCCAAATGGAGATTTATCCTTTCACACGAACTGAAAATAAAAATTAAATATTTAATTGTATTTCCTGTTAGAAAAACTAAACCAGAAGAATAATATTATTTATCCTGGAATTATGCATAAAATTTCAATCGAAGAAAAAAAAAAGAGCTCTTTTAAGAGGTAAAAGAGACAACTCTCCTTGCATATTGGTTGTGAGCTTAGGCTTCCAATTAAGAGGTCCAGGATTCGAGTCTATATGTATGTGTTGTGTGTGTGAATTTGCCTTAAATGACGTAAATGTCCCAAAAAAAAAAAAGAGGGGCAAGAGTTTTATTGTGAAAAATTTACGGGGAAAATGTCACGTTACTTAGCCCAATTGAAATAATACTATGTAAGACGAATATTACAATAATATGATCTATCTACATATATATATATGTAGATATATATATATATATCTACATATATATATATGTAGATATATATATATATATATCTACATATATATATATGTAGATATATATATATATCTACATATATATATATGTAGATATATATATATATATCTACATATATATATATGTAGATATATATATATATCTACATATATATATATATATATATATATATATATATATATATATATATATATATATATATATTGGGAACGGGAGTATCAGCCCGTTGCCACGACATCTTGTGACACGTTTGGCGATGTCCACTAATCTCTCGGCGAGTCTATCAGCAACCAACCCCACAAGTGCAGGACCCATAGTTCTTTTGTCTTCACTTAAGGAGTCGTGCCGTATGAGAGGGCAAATGATATTGTTTGCAAATGATGGCAATGTGACTATATAGTTAGACAATAAATCAGTTCCCTTCTCCCTAGGATTTATATACTTAGTTTTCCTAGCTCCAGTGTTGAGACCAACTTACACAGCACAGTATGTACCATTTTCTTCAAGCTGATATCATTTGCAAACAATGCAGCATTGATGATACCCCTGAGAATGATTTACTGATGTGCATTGGCTTATTGACGGCTTTTCGATGGCAGATTTAGGATAGATTATTTTGTGCGGATACCGAACGCAATCCATTTTTTGGAGGTCAATCAGAATGCGTCATGTCAATGGTACTGAGCCGGGTACCATGCCGCACCGAGCCATGGTACTAAGTGGTACCGAGCCGGGTACCGAGCAAAGGGCGACATGGCGTATTTTGATTGGCCTCCGGAATGCGTTCGGCATCCGTACAAAATAATTTTCCCAGATCTAGACTATGATGAATAATTGCTAGGTAGTCTCTGTAACCAAACTTTGCCTCTTGGATGATCCTCTTGGCAACGAGGGGAGTTGCCCCATTAATATCTTAATTATGATATTTGAATATATTTTTGCCTATTTGGAGTTCAGTCTTTTGATTTCAATTGTTTGCTTTTGCATCATTCCACACTTAATAAGTTAATAATTTTTAGTATTACTCTTTTTTGTTGCAGCTCGATGTAATCTTGTGATCTTATTTTTCTTTGAGTTGTAATTTATTTGCCACAGTTGTAACTCTCTTTTTTTTTTTTTTACATAATAAAATTCGTTGAATAATAAAAGGGTGGGTACAACATCGAAAGACCAATAACCCGTGATACAGAACAATAAAAATCCAAAAAATCAAACAGAGTAAAATAAGCAATGAAAGGGGACTCAGGAATGGAGGTCCTCAGCACCAACCTAGCAGCCAAACACGGACCATCCATAGGTGATAGTATACGATCGCAATCCATAATCCAAAGTTGATGCACCCATGTTGCCAACCAGCTCAGCCAACAAGGGGAAGCAAGGGCCTCCTCATCATCGTCCATCAAAACACCGAAAGCCACCAACGAAATCGCAAGAGCCAAAACAAAAACCTTATTTCTTCTTGCCTTTTTTTTTGCTTATTAACACTCGCATTAAGAACACCACGAACAGCAGAATGGTCCTTCTCAATTCATGATAATTAATTTCTTCCCCACTAGAAAGAGAAGAAAGGGAATCCTCTAAAATCAACTAGTCAGTTTGAACCAAGACATAGTTTTTCACAGACTTAGCAACATGATCTTTCATTTCCACATTAGACATAACCGAAATAGGGATATTAACAAAATGAGGAGCGAACAGAGCTATAATTTTAATGAATAGTATAGGATTTTTTCACAAAAAAAAAGAGAGTCAAATTATTTCAAAAAAAAAAAAAAGAAATCGAATTGAATTAGGGTTGTCAAAATCGGGTCATGAGTCGAGTTCGGGTCCAACCTGAAACTGACCCGACACTGTTCAACCCGACCGTTTTTATAAACAGGTCGGTTTTTTGAACCCAAACCCGACCCGCTTCGGGTATGTTTTACTACTTTTTTTTAATTTAATTCAACTTATTTAAATCTAAATCAAGTTAAGGTAAGATTTACTTCAATCAATTTAAAATAAATCAAGCTTAATTTAATTTGGGCAACAATATTTATTATTTTTTATAAATATCATTTACTTATTTCATAAAAATCTTTTAAAATCCTCCTAAATTAATTAAAAACGGGTCAAACCGGATTGATTTCGGGTTTTCGGGTCAACTCGAACCCGCCCCAATTTTACAAACAGGTCGAAATCCCTAATTTGAACCCGACTCTGTTCGGTTTCAGGTTGACCCAAAACTGAAATTTTTGGTTCGGATTACATATTGACACCCCTAAAGTGAATAGCGATAGCCATTAACCTATCGTCATTCATGAAATTAGATTTTATTCATTCATGAAGAAAGTGAAAAAATAACTTAGACCTCAGCACATAGCAACATTATTTTTGTATGATCACATAAAGTATTATATACTATTTTCCTCTATAAAAGATAGTCTATACTTAATTTATAATATCTTTCTCTTTATACATACTTCTCTCTCTACAAGAGGAGTTCATAGAAGCATAGAAAGAGTTAGGGTATAAATGAGCGGTGCCTAGCTAAGTAACTCCTAACTTGAACTCAAAACTCGATTAATTAAACAAGTTTGAGCTTTTATTTGTTCTTAAATTTATGAGCTTGACCTGACTCATGAGCTAATGAGTTGACTTTGAGCTGGCTCAAATTTGACTTGTTAGCACATTAATTTTGACTCATAAGTCATTTAGAGCCGAGCCTGAGTAAGCTCACGAATCAATTTGACTAGCTCATATCCCTAGTAATAAGTATCCAGATAAAGATGAAAAAAAGAATATTCTAATCTATTATTATATAGTGATATTTTTAATGAAGCCGTAGTTTTATAATTTAAAATATAAATAAAGTGAAGAGAGAGATTTCAACATACTCCACCACTGCCAAATCCACCGATAGAAGTGGAGGGAATGAAATGCTCTTTGGGCCACCACCAAACCACAGTGCTGGCCTTTGAGAACTCAAATCCCATCATTGCTTGAGAATAGCCCTTTGCCCGCCCAACTTACCTTTGAGAAGGACTACCAATTTGGCTCAATGCATCTATATATGTGTGAATGCATTAGTAGTATATGTTACTTAGTAGAAAATAATATTGGAAAGTTATTCTATTAATGAAATGTATGATTTAGAAAAACATGTGTGTATTATCATTTAAATATTTTTGGTATGCATTTATTTTTCTATGTATTGGAATAACTAGGAAATAAAAAATATTTTAGGATATGAATTTTTGAAATTTTGTTTGAACGAGAGTGCCTTGGCACTGTGCTTGTGAGCATTGAGGTGCTAAATCTTAGAGCATAGCGGTGTCAAAAATCGCTGCCTTAACGGTTGAGTCTCTATTTTTACAGTAGTTCTGATTCTACTTGCAACGCTGGGAAACAATGATGGGAAACATGTGTTTATTATCATTTAAATATATTTGGTATGCATTTATTTTTTTATATGATTTTATTGCATTTTTTACTAGTTAAATTTGTGTATATAATTGTTTTTGTGAAAGGAGTAGGAAATTAAAATGTGTACTGAAAATGATATGAATTGAATGTGAATTGGGCAGAAATAACTGAAATGCAATTAATATGTATTGAAATGATGTATTATGCTGCATTGATAATGATCCGATAGAAAATGATATATTGATTGATATCATATATATGATAATCCCACATCATAATCTCAAGATTTACTGATTCACTATTGGGAGTTATAAGGAACATGAGATTGATGAAGTTATAAGGAGCCAAGATAACTCATTCACATGACTCAAGAAGAGTTATAAGGAGTACATCGATTGTGACTTATAAGAGGCGACTGATTGAGAGTCATAAGTGCATAAAGTAGATACCCTCTCATGAATATCTAATAGAATATTGATTACTGATATGAATTATTATTAATTCTAAATACTGCTAACTGATATTGATTACTAACTTATATTGTACGAACATTGATTGCTATTATTATTTACTATAACTGAATACGGATACTAACACTATCTGTAAAACTCCTCCAAAACTGATTTTTTTTAGTGCTGTTAGTCCGTACAAACTGGCTTTAGTACGGGATGAACTGAAGAAATTGTGAAGAAATCTGTCAATTTCGTCTGTACGAACCTGGAAGGGTCGGGACGATCCGTCTGGACGAAATTTGTCCAGAGAGCAAGTCGTCCGGACGCTATTTAATTTCGTCTGGACGAAATTCTGCTAGAGGAAAAATCGTCCCGGGACGAATTTTGGATCGTCTGGGACGATCAGTGTTGATAAATATCCGATAGAGATATTTTGGATTCATTTGAAGAGAGAGAAAGTGAAGGCAAGAGAGAGAAAGAGAAGGAAAGAAAGGAAAAGCTTGGTTTTGGAGCCCGCGGAGCACTTTTCGTCTGACGACGCAGTTGGAAGATTTATCTATCTCGCAGTAAGGACTCCGAATCCTATTTCTGTTTTCGAAGATTTTGTGTTTTGGTATTTTTCTGCTCAGTTTTGTATTTCTGTTATCGAATTTATTGCATATCTTTGAAATGACGAAAGTTTTACCGCGCAACTTTTGATATGTTTCTGATATGATATGTCTGAACACTTTGAGTATTTTCTGTAAAATTTCTACCGGTTATTTTGAGTTCTGTGCGATTTTTATCGAATAGAAAATTATTTAGATGTTGAAAGATGTTGCTTTAGTACGATAAAAGTCTTATAATATTGTTGTGGATATTCTGTGGTAATTTGGTAAATTTCTGTATCTGTGATTTCTGTGTAAATTCCGTATACTGTCGTTATGCCACTGACGAGTTTTTTGACGAAATCCGATTTTCTGATTTGAATGTTTTGATGTGTGTATGTTATCAGAAGAGAGTTATAAAGGGCCGGAATCCTATGCAATTCCGTTGTCTGGGTCCGGGAAATCTGAAATGAGCTCTGAAATCTGAAATTCTGTATACCTATTCTGTTCTTGTGCTATAAGCACAAGGGAGATATAAGGGGAAGTTTTGGTGCTATAAGCACAAGGGAGCTATAAGGGAAAGTTCTGATGCTATAAGCACAAGGGAGATATAAGGGGAAGTTCTGGTGCTGTAAGCACAAGGGATACGTAAGGGGAAGTTCTGAAATCTGAAAGGAAGTTCTGTTCTGAAAATTCTACATATATCTGTTCTGTTCTGGTGCCACAAGCATAAAGGGAGACATAAGGGGCCAGAATCCGTATAGATTCTGTAAGGGTCTGAGAATCTGGAATCTGAAATCTGATATGTGATACGTGATCTGAAATCTGATGTTTGATATCTGATAATCTATTCTGTGACGTATCTGATCTGTTTTCTGAATTATCTGATTAGAATTATCTGAGATGAATGTGATTTTATCTGATTTGAAATATGTTCTGTACGATTCTATTGTTCTGTACGATTTTGTTCGTTCTGTACGATTTCCGTTTACTCCGTACGATTCTGTCTGTGCTGTGAAATCTGACTCATGAATTCTGTTTTTTTTGTATCAGTGATTTGATTTATGTTTGATCAAGTATTTGTATTCTGATGACTATATGATTTCTACATGATTATATGATTTCTGTACGGCAATTTGAATAACTGCTTTTGATGAATTATCTGATTTGTTTTGTGAATTATCTGATATATGATTTCTGATTTCTGTACGATTCAGTTTATTTTGTATGATTCTATTTGTTCTGTACGATTCCATTTATTCTGTATGATTCTGTTTATTCTGTACGATTTTGTTGGTTATGTGAAATCTGACTTGAATATTCTGCTATTCGAAATAACTTTAGTTCTTCTGTATCAGCTGTTTGATTCTAATCAAGTATCTGAATATTGTATTTCATTTGATTATATATGATTTCTGTGATTATCTGAATATTGTACAGATTTATGAGTTTCCTGTCATTGCACGATTTCATTGATATTTCATATTGTACCCGTCACTGAACACAGATACCAATATGGATATTGATATTGCATCGATTCATTGATACTACCGATACCGATGCCAATACTACTGATTCACCGATACTGATAATTGTACGGATCTTATAGCACGTGATACACCGAATGCTGACCGATACGTGTGATACATGTGATACACTGACCATATGATATAGAGTATGATTTTTACTGTATTGATTGTTTTATGTGATTTCATACCGTTTGATATTATTAGCCGGAAGTGATTTCTTTATTGATCTGATTGATTCTACTGATATGATTGAGTGATGTTAATCGTATTTGATTTTGACGGATTTACTAGTACGGACTTATTTACTGTGCGAATTTATCGTTACTGTATGGATTTGCTGGTACTACATGATTTCACCGTTATAGCATAATCGTTCATGTCGTCATTGGATTGTTACTGATATTGATACATACACTGCTACTACTGATTCGCTGAACTGACTTTATGCACGTGATATACTGAGCAAGTGACATGTGACTCACTGAGTACGTAATACCAATTACTGAATTGTATATGATTCATTAAGCAAGTGATAAAGAACTGGAAATTGTAAGTATATGTTGGTATGCTGTGATACGATTCTACTACATTGATTCGACTAATGTTATAGACTGATGTGATAGATAAGACGACTATTAAAGAGATTTGATGCACGGACTGATTTATTGAGCTTTATGGATTTTCTACTGTTCACTGATTATATCATTGATGATTTCGAATTCTATTATTTATGCAGTGATTTATGTTTTTGTACTAATTCCTCTGTTTCTGTATTGATTGCTGTATCTGCATTGATTTAAAGATCATGTGCAAGTGACTGATAATGATTTGACTATTTGACATGCATATTACTTTCGTGTCGTGCTTTGATTTCAGTTATAGGCTTTGGTGACCTGCTGGGCTATTTAAGCTCATTATATGTGGTTAATGATTTCAGGTGCAGAGCCTCCTGCATGAAGCTTCTTTCAGACGCTAGTATAGGCTTTCGTAGTTTATGTTCTAGCTTTGTTTTGTAGCCCGAGTGGCTATTGTACATGTTCTTTTGGACGCTCCTTTTGACTGTATATATGAATGCCGAAATGTGAATTATAGTATTTTGATGTATCTGCTTTCTTTAATGCAATTATCATTTCTACATGTCTGTATTGATCTGAGCGAAAAAAAAGAAAAAAAAGGGGAAAGAAAGTAAGACTGTCAGACGAATCCTTTCACTATTGATGTCTGGGACGTTACACTATCGTTAACTGCATAACTGATAGATTGACGAAGATGATTGAATGATAAAGACAAAATGATTGATTGATTGATACATGTGACTAGTATTGATAGACATATTGATTCATAGATTTCGTTACATGATTTCAAACATACTGTTTCTCTTTTGCCTTGCATTGATTTTGGTTGTAAGATTTTAGTTATTTGCTAGGCTATTCACTTATTACGTGGTTTTATATGATTTCAGGTTATATAAATGTAACAGTTCGAACAGTTCTTCCCGTTTGGACTCCGCACAGAATAATGTCTCCCTCTCACCATAGCCCCCTGCTCCCTTGCTCGAAATTGATTCGCACTTGCGTGTGCCATCTTATTGTAGAAGATTATGTTGTTACAAATGGGTAGATTTTTGTTAAATTTTCGTCAAAAAACTATAAATATCCTGCACATCATGTGTCCTCTTTTATCATTTTGCATAGAGAAGTGAGAATTAGGAATAGTAAAAGAGAGAGTTTGAATGATTTTTATTTATGTTTTAAAATGTAATGCTTCGATTGCTTTATATTTTGTGTATTAATATCTTTTTAATGTTAATGGTTAAAATTTTGTGCATCTTGCTCATAGTCGCTCCATCGTTATCTCAAGCTTGCTCGTGTAATGCCCTACATCATCCCTCGCAGCACCCTCGCATCACAATCCCGTCATGATCGTATCTTGTGCCATAATCCCACTTTGCATCTTAGGAGCCTGCACTACAGTTATACCATTCATTTAGAGACTAAACTTATGATTTTGTATTGGGGCAATCGATCGTATGCCCATATTTTCTGCAATCATGCTAGTAATTAAGAACTTGTGGTGGATATCCTCATCAAATCGGAAAATTATTAAGTGCGGAGTCCGGATACGTTCGGACTCCAATAAAAATGTGAGACATGTCCTTGTACACAATGTGTATAACTGTACACATTATGCATAAATTATAAAATTATATATATAATGTGTACAAACTTACATAATATACACACTATGTACATAATTGTACACTGTGTATAAGAACACATGTCACATTTTTATTGGAATTTGGACGTAACTGTATGTTCGGACTCCACACGTAATAATTTCCCTAACAAAGCTAGCTCATAAAAGAAGTTGAAGCTCGAAATAGACACATTAAGAGAGTATATAAACTCATAAAATATGCACTTATTCTCTCTTAAGCATATAAAATTTTGAAAATTTAGGTATCAAAATGAATCAACATTTTCCACTGATACAGCAAATCTTTAATGAGAGTGAAATTTAGGTCAAGATAAGACCATTAACAGCACTAGCAAAAAGAAGACAAATTTCCAAATCCACTGAAGTTAGCTTAGTGTGCGCTGGACTTATGTGACAGTTGAGAGCTCTCATTTCCTTCCCACTTCCACTACTGTCAATATTCGCCTTTTGGCACTGTATAATCTTCCTCGCAAAGGTAAAGAATGTAAAAAAAGAGACTTTGACACTTTAATGCACATCATCATATTCAAGCTACTCATTCTATCAAGATTCAAACATAACCCGCCTCAAAAAACCATTAGGAAGGAACCTCAACTGAAGCTTCCAATTTTTTTCATGTTTTCCTGCTCTAGTGATGCATATCCATCGATAAAACGTGGAGAAGACTTCCATGTCTTGCTTCTTCCTTGTGCTTGTTCTTTAAAGTCGTGTTTTTTTAATAAGTTTTTAAAAAGTTAGCAGAAAGGAAGCTCTTTTATGCTATTTATATCCAAGTTCCGACAGAGGATAGTTCTTAATCTCTGTATTTTTTCTCATGGACGTGGTATCACGGTGAGGGGTGGTCGAGGTTTGCGATTTGAAGGCTGGAATGGGCAACTGCTGTTTCGGGGTTAGCCCTTCCATTTACAGAGTATCTTCCAATGCGAAGTCAGGTGAGCTTAATCTGGCTATGTAATCCATCTAATTTGAGTTGGGGTTTTTGGTTTCCTTGTTCCACTCATTTTGTGATAAAAAAGCTGTCAAGTTTGATTGCGTTTCTCCCTTTTGCAAATTTTTTTTTTTTGTGCAGTATAGTTTGAATGCTTCGTTGTGTGAGAGTTGTGAATCTCAAATGCTATATTGTTGAGGATTTTTTTTTTCAATCTTGATCGATCAGCTCTTATAGTTTAGATATCTACCTTGTTTTTTGCTGTTTTTCTGCTCTATAAGACTGGCAATCAACTAATCTAGCCCAATAAAGTCATAAGGTTCTTGAAAGATTTTCTTGATCGATATTATGTGAGGTTTTTACTGCAGCATAGTATTCCATCTCCATTTTTTTGTTTTTTGGCTACTTTATGTTCATAAAATTTAAATGTTCATCAATAAGAAAAAGACTGGTGAGGTAAGGCATACTGTTTATTCCAATATGCAAACGTTTCAATTCGACTGATGCTTCTCCAGAATGGGAGTTCTAAATGTTTCACTGTAAACAATTAACTAAAATTTGTTTTTTGAGTTCTTTTTCCTTCTCTTTCAAAGTGTAGTTTGCTTTCTTTCTCAAGCTAATCATCTTATAATATCTTTTAGAATCTCCAAAAATGCTCAGTCCTTCTTTAGTAAAAGAAGAGGAGGAGAAGGAACGTAGCAAATTGCCATCTAATCCTGCGGAAGTCGAGGACTTACTTCGGGATTCTGCTTCAAATCCACTTATTGCTTTCACTTTCAACGAACTAAAAGAAGTAACTGAAAACTTCAGGCAGGACTATTTTCTTGGGGGAGGGGGTTTTGGCAGTGTATACAAAGGATTTATCAATGAAAATGTTAGGAAGGGGCTTCAAACTCTTCAAGTTGCTGTTAAAGTTCATGATGGGGATAACAGTTTCCAGGGACATAGAGAGTGGCTGGTATTCAGTTCTTATCAACTCAATATTGATCTGTTTTTTTGTTTCTCGTTTCACTTTGTTTTTGTATTTCATCACTGATTAATCTACCAGTAAGCAACTCTAACTGAAATTTTCTTTTTTGCAGGCAGAGGTCATATTTCTTGGGCAACTTTCACACCCAAATTTAGTTAAATTGATTGGATATTGCTGTGAGGATAACCACAGGGTCCTCATATATGAACTATTGCCTCGAGGGAGTGTGGAAGCCAATCTTTTTTCAAGTAATTCTGCTTGATTACATTACCTTTTTTTTTGCAAGCTTTTATAAGTCATTATTCAAAGATCTATTACAAAATAAGCAGATTAGATGCTAGAAGATGCCTTTCTTTTTTAAACCTTTATTTATAATAAGCATTACTAGAATTTGCCATGAAACCAAGTATAATGTCGCGACCAATGTTTTATGGCAAATCTTATCAGCAATATCAGAATTTTATATCAAATCTTAGTAATCTTTCAGTATTTCAAGAAATCCTGGAGTAAGATCAGCTTAACTGATCTTGTTTGTGAAATAAGTTAAAACTATTATCCTTGTTTGTAGAAGTTTTGAAATTTTTGTAGTTTTTTGAATAAATGACAAACTACAGGAAGTTTTATACAAACCACCCTATCATTTTTGTCATATTCAATTGGCTGTAAAAACTTTCCTTGGTTTTAAGGGATAGTAACGAGAATGTTAAGTTAGAAAGATTGTATTGCTAGCACTAATTAAAGTTATGGCTGTAGAAAATTAACAGTTTTAAGCGGTTTGGGAGTGTTCAATGGAGAGAACATAGGCCAGTATGGCGTGGAGATAGATTTAAAATGAAGAGAATGGAAGAAAAACAAGTTGGCAGATGATGACATGCTAAGAACTTGGTTGTTATGATGTAGAAGAAGTAAAATGGATTGAGGGTATGGATTGCTAAGCTAGAAGAAATGAAGAACTTATGAGGCTGACTAAAATAGGTGTCATAGGACTAATTAACATTGATGGCAATGGGTTCTTATTCAAAAGTTTATGATCATTTAATGTATTTCTTTTGATTTTTCTTGGCAAAATAATGGTGATCTAAAATCTAAATGGTTTGTGAAGGTGTGGCAAGTTGGCTTTACTTTATTCTAGTAAAGCATACATATGATTGGAGCGACTGTCATCTTTATTGAGAAGTTAAAATACAATTGTTGCCGTATTGCTATGTTTAACATCATTTGTTATTAATTAAATTGACTTAACAACAATGGATGAAGTTGCAAAACTGTGAGATACTTAGAGATTTAGTACATGATATGAGAGGGGATATGTGGCTTGTAAATTGATGGGTAGAAGGACAAATATATCAAAATAAAAAAGAGCAACTACAAGAATATTGAAGAAAACAAAGATATTTGAATGATTATCATGGTATTATCGACTCTAGTTTTCATGTTCGCCATCTCAATGGTCTGGATCTATTTGTATATGACCAATTTAATTCTAGAGTATCATATTTATCAAATTTAGCTCCTTGAACTACGAAATGCTCCAATACTAATGCTACATGTCTGTACCTATTATTTATCCAAACTACAACTTTTCTTATGCAGGGGTTTTGCTTCCACTTCCATGGGACATTCGAATGAAAATTGCGTATGGTGCGGCCAAAGGTCTTGCTTTCCTACATGAAGCTAAAAAGCCAGTTATCTATCGTGATTTTAAAACATCAAACATCTTGCTAGATGAGGTTAGTAAGCCTAAGTGCTTCAATTAATCGTTTTCTAATGTAAAGTTGTAAGGCCGCTTTTTACAATATTATTACAATTAATTGCTTGATTTATTATTTCTGTAAATCATTATGTTAGATCCGTGATGCTAAAATATTCATTAGATAAGTATCTCACATAATTTGACCCACATATCAAATTATGTGCGAAAAAAAAGAGCAAAATCGGAGACAAAAACAACGCGCGACGTCAACCAAATGACCTCCGAATACAAAACGGACTGCGTCGTTAAATTCAGGACGTTCGAATTGCTTAAAAGGGACTATAAATTTGCTCGAAGAAAATTACATGCGCAAATCGATGTAAATTCGGCACAGATTTCGAGGAAATTACACGAATATCGATGTGGACATTAATATTTTTTTATTTCAGTCATTTTAAGTAATAATAACTATTATTATTATTTATTTATAATAATAAATATATTTTTTTTAAAAATCAAAAATCAAATCCAATTAATGCAAAAACCTTACCTCACCGCCAACCGGACGTCCGACCATGGAATTTTTATTGCCTCAGGCTACCTGATGTATCCTGACGTAGAGATACATCAAGTAGCCTGTAATATATCGCCACGTGTTCTTACTCTTTATCGCACGGCCCGACGACCCAACCCGAAACGAACATGCGCGGTATTTGCTCGGTATTGCTAGGTACTACTCGGTATTTGCTCGGTATTGCTAGGTACTACTCGGTACTTGCTCGGTATTTGCTCGATATTGGCTCCGTCTCTCTCTTTCCTTTGTCCCGTTCGCCTCTCTCTCACCCGTTACCAAGGTATAAATTTCCAACTTAAACCCCGTCCTCGATGCGCTTGACGCGCCGGTGGACCACGTATATGCGCTCTTGTAGCACGATGGGGAGAAATCCGGTGCGAAAGGTGCGACGAGGCGGGTAAGCCCTATACACGCTCTTGTAGCGTGGTGGGGATTGTCCTCTACCTCGACATTGGCGCCAACGACTGCTACGCAAGGTATAACCTCCCAAATCTCATTCTCGATGTTTGCAGCAGACCGGAGAACCACTTATACACACTCTTGTAGCACGGTAGGAGGAAGCCCGGTGCGAAGCATACGACGAGATGGGTAAGCCCTATACACGCTCTGAAGGCCCCATACACGCTCTTGTAGCGTGGTGGGATGAAAAGATGTACGGCCGCGGTGTCTAAGGACACCTATCATACACGCTTAAGTAGCGTGGTGGGAAGGCCCAGCTCCCCTACTTTCCTCCAAACGGGGGAAATATCGGGATGCTACCGAAATTTTCACTGAAGTGCACAAAACTTGAACAATAAGAAGACCCCCCTTGAGCAGCAATACAGAGGATTCATACTTGGACATGAATGCATAGAACTTGAACTAAATGTGCAGATGATTTGTACGAACAAGAAACTTGGACTTGAACTGAACTATAAGAAGTAGAACCTGAATCCTAAAATGCACAATCAAGATCTAAATTCCAATACCAAATAATAATTCAATGCATTTAAACAAATACAAATAAACAGCAGGGGACTCGTGGCGAACAGGACCTTGATGCATACAAGCAATGGACAGTAATCTATTCACAGTATCTGAATAATCACAAACAAATCTCAATTATCAAAACCTATGAATGCATGAGACAAAATACATAGTGGATGATACTGATGAATGCAGTGGACTCTTACATCAATCCTTACAAGTTTGCCTGTAGATTGAGATGGCAAAACTAGCATTTGATAGTGGAAGATCCGTCCCCTACAAACAATTACAATCAAACCCACCCGAGATTGGTGAAAGGGTGGATATGATGTAGGAATAATGGTTATCTTACAAACACTTCCAAGAGGTTGTAGTGGATACAGCGGTCCCCTGCAAATACATACAAGTCGTTTGTGGATAACAATAGTGGACATATTGTATGTACAACGAACCATTGTGGACATAAGTATGGATATCATCTACGACAGTGGTGATTGAGATGCTGCAAAATATGTCGAGTAAGAAGATAACTCGATGTACGAAAAGAGACCACCCCCTGGCAGAAGAAAATGGATGTTTGAACAAATTAGAACTAAACTTCCTGGTGTTCCAAAGTTTCTTCTTAGTCCTATACTTAAGAAGAAAATCGTTTTGATGTCCACAAACATCGGAAGTAACAAGCCTACGACATTAAAGAGCTTGAAAAAAGTTCTCTTCAAAGCAGAAATCATTAATTTCAAAGCCTAAAAAGACCTCATCGGTGAATGAGAAAAGGGGAGTCAACATCAAAATGAGGAGATGCCTCATAACATCAAGACCATAACGTCATCGGATCTGCAACACTTATACAAGCAGACAGAAGGCGTCTACAATCTACAATGCCCCGCCATCGGATCTGCAACACTCGTATTAGCGGACAGAATGCGTGTATAAGCTCTCAAATGACATGTTGTGCATTCAAAGGGCAATTACTTGTACAATTAAAATATTTCAAAATACCCCTGCATGTGCACCATAAATTGTATACAGATAGGTACACTAAAGGGGTAAATGCAATCATAACCCGCATGAGCCCCGGCGAGCGTGTTATTGGTACACGTGACGTTTAGGGATGCTGCGCGGGTCGATAAATGAATTCAAGTTCGAACACGATCTTTCTATACGGGTCAATTGAAGTCGACAGGGTTCGAACCAACAAACAAGTATACGGTCGCGACGGCTGGTATATTTATTTTATTACATTCATATTAGGCCGTCAAGGCCTATACCAATAATAATTCACTAACAAAGGCACGAAGCCTACGAAACCCGATCCTCCTAAGCAGGTAAATAGGAGTAGACAGGGTTTGAGTTATAAGATAAATATGCGGTCATGATATCGACCGGAATATTTATCTTATACATTCATATTAGACCTTCAAGACCTTTAACAAAGAAAATTCACAAACAATGGCACAACCTATGAAACTCAATCCCCTATCGATAAGTTGATAGGGCCGACAAGATTCAATCAAATGGAAATGACCCTAAACACCCCGATGCTGGCTGTGTTGAATTTAAATCTCAACCGGATGGATCCATTCTAAATATTTTCAGATACTATCCCAAATTCCACAAAAATCTAAAAAAAATCTCAAAATCATCAAAATCCAAAAATATTTAAAATTGAAATAAATCCATCAACACCTAAAGCAAAATCCATCCATCCTCCGCAACAGTTTGCCGAGGTGGACAAATTTAAAACTACTTCAGCTCACAAAGAGCCAAATGCCTAGTCGAAAATATCACTAGGATCTATTCTCAAACAATCTCCTGCCAATAAGGATGTGGTACGTGTCCTCTAACCGGCGGTTTTTGCTGTCAAATGGCACCGTAGGATAAACGGTTATGACCCGAGGCCCTCTGAACCGAGTGGTTTTGCCGCCAAATAGCACCACGAAATACCGGTTATGACCAGAGCCGATACGTTCCTTATTAGCATCAAATCCTTGAGATATGAATCAATAGGATATGATCGATAGGGCACAAAGTCCTCTGTTAGCTAAGGTGGATTTAAATTTGTCCCTTTAGACAAACATCCACCCCAGGTCTACAAGGTCCCCTTGGACGAAGCAACCCATGGCTGCCGACAAGGATCCTTCTGTCAGGTTGGGTTTACTACCTCCCCTGACTATGTAGAATAGGGACCACGATGGCCAGAGACGACGGAACCATGGGATCTTGATCGGGTCCATCATCCATTCCCCCACCATCCACTTTTTGTGCAAGATGGTGAAATTTCTATTTTAAATATCAAAACTTTCAAATTTTCAAATATCAATCATTCAAATTCCCAAATTTCCAAACCTTCAAACATTTCAAATCTCAATACCCATTGTTGCTACTATATGCCAAATAACATGTATCTTTATACGTATCTGATTGACGACTAGCCTTAATCGAAAGTTCTCTCTCGTGATCGGGAGGGGTAATTAACTATAGGGGCTTCCGCCTATAGGAAACCAGAACTCAGATCATAAAATCCTCGCAAAACGAGGGCGAAATCTCTGGGTACTGTCTTATCTACAAACCCATTTGCCTTCCAAAATTTACCCCGGAACTTATTCTGTTAAAACTCCCTCACCAAAACAAAATAAACAATCGCGCGGCGGGGAGGCCGGGGCTGAATTTTCGGAGCCCACAATATTCTTATAAGAAAACCCATTCAAATGAAAAGAGAATTCTTATAGTTAGAACACTTTTTCTTATAAACAGTGCAAATTAAAAAATTCATTATAAGATTGTTACATGATGAAAGGAGGACAAAGTATGCAGAGAGCAGGAGGTCCCTTTTACACTGAAGAAGCGATTAGCTGAAGTCAGTTTTCCTTTCAGATAGATAATCACTTGAACTCTCTGAAAGAAGATGACAAATTCTTTGTCACTGCATTGATATTTCTATTCACTCTGCTAATCTTACCTTTCATGGGCAGCATTTGTTTTATTGAAATGATTTAGCTCAAGTCCTCCTTTATTTGTCTTCTATCTACAACTTTTTATGTTGAATAAAGAACACAAGTTAAACATTCTTAATAAATAGTGTTCTTAAGTATCGCACTCGGTTCCCCGGAACTAAATGACCCCATTTGCTCCTCATACCATTCAAGGGGAACTCTCATGTACATTTTCAGTTTGTTTTCTATTGATTCTCACCAATCCTTAAAAATTTGATGATCTTTGTTACTGATGACATTTTTTTTAACTTGAAGAATTGAAAATGTATTCAAACCATCAATTTTTTTTTTCAACTCCTTATCTTTAATAAATGCCACTCCAATCATTTCATTAAAATAATTATTTTTCAATCTATCATTTCTAATTTTTCCAAACATCTATGTAAATTGCATCACCAATATTCATAACAGAAGTTTAACAGGCCTACCAATTAAGAGACGTCAGCTTGTTGGCATAACCTTCCCGGCATTATTGCTGCCACCAAAAGCAAGTTTCTGAAAAGAAGATGCTGTTACATGACCATGTACTGTGACCTTTATCAACGTCTCCTTACTGATCCATTATTTAATAGAGTTCTTCATCTAAATGCCTTGAAAGTTTCTATCAATATCTGCATAATTTCTCTCTCGCATGCATAACAAATTTTAAAATGCATATTCTGGACTGAAATATCACACCATGTACAAAGTGTCTTTCAACTGCCTTTGACTTTGTTAGCATCAGACTATTTCACCCTCTTTTTTTTTTTTGCAAAATTACAATTAGGGGTGTCAAAATCGGGTTTCGGGTCAGGTTCGGATCGAACCCATAATTGACCCAGGTTCAAACGGGTTGACCTGAACCTAACCCAATTTTGCAAACCGGTCAAAAATATGAACATGGACCCCACACTTCGGGTTACCAGGTTGACCCGACGCAACACAGTTTTGTAAACCTGGATGCCTTATTCCTGAACGTGCTGGATTGCTGGACGGCGGACAGTGCGTCGACGATTGCAGCTAGGCCAGCATTGCACAACGGGGTAGCGGGCAGACGCAATGCTAGTGCGGTCACGCGAGTAGCGGTCTTGGTCACGCGGTAAAGAGGGTGGTCACACGGGTAGCGGTCAGCGCAGGTCAATCCGGGTAATTCTTGGGTTTCCGGGTAATTCTTGGGTTTCCGGGTCAACCCAAACCCAACCCAATTTTTGAAACGGGTCGGTTTGTTTAACCCGAACCTGGCCCATTTCACAAACGGGTTGACCCTAATCTAAAATTTTTGGGTCGGATTTTCAGGTCGTGTCAAATATTGACACCCCTAATTATAATTATGCTAAGATACGTATTGCAGGCCTTGAGCTTCATGCAAACACTGAAAGGAAAATATTAAAAATGAAAGAAGGAAACAATTGCAGACATAAAAAAACGTACTCAGTAAAGAAGTTATAATCAGTTTTTCTATGCTTATAACATAAAACAATTGAAATTGACTGTCAAAACCAACAACCAGCAGTCTGACCATGCTATATAAATTGAATTTGATTTGTCTATCAAGTCAACTTCTAAGTTGAAATAGTGTTCATTATTTCAATTCTCACTTCATTCTGTTTCTGCTAATTTTAAACGTTTCTCTGCATCGAACTCTTATGGCTTGCTAGCAATACCTGCTCAAAAACAGCAAAATGAAAATGGATGCCTACAACATGGTCCTTGAAAATGGACAAGGAATCTTCTTCTTTCAGAATTGGATACTTATTTTTACATATAAATAAATTTGCTTACTGAAATGACATGTTATGCAGGAATATAATGCCAAACTTTCAGACTTTGGATTAGCAAAAGCTGGTCCAGTAGGCGACAAGTCTCATGTTTCCACTAGAATCATGGGAACTTATGGATATGCTGCTCCAGAATACATAATGACTGGTAGGTCTATAAAAACTATAGACCACAGAGTGATTATGGGCCATGTTAACACTGCAACTAATGACTCCATGCAGGTCACCTAACGGCGAAGAGCGATGTATATAGCTTTGGTGTGGTGCTTCTTGAACTGATCACAGGCAGGAAATCGCTTGAGAAGTTCCGGCCAGTAAGAGAACAGACACTTGCTGACTGGGCTTTCCCTTTGCTTACCCAGAAGAAGAAGCTCCTCACCATTGTTGATACAAGGCTTGATGGAAACTATCCAGAAAAGGCAGTTCACAAGACTGCAATGCTTGCTTACCACTGCCTCAACCGCAACCCGAAGGCGAGGCCCCTTATGAGGGACATTGTTGAGACATTAGAGCCTCTTCAGATGCCAGTAGAGATCCCAAATAGCAATAAATAGCTTTTGAATTTGTTTGCGTGAAATATAGGAACAAAGTAATGGGGGTATTATTGTTGAAATTTAATGTTTCATTGCTTGGGTTTTGTATTCAAGTTGCTAGAATTAGTATGGACCGATTAAATTTAGCTGATTTAAGATGCCTTGAAGCGAGCTTTTTGAACTGCAATCTATGTTTGTTTGCTGCCTAGAGATTTGCTGCTTTTGCCTTCTGTATTTGAGGAGGGATTATGTTGATAAATATGATTTCCTCTATGAGTGAGAGTGATTATAGTTAATGTGTGCACATTATTTAAGCTTTGAGGAAAGTTGGTTACAAGTGTTAATGTAGTAGTAGTGTTGAAGTTTTAAGTTGGAGTCTTTCTAACACATTTATTTTGCAACATCATTAATCATCATAATTGTTATGATTATTCGACAAGTTTTACGTTTGTTGTCGACTATCTAACACTGTCCTCCACTTTTCTCATCCAGAACATAGGACCCGGCAACGATTTGACTTATGTTAAGAAAGGCAGAGATAGACCTAAAAAGATTTGATTATAAAATATTATAAATATTCTTTCTTTATTATATTTAAATGAGAATTTGATTATGTGGGCTCCGAAAATTCGGCCCCGGCCTCCGCTCGCTTTTCTTATTCGGCGAGGGAGTTTTAACTGAATAAGTTCCGAGGTAAATTTTGGAAGGCAGATGGGTTTGTAGATAAGACACTACCCAGAGATTTCGCCCTCATTTTGTGAGGACTTTATGATCTGAGTTCTGGTTTCCTATAGGCGCAAGCCTCTATAGTTAATTACCCCTCCCGATCACGAGAGAGAACTTTCGATTAAGGCTAGTCGTCAATCAGATACGTATAGAATACGTGGTATCTGGTATATAGTAGCAGCATAAATTGGATTTTGGAAATTTGAGAATTGGGTTTGGAAATTTGATATTTAAAATAGAAAATTTCACCACCTAGCACTTAAAGCGGATGGTGGGGGAATGGATGATAGACCCGATCAAGATCCCATGGTTCCGTCATCCCGGGCCATCGTGGTCCCTGGTCTACTTAGTCAGAGGAGGTAGTCGACCCAACCTGACAGAAGGATCCTTGTCGGCAGCCATGGGTTGCTTCGTCCAAGGGGACCTTGTAGACCGGGGTTGGATGTTTGTCTAAGGGGACAAATTTGAATCCACCTTAGCTAACAGAGGGCTTTGTGCCCTGTCAATTATATCCTATTGATTCATATCTCAAGGATTTAACGCCATTAAGGAGCGTATTGGCTCTGGCCATAACCGCTATCTGTGGTGCCATTTGGCGGCAAAACCACTCGGTTCAGAGGGCCCCGGGTCATAACCGTTTACCTGCAGTGCCATTTGGCGGCGAAACTGCCGGTTAGAGGACACGTACCACGTCCTTACTGGCAAGAGATTGTTTGAGAAATGGATCCTAGTAATATTTTCGACTAGGCATTTGGCTCTTTGTGAGCTGAAGTAAATTTTAGTTTGTCCGCCTCGACAAACTGTTGCGGAGGGCGGATGGATTTTGCTTTAAGTACGGATGGATGATTTCAATTTTGAATATTTTGGATTTTTGAATATTTTTGGGATTTTGGGTTTTGGATTTTCTGGAGTTTTGGGTATTTGGGTGAAATTTGAAAATGTTTGGAATGGACTTTTGGATATTTGGGAGATATTTGAAAGTATTTGGGAACCCCTCCGGTTGAGATCTGCATTCAACACGGCCATCATCGGGGTGTTTGGGGGTCATTTCCTTTTATGGATTGAACCTTGTCAACTCTGTCGGGCTTATCGACAGAGGATCGGGTTTCGTAGGCTTTGTACCCTTGAAAGTGAATTCTTTTGATTCTAGGCATTGAAGGCCTAATATGAATGTATTAAAATAAATATTCTGGTCGCCACGGCCACATATTTATTTATTGGTTCGAACCTTGTCGACTCCTATTAACCTGTATAGGAGGATCAGGTTCGAGCCTGAATTCACTTGTCAACCCGCGCAGCATCCCTAGACGTCACGTGTGTACCAATAACACGCTCGCCGGGGCCCATGCGGGTTTTATAATTATTTTTACCCCTTTTAGTGTACCTATGTGTATACAATTTATAGTGCACGTGCAGGGGTATTCTGAAATAGTTGTGGACGCCTTCTATCTGCTTGTACGAATGTTGCAGATCCGGTGGCGTTGCATAGCAGCTTTTTGAATTGAGTTGTTCGCTGCTTTATACAGGTAGACTGTCGTGCACTATTTGTTGATTTTTGTAGGCGGGTCATAGTGCGCTAACTAATCTCCTGCTTTATGTTGTGGAAGCTCGTAGGAACTTGTAGTCTTTATGCATTTTGCTTTGATTTTGGTCTTTATAACACAGCTACTACTGTTGGAGGTAGATGTATTCATCCTTAGACTGAAGTTGACTACAAGATACTGCATTTACTGCAATCTTTATGCACCTACCCCTCAGTGGCATGTGGCACATACAATCATCTTCGTAGAAAGATCGTATGTGTTGCAGATCTTACATGCTTGATTGCATGAAAGCCAATCTGTGTGTTTGAATTTCGATGTTGACTACGAGGATGCTAGAATACCCTTGATACAAGAGTTTGCGGATGCTTATATCTGTTGCATGTCGGTCGTTGCATCAACTAATGGTCCTCTTCATTAGGGCTTCTACTCTTCAACATACAAATTCATTGGTAGATTGATATGAACACCGCAGATTTCATGTTGGCTATACATAAATCAAGGGTCCTGTAGTATATTTATCGTTCTCGTTTGAAAGTAGACTATTGTGTGCTCATTCATATATTAGTCTATCTTGATAACAAAGAATTCGCTTCTTCTACACTTCCCTTGCTTTGCTTGTGAACAACTTCTTTCACTGTTGTATTCTTCCGTGCTCATCTACTTTGCAATTCTATTACTTGTATATGAATCATCTTAGCATTACAAATATTTCAGCCCCCTTGGGAATAGGTTGTAGTTTGCATGACGAACTTGTACCTTTGATGGTCTCTTGCAATTGATTGTATATCCCTTCCAATTTTGTCACTTGGAAAACTTATCTTGATTGTCTTGTTAGTGAATTATGTTTGCAAGAGTTTGGCGTATCCTCACATTCTCTACAACCATTGTTGATTGATGATTGATTGTAGACGGTCATATGAAATGTTACAAGTCTCCTACCATCTTTTGGGGATGTCTTATGACTTGTATAGCTCTTCTTTTAACTTTACCAATTGATATATGCAAGAAAGTTGTATTGATGTTTCATTCGGACAATAGCATTTGTACCCTTTTTGTTTGATTTAAACAATTATCATTCAAAGTCCGGGTCTTTGTAGTCAAGTTGCAAGTTCTGATTTGAGTAAACCCCTTGCTTATTTGTTGACTTGAGTTCAAGTTCCAAGCTCAAGTGCATGCCCACAAGTTCTCTATTTGAGCTCACTTTCTATGTCCCCTTCACTTGGTTCAAACCAAGTTCTCTTGCAAATGATTTCTATTTGAGTTCTTTGTCAAGTTCAAACTCAAACCCAAGTTTGAATTTCAAGTCAATGTAGCTCATATCTCGTTCAAGTTCAATTTGAGTTTTGTTTGAGCCAAATCAAGTCTACAAGTTCACTTGCCCAAGTCCTTGCTTTGGAGTTCAAATTATGAGTTCAAGTTATGTCCCGATCGAGTTCGAGTCCAAATGAAGTCCTCCATATACTCCAACTTGCTTGAGTTCGAATATTCAAGATCATGTTCAAGTTCTTTGCACCATGTTCTTTATCATTTGAGTTCAAATGGTCCACCTCTTGTTTTGAATTTTGCTTAAACCATTTGCTTATTCAACTTTGAATTTAGTTCAATTGATGTCCAAATGAGATTCAAAATTGTTTAAAGTCCTTGGATTTTCAATCCAAATTTCGGCAGCCTCCCGGCGTCTCCCCCGTTTAGGGGAAAAACCAAGAGGCAACCATTCCCATCGACGCTACGTGAGCGCTTCAGGTAGGTGTCAAAAATGACACCACGGTCGCAAATATATTATTTTTTTATCCCCGCCTGCTACGTGAGCATTAAAGGGTTTTTTAAGTTTGTTGATTATAAGAAGAGAACAGGCGTTAGGAAAAAAACACAGATTTCCCCCCTCTGCACCACGTGGGCGTTCGGGGGTACTTATATGAAAATAAAGAACACATTTTTTTTTATCCCCTTCGCCGCAAGCGTCGCACCGGTTTCCCACCCTAAACGCTACTTGAGCGCCTCGGGGGTTTGCCGGCTCGTTGCAAGCTTTGAAGAGGGATCCTTAAATCGTCGCGAGCCTCGCACCGGTTTCCCACCCTAAACGCTACGTGAGCGCCTCGGGGTTTGCCGGTTCGTTGCAAGCGTCGAGAAAAGAACCATTCTCTTTTTTTTTTTATAGATTAATTATAATTAAAATAATTAATTATTATTAATGATAATTAATTATCATTAATTATAATTAATGAAGATTAATTATAACTAACCACAAATATATTACAATTAATTATAATTATCTTATAATAAATATTTATAATTAAAATTAATTAATTATGATTAGAATAATTAGTTATAATTAAAGATAATTAATTATAGTTAATTAATAATAAAAATAATTAACTATGATTAACTATAATTAATATAAACTAATTAAAAAAAATCATAATTAATTTCTAATTGATTATAATTATTTTATAAGTTAATTATAATTAAAAATAATTAATAATAATATCATAATAATTTATGTTAATACTAATAATAATATCATATTATTATTATACTATTACTATTATGTATCATTAAATTCAATAATGATAATAACAATAATATTGTAATAATAATATAATACTATTATTAATATTAATACTAATATTAGTTAGTACTAATATTAAACACAAGAGGGGTTAACCTCTTTAGCCGACAGGGAGAAAAGGGGCTCAGGATGGAGCTCGCGGCCAAGGCAGAGAGGGAGTTCGGGTTGGGAGCTCGGGCAAGGACAGAGGAGATCGGCTATGGGAGGGAGGAGTCGGCGTGAAGAGCAGCAAAGGTAGGTCTCTCTCTCTCTCTCTCTCTCTCTCTCTCTCTCTCTCTCTCTCTCTCTCTCTCTCTGCGGGATGGAGGAACCGGACGGGTGGAGAGGAGGAAGAGCTCGGACAGAGCTTGTGAGGCTTGTGAAGGGAGAAGTGGTTTCTGCGTGTGTGGAGCTGAAGGGAGAAGCAGGAGGTCGGGATGGGGAGCTCGATCGGAGAGAGAGGAAGTGTGTCGTGTGAGGGATTTGAGTGCGGGAAAGAAGAGCAAGCAGCGAAAGGTTTCGTTTGGGTCGGTATTTAACGACGCGAATGGGGCAGCGATCGAGAGCCGATTTCACGCAGGAAGTGCGGGGAAGTGATCGATTCGGCGCTGATGTACAGTACCTCGGCGGAATTTCGGGGATTTGGGCGGCTTCTCGACGGATACGAGGATTCCAACCGGGATTTCTTGCGGGATTTCGGGATCTCTTCGATCGAACGAGGTATGCGGATTTTTGTTCTCTTGGTTATTACATGGAGGTCAACAAATGCCCCCCAACAAATGTGGTTCGTGTCTCGAGTGAATCACGTTTGTTGTAAGCTGATTGACTCTGTGGATCTCTAGATATTTGTTCTAGATGTCACACTAGGGGTTTCATTTAATGGATCTCCAAAAGATTTTCTTGGATGTCACACTAAGGTCTTTGTTTAGTGGATCTCCAAAAATTTATTTGGATGTCACACTAAAACTTTCTTTCTCCATGGATCTCTTGGATGTATCAATAGATTGTTGAGATACTGATTTCTTTTGCCCTGTGCTTTGTGCTGCGGACATTGATGGAGGATTGCCTGATTTGTCTTTACTGACTTGTCAGATGATTTTTGTACCTTCGGCCCTATGCTTCTTGCTTTGCCGGGCTTGTTGAAGGAGTAGATGACGGTGACCTAAACCCTTAGGTTTGTATTAGGTCGATGGCGAAAAGTCATCGGTCCAGAGCTTTGTGCATAACGGACTTGTTGATGACCAAATTCACTTAGTTCAGCCTTGGGCTTTTTATGAACTTTGGGATAATTTTCTTCGGTCCTTTGCTTTGTGCTTTGACGGACTTGTTGAAGAAAAATTCCTTCGATCCTCGCTTTGTGCTTTACGGATTTGTTGAAGGATTTGCAGGTTCTGGATTTAGTTGATAGTACCGAACGTAGGTAGTATCTTGATCCTTAACCACTTGAGAAGACTTTAATCTGAATCACTTGAGTTCGTCAGATCGGGAGAGCTAGAATTTGATAGCTCTTCGTCCTCTGGTTGCTGAGATGGGGGTTCCTCTACTGCGGCCTTTCTTATGGCTTGTTGAGTAGATGGAGCTGCCAGCGATCCGGCCATATTTGGGCTTGTTGGATCCGACCTCTTACACCCATTCAGGCTTCAGACTTGAGCTGTGGGAATCGCGCTTCCCAATGCTGATTTCACTGAAGTTGACGGATTTGGAGTCACCCTCCGTGGTTTTGGATTTTGGAGCCTACGAACATTTGGTAGTTGCTCGAGACTCAGCTTCCCATTGGAACTTTGATTCTCCAGTCATTTGGGAGAATTTTGCAGACTACGATCACTTGAACTGGTCGAGTCAAATTGGCCTTCGTTCTTCCTACTGTCCCTACTGACGGGTTGATGAAGTGGGGGTTCTGCTACTACGGCCTTTCTTATGGCTCGTTGAGTAGACAGAGCTGCCAGCGATCCGGCCATATTTGGGCTTGTTGGATCCGACCTTTTACACCCATTCGAACCTTAAGCTTCAGGCTGTTGAAAGACTTCAAGCTTTTCCGGCTCAATTTTGTAGGAGTGTGTAGCCACAAAACTCTTTTTCTTGACCTTTGAGTCTTGGTTTGTTGGAGAAGACGGTGTCTTTAACATTTAAAAGATCACCTGCATATACTTTGGAAAACAAATACTTGTATTCTTTAGCACAAAAGAATATCTGGATTGATAATTTTAAATATTTATTCGGGGATCTCGGCACGCAGCGCGATGTCGAACCGAATAAATATTTAAAATGCCCCCTGTCTCGCAGGGTCATTTTCAGAATGGAATAAACTTGGGATCTTTGATTTTAAATATTCATTTGGAGATCTCGGCGTGTAGCACGATGTCGACTCAAATGAATATTTAAAATGCCCCCTGTCTTGTAGGGACATTTTGGATAGGCTTTGTATCTTCGAGATTTTAAATATTTATTCGAGGATCTCGGCACGCAGCGCGATGTCGACTCGAATAAATATTTAAAATGCCCCCAGTCTGATGAGGGATTTTGAAATGCATTCTTGTTATACAAGAGAATTCCAAAATATAAGCATGCATTGATAAACTTGCATATAAAATTTTGATCATCACAAAATACATCAGATATGAAATTTTCATGCGTGATATTTCTTTAAATGTCGACCATTGATCGGTGGCATGGGCCTTTGACCGTTCAGATCGATCAACTGATATGCTCCTCCTTGGTACACCTTTTCGATGACGAAGGGGCCTTCCCAATTTGATACGAATTTGCCACCGATTTTCCGGTGTGGGATGATTGGTCTTCTCAGCACCAGGACCAATTCCCCTTCTTGAAATGATCGAGGACGCACCATTCGATCAAAAGACTTTGCCATTCTTCCTCGGTAGATTTCTAGATTTTGTTGAGCTTGTAACCTTAGTTCATCAAGTGCATCGAGCTCTTCCATTCTGAGGCGGGCATTCTGCTCTTGAGTGAGATCGTTCTGGATTGCTACCCGGAGTGACGGTAGTTCAATCTCTAATGGTAATACAGCTTCGACTCCGAACACTAGAGAGTAAGGAGTGGCTTTGGTCGGCGTCTTGTAGGTTGTACGGTATGCCCATAGCGCTTCTGCCATTTTCGTATGCCACTCTCTTTTGTTCTTGGTAAGGATCTTCTTCAATAATTTCACCAACGTCTTATTGAAGGCTTCAGCCAAACCATTTGCCCTTGGATTGTATATGGACGAATATCGCCAATCGATTTTATGCCGATCAACGAACTTGTAAATTTTTGTACTCTTGAATGCAGTACCGTTGTCTGAGATTATGCGGCGCGGCACACCGAATCTGTAGACGACATTGTGGGTAAAGAAATTGATCACATGCTCCGATGTGACCTCTCTGAATGGAGCTGCTTCTGCCCACTTGGAAAAGTAGTCCGTCGTTGCCAGAATGAAACGGTGTCCTGCTGATGACGGCGGATCTATTGGACCAATAATATCAGTACCCCAGCATTCAAATGGCCAGGACGCTACTGTTGGGTGCAGTGGATTTGGAGGCTGATGTATAACATCACCATGGATTTGACACTCGTGACACCTCTTAGCGTGGCCGATACAATCTTTGACCATGGTCGGCCAATAGTAACCCATTCTTTTGATTTTAGCAGCCATTTTAGGACCTGACTGATGTGCTCCGCAAAGCCCCTCGTGGACTTCTGTCACCACCTTATCAGCTTCCTTGGTCCCTAGGGACCTTAGCCACATTTGATCAAAGGCTCGTCTGTATAACATGTCATTGACGAATGCATATCGCAACGCCCTTTATCGAATTTGTGCGGCCGTAGACTTTTCTGTCGGGAGTTTGTTTTCTTTGAAGTAGTCAATGAATGGCTGCCTCCAATCATTTTCGACATCAATATCTAAACAATGCCACCACGATTCTGAAGCTTGACTAGCTTTATGTCTCTTGGCTGTATGATATCCTTCCGGATAATTTTCCATAATGATTTGATGGAGAAGTTTAGGGTCAACTGGAGTTTCATCCTGCTGACTTGAATTTGATACTTCTTCTACCATCGGGAATTGTAATAAAGCGGGTTCCAAGACCCTACGGTTGTAAACTCCGATGAATATAGGCTTCTCCTCATTGGAATTTGCCATTTCCTTGGCCAATTTGGCCAAACAGTCTGCTTTGGCATTCTGTCCTCGAGGAATTTGAACTATTTTAACATTCGGCACCTGCTTCAGGAGCTCAATGGTTCGCCGGTGGTAATGAGCCAACTCAACCTTAGAAATCTTGTAGATGCCCAAGACTTGATTTATCACAAGTTGAGAGTCGCCGAAAATTTGAAGATTTTGAATTTTGACGTCAATTGCAATCTCCAGCCCTACTATTAGAGCTTCGTACTCAGCTTCGTTGTTGGTCCGAGGTTCAGTCAGACTGAATGAGAACCTCATTATGCCTCCTTCAGGTGGTATGAGAACAAGACCGATACCGGCTCGGGCTCTTGCAATATTTGGAGGTCGGACAGGTCTAATGGACGATGCCCCGTCGAAGTACATTTCCCAGAATGGTAGCCTTTCATTCTCCTCAACCTGCATTATCTGCTCATCAGGCAAATCATCGTTGAGTGGAGAATCGGCCGGGATCGGATGTGCGGCAAGGAAATCTGCCAAGGCCTGTCCTTTCACCGCCTTTTGTGGCATGTACGTAATTTCAAACTGTAATAACAACACTGCCCACCTGGCCAGACGACCTGTCAACGCTGGTCTTGTCATCAAGAACTTCAGCGGATCGATCTTTGATATCAGTGTGATTTTGTGGGATAACATATAGTGGCGGAGTTTCTGAACTGCAAAAATCAGCGCCAGGCAATGCTTTTCAATAGGAGAATAACGGCTTTCTGCTCCAATCAATCTCCGACTGATATAGTAGAGTGCATTTTCTTTTCCTTCTTCATTATTCTGGGCCAATAGTGCTCCGAGGGACTCTTCTAGTGCAGCTGTATACAGTATAAGAGGCTTCCCCGGAATTGGCGCTGCTAGAATGGGAGGATTTAACAAGTATTTCTTGATGCTATCAAACACCTCCTGACATTCTGCATCCCATTTGAAACGAACATCTTTCTTCATTAATTTTGAAAATGGCTGGCACCTACCCGATAGATTTGATATGAATCTCCGAATGAAAGCCAGTTGTCCTTGTAGTGAGCGAAGCTGTCGAAGGTTCCTTGGTGGTGGCATCTCCGTTATTGCCTTAATTTTGTTGGGGTCGATCTCTATGCCTCGATGACGAACAACATAACCCAGGAATTTACCGGAGGAGACCCCGAATGCACACTTGAGAGGATTCATCTTCAGATCAAATTTTTTGATTCTCTCAAATACGATTCTAAGATCTTTTAAATGATCATTTCGGCCAAGACTTTTGACGACAAGGTCATCTACATAACACTCGACCTTCTGATGTATCAAATCATCAAATATGTGAGTCATCGCCCGCTGGTAGGTGGCACCAGCGTTCTTCAAGCCAAAGGGCATGACTGTGTAGCAGAAAATGCCGATGGGCGTTCTGAACGATGTATGTTTTTCGTCTTCGGGCGCCATCTTAATTTGATTGTATCCTGACGATCCATCCATGAAGGAGAACATGTCATAGTTGGAAGTGTTGTCCACCAGGAGTTCGGATACAGGGAGTGGAAAATCGTCTTTTGGGCACGCCTTGTTGAGGTCCCTGAAGTCAATGCAGATACGAATCTGCCCATTCTTCTTCTTCACTGGGACAATATTGGCAATCCAATCAGCATACTTTTCTTCTCGGATAAAGCCTGCATCTATAAGCTTCTTTGTTTCAGCAATCACCTGTTCTTCAATCTCCAATCTCATTCTCCTTGGAGCTTGTTTGATGGGTGTTACATCCAGTTTGATTGCTAATCTGTGAACCGCTACATCAGGGGATAAGCCGGGCATCTCAGCATATGTCCAGGCAAAGCAGTCCCTGAATTCACAGAGAAGTTCTTTTATTTCTTTTATTTGTTCTTCGGGTAGGAGAGAACTAATGAAGGTTGGGCGAGGATCTTCTTCGGTCCCCAAGTTGACTTCTTTTAGTTCATCCATGGTAGCTGCCTGTCCGCCATCTTCAAGCTCTTCTGGTGCAGGCTCCGCTTCCAAGGGCTGTTCATCATAATCATCAGCTTCGTATGTTTCTTCAGCACCATGTTCCTCGGATTCGATTTCCGTGCATGTGATTGCCCGACAAGTCTCTTTCCGGAGACACTTTCGTTTGATGAACCCGATACCTTTATATGCATCTGCATCCTTCTGCCGTAATGGACACGGATTCCTTCCATACCAAAGGCCTAGGCTTGTACGAAGTTGTCGCTTGGTGGTCGGAATATTGACTTGCTTTCGTAGCATTCTTTGAATATTCTTAGTATTGAACCTGGGTAGCCTCGTAGGTAGTAACTCTCCGGAGTCAAGAAGCATGCAATCCCAATCATGGTTCTCTTCTTCATGGATTCCCGTAGAATATAGTACATTCCCTGGCACAGTCCCATTTTTAAGAGGAGGAAGATATAGGGTAGCTAGTTCTTCAACTTTATGCATCTCGCGCGGGATGATTTCCTTGAAGTGTTGCAAAGGAACACGTGTGACTATAAGTACGCTATCAGAAATTGATAGGCTATCAATTCTTCTAGAGAACACATTCTGCGCCGTGTTCATGTAGATGGAGTCGTAGTCATAATCGTCACTTGAATATTCGACCTGTCTACTCCATTCATCCATGGACTGGCATACTTTTCGAGATTTGGCAGGGATAACATCGTCTTCATCTGTGTCACTCCCAAGATGAGGTACATGTTTCTTTTCTTTTGGAATGATCGGTGCCTTGGGAAGAGTCGGCGCTGCCTTCTTTCTCCCCACCTGTTTCTTCTCACCTTCCCGTTCAGGTCGCTTTGCAGCCTTTGAGTTTGATGCTTTAGCTTCGAGGGAGCTCGAAGATTTTTGCTTCTTTGGCATGAAATATCGTGCATCTTCATAAACTGTTGCTTCATGAACTGTGAAGGGCTGGATGTCACCAGAGATCCTGAATTCTTCTCCATCTTTGAGATATTTCATACACTGGTGTAATGTTGACGGGACAATGCCATACTCATGCAACCAGGGACGACCTAGCAGCGCCTTGAACGAAGTATCCGCATCAATCACATGAAATTTAGCTTCTGTATGAAGCTCTCCAAATACAAGAGGAAGCATGAATGACCCGAGGGTTTTCTGCCCTTTTTCATTGAAACCATGCACCATCAACTTATCTTGCCCGAGGTGCTCCACATCAAGGCAGAGAGATCTCAGTGCTTTCAAGCTTATCAGATTCACGGAGGACCCAGGATCAATTAGGATTCGACTGATAATCAGTTTATCGCTCTCTGCAGTAACATACAGAGGACGATTATGGTCTGCAGTTCCGAGCATCATGTCCTCTTCGGAGAAAGTAATGAATGGCTCATTACGGGCTTGTAGAACCTCAGTCAAATTGCGTTCAGCAAAATACGCCTCGTATCTTTCGGGATCTTTGAGAGCCTGAATCAGAGTCTCCCGAAGATCTTTAGACATTACCAGGGCATCGTATATGTTGAGTTGTGCTGGGATTTTTCTCAGATGGGATAAAATATTATAATCTATCCCATTGGCTGGAGTCTTCTTTTTCTTGGGATCTTCAGAGATAATATCATCGTTGATAACTATCTCTTTCTCCTTATCTTTATTGGAGACCCCTTTCTTCGGTGGAGGCGGCAGTATTTTGCCGCTTCTTAACTGCACTTGAGCAATCTCCTCCGGTTCAGAGTCATATAATGGAGCATTTTCTTCAGAATCAGCCATTATTGCGTCTAGGGATTCATCTGTTGATTCAGAGTCACCGCCCAGATTTACATGTCCCATCCGAGACGCTATGCTAGGGTCTGATTCATCTTCCTCTGGAAAATACAAGTCCTCCTCCGAACTGTAATCCATTGGCAAAACCATCATACAGGATTCAGAGGATATTTCTTCAGTGTATTCTTCTTTTGTCAAGGTACTTGGCGCCACCGAGATGACCCGACATACTTCTTTGGGAAGAGAATCTTCATTATCTTCTATGGCTTCATCTATTTTGAGCTCTAACATAAAGTCTGCGAGCTGAATAGGTCGCCTCACAGTCTGGTAGTATTCATCCAAGCTGTTGATAACTCTCTGAGTTGCAGTCATTTTCTCCTTGGGCTTCTTCAGCTTGGTCTTCCTCTTGGAGGATTTCACCTTTCCGGGCTTTGAAGTGTTAGCTTGATTGGAGAGTTGTTTAGAAGTAGGAGCTCGTACCACCGGCAATGCCTTCAAATTCAATACTGGCTCCGTAGGAGATTTCCACTTCACCCCTGGAACTCCTTCAAGTTGTTTCAACATTTTCACAGTCTTTTTAGAGACCGCAGTCTCCCACTGTTCTTCTTGAACTGGCTTCTTTTCTTTTCTTCTTTCTTCAACCAGGGGTACGGAAGAGGACGTGACCACCCGAGCTGATTCCTTCTTAGGATGAGACAACACATTGTCGGATAATGTTATCTCCCCTTTTTGATATTTTCTTTCAAGCCAATCCTTGAAGATGTAGCAATCTTCAATAGGATGGCTGAGTACCCGATGGTATGGGCAATAATTTGGATCACCAGTGTGCTTCGACTCTTCGGGCCTCTTGCATTCAGGCAGTTCTAAACCCGATCTCGACACTTGTCGAAATAATTTGGCAACACTCTCCCTTTTGAATGAATACTCTTTATTCATTTTATCTTTAAGGGATTGGAACGTTCTATCACCAGTTTCTGTTGTTTGTCTCGGGCGTTCTCCACCACCTTGATAAGTTCGTGGCTTATCATTTCCCCCTAATATCAACTTCGGTTGGGGGTTGGGGTTGTAGACTTGCTTAGGCCTTTCTTGATATTGCATCGGCTGTTTGTCTTTGTCTACGTTGTAAATTAGCTGCTTTTCTCTATCAGCTCTAGAGAAGAACGTAGAGTCGGCCTCACCCCTTCTAGCACCCGGGGCTTTACCCTTTTTGAGCTTATCAGAGTGATTTTCTGATCTGGACAAATTCAGTTTTTCAAATTTGGCCACTCTGTCGAGCAAGTCTTGAAATGTGTTTATCGTAGCCATGCACAGGAAGGGTTGCATCTTGTCATCAATGTTGCCCATTAACAACTGTACTGCGTGTTCTTCTTCTAACTGCTGCTCACATTTCATACTTAGATTTCGCCAGCGAGTGATGTACTTGGTCACTGATTCTTCTCTTTTTCTCTTATCAAGAGCGAGGTCAGCGATCGTGATCTTCTCTGTTGCACTAGCAAACCTCTTCACGAACATAGATTCTAATTCTGCGAAGGTTTTCACAGAATCATTTGGCAGTTCAGCGTACCATTCGAAAGCAGTTGCTGTCAAACTACTAACGAATTGTCGGAAGAGTAGGGCGTCATTTCCTCCTGTATTCCCACAGGTGGCTTTAAACTGTGCTAGGTGCTGCCTGGGGTTGTTATTACCGTTGAAAGTGTTGAACTTTGGGACCGAATACCCTTTCGGGTATGGTACTTGGTCGTATTCAGCAGGATACGGACGACCCTTGCCCACCAACTTTTCTGCTTGGTCAACAGCTATAATAGCCCTGATTCTTTCTGTTATTATTCCTTCCAACTGTGCAGCAGTCACGGGCTCGGAAGTACTTGCAATATTCTGCGGAGTGGGCTGACGGGTGACATTATGAGTTTCGCGACCACCTTCAGGATTATCTCGTACTCCCGAGGCTTGAGGCATTTGAAAATTTGGAGGATCCGGAGGAGGATTGGGCATGGCGCCAACAGCGGCAGTTCTCTGCATCATCTGCATCATTGCCCCCATTTGAGTCATCATCTCAGTCATCTTCTCATTCAACTGAGAGATTTCTCTGTCTTTGGCTCTCATTTGTCGTCTCATATGTCTTTGCATTTCTGCAAGTGTGACATTCTCGTCAGCGAAGGGATTCTCCTCGGCTTCTTCTCTTTCTTCTTCAGCTTGTGAATGACCACCTCTACCAGTGGTGGACCCAGCTTCACGACGACGTTGATAAACTCGCCTAATTGGCGGTTGCTGCTCGTCTTCATCTTCACCATCATCATAATAAGCTTCCTCATTAGCATTGGTGTCTCACCATATAGACAACTTCCATGTCCAGAGTGTCATTTGTTTCTCGAATTTCTTCTTCTAGATTTCCATCCATAAATTCTTCAATATTTTCGTCCCCTTCGAGGTATTCTTCTCCCTCTATATTTTCTTCTTCTCCTATATTTTCTTCTAGTACCTGAATTTCTGAGCGGCGACGCCACTGGATCTCTGGTTCTTGATTAGGCACAGGGACTTCTTCGATCAGTGGGCTGCGATCGAAGTTAGTTTCTTTCTTTGGAGGGGATGGAGGACGACGGGATCCCCTGGAGGATTCTCCAAAGTGTCTACCGTCTGGAGGAATATCATTATGGGTCCTTTTTGGGGCCCACTTCTGACGTTGTTCGTAGATGGGGGCGGATCTCCGGGAAGCCTCACCGAATGTCACGCCCAGATCAGTCCTCCTTTCTCTTCTTTGTTCTTCATTTCTTTGAGGCTTTGGCCTCCAGACTTGTTTTCCTTTCCACCGGGACCTTTCAGCGGTGGATTCCTGAACATATGGTTCAGGTGTCACACCCCGATGTTCACCGCGTGGGATATATCTTCTTTCTCTTCCTTCTGCAGCAAAGGACAGACGCTCCCTTGGCGGGGTTCTTCTGGCCTCTATTACTAAGGGCCGTTGAAACTTCTTCTTCTTAAGACCTTTCTCTTTTACAGTCTTCAGGACCCGATAGACCCGGGCTGAGAGAGTTTCAGGTTCTTTTCCTTGGAGGGACTGGAGCTTCAGGCCGTCGATCCCAAAAGGATTTCTTCAGCTCACCAGTAGAGCTGTTTCTTTTGACCCACTTCAGATTTGCAAATCCATTACGAGTTGGAATGTTAGCTTCAGACTCTTGGGCCGGCAGATTTGATGGGTGGACTGGGAGTTGTTGATGCTGAGCGCGGAGCTCAGCGTTCATCTTCCTTCTTTGCCTCCTTGTGAGCCTTCCTCCAGATGAGGAGGCCTCAGCATCGTGTTTCCCAGGTGCAGATAACCTGGTCGACAGGGTATGGTGTTTGTAGTCACCACAGAGACTCTTCCACCATCCGCAATTCTCTTGGTTGATGGGATTTCAAGCTGTGACAGCCTCTTAAACACAGAAATCCTCCCACGAGGAGTTTCAACAGTAGGTCGCGACGCTGGCAGATGCGCACGACGGGTAGGAGCTCCGGAAGCTCTTGCGACAACAGCTGGAAAATCAATACTACCAAACTGGATGGTAGCTCCAGCATTCCCGGTCTCAATAACAGCATTAGCCAGTTGGATCCTGGCTCCTCGTCCCAGTTGGACGGTCATCGGGGTATTCTGTAGATCCATCTGCATAAATGAAAGGCAAGGGTTAGTAATCAGAATCTGATACATCACCCCGCACTTTCAAAATGCAGAGACTTGCACAGAACACAAAAATAAGAGAAAATAATCATTAGCGAGCAGTTCAAATAATATAAATCTAAAATACTGCTAAATACGTTATTTCAATAGAAAAATTTTCTTTTTGAACGATCATTCTTAGGATACTTAAAATTTTAAGTACGGATCGATATGGATGCTACTATAGTATTGAGACGACTAGCCAAAGATGGAAAGAGAAACCAAACCCCAGCGGAGTCGCCAGAAATCTGTGGGCTCCGAAAATTCGGCCCCGGCCTCCGCTCGCTTTTCTTATTCGGCGAGGGAGTTTTAACTGAATAAGTTCCGAGGTAAATTTTGGAAGGCAGATGGGTTTGTAGATAAGACACTACCCAGAGATTTCGCCCTCATTTTGTGAGGACTTTATGATCTGAGTTCTGGTTTCCTATAGGCGCAAGCCTCTATAGTTAATTACCCCTCCCGATCACGAGAGAGAACTTTCGATTAAGGCTAGTCGTCAATCAGATACGTATAGAATACGTGGTATCTGGTATATAGTAGCAGCATAAATTGGATTTTGGAAATTTGAGAATTGGGTTTGGAAATTTGATATTTAAAATAGAAAATTTCACCACCTAGCACTTAAAGCGGATGGTGGGGGAATGGATGATAGACCCGATCAAGATCCCATGGTTCCGTCATCCCGGGCCATCGTGGTCCCTGGTCTACTTAGTCAGAGGAGGTAGTCGACCCAACCTGACAGAAGGATCCTTGTCGGCAGCCATGGGTTGCTTCGTCCAAGGGGACCTTGTAGACCGGGGTTGGATGTTTGTCTAAGGGGACAAATTTGAATCCACCTTAGCTAACAGAGGGCTTTGTGCCCTGTCAATTATATCCTATTGATTCATATCTCAAGGATTTAACGCCATTAAGGAGCGTATTGGCTCTGGCCATAACCGCTATCTGTGGTGCCATTTGGCGGCAAAACCACTCGGTTCAGAGGGCCCCGGGTCATAACCGTTTACCTGCAGTGCCATTTGGCGGCGAAACTGCCGGTTAGAGGACACGTACCACGTCCTTACTGGCAAGAGATTGTTTGAGAAATGGATCCTAGTAATATTTTCGACTAGGCATTTGGCTCTTTGTGAGCTGAAGTAAATTTTAGTTTGTCCGCCTCGACAAACTGTTGCGGAGGGCGGATGGATTTTGCTTTAAGTACGGATGGATGATTTCAATTTTGAATATTTTGGATTTTTGAATATTTTTGGGATTTTGGGTTTTGGATTTTCTGGAGTTTTGGGTATTTGGGTGAAATTTGAAAATGTTTGGAATGGACTTTTGGATATTTGGGAGATATTTGAAAGTATTTGGGAACCCCTCCGGTTGAGATCTGCATTCAACACGGCCATCATCGGGGTGTTTGGGGGTCATTTCCTTTTATGGATTGAACCTTGTCAACTCTGTCGGGCTTATCGACAGAGGATCGGGTTTCGTAGGCTTTGTACCCTTGAAAGTGAATTCTTTTGATTCTAGGCATTGAAGGCCTAATATGAATGTATTAAAATAAATATTCTGGTCGCCACGGCCACATATTTATTTATTGGTTCGAACCTTGTCGACTCCTATTAACCTGTATAGGAGGATCAGGTTCGAGCCTGAATTCACTTGTCAACCCGCGCAGCATCCCTAGACGTCACGTGTGTACCAATAACACGCTCGCCGGGGCCCATGCGGGTTTTATAATTATTTTTACCCCTTTTAGTGTACCTATGTGTATACAATTTATAGTGCACGTGCAGGGGTATTCTGAAATAGTTGTGGACGCCTTCTATCTGCTTGTACGAATGTTGCAGATCCGGTGGCGTTGCATAGCAGCTTTTTGAATTGAGTTGTTCGCTGCTTTATACAGGTAGACTGTCGTGCACTATTTGTTGATTTTTGTAGGCGGGTCATAGTGCGCTAACTAATCTCCTGCTTTATGTTGTGGAAGCTCGTAGGAACTTGTAGTCTTTATGCATTTTGCTTTGATTTTGGTCTTTATAACACAGCTACTACTGTTGGAGGTAGATGTATTCATCCTTAGACTGAAGTTGACTACAAGATACTGCATTTACTGCAATCTTTATGCACCTACCCCTCAGTGGCATGTGGCACATACAATCATCTTCGTAGAAAGATCGTATGTGTTGCAGATCTTACATGCTTGATTGCATGAAAGCCAATCTGTGTGTTTGAATTTCGATGTTGACTACGAGGATGCTAGAATACCCTTGATACAAGAGTTTGCGGATGCTTATATCTGTTGCATGTCGGTCGTTGCATCAACTAATGGTCCTCTTCATTAGGGCTTCTACTCTTCAACATACAAATTCATTGGTAGATTGATATGAACACCGCAGATTTCATGTTGGCTATACATAAATCAAGGGTCCTGTAGTATATTTATCGTTCTCGTTTGAAAGTAGACTATTGTGTGCTCATTCATATATTAGTCTATCTTGATAACAAAGAATTCGCTTCTTCTACACTTCCCTTGCTTTGCTTGTGAACAACTTCTTTCACTGTTGTATTCTTCCGTGCTCATCTACTTTGCAATTCTATTACTTGTATATGAATCATCTTAGCATTACAAATATTTCAGCCCCCTTGGGAATAGGTTGTAGTTTGCATGACGAACTTGTACCTTTGATGGTCTCTTGCAATTGATTGTATATCCCTTCCAATTTTGTCACTTGGAAAACTTATCTTGATTGTCTTGTTAGTGAATTATGTTTGCAAGAGTTTGGCGTATCCTCACATTCTCTACAACCATTGTTGATTGATGATTGATTGTAGACGGTCATATGAAATGTTACAAGTCTCCTACCATCTTTTGGGGATGTCTTATGACTTGTATAGCTCTTCTTTTAACTTTACCAATTGATATATGCAAGAAAGTTGTATTGATGTTTCATTCGGACAATAGCATTTGTACCCTTTTTGTTTGATTTAAACAATTATCATTCAAAGTCCGGGTCTTTGTAGTCAAGTTGCAAGTTCTGATTTGAGTAAACCCCTTGCTTATTTGTTGACTTGAGTTCAAGTTCCAAGCTCAAGTGCATGCCCACAAGTTCTCTATTTGAGCTCACTTTCTATGTCCCCTTCACTTGGTTCAAACCAAGTTCTCTTGCAAATGATTTCTATTTGAGTTCTTTGTCAAGTTCAAACTCAAACCCAAGTTTGAATTTCAAGTCAATGTAGCTCATATCTCGTTCAAGTTCAATTTGAGTTTTGTTTGAGCCAAATCAAGTCTACAAGTTCACTTGCCCAAGTCCTTGCTTTGGAGTTCAAATTATGAGTTCAAGTTATGTCCCGATCGAGTTCGAGTCCAAATGAAGTCCTCCATATACTCCAACTTGCTTGAGTTCGAATATTCAAGATCATGTTCAAGTTCTTTGCACCATGTTCTTTATCATTTGAGTTCAAATGGTCCACCTCTTGTTTTGAATTTTGCTTAAACCATTTGCTTATTCAACTTTGAATTTAGTTCAATTGATGTCCAAATGAGATTCAAAATTGTTTAAAGTCCTTGGATTTTCAATCCAAATTTCGGCAGCCTCCCGGCGTCTCCCCCGTTTAGGGGAAAAACCAAGAGGCAACCATTCCCATCGACGCTACGTGAGCGCTTCAGGTAGGTGTCAAAAATGACACCACGGTCGCAAATATATTATTTTTTTATCCCCGCCTGCTACGTGAGCATTAAAGGGTTTTTTAAGTTTGTTGATTATAAGAAGAGAACAGGCGTTAGAAAAAAAACACAGATTTCCCCCCTCTGCACCACGTGGGCGTTCGGGGGTACTTATATGAAAATAAAGAACACATTTTTTTTATCCCCTTCGCCGCAAGCGTCGCACCGGTTTCCCACCCTAAACGCTACTTGAGCGCCTCGGGGGTTTGCCGGCTCGTTGCAAGCTTTGAAGAGGGATCCTTAAATCGTCGCGAGCCTCGCACCGGTTTCCCACCCTAAACGCTACGTGAGCGCCTCGGGGGTTTGCCGGTTCGTTGCAAGCGTCGAGAAAAGAACCATTCTCTTTTTTTTTTTATAGATTAATTATAATTAAAATAATTAATTATTATTAATGATAATTAATTATCATTAATTATAATTAATGAAGATTAATTATAACTAACCACAAATATATTACAATTAATTATAATTATCTTATAATAAATATTTATAATTAAAATTAATTAATTATGATTAGAATAATTAGTTATAATTAAAGATAATTAATTATAGTTAATTAATAATAAAAATAATTAACTATGATTAACTATAATTAATATAAACTAATTAAAAAAAATCATAATTAATTTCTAATTGATTATAATTATTTTATAAGTTAATTATAATTAAAAATAATTAATAATAATATCATAATAATTTATGTTAATACTAATAATAATATCATATTATTATTATACTATTACTATTATGTATCATTAAATTCAATAATGATAATAACAATAATATTGTAATAATAATATAATACTATTATTAATATTAATACTAATATTAGTTAGTACTAATATTAAACACAAGAGGGGTTAACCTCTTTAGCCGACAGGGAGAAAAGGGGCTCAGGATGGAGCTCGCGGCCAAGGCAGAGAGGGAGTTCGGGTTGGGAGCTCGGGCAAGGACAGAGGAGATCGGCTATGGGAGGGAGGAGTCGGCGTGAAGAGCAGCAAAGGTAGGTCTCTCTCTCTCTCTCTCTCTCTCTCTCTCTCTCTCTCTCTCTCTCTCTCTCTCTCTCTCTCTCTCTGCGGGATGGAGGAACCGGACGGGTGGAGAGGAGGAAGAGCTCGGACAGAGCTTGTGAGGCTTGTGAAGGGAGAAGTGGTTTCTGCGTGTGTGGAGCTGAAGGGAGAAGCAGGAGGTCGGGATGGGGAGCTCGATCGGAGAGAGAGGAAGTGTGTCGTGTGAGGGATTTGAGTGCGGGAAAGAAGAGCAAGCAGCGAAAGGTTTCGTTTGGGTCGGTATTTAACGACGCGAATGGGGCAGCGATCGAGAGCCGATTTCACGCAGGAAGTGCGGGGAAGTGATCGATTCGGCGCTGATGTACAGTACCTCGGCGGAATTTCGGGGATTTGGGCGGCTTCTCGACGGATACGAGGATTCCAACCGGGATTTCTTGCGGGATTTCGGGATCTCTTCGATCGAACGAGGTATGCGGATTTTTGTTCTCTTGGTTATTACATGGAGGTCAACAGATTATTAACATGACATAATAGAAAAAATGACTCATGTAGCCGACCCACAAAGTGGGATAAAGGCTTGATGTTATTGTTCTATTAATCATCATAATTGTCTTCATTATTATTGCACTTTGGAAGCCATGTCAGTAGAGAGAAAATGTATTATCTTAATGAGTTAAAATCAATCATGATGAAAGAAGTTTTTTTTAGTAAACTTGATGCAATAAAATATTCATGGATCTTGATGAAAACAAATCAAATTAAATTCAGGACCACTCAAACTTTTAAGTGTGGGCTTCGAAAATTTGTGTCATGGGCCTCTCCGTGCCTCTCCTATCAATGGAGAGAGTTTTAACAGATTTAGGTTCAAGGAAACTTTCAAAAGGCATATTAGGTTTTAGATAAGACACTACCAATAAATTTTGCCCTTATTTTGCAAGAACTCTATGATGTGAGTTTTGGGGGAATGAAGATGAGCCCGATCAAATCTCATAGTTCCGTCATCATGGACTACCATGGTTCCTGGTATGCATAATCAAAGGAGGTAGTACCTGATAGAAGGAACCTTGTCAGCAATCATGGGCTATTCGTCCAAGAATACCCTATAGACCTACTGTGGATGTTTGTCTAAGGTGATGAATTTAACCCCTACGCAACATTCTCAGACATTTGTATTTGCAACTTTAGCATGTTTGTTGGAGCACATGTGGGATGTGTTTTTAGCATATGAATTGGAGTTATTATAGATATATCGTCTTTTGTTCGCTTGTATAAGTGTACAGATTTGGTGGCCTAAAGATAAATTAGGTTTCAGTTGTAATACATAGAAGATATGCTATTTAATTCATTTTGTCTCTTTCAAGTTATCATATCATTCAACATAGCTTGGGGAATTTTGTTCAATAGGCACTAGGAGATTGTGCTCTTGCTTGCGAATTAGTTACATAATTTGTTATGAATCTCTTATTGTTGCATATAGGCTAGTTGTCTATATTACCAATCCCTTGCTCCTGCTCTTGCTCATAGGTGAATTGTAGCATCTTTAGGAAGTTTAATATCACCCTTTTTTCTTAATCTACTATTTTCTAGTGTGTCCAATTTCATAAGTAGTTTGGCATAACAGAGTGCTACTTCCAACTCCCTCTGCTTTAGCATTTTCTAAGCTGAGGTGATATATTACTCTATAGTCTTTTACTTGCATGAATTTCTCATCTTTTTCAAGCACTTCAAGTGCCTCGTCCTGCCATCCAAACTAACAAGTGTTTTACATGAGAAAAATACACCTTATGCATAAGCTTTGTTGTTCCCACAAATTTTAAAAGCTAGTAAGAGCTCTTTCATACTATTCAGACTCTTTCTCACTTAAAATCTTTTTCAATAGGTTCAAGGTAGTCAAACTATCACCCTCTCCTACATAATTATGAAGATATTTAACATATACTGGTTAGTTTTAATTGATGAAATACATGATTTAAATTTGAGTTTTATGAGAGCATTTGTATATTATTCAATCACAATCATAAGTATGTGGGGGTCCTCTATCGTGCAAAATTTGATGGCCTCCTAGCGTCCCTTCCCCGTGAAGGGAGGTTGGGAGGCACTTGCCTTTCAAGTCCGCACGACTGGATATGACTCGATGGTCGAGAGCTTCGGGTTGATGATTGATCCCGATATAGATCTTCGAGTCATCAATTGCTTGCGGTACCTGTTAATTAAATATAATTTTTTTTAAAAAAAAAGCTTTTTTTTTTTTCATTTTCCTTGAAAATCTAGCCGCATCCCCTCCCTGTGAAGGGAGATTGGGAGGGCACTTGCCCTTTCAAATCATCCCGACTGGATAGGATTTGATGACCGAGGGCTTCAGGATATTGATTGGTCCCGACGTAAGTCGTCGAGTTTCAATTTGCTCGTCGTTCTTGTTATTTAAATATGATTTTATTTAAAAATATCCTTTTTCATTTCCCTTGAACAAAGGCAGATTCGGAGGGCACTCGCCCTTTAAATCTACCTGGCCAAATAGAATTCAACGAACAAGGGCATTCGGTTATGAGGAAGCGAGTGTGATAGATCGACCATTCTTTTGTGCTTGTGGGGACTTACGTGAGTTAGTGGGATCGTGGAATTGTTGGGTTGTTTGGTTAGAGGACAACAGTAAGGAGCTGTTTGGTATGAGATTGTATTTAATTTTAGTGGGATGTAGTAAATCTATAAATCCATCTTAATTTAGTAAATCCGAAGGTTGTTAAATCCTGAAAACCGTTTGATATGATATAAGGTAAATCTTGATAAATCATGAGAAACTATTTGGCATCGTAATCCAAGATTTAAACAGCTGATTCATTTAGAAATTAAATTTATTATGCTTTGAATTTAATTTTCTTATTAACTATAAGTTATTTATCAACTTTAATTTTAATAACCTTTAATAAGTTGTACAAGACCATATATTCCTTGCTCCGCCCTAACCTACCCAAGGCAGGTTGGAGTAGATTTATATGTTTTAAAGTTTGTGCTATAAAATACTTGATGTTCCCTTGGAAGCTATATTTAGGAGCTCAAAATAATATATGTTTTATCTACTGAGCAACTTCACAGTAAACTTGTGCTTTATGTAACTTAATGCCAATAATAAATCTCTCTCACATATTCTTTGAATGTCACTACTCTTTTCTTGTGTTGAAGAACTTCATCCCAGAATGACACTTTTTCCATATGGATTGTACCCTATGATGCACCGACACGGCGCTTAAAGAGGATATGCAGTGTCGGACACGTGTCGGACACGGACACGCACGTGTCGGACGCAGCATGGACATGTGTCCGACACGGCATTGAAGTGTCGCAATTTAAAAAATTAAAATTAAAATCGGACACGCATGTCCGGCTATTAAATGAGGTATCACGAGGTACATGCTCGGTATCGCTAGGTACATGCTCGGTACCGCTCAGTACATGCTCGGTACCGCTCAGTACATGCTCGGTACCGCTTGGTACATGCTCGGTACCACTCAATACCGCTAGGTACTTGCTCGGTACTGCTAGGTACATGCTCGGTACTGCTAGGTACATGCTCGGTATCACTCGGTATCTTCCCATACAAAACTTACGAACTTTAAAAACAAGCAGAACTTCAAAATTACTCTTACAATAAAATTTTGTACCGCTCAGGTCGAACCCCGCCAGGGGGCAGTGCCCCCTTGGACCTCCGGCAGACCAGTATATTGTTGTATTCATGTTGTCTTATTATTGGGATATTTTGATTTCACTTTATATCAATTTAATTTGATGTATTCATATGTATGATTTGTTTGTTAGCAAAATGAGCTTTGCTGCTAGCGGTGGTGGATTAGGTGAAGGTTCAAAAGAGCCATCTGTCCACTCCGTGTCCGTATCCTATATTTTTAAAATTTATTATATATTATATTAAAAAATTATTATGCCATGTCCACGCCGCAACCATGTCCTATATTTTTAAAAATTGCCGTATCCCGTGTCCGTGTCATGTCGTGTCCGTGTCGGCGTGCGCCCGTGTCGGTGCATCGTAGACGTTCTTCCTTTTTCCTACTCATATTATTATGTAACATCTCTGGATGGAAAGAAATTATAGAATATTTCAAGACATCTCTTGATGGAAAAAAATTCATTTTGCTATAATTAGACAATAAAGCAGGAAGAAACAATATAAAGTTAAACCACCCGACCTGATCCAAAGGTTATATTTCAAGAAATGGTTGGGGTTTTTTCTTTCCCACTATTTCCTGTTATAATGCTTTTTTCTTAATCAAATGCTATTAGTTCTCTGTTGGTTTTGTGCTGTATTTTACTACAATTTGCTACCTGTATATTTGGTTCACTTGAATCTTTGGGTGCTAAAGGTTCACCATTTTCTACTACTATTTTTTGCAGTTTTCACTATATATGTTTAATGTCGGAATTGTTTTCCTCTCCTTAGCACCTTAGTCGAGGTTTTTGCCTTTAACTGCTGAAGCTTGGCTGAATTCCTCTTTTTTGCTGTTCTTGTCAAATTATCTCTTGCTTTTGGGTTTTGTTGATGGATATGTCCATGTTTTGTTATGAATCTGATGTCACTTGGGAGAATCTGTTCGTTTTGCTATGCTATGTTCAGTCCTCTTGCATCTTATGACTGTTTGGATTATGTGGTATACTGAGTATTGCCTTGTGGTATACTGGGCACTTATGGAAGGATATGATTATGAATTTTGGATATGGATGGGCCTTTCTGGCTTGCTGCGTTATATGCTGCTCCTATTGCCTTTTAATTCAGAATATATTGATGCCTCTCATGTCGCCTTTCGATTCAGACTACACCGATGCCTCTCGTGTTGCCTTAGTTTTGTCAGGCAGGTTCAATTTTGGGCCTTGGATAATGATGAAGCTTGCCTCCCTCCCATCGGATGCAAGGGCGGAACCACTTGGTTCCTAGGGGGGGGCAATTGCCCTCCCTCAAAAAAAAATTTTTTTTTTATAAGAGTAAAAAAAAAAAAAATTTATAAGAGAGTAGAAAAAATATTTTGCCCCTCCTAAAAATTTTTTTTGCCCCCCCCCCCCCCAAAAAAAATTCTTTTATTCTAACTTGTTTTAAAATGTCTATATATTTTTTCATATTTAGTTATAATATTCTATTTCATGCTTTTCATGACAGTTTAATTACACTTTTTCTTGCTTATTTTTTTTAAAAAAAAACTTTTCATAATATATAGATATATAATATTAATTTTTAATATTTAATTATTTTTATGTTGTATTTGCCCCCCTTCGAAATTGAACCTGGTTCCGCCCCTGATCGGATGGTCTTCGGGTAACCAAGATAGGTTCTAATTCGGATACAATGATATATTATTTTCTTTTTTGTTATCTTTTTAAGTTTTTTTTTATATTTTTTTTTCTTCAGCCTCAGATTTTTGTAATGGCTTTTTTTTGGTTTACTCTTGTACACCCAATTTTGATTTTATAGAATAGGCTATGCCCTCAATTCTATAAAAAAAAAAAAAAAAAGTTCTAGATGGAATGCTGTACAGGTGGAAGATTGCTATTTTTCTAGAACTTCTGTAACTGAAAATTGATGCTGAGTTTCTGGTTTTTAAAACTTTGGCTGGCTTTTCTGGACTATTACCGTTTTTAGAATTTCTAGTGGCCATTATCATATTGAGCGAGCAGCATCTTCTATTTTTGGATTAGGCGATGATGAGAAATCAAAACCTCACGGTTCAACTAGGCCGTTTGTTTCCCGATACCTCGATGTGTGACCCCATTACAGATACTACACTTATCTCATCGTCTGCCTTGGGGGGAATTATTGGGTCCGGTCACCGAACGCCGTCCGGAGCCAATGAAAATGCGCCACGTCGCCCTCGACTCGGTATTGAACTCGGTACTGAATAGTACCAAGCAGTACCGAGCTCGGTACTGCTCAGTACCTAGCTCAGTATGCTCGGTACTATGAAGTACCGAACTCAGTACTTGACAGTACCGAGCTTAGTACTGCTCGGTACTGTGAAGTACTGAACGGTAAACTGTGTCCGAACCTAATAATTTCCCCTGCCTTCGACGGGGCCCTTGCATTGATGGACATATCATTTTGGTTATCTACGAGTTCCCTTTTGCGGGGTTTTTCTTCGTTTTTTTGGTTTCTGAACTTTTTTACTTCTGATGTATTTATTAATTCATTTTTCAAAAGTTCATCTTTTGATGATTTCAAGATACGTCTCTTATTGTTTTTTGGGTTTTCTTTGGCTTTTACAAGTATAACGGCTGTTGTGAAGTATACCATGCAGCGAAAAAGAGCACAAATAAGAAAGAGAAAATACAGGGAAAAAGAAAAATAACATTAAGATTTAACGTAAAAAAACCCCCAAAAAAAGAAAAAAATTATGGAGCCACACCGAGATCTCTCTCTCTCTCTCTCATTGTATCTATTTACTTTTGCATTGTTCTCTTCTCAGAACTAACAAAGAAACTCACTTCAATAACTCCAAGAGACGCAACCTTTCAAGTTAAACATGAAAAACGAGAAAGAAAAATGTCCAGACTGATTATTAGTGCCGCGAAACTGGGGTTTGGAGCGTCACGGTGCTCCGCTCTCTATATCAAAATGTAACTCTTGATCCATTTGGCTCTCCCCTTTCTGTGCATTTGGCTCTCCCCTCTCCTCTCTCCCTCCTCTCTCTCAAGATCATGAGGAAGTGCTTCTTCCTCAAGCGAAGGATCTTACAGTAACATTTGTACATCACCACAACGTTGAGTATCCAATATCATAACATTATACTATTATACGGGGGAATCAAAAAACTTTTGTGGGGAAATCCCCTGAACCCAAACAGGAGGCCTCCCTGCAACCCTCTCCAAACACGATTGATATAATTGAGTTATGGGTTAACATTACAATCTAATTAATCGTCATAATCAGATTTCACATATGACAAACAACAGTTTCAACTGAATAGAATCTGGCTGGACGTCCTCCAACAAAACTATACATTGAGACATTGAGTTAATCCATTGACATGTCTATTCCCTGCCTATATTGCTATAGTTCACTGTATCGTTGTCACCGCTGCATTCTCCATTTCGGCTTCGTTTGGGGCGACTTTCTTACTGCTTCTTAAATCAGCTTTTTAGCTCAAAAAAATAAATTTTTTATACTAAAAAGTTATTTTATGAAAAGAAAGCCATCTCAAACTAAACCTTCATCTCGATTAAGTATCACTGTTTTGCTTTTTCATCATCATCATCGTCGTCACCAATGCATTAATTGTTTGCTTACAATGCCAGCTGATATTACTCTATTTTAGCAAAACAGTGAAGTATGAGCTGATGTTAGTACTCTGTGAAGCTTAGAAATGTAAATTTGTTTTCGCAACAGTGAACATTGTGCATGAGCTGATGCTATTTTGCTTTGAAATGCACAATCAATTTTTAGTTTCCATTGGCTAAGCAGCGGTTCACTTTTGCTTGAGCTACAGCTCCTGAAAATAAATCACATCAGGTGATGTAGGTGCGACTTATGCAAGTAGAATGCTATATTTCCCTCTCTTCATAGCTTCAAATAAATAAAATCTTGATACTAAGACACTAAAGATTTTTTAATAGTTATAATTTTTTATAAAAATAATTATAAAGCTATTGTGGCGAAAAATAAATATTTTAATAGTTTTTATAGAAAGCAACTTTTTTAGCATAAAATTTCTTTAAAGTAATGAAAATAGTAGTCAAATAAACGTTGTGGTTGAGATTCAAAAAACAAAGCAGTAAGAAAGATGTTCCAATTGAAGCCAAAAGGTTCGTTTGGGATGACTTTCTTACTGCTTCTTAAAGTAGCTTTATAACATAAAAATTAAAAATTTTGATATTAAAAAATTGCTTTAAAAAAATATAAAAAAGTAGTCCCAGACAAAACCTAACATAAAAAAAAGCTTAATAAACTGATTTACTCCAGTGTATGGAGCGAGGCAGTGTAACATTAACTCCAATATAATTATGAGGCTCAACAAATTGCCAAGAGCATGCATGGGGTATCTGCTCGCTGACACTCCAAAGAGAGTGCATGGCGGCCACTCCAAAGGGATTGCATGGTGGCATAACTAATCTCTTGGCGAAACCTAAAGAGGCCATCCACCAACATCAGTACAACAAATTATACTCACCTTCCTATTTAATTCCTCGTATTGCTATAAGAACCAAGAAAAATACATTCCCTATTTTATGGAATCCTTTGCTGCAATAAGTTTGTGCTGGAAATTAAGTTTTCTGCAGTTGTACAATGAGCTCTTTAATTTTATGTCAACTTGGGGCTCAAAAAAGCTAATTCTTCACAGGCATATGTAACAATGTAATGGCTGTATTAGTTATATCTGTTTTACATTCATTAACAAAGTCAGTAGCCCTTGTGAAATAAATGTAGAATTGCTGAATAAGCAGTCCATATTTATTTTGGATATCTTAACTGTTCCTGCTGATGATGTATGACTAGAAGCTGAAACGTTAGGTGCTTCAATTAGCCTTTAATTGCCTAAAAGAAGTAAGGTGTCAAAGCGCTGCTATTTATGTAGGAGAAAATTTTGGATGAAGATATATGAGCTGAAATTTAGCTCAAGATAGTAGGAGAAAATATTACGTGCGAAGTCGGGACACAGCTCTAGTCCGGACTCTAATGAAAGATGATTACGTTATCAATACACATTGTACCACGTCTCCAATGCTCTAAACTTAAAATATCTTAGCATTTAGACTTTTAAGCAAATTTTTATAATTTTTCTTGTAATTTCTTATTCTTTAATCATTTTATTATAATAATTACTTGAATCATAGTTGTAACGTCCTGGAGTATTCGCGGCGGTAGAGAAATATATAGTTTAACGTCTTAACATTGTACGAAAATCTAGCACACAGAGAAGAAAGAGGGTGTAGCTTTCATAAGAGACACCAGAGTTTTTATGTTGAAATCATTGAAAAGGAGAAAAAACCACCGGGCATGGCCCAGTTTGAATGAATCAACTAGTATTTACAGTCGATTACAAAGAAGGCTCTTCCTTGGGAGAAGACATTGGCTTGATGGTACAAATGTACATCATATAGAGCACATTACATGGTGTGAGTTACAATATAGACATGTTTGTTTGGTCTGCATGATCATATTCGATAGGATAGAGGTCGGAAAGAGCATTGTCTGGTGATAGAGGTCGGAAGGACCATAGTAGGTGATGGAGGTTGGAAGGATCATAGTCGGCAGGAGATAGGGGTCCAAAAGACTATAGTTAGCAGGAGACTGGGGTCAGAAAGACCATTGTATGATGATGGAGGTCGGAAGGATCATAGTAGGTGATGGAGGTCGGAAGGATCGTAGTCGACAGGAGACAGATGTCTGAAAGGCCATAGTTGGCAGGAAACTGGGATCAAAAAGACCGTAATAGTAGGGCGGTACTTCGGTAGAACTCCAGACATCATGCAGTGGTCCGACAAAAGTTCAGGCCTCAGGTGGTGGTCCGACAGAAGTCCGGGCGTCACATGGTGGTCTGGGAGAAGTCCGGGCCTGAGATGGTGGTCTGGGAGAAGTCCGGGCCTGAGATGGTGGTCCAATAGAAACCAGGGCCTCAAGTGGTGGTCCGGCAGAAGTTTGGGCCTCAGATGGTGGTCCGACAGAAGTCCAGACCTCAGGTGGTGGTCCAGCAGAAGTCTGGGCGTCAGGTGGTGTTCCGACAGAAATTTGGGCCTCAGGTGGTGGTCCGGCGGAAGTTCGGGCCTCAGGTGGTGGCCTGGTGGAGCACAGGGCCTCAAGTGGTGGTCCGGCGGAAGCCCAGGCCTTAGGTGGTGGCCTGGTGGAGCACATGGCCTCAAGTGGTGGTCCGACGGAAGTCCGGGAATCAGGTGGTGGTCTGGTGGAGCACAGGGCCTCAGGTGGTAGTCCGGCGGAACTCAGGGCCTCGAGTGGTGGTCCGATGGAGCTCAGGGCCTCAGGTGGTTGTCCGACGGAGGTGAGGGCTTCAAGTGGTGGTCCGGAAGAGCAACGACGTCAGGCGGTGGTCCGGCAGAACTCAGTCGGTGGTCGAGGAGGAGCGAGGAGGCAAGAGCGATCTCTGATCTTTCTCTTGCTCTCTTACTTGGAGCACCCTTTTCAAGAGAAAGGAATGGTCTATTTATAGATTTCTAGAGTGGTTTGGCTCGTAAATAGGAGAAGGATAAAGGGCAAATGGGGAGTGGTTGGATGGATGGCTGATGTTGTACCCCTTGATCGTGGACCATTTGGTGGACATTTGAATGTCCTAATAATGTTGGAATTAAGTGATCTTGGGTTCATTGGATTTGTCTCGTCGAGCCGCTCGATTTGACTATAAGCACGTCATGTTTGGAAACCATTTGGTAATTCAAATTCTGGTTCGAACCCTCCAACAGCACTTCGGACCCTTGATTTGGACCCATTTGGGCTCAGATTGAGTAGAATCTTGTGTGGTTGGGTTCGTATTTCCGAGATGTTCAGTTTGACTGTAAGTTTGCTGAAATCATAGTTCAGATGGTCCCAATTTTAATTTCGGAAATTTTCAACTTAATTTTGCATCGAGATTCGTGCCCGATCAAGATAATTTTTTGATGACATATCAATAGTAATTTGCTCTCTTTCATAAAAAAAATGAGCAGGCTCAAACTCGTAAAATAAAGCCCGAGTTCAAGTTCAAACTCGAACTCAATTAATTAATCAAGCTCAAGCTCAACGAAGGGTGACTCGAGCTCGGTTAGATTCATTTACACACATAAATAGAATCCTTCAAATACAAATTGAGAATCAATATGTTAAAATTTTAAGGTTTGTAAATCTATATTTAAAAGAAATAAAGCTTATCATTGATAAGATAATTAATTAACAACAATTAACACTAATTTTCTTCTAATAGTTGCACAAATCACGTGTTACGCTTCTTAGGCAGAATGCAGAAGATTTTATAACCAATTTAGACTAAGGGCATCTCCAACCGAAAAACCCACTTTCCACTCCAAAATATAATATAACTCCAAAATGCGGTAATTCTTCTCCAATCGAACTCTATTTTGTCTGCTTCTTCTTCTCGTTGCCAAAGGTAACCGTCTTTCTACAAAATGCGGTAATCCCAAACACCGAAAAAATAGCGTGTGAACAGTGCAACATCAATATTGGAGTTGCACTATTCACTCCCGGAGAATAGCGGGTGAAAACGTGTTCGGTTGGATGTTTGGCGGACGGCAATTGCATATATGATCTTCAATTGCGGATGGTCATAGGTTTTATTTGAAACTATTTTATCACTGTTTTTTAAAGCAGTTTTTTAATATAAAAATTAAAATTTTTATTAAAAAAAAATTTAAAAAAAAAAAACAGTAAAAAAAATCATCTAAAAAAATATTATATTAATTTATTCTCCATGTAGAATGTACATCATTTGGGATGGCTGCAGTGTTTTGTTCCGCAAAGGCACTTTGGTTTGGCTAAGGCTTCGTTTGGGACGGCTTTTTTACTGCTTTCTAAAACGGAGTTTTAGTACAAAATTTTTTATTTTTGTACTAAAACGGAGAAAGTAATAAAAAAGCCGTCCCAAACGAGGCCTAAATTTTTTTGTGGAAATCATTAATAGCTTTTTTATTTTCATGCAAATGTTTTAGTGGTACTGAGTGTCGGTGATCTTCTCGTTCATTATGTCCATAAGGGAACGATTTATGCTGAATCTCTTCCCATATCCTTATTTATGAACAAAGTTAATGTGCTACAGCTTTGCAATTATGAAATTAAATGATTGTCCAGTGAGATATGATTTTAAATTTTCAAAATTCCTTTCAATCTTAATGCTAATAATAACTGGAGCTGCAGAAGCCTTTCTTTTTTGCTCGAAATAAATAAACTAAAGCGTGCCAGCGAGTGCAAAAAACTGTGCTGGTTGCTATCTTTTTTTCCCCTTTTTGGTGCTATAAATCTGAGTTAATACATGCTTCTATAACACACACACACACGCACACACACACCATAAAGAGAAAGATATTAAAATTATTATGTTATCATATTAATATTAGTTTGTTGGCCACCGCCTGATCACCTCCCAACTTTCAGTCATCGTTGGACTTCTGCCTGCTCGTAAGTAGCCTCCGGATCTCTTCCCGAACACTAATTGTTGTTGGACTTTCTGTCACGCCTCAAGATCTAACTTAGAGAAATTATCTATTTTAATATTTTTAATTATTCAATCAGAGCGTTTATGAATTCATCAATAAAATTAATATCAAGTAAAAGCAACTAACAATCGCATACATCAAAATATTTCATTGCATTCATTCTCTCAAAATCATATACATAATAGCTAAGAATATGTACAATTTTTTTTTTTTTAATATTAAAAGACAACCAAAAGGATACAACAGCAAAAAGAAAACTAAAACAGACAAAAGACAACAATAAGGAAAAAATAAGCTAAAAGCGAGCTCAGACATTGGTCAAGGCTCCCAACGTCCCAGTCATCCCGCACGGACCCTCCAGTAAAGTGTAAGCAAAGAACCATCCCGAACCGCACACCAACGGTTGCCACGAGCAAAAACGCCGGAACGTGAGCCCCGACCCCATCATTGCTCATAGCCACACACATCATCAGAACGATCAATAAAGCCAACAAAAACCCCATAGCATCAACACGCAGAAACAAAACCAACTCAAAAATCACCTTCTGCATCTACCTCTCCCCCAAAACTATCCGCGAGTGGCAATATTAGATGAACGCACAAGCGCAGAATCAAGATCAGATTCTAACTGTTCGAAAACCGAATCATCCTCAGACGAGTCAACCAACCAATCACTTTGTTTCCTAATCACCAATCCAGAAGAATTACCCACAAGGTTAGCCAGCACTTGTGAATCAATCTCACTAACAGGCACCTCTACTAATTTGTTTGAGATAGAAATAACTTCATTTGTACCAAGAGAGTGAGATTTCGCTTCAGTACCAGCCAGAACCACATCTACACCATCAGCAACCTTTAAAACTTGTTCAGCTTCATTTGAGTTCACAACACCCATGACAGGTGATCCAACGGCATTCAACATATTCATCACACCAGAAGACACCTCCGACACCAAATTCTCCGATGCAACCAAAATACCATTTTCACGAGCACAAACATCCACCACAGCCGATAGAACAAAAGGAATGGCATTAGGAGATAATGCAAAAGAATCATCCGAACGATTATCCTCCTCACCCATCACAACCATGCAGTTACTCACATCCACAGCGGAAAAATTCTTATCCAGAACTAATTGATCTACACTGACATTTTCAATTTCCACAACACAAGTATTCACTAACGGGCTACTACCAATATTATCAGGAAGCGGGAGAACAGAATCATTGACCTCAGAGGCATTAAAATTCAACTCACCCTCATCAACATTCCCCCCCCCCCCCCCCCCCCCCCCCCCCACCCCAAAACAGAATTCGGCTCGGACACAGGCAAAACATTCGAAATGGGCTCAGAAACAACATTAACCACCCCATTCGACGGGCTAACCTCCGGAATACAACCACCCAAAGGACAAGGCACAGACACAAGGTTAGGATTCAAAATTTTACAACCATTCTTCGCATGGCCTAAGGCAGAGCAATGCACACAGTACTCAGGGAAGCCTTCAAACACCACTTTTTGTACATAACCAAGGCAATCTGATCCAATACAAATCTTTTCCGGGTAGCTTTTGGACACATCCAGTTCAACCAAAACACGCGCAACAGAAGGCCTTGATCCAACGGAAGTCGCGTTATCAGTTTTTAAAGGTTTGCCAAAAACAGAACCTAATCCATGTAAGATACGAGAGGAAAACAAATGAGGTCGGAGGTTTGGAAAAGAAATCCAAATGGGAATGACCGGAGACTCAATATCAATATCCAGAGAGGGGGACCATTTAATCAGTTTCATGAAGCAATTACTGTAATATCAGTTTTTGCTCCAGGTTCGTCCGGGACGAAGTTGGATCGTCCGGGACGATCGGTACAGGTTGTGCAGAAAATCAGTTTTGGCTGTATGATTTCGTCGGGACGAAAATTGGATCGTCTGGACGAAAATTCTCCCGTGAACCTATCGCCAGGGACGATATGTAATTTTTCGTCTGGACGCAATTCTTCTCTTCATGGATCGTCCGGTACGAAGCTCGATCGTCCAGGACGATCAGTCTGGATATATATAGAAATGAGATATTTTGAAGAGAGAGAAAAAGCTGAGGAGAGAGAAAAACGAAGGAAAAAGTGGAAAAGCGGATTTTCGGGCGACGCCGAGCTGTTTTCGTCCGAGGAGACTGTTGAGGAAATTGCTGTGCACGAGGTAAGGCACATTCTACCTTTCTAAATTTTCAGAACCGTCGTGTTTGGCGGTATTTTCTGTCCGGATTTTGTTTCCGTTAGCGATTTTCGTCCGTATCTTTTGAACGGTTCAGTTTTTACCGCGTAACTTTTTGTATATCGTTGCCGTGCCGGGTGTGCACATTTTGACTATAGTTTGAAGATTTTTGTCCGGATATTTTTGCTTCGACTGTGTTTTTAGTCGACTGGATTTTTCTGTGAACTTGGAAATTCTCTGTGCGGTAGAATAAATGTTCTGAAATGTTGATATCTATATTCTGTGCGAATTTGGTGAATTTTGATTTTCAGGAAAAATTGTGTAAATTCGTACACTGCCGTTGTGCTGCCCGATTTTTGAGTAATTCCTGATTTGTCCGGATTTTCTCTGAAATGAAATGCTATGTGTATAAGCTATACAAAGGGAGTTATAAGGGGCCTGAATCCTATGAGATTCAGTTAGTGAAACGGGAAATCTGCAATGAGATCAAATCTGATATCTGTTCTGTTCCGGATCCGATGAATTCTGTTTTGGTGCTGTAAGCACATCTGTTTTGGTGCCGTGAGCACAAAGGGAGACATAAGGGGCCTGAATCCCATGAGATTCAGTCAGTGTCTGGGAAGGGAGGCATAAGGGGCCGGAATCCGTAGAGATTCCGTCAGTGTCAGGGCATTTAGCTATATGTATCTGTACTACTTTCTGTATCTGTTCTGTTCTGTACGAAATTGTGATTATGACATGATATGATCCGTACGATTCTGATTTCTGTTTCTGACTCTGTTGATTTGTTCTGTTCTGATACGATCTGTACGACTCTGATGTGATCTGATATCTGTCCGTAAGTTTTGATTTCCGATTCTGTTCCGACTTCTGATCTGATTTCTGTCTGATAAGTTTGGTTTTGTTTTCTGAGAATTTAGATTGGAGGTTTGTTGCTTTGCTGAGCTGTTGAGCTCACCCTTGCTTTCTGGTGGTTTTCAGGTTCTGGGAAGGGCAAGGAAGTCCAGGATTAGATTTCAGAGTCTGATCAGATTAGGTACTTTTGTACTTTTGATTTTTGTACAGTCATGGCTTTCCTGTTCTGTCTTTCTTTCCGTTGAAAGCCTTGTACTGTTCTGTAGATGATTATTTTGAGGAAATGAATTCAGATAGATGTTTTGTTCCGCTGCATTTGATGTTTTTAGTAGCTCTGTTGTTCTGTGTGCTCCTGTTGAGTTAAGAATTTGGAAGATCAGTTCAGTAACCTAATCCAAAGCCAGATCCTGGTTAGCTATTTTCTCCGTCGCGATCCGGCGCGGGCGGGATCCGTCTCGTCTCGGGTCGGGTCGTGACAAGCTTTTTTTGGTATCAGAGCACTGGTTTTGGAAACAGGTTGGATTGTAAAACAGAGCTCTAGGAAGTGATCAGTGAGTCTGTCTGGGAGGTAGTTTGGGTCGTTTGGCTTTTTATTGTGTTATTTTGTGTTGTTTTGTGATAGTTTTCCGGATTTTCTGGATTTTTCTGTATGGATCAGCCAGACCCAGACATGACAGACGGTCAGAGTGACGATCAGGCAGCACCAGTGGGGAGTACAGCCCCAGTGGTCGGTGCTGATACGCTTTCTCAGTTTGCTTCACTTGTTGCTCAGATGATGAGCGAGACTCAGAGCAGAGCTTCGACTGTTAGATCTGAGGACATTGATCGACACCTGCAGTTATTTTTGAGGTTGAAACCTCCGAGGTTTGAGGGCGCTGTTGAGCCCAGAGCAGCCGAGGAGTGGCTGAGGAGATTGGAGAAGACTTTTGACGGGATGCAGTGTCCTGCAGACAGGAAAGTTCCGTTAGCTGTTTTTCTGTTGGACGGAGAGGCTGAGCACTGGTGGGACGGCCAGCAGGCAGCCAGATTTCAAGGCAGATTGAACTCCTTGATCACTTGGGAGGAGTTCACTGAAGTATTTCGGGACTGGTTTGTTCCCCCTTCTGCACGACAGCAGATGCAGGAGAGTTTTCTGAGACTTGTTCAGGGGAGCAAGACGGTGATGCAGTACGAGGCTGAGTTTACTGCATTAGCCAGGTACGCTCCGCAGCTGGTTAGCACGTCTGCTGAGAGGTGCTACAGATTTCTGAGAGGCTTACGAGACACTTTGAGGCAGCCTCTGATACCGTTCCGGATTACTGATTTCTCTGAGCTTGTGGAGCGAGCTCGTCTGATTGAGAATGACATGACGGCTACTCAGCAGCGGTGGACTGCGAGTAGGAAGAGGTTTGGAGGAGAGACATCTGGCAGTGGTTCCTCTGGGAAGAGGAGATTTGTTCCTGGATCTGGATCTGGAGATTCCAGGAAGAGCGGAGGATCGTCTGGTACTGCTACCAGTACGACTAGTTCTGGATCTGTCAGTACGGCATCTGTGTGCCAGAGTTGTGGACGGCGACACCATGGCCAGTGCTACAGGATAGCTGGTCTTTGTTTCAGATGTGGTCAGCCGGGACATAGGATTGCAGAATGTCCACAGATGGGATATGAGCAGCGATCTGAGGGCTTTGTCAGACCTGTTGGTTCAGCAGCAGGAAGACCGAGGACTGTTCCTCCACGCCCTGAGGGATTTGCTGGTAGAGGTGGTGGTTCTAGTTCTGCACCACGGAGACCACCTACGATTCAGAGGGAGCAGAGTAGTTCTGTTGCTTCAGCTCCTGCTCCAGTTCAGCCACGAGTTTACAGTCTGAGTCAGCAGGAGGCTCGAGATGCTCCCGATGTTGTGACAGGTACGGTTTACATTTCTGATCAGCCCTGTCGTGTTTTGTTTGACTCTGGAGCGAGTCATTCTTTTCTGTCCGAGCATTGTTTTGAGATTTTACATTTGGATTCGATGGTTTTACCGGTTTCTTTGTCTGTGATTTTACCGGCTGGGAATCCATTGATTGCTCGACAGTTTTGTTTGTGTGAGATCGAGATTTCTGGCAAGAAGTGGAAGTCTAGTTTGATTCGATTGCCGATTTCTTCGTATGATGTGATTCTGGGCATGGATTGGCTGAGTCAGTATGAGGCCCAGATAGACTGTCTGAAGAAGCAAGTGAGTTTGCTTGTGGCTGGAGAGAGAGTTGTATTTCAGGGATTACGAGGTGTTCTCTCCAGTCTGGTTTCTGCGTTGGAGGTGAGCAGGATGTGGAAGAAAGGATGCCCAGTATTTTTGGCTTCGGTGCGGGATCTGAACCTGGAGGTTGGTTCTGTTTCTGAGATCCCTGTGGTACGGGAGTTTGCTGATGTTTTTCCTGAGGAGTTGGCTGGATTACCTCCGGATAGAGATGTGGAGTTCTCTATCGATGTTTTTCCGGGTACCGCTCCGATATCGAAAGCTCCGTACAGGATGGCACCGAAAGAACTTTCTGAGTTGAAAGTTCAGCTTCAGGAGTTGGTTGACAGAGGTTTTGTACGTCCTAGTGTTTCGCCCTGGGGAGCACCTGTATTATTTGTGAAGAAGAAGGACGGTACACTCCGTATGTGTATTGATTACAGAGATTTGAACAAGGTCACGATCAAGAACAAGTACCCTTTGCCTCGGATTGACGACTTGTTTGATCAACTTTCCGGATCTTCGGTATTTTCGAAGATTGATTTGCGATCCGGATACTATCAGGTGAAGGTGAAGGAAGCTGATGTGGTGAAGACTGCTTTTAGTACTCGGTACGGGCACTACGAGTTTTTGGTTATGCCTTTTGGGGTAACCAATGCGCCTGCGATTTTTATGGATCTGATGAACCGAGTATTCAGGGAGTATTTGGATCAGTTTGTGATCGTCTTCATTGACGATATTCTGGTATATTCTGTATCTGAGGATGATCATGCCAGACATTTGGGGATTGTGTTGGAGACTTTGAGGAGGCATCAGCTGTATGCCAAGTTCTCCAAGTGTGAGTTCTGGTTGAAGAGCATTTCATTTCTGGGGCATGTGATTAGCGGAGAAGGCATTTCTGTAGATCCCCAGAAGATTCAGGCTGTTGCTGATTGGCCAAGGCCGACTACGGTATTTGAGGTACGTAGTTTCTTGGGCATGGCCGGATATTACAGAAAATTTGTGAAGGGTTTTTCACAGATTTCGACGTCTCTGACGAGACTGACTCAGAAGTCAGTTCCTTTTGTTTGGACACCGGAGTGTGAAGCTAGTTTTCAGAGATTGAAGGAGTGTTTGACTTCAGCTCCAGTGTTGGTACTTCCGTCAGGTACGGAGGGTTTCCAGGTGTTCAGTGATGCTTCACTGAAAGGACTGGGTTGTGTTCTGATGCAGCATGGTCAGGTAATTGCTTATGCTTCGAGACAGTTAAAGCCACATGAGAAGAATTACCCGACACATGATTTGGAGTTAGCTGCAGTTGTTTTTGCTTTGAAGATTTGGCGTCATTACCTGTATGGCGTCAGATGTGAGATCTTTACTGATCATAAGAGCCTGAAGTATATTTTTACTCAGAAGGATCTGAATCTGAGACAGAGGAGGTGGCTCGAGTTGATCAAGGACTACGATTTGACTATTCAGTATCAGCCTGGAAAGGCGAATGTGGTAGCGGACGCTCTGAGCAGGAAGTCTTCTGGATTCTCAGGTATTCAGCTTACCTGTGATGACTTTCTGATTCGTGATTTGGAGAGATTGCAGTTGGAGATGGTTTCCTCCAATGATTTGAAGTTGGCTCAGATGAGTATTCAGTCTTCTTTGGAAGCACGGATTCAAGAAGCCCAGAAGTCAGATTCTGACTATTCGAAGTTGATAGCTCAGATTGGATCTGGTAAGACTCCTGAACTTCGAATTTCTGATTCTGGTGCTATTTTCTGTAAGAACAGGTTATGGGTACCTGTGTCTGGAGATTTGAGGCGGGAGATTCTGAGTGAATCTCATCATTCTGGCTACACTGTTCATCCAGGCAGTGGTAAGATGTACGCTGATATGAAGCTTTTGTTTTGGTGGCCTGGGATGAAGAAGGATGTAGCAGAGTTTGTGTCGAGATGCGAAGCCTGTCAGTTGGTGAAGGCAGAGCATCAGCGACCAGGTGGGCTGTTGCAGTCGTTGCCTATCCCTGAGTGGAAATGGGAGGAGGTAACGATGGATTTTGCGATGGGTTTTCCTCGATCTAGACAAGGTCATGATGCCATTTGGGTGGTTGTAGATCGATTGACCAAGTCAGCCCATTTTCTTCCGATCAGACAGACGGATTCAGTTGATCGCTTGGCACAGATTTATGTGAAGGAGATAGTCAGATTGCACGGTGTGCCTCGTGTGATCGTATCTGATCGAGATGGACGTTTTACTTCCAGACTTTGGAAAGGCATTCAGCAAGGCTTGGGTACGAAACTGCATTTCAGTACAGCTTTTCATCCTCAGACCGACGGACAGTCTGAGAGGACGATTCAGGTACTGGAAGATCTGTTGAGGCTTTGTGTTCTGGACTTTAGCGGAAGCTGGGAAGATCATATTCCGTTGATTGAGTTTGCTTATAACAACAGTTTTCAGTCCAGTATCGGTATGGCACCGTACGAGGCTTTGTATGGCAGGAAGTGTCGTACTCCTTTGACTCCGACCTCCTTCGGAGATAGACAGGCTTTGGGGGCCACTTTTGCTGATGAAACTGCTCAGAAGATCAATTTGATAAGAGAAAGATTGAAAGCTGCTCAAGATCGACAGCAGAAGTATTACAATCAGAAGCACAGATTTGTTGAATTTCAGGTCGGTGACTTTGTGTATGTCAAAGTCAGCCCGATGAAAGGTGTGAGCAGATTTGGTCAGGTAAGCAAGCTTAGTCCAAGGTATGTTGGACCATTTGAGATTTTGGAAAGAATTGGAAAATCTGCTTATCGCCTATTGCTTTCTGATTCTATGCCGGATGTGCATAATGTGTTTCACGTATCCACTCTGAGGAAGTGGGTTTCAGACTCTGGGAAGAAGGTGTCTGCTGATGAAGTTGAGATTCAGGAGAATCTGGCGTACAAGGAAGAGCCAGAGCTTATTTTGGCGTACGACGTCCGAAAGTTAAGAAATAAAGAGATTCCGATGGTTAAAGTCCAGTGGAAGCACCGTACTGCACGGGAAGCCACTTGGGAGAAGGAGTCTGATATGAGACGGTCGTACCCGTACTTGTTTTGACGGAGGTTGGATTGGATAATGTCGAGGACGACATTTTTTTTAAGTTGGGGAGATTGTAATATCAGTTTTTGCTCCAGGTTCGTCCGGGACGAAGTTGGATCGTCCGGGACGATCGGTACAGGTTGTGCAGAAAATCAGTTTTGGCTGTATGATTTCGTCGGGACGAAAATTGGATCGTCTGGACGAAAATTCTCCCGTGAACCTATCGCCAGGGACGATATGTAATTTTTCGTCTGGACGCAATTCTTCTCTTCATGGATCGTCCGGTACGAAGCTCGATCGTCCAGGACGATCAGTCTGGATATATATAGAAATGAGATATTTTGAAGAGAGAGAAAAAGCTGAGGAGAGAGAAAAACGAAGGAAAAAGTGGAAAAGCGGATTTTCGGGCGACGCCGAGCTGTTTTCGTCCGAGGAGACTGTTGAGGAAATTGCTGTGCACGAGGTAAGGCACATTCTACCTTTCTAAATTTTCAGAACCGTCGTGTTTGGCGGTATTTTCTGTCCGGATTTTGTTTCCGTTAGCGATTTTCGTCCGTATCTTTTGAACGGTTCAGTTTTTACCGCGTAACTTTTTGTATATCGTTGCCGTGCCGGGTGTGCACATTTTGACTATAGTTTGAAGATTTTTGTCCGGATATTTTTGCTTCGACTGTGTTTTTAGTCGACTGGATTTTTCTGTGAACTTGGAAATTCTCTGTGCGGTAGAATAAATGTTCTGAAATGTTGATATCTATATTCTGTGCGAATTTGGTGAATTTTGATTTTCAGGAAAAATTGTGTAAATTCGTACACTGCCGTTGTGCTGCCCGATTTTTGAGTAATTCCTGATTTGTCCGGATTTTCTCTGAAATGAAATGCTATGTGTATAAGCTATACAAAGGGAGTTATAAGGGGCCTGAATCCTATGAGATTCAGTTAGTGAAACGGGAAATCTGCAATGAGATCAAATCTGATATCTGTTCTGTTCCGGATCCGATGAATTCTGTTTTGGTGCTGTAAGCACATCTGTTTTGGTGCCGTGAGCACAAAGGGAGACATAAGGGGCCTGAATCCCATGAGATTCAGTCAGTGTCTGGGAAGGGAGGCATAAGGGGCCGGAATCCGTAGAGATTCCGTCAGTGTCAGGGCATTTAGCTATATGTATCTGTACTACTTTCTGTATCTGTTCTGTTCTGTACGAAATTGTGATTATGACATGATATGATCCGTACGATTCTGATTTCTGTTTCTGACTCTGTTGATTTGTTCTGTTCTGATACGATCTGTACGACTCTGATGTGATCTGATATCTGTCCGTAAGTTTTGATTTCCGATTCTGTTCCGACTTCTGATCTGATTTCTGTCTGATAAGTTTGGTTTTGTTTTCTGAGAATTTAGATTGGAGGTTTGTTGCTTTGCTGAGCTGTTGAGCTCACCCTTGCTTTCTGGTGGTTTTCAGGTTCTGGGAAGGGCAAGGAAGTCCAGGATTAGATTTCAGAGTCTGATCAGATTAGGTACTTTTGTACTTTTGATTTTTGTACAGTCATGGCTTTCCTGTTCTGTCTTTCTTTCCGTTGAAAGCCTTGTACTGTTCTGTAGATGATTATTTTGAGGAAATGAATTCAGATAGATGTTTTGTTCCGCTGCATTTGATGTTTTTAGTAGCTCTGTTGTTCTGTGTGCTCCTGTTGAGTTAAGAATTTGGAAGATCAGTTCAGTAACCTAATCCAAAGCCAGATCCTGGTTAGCTATTTTCTCCGTCGCGATCCGGCGCGGGCGGGATCCGTCTCGTCTCGGGTCGGGTCGTGACAATTACTCACAAAATACGACCTATGAGCAAATATCCTACAGTAATCCAGGTCATTGAAAAGCTTAATCAAAACATTCCGTTGGTTTAAAACCGTGACAGAAACCTCACCAATTAGTTTGAGTTTAAAGAAAAAACTCCTAATGGCTTCAATGGACGGTCTACGGCTAGGAAATTTCCCAACAAGGGCAAATTTGAAAGGAGCAGCCAAAGCTTGGATTTCCGCCTCCGAAATCCACAACGCAGGAAGTCCATGATGAGAAGAAATCTTCAAGTCGGGAAAAACAGACGGAGAAGAAGAAGAGCCCGCAAGGGCCTCCTTAAAAGTCAACGAAGAAGGCCGACCCAAGAAACCAGGGTCCCTAAGAGGCGCCATACAACAAGAAAGAAAAAACACACGACAAAAGCAGAGAAAAACTTTCCTGAAACGACATGCAGCAAGACGGAGAAGACGAAGCGGCTAGGGCAAAAGTCCTAGCCATCCCCCGGGAGCGCAAGCGTGACAGAGAAAAGGCATTAATGATATGTACAATCATTACTCTATTACAAACTCCTGACTATAAAAGAATAAAAGAAAATGCATAATAAAGTCTAAAGAAAAACATGAAGATCTCTGTTTCTCACTCCATCTAATCTTTGCCCCTTTTTTGACCTGAAAGTATTAAAATCCACATAATGATATAAAAAGTCCAATATTAAACCAAAACTCAATGAAGCTATCAATGCAATACTCAAGAATCAATATGCATGATCAATTCAACCGATAAACTGAAAAGCATTCAATATCCAATTCTCATACTCAAATGATTCAATATGATCAATCATGAAAAAGCATGAATCATTATATAAATGATTGTACTGATCTCCTGCCTATTCTCTATATGATTTTGAGAGAATGAATACAATGGAATATTTTGATGTGCGATTGCTAGTTACTTTTGCTGGATATTGATAAATTCATAGAAGCATTGGTTGAATAATTAAAAAAATTAAAATAGAGAATTCATCCAAATTAGATCTTGGGGCATGACAAATTGGTATCAAAGCAACTGTTGCAAGATTGATTACTTTGCATATGCATGTATGTTGAGTTTAATTTGCGTGTTAATTGATTAGAAAAGGTGATTTATGAGTGGGGTGGAAGTTTTGTAGTATAGGTTTTCATTTGCATTTGATTGATTACTTTGCATATGCATGTATGTTGAGTTTAATTTGCGTGTTAATTGATTAGAAAAGGTGATTTTACCAGTTTTTAAACACATTTCATGTTCTAGTTATTACAATTTCGCCCGTTGTTTGGTCACCGTCAAATCTCTTCCTAATTTCCACTATCATCAGACTTCTATCTTCGTTGTCTACTGTTGAATCTCTTCCCGACTATCGACCGACACTGAACTTTCACCCGTTCATTGGTCACTGTTGGATCTCCTCCCAACTTCCGACAATTATTAGACTTTCACCCGTTCGTTGTTTGCTGTTGAATCTCTTCATGACCACCGACTGTCTTTGAACTTCCATCTGTCTTCTAATTATCATCACATAACCAACTATCAGTGGACCTCTGCCCAATATTCTCCCGACTATTATTGTCAAACTTTTAATATCTGCCATTAAATAAATATCTGGACTACCCATGTGAAGTTTGGCCAATTCTCCAATATATTGTATTATTATCGCCCTTGAGTTACAGGATGACTAGACCTCTATAATCTGTTCAAACACTAGTAAAATCATTTCGACTAGGCAATACCACATGGTTTTTACCCTTTCTAGGATTTTTCAATTATAAATTTGATTGTTTCTTTATATTTCAATTATCTATTTGTGTGTTGAATTTTTGTTCATCTCTAAGACATAAAAACTTTTCACTCTACTGCCGCAAATTTCTCACCCCGCAACACTTCTCATTGTAAATATGTTTATTTTTTAACTATTTTTTGGGCAACAATACATTTATCTCGTTTTTGTTGGAGAAGCCAAATAAGAAGAAAGTGCACAAACTCAGAATTTTAAGCTTCCTTCCCATTTTCTCAACTTTGTAGAACTGACTTTTAATTTCTTATCATATATATTGAAGCTTCCTTCCCATTTTCAATTATAAGCTTCCTTCCAATATATATATATATATTGAATAATAACTTTTTAATAGTCTTAGAGAGTTTTTATTTTTTTTTAGATTTCCCTCAATCATATTAAAATAATAATACATCACTATGGCCACCCTAACATCTACAAAAGATCTTTTCTCGCTTGAGAATAGATAAATACGAAGCTTTTATTTAATAAAATTTCTGTTGTTTAAAAAAAAAATTAAGACATTGCATAAAACAAATTTGATGCAGTCGTGAACAAATTTGACTTAGATTCATTTCAAATTTGTTTGTTTCATGTCGAATTTGTCTTATCGAATGGCTCATTTATATTAATTCTGCTGCAATCATTGTTAATATTTAATCTAATTTTAACAAATTTTTAATCCATTCGATAGTGATTTTATGTACTATGAAGACATATGTCAATTACTTAGGTTAGTATAGAGCCAAATGTATTAAAATATCAATATAATAATGCATTAGTTGTGGTTGATTTTGTAAAACACAATATTTTCAAAATAGTCCTTAGACTATTCATATTTGATTAATTTAATTTTAGAATATCATACTGTTGAATTTAGTCTATCGGCTATACAAAATTAATCCAAAAAATTTCTTATTATATAATTGTGATATAAAATTAAGCTCAATCTAATCCCTTGATTGACAAAATTGATCCCAATTTAATCCTAAAGTGACTATTTTGAATCAATTTTGTATAATCGATGGACTGAATTATAGCAATGTAATACTCTAAGATTAAAATGGTTGTCATATACAAATAGTCGGGGGATTATTTTGAAATTTAACCTTTTGTAAAATATAAATATTCAATATAAAGACAAATGTCAATTACTGGGATGAGTCAATGTAATTAAATATATGTCATTATCATAATGCGTAAGTCGAAAAACATATATTATAACTGCAAGTTATCTATAGAGATTATATATAACAAATGAATTGTATAAGAAAAATCTATACGAGATTTGACATTTTCATGAGCATATATATATAAAAAAATTAATTTGTAGGTGAATAAGTATTATGCTATAATGATTTAAATATGTCAAACTGAATATTTGAGTGCTTCTGAATAAAATATATATTAAAAAATATAATAACGTCAAAAAGTGATGAATTTTTACTATTTCCCTGAATATAGATATACAAAATGTTAAATTTTAGTAAATAAAAATATTATTTTATAAGGATTTAAATATACTGATTATTTGATTATTCATGAATAAAATATATATTAAAAATGTATAATATAACCTTTTTTTTTTCAATCTTAAACTCAATGGCGATTTTTCTGTTATTGTGTTCAATGCGAAGAATGTTTTGATTAAACTAGCGAACGATTTGGATTACTGTTGTGTTTTTGCTCATCGTTCATATTTTATCAACAATTGTTATATGTGATTGATCAAGTGGTCGCCTTCGTTTGATGTGGATGTCGAATCCCCTATTGTTCCTGTTTGGGTGTCTTTCCGAATTTGCGTCCCCATATGTTTTCTCCTAGAATCCTCCAGGGTCTCGGTTCTATTTTCGGCCTGTCCCCTCAAAATTGATCAGGCTACCTCGGTTGGGTCTAGGCCTTCTGTTGCTCGTGTCTTGATTGAATTGGATGTTTCAAAACAATTTTCGGAGAATGTTTGGGTTGGCCCGGATAATCTTTGGGTCATTCCAATGCGGGGTATTTGTTTAGCATCCCCATTTGGCTAGGGCGTGTTCTTGAGTCGGTTATTAATGTGGAATTGGGTATTGTGGATCCTGCTTCGAACATTGGTTTAGTTCAGTCGGTTGCTAATCATGTTGTGTCTTCTATCTCCCTGGGGGTGGGTTGTATTGACGGCTCTGTTGTTGCCAATATCGATTTTCCTGCCTTTGCGGATATTAATGTTGTTGTTGGTTTACCCCCTGTGTGTGTTGTGCATGTTCAACTTGTTGAGGGGAGTGCTTTGGGTCTAGAGGGAGATAGTCCTAATGTGGTTTCTTTTCTTGTATTTGTTCTTTCACCAACATCCACCCCCCCCCCCCCCTGCTGCTTTGGCCCAGGTGGACTCTGTTTTGCTTGTAGATGTTCATGTCGCCCATGGCCCATGTTTATGTCTCAGTGATGCTGGTGGTTTGAATTGTGGTGTAAATCTGTCTCCTATTTTGTCTTGTGCGGTGTTTGTCCCGTGTGGTTTGGCCTTGGCTGGTGTGATCGCTGAGCAGTCTGCTTCTTCCGTCTTCCCTATTCAGGTTTTATCAGTTGATGGGTGTTTCGCAAATCCTGATGTTATTTCCTCCTCTGTTGGCTTGGAGGGCAATGTTAATTTAGTTAATATCCCTATTTCGGTAATGTCTAATGTGGAAATGTAAGAGCAGGTGGCTAAGTCTGTGAAAAACTCTATTTTGGCTCAGAATGATTGGTTGATTTTAGAGGATAAATCTTCTCCTTCTAGTTGGGAAGAATCGGAGTATCATGAATTTGAGAAGGACCGTTCTGTTATTATGCGGGGTGCCCTTAATGTGAATGGCAATAAGCAAAAAAGAAAAGGCAGGAAGTAAAAGGTGTTTTATTTTTGCCTTGCGATTAAGTTGGTGCAGTTTGCTAGTTTGTTGGATGATGATGAGGAGGCCCCTATTGCCCCTTGTTGGCTGAGCTGGCTGGCAACGTGGGTGTCTTGGCTTTGGTTTGTTTTTTGTCACCTACGGATGGTCCTTGTTTAGCTGCTAGGATGGTGCTGGGGGCCTCCGTTCATGAGTCCCCTTTTGTTGTTTTTCCCTATCAGTCTGATTGTTTTTTGGGATTTCATTGTTCTGTGTTTTGGGATGCTGGTATTTTGTTGTTGTACCTCTGTTGTTATTATCAATAAATGAATCTTAAAATTAAAAAATAAAATAAAATAAAATAAAATCATGCGGTCACCGGACCTTCTATGCGCCACGTCACGTGGTACATAGCACTAGGAGGTGTCAATTTGGGTCAACAGATTGGGTTCAGGTCCTCCCGAGTTGACCCGGGCATAAACGGGTTGACTTGAACCCGAACAGTTTAACTAAATGGGTCAAGATTTTCGACCCGGACCCGACCCGCATTGGTTAGCGGGTTGACTCGACCCGACCCGACCTGTGATTGCATTACTTTGCATAGGGCATTAGGGCCTGGGCTGGGCCAACGCATGCAGCCGATGAGGCCGCAGGTGAGGCATGGACTAAGACGACGCCCACGACACTATCTAGCCATATAGGTCTAGAGTTAGCAGGATCAAACTTGGGTTTTCGGGTCAATCCAAACCCGACCTATTTTACAAACGAGTTGACTCAAACTCAAACTTTTTCTGGTCAGGTTTAGAGCCGTGTCAACTTTTGACACATCTACACAACATCAAAACACAACAAAAAAATGATATGACAAGTCTTGATTTACCTCCAGATGGCATCCGATGACCGCATAAAATAATATTAAAAAAATATTTTCATATATTTATTAAAATTCGTTACTGAATTCGCTGCTTATTAAAAAAAAAAAAAAAAAAACCTCTCTGCTCAAGAGATGTATAGCTGTGCCTGTACAGCTTAGCGAGCAATTGCTAAAAAAAGCTTAGCACTAGAACAGAATGAATAGTGTCTTTGCAATTCGTAAGCTCAGTCTGCTTGGCGTCCCAGAAGCACGCTAACGTGACAGGGTCCCGGCCCGATTTAGTAACAATAATGCTGGATTTTTCTCTTTGGTTTGGAAACTTCTTAGCTATTATATGTTTTAAGAAATCAATATATATTTATATTTTTAATTATCTAAAATATATATTAATATAGAAATTACTGAAATACTGTATGTGAATTTTTATCATTGCTTTCCATATTGGAATAAGTCTAATGACAATAATTATTATATTATAATAATAGTAGCTTATTGATATTCAAATAGTTAAGTGCCTGTTTGGATAGCTTTCAAACAACTTAGCTTTTCAGACAACTACCACATATTTATTTGACTACTATTTTTTTGAAGTTTTATCATTATTCTTAAAAAATATCATGATAAAAAGTTGTTTCTGCAGTCATAATAGTAAAATTATTTTATAAATAACAAGTTCAATTCACAATCAACTTTAAGAAATGATGTAATCGTTACTAATAAATCTTAATTTTCTTCTAAACCTGGACATTAATACAAAGCTATATTTTAGAAAATGAATATATGGCTAACTTAAGGCTTCGTTTATGATAGTTTTCTTATTGCTTTGCTTTTCAAATCTATTTGCTCATTATTTTTTTCGTTGCTTTTAAAATAATTTATACTAGCAAATTGTTTTCTATAATAATTTTACAAATAATTTTCTCTGCAGCACCTTTACAAAATAGTATGAAAATTCTCCCAAATGAAATCTAAGGTTTCGCTTGGGACGGCTTTTTTAGTGATTCTTAAAATAGCTTTTTAATGCGCAAATTTTAATTTTTATACTAAAAAATTGTTTAGAGAAACAGTAAAAAAATCGCCCCAAACGAATCTTTACGTCCCTAATGACATCATAGTTGTCTGCATGTCGAGCTCCCATAGCATATATCAAACTACATACTGGCTGGCAAGCCAAAATTCATGCAACTTTGCAGCCTTGCAAAATTTGTTTGGATTAAATTCTGGACATCCAATATCTGATAGCATCGGAAACCCTAGTGGATCCTCTCTTGGCCCTCTAGAAGAGGAGAGATTATTATGTGCGGAGTGCGGACGGGGAGAACCGTCCGCACAAGTCTTATTCCGCGCTAGGTACCGGCACTCGGTACCGCTGGGTACCGCTAGGTACTCATATTTGTGCGGATGGTGCACACTCCGCACCTAATAATTTTTCCTAAAAGAGACCCTTTGCCTTAATGTTGTTGGCCTCGAGGTTGCTAGCAAATAGCACTAGCATGTTGTGCGCTATCATGCATGAAATAAATATATGAAAGGCACAATTTCAAGCTCATTTAATAAATTTTCCTTATTATCAAAAGAGCTACGGAGAAATCCCATCCTCATTTGTAAATTGTAATGATGCTGATGGTGTCAAAATACATTTTTTTATATATTTTTTTTTTCATTTATAACTGAGGGGTGAGAATTAATCAATGGGCCCTCAATGCTTGGCCTTTCTAATTGCTTAACAGACTTATTATACTAATTAAGTCATCCATTTGCTCAAAAATGGACCACCCTTACAATGATTCTACGAATTAATAGGTTTCTTTTTCACTTTTAATGGGTTAACACAAACTATATTTAATAAGAAACCTTCTTCTATATATTAAGATTTTGGAAAAACAAAACCTTTCATGATATAATGTTTGTAACTTCTACGTGTACTTTTATTTACTAAGATATTTTACTGCTACATATCTTCACCATATCAGTAAGTTTTGCTAGGATAGTAAGATATTTTTTATTATTTATATAAACAGAAATTTTCTATTTGTGCAGAGCCGAACGCATACCCATATAAAGGAAAAAAAAAATTATTTATTTAGTGAATTTCAGTGTCCATTTTAATGTGTACGAGATATATAATAATATCAGTCAATCAAATCATTGATCATAACTTAAAATTAAAAAATGTCTTTAGATATCATAAATCAGAATTTAAGAGAAAATAATTTGTATTCTTCTATATTTTATCATTCTAGTAAATTGTGCATCAAAGTTTCTTTCGATTAGGCTCATCAAGTCATCTTATTAATTTGAACATAATTCATCTAAGGCTTCATTTGAGATGACTTTGTTACTGTTTATTAAAGCAACTTTTAAGTACAAAAATTAGAATTTTTCTACTACAAAATTATTTTAAGAAGCAATAAAAAAACCGTCCCAAATAAAATCTAAGTCACCAACTACTCTATCAGAGTGCTCAGCGGGCAACCTAAGAGTTTTCCTCAAAATAACTAGTTACTCCTTTGAAACTCACCAAGGGAGCCCATTCATTACTTGGAACTCATCCTCAAGTGAAACTTATATCCCTTGGAGCTCATCACTAAGAACTCTTGTTAACATGCAGCTCAACCAAATAAAAAACCGCTTTAAAAAGCAAGAAAAAACCCGTCCCAAATGAAGCTTTATTCTCATTTTAAAATAGTCAGAAGTTGTCTAACTTACAAACAATTGTCAATAAATTAACCAGACCCACTAATCCACTTCACAACATACTTCAAACTTATCAACATAAACTTTGTTATATTTCTTAATCATATTCATTATAATATTAAACACTCATCTAAACTTATAAAAAAAATATGGTCCAAAAATGAGTTAAGCATATTTTGATGAACTCAAGCCATATCAATTTATTTTTTCTTACATAAATTTTTTAATAAGATTAGAAGTTTAATAAAATTATTATTTTTTTTAATTTTTTTCTCTCTCTTTCTCTTCTTTTTTGTAAGACATAATCATATTTATCAGTAAGATTACTATGTCATTCATGAACAAATTTAAATTCAACAAATACAATAGCTGGATTGCTCACAGTGAATAACAATATTGATCAAACTGAGGTCACTGATCAACACTTCGCTTTAAACTCAATACAATTTATTTGAAAGTTCCTATGTACGTATAAACCAGTAGTTTAGCACACCATACTGCACCCAAAAGAAATAAAAATAGAAATTTTGTCCGCATACTCTTCTGCCGCTGCTCAGCAATCGCCGGCGGTGGTGGAAAGACCGAGGAGGAGATCAGCGAAGGCTGTTACGATATACTTATACGCGTGCTTCCGATTGAGGGAGAGATAGCATAGAAGGAGCTCACGGAGCATGGCGAGGTCGATGTGAGCCCCGACGCCGAGTACCGCTACCATCTCCTCCATGGATCTTCGGAAATCCCAGTAGGGTTCCGGCGAGTACGTCGGAACCGCTACGGCGGATCCGAGGACTCCGACGGAGACCGCGGCGGAGTCTATGATGGATTTGGATCGGCCGGGAAAAGCGGGAAAGAGGCGGCGGGTGGATATGGCTGAAGAAATCGCATCGGGATCGTCGATGATTCGTTTCAGGCCGGTTTGGGAAGAGGATTGGGTGGGGGTGTGGGGGAAGGAGATGGGATCGTAGAGAGAGTTGAAGTTGCTGAACAGGACGTCGGAGGGGTCGTCATCGGAGGAGGTGGAGATGTTGGGGAGTGGGGGAGGAATGGATGAAGGGCGTCTCTGCCCGTTGAAGCAGCCAAGCATATCTCTGTTGCTTTTGATGCCGGGACAAGAAGATGGAGAGCTGAATTTATAGAGTTTATAAATACAAAATTAATTAAGCAAATGGGGTGGCTATTGATTATCTTAGTTGGTAAAAATTTTGTGTTTATTTTCATATATAAAAATTAATTTTTAAGTACAACAAATTTATATTTTCACATTTAATTTAACTTTAAAATATTAATGAGAAAAGATATTATTTATAAAAATGTGTTCGACATGTGCTGCTATCTACATATCCCAATAGCTCAATTCAAGTCAAGTTGATCCAATTCGAGCATTATTGTATTTTGAATTCTTTGTATTCAAAGAGAACCAATCTAAGTTGAATATTTCTTTTGGCTCGGGTTTTGTTTGGGATAAATTTCTTAATGCTTCTTAAAAAAACTTTTTAGTACAAAATTTAGGCTTCATTTGGGAGAACAATTATTAGGTCAGGTGACCTGACGTAGCTCTACGTTCGGACGCCAATAACATGTTGCCACGTGTCTTACTCAATACCGCGCGGCCCGATAACTTGACCTGAGATTGCTATGTTCGCGTATTGCTCGGTATTGCTCTAGGTATTGCTCGGTATTACTAGGTATTGCTCGGCATTGCTAGGTATTGCTCGGTATTGCTATGTATTGCTTGACAATAATGAAAAATATCGCTCTGTGAAGACCAATATCGAGCAATACCGAGAAATAGTATTGCTCGGTATTTCTCGGTATTGCTCGGTATTGCTCGGTAGTGGTCTTCACAGAATGATATTTCTCGTTATTGTCGAGCAAAATCGACCAATACCGAGCAATACCTAGCAACACGCGAACATAGCAATCCCGTCTCCGTTCCAGGTCAGGGTTGTTGGGCCGCGAGGTAAATAGTGAGAACACGTTGCACTATTTTATTGACGTCCAAACGTAAAACTACGTCAAGTGACCGAAACAAATAAAAGTTCCATCTGAGATGGCTTTTTAATTGCTTCTTGTACTAAAAAATTGTTTTAAGAAGCAGTAAGAAAGTCGTCCCAAACAAAGCCTTAATTTTTATACTTAAAACTGCTTTAAAAATCAATAAAAAAATCATTCAAATGAAGCCTAAGATTTTATTCAGAATGACTTTCTTATTGCTTTTTTAAAGGAGTTTTTTAGTTAAAATTTTTTAATTTTTTACTAAAGAAATGTTTTAAGAAGCAATAAGAAAGTCGTCCAAATGAAGCATAAATCAACAACTTATTCTAATGGGTCATGCCGTCTCTGCTAGGGTTTTTCGTGTGCCCTAGCCGCCGTCTGCTTTCCCGCCGGTGAGATTGCGTTTCCATGACAAACAAACGTTTGGATCCTGGTTTTATTGAAGGTAAGAACTCTAAATCCTTCAAGGATGTGCTCTCTGGTTCGGTCTCGGCTGTTTTCCCGGACTGTCGTGTATCTACCATTCGTGGCATGCCGGCGTTATGGTTCTCAGAGGAAGAGTTTTTCCATCTTGCTAAACCTTTCGAGTTTTCTTTAGTTGGTAAGTTTCCGTTGAAACGTCCGGTGTTGGATTCCATTCGGAAATTTTTTTTCAATCTTAAACTTTCTGGTGATTTTTCAGTCACCTTGTTAGATCAAAAAAAAGTGCTGATTAAGCTTGGTAACGACTTAGATTATGGTAGGATTTTTGCTCACCGTTCCTATTTTGTTGCTGGTTGTTTCATGAAAATCATCAAATGGTCGCCTCTCCTCGATTTTTCGGAGGAGTCGCCGATCGTCCCGGTGTGGGTTTCTTTCCCGGGATTACGTCCTCATCTGTTTGCTCCCAAAATTTTATTTGGTTTGGGATCGATTTTTGGCCGGCCGATTCAAACGGATAACGCGACGGCGGTGGGTTCGCGTCCCTCTGTCGCTCGTTTGCTGGTTGAAATCGATATTTCTAAATCTCATCCGGATTCGGTTTGGTTAGGTCCGGATAAGTGTGGGTATGTTCAAAAGGTAATTTTTGAAGATGTGCCTAGCTTTTGTCAACATTGTAAGGTTGTTGGCCACAAAAAATCGGAATGCCCTAAACTATTTCCTCTTTTAAGAACACCTGTGAATTCGGTTCTTCCTCCTGTGGATGTCGGGTTAAATCTTGATATTAATCCTCCTGAAACTGTTTTCTCTCCTACCCCTAATTTTCTTCCCATTAATGCTGCTACTGCGGAAAATGGTGAGGTTTCTTTGAATCCTGATGTTGGATGTGCTGAGGAGTCTACTGCTCCGTCCTCTGTTTCCCCTACTTTGCTGGATGTTCCTATCGGGTTGGGGGTTGTTGCCTTACATGATATTGGTGTTGGTGTTGATGTTGTTTCGACCCCTGGCTGTGCTCCGGTTGCGCCTTTTGTTCAATCTGGTGATTTAGATGTTCCTGTTTTGGATGTGAATACTGCAGTGAATGCGCCAGTGGAAAATTTAAGTGAATTTTCTAAAAGTTCGAATCAGTTCGTCAAAGTTCCAGTACATGCGGTTGAAACGATCAATATGGTGAACTCTTTATGTTGTGATAGGTCGTATCAAAGGGATTGGTTAAATGGTTCTACTGATGGTGATTTCGTATCTGATCAGTCGGATTTTGGTTTCATGTCTTCGGATTTTTGCGGGGGATCTGACCCTGGAAATGAGTTTTCTTTGGTTCGTGTTAATGTTCGTCATTCGAAGGTGTCTCGTGGTAGGGGTCGTGGAAAGGGCCGTGACAGGGGCCGTCGTAGGCGTTGATGACTTGTTGTTTTGTGTTACTTCTGCCATGATTTTCGGTTTATGGCTCTCGATGTCCTCGCCGTTTTTTCCGTGGTGATTTGGGGCTATGATGTGGCCGGGGCTCGTGCCCTATCTTTTGCTTGCGGCAACCTTTGGTGCATCGTATACTGGACGCTATTATCACCTCATTGGATGGCCCGTGCGTGCTGGTGGGGCACCGGTAGTCTCGGCCAAATACTGAGCCCAACTAACTACTAGCATCCTTTCCTCTATTAATGTTTTTCATCGTTTAATTTCTGTTTTGACTACTTTTGTTGTAATCTCTTCTTTTATCAATAAAATAGTTTTGTTTAAAAAAAAAAAAATCAACAACTTATTCAATCAAGTTGATGACTCCTTCAATTAAATCAATGACTCCTTCGGGCCAATCCGACAACTTCTCTAGCTAAGTTGGTGATTTTTCTAACCAAATCGATTAATTATTCAATCCAAGTTAATAATTTCTCCAACTATATCTCCAGATTTGAGTCGGATGAAGTCGATTTTTTATAATATATCAGTTGTTAATTTTAATTTTAGATGTATATAATGTATGTAAAATAGTCAATATTTTAAATTCATAATCATTTTCTTTAAAATATTATGATTTTTTTAATTTTTTAATTTTGGGATTCATTAAAAATAATAAATTGGTTTTTAAATTAAATATCACTCTTAAATATAAACTACTTAGTAATTGTCATATAAAATGCACCAACGACAAGCCAATGCACTTTAACAGCCGCAGCCGTCCTCACTGCCACTCATAAATTCGAAAAATTAAATCTTAGAGTTATTACTAATATACTAAAATATTGTGAAGGGATTTCGTTTAAGAAAATAAATTATTTTTTCAAATCATAAATTCTAGTCACGTGTATTATTATTAATCACTCATTATTTCGTATATTCAATTTTAACTTTTGTTTGAAATTAAATATTAAATTAATTTATCTACGGGTCATTATTTTATTAGCTCAACAGTTATGCGGCTTCTGAAAAAGGCTTCTTTAGCCTTTGTTCCTAAATTATGCTCGGGCTTCATTTGGATAATTTTTTTTATAATTTTTTTAATAAAAATTTTCTTTAAAAATAATAGTAAAACTATTCCAAATAAAGCCACGGTTTTCTTATTATTTTCTAAAATAAATTTTTAGTTCAAAATTTTTAATTTATGATTTTTTTTTATTAAAAAAATATTTTAAAAAATAATAAAAAAATTATTTCAAACAAAATCTTAATCATTTCATATGATATTAAGACTTTTTTTTATAAAATTTTTATTATTTTTAAAATAGTTTTTAGTATAAAAATTTTAAAATTAAAAATTTTATGCTAAAAAATCGTGAAGCCCGAGATGGAGTTTTGTTGTGTCAGTTCAATTAAGAAATTATTTGAATATAATATAGACGAGCATTCAATAACTTTATTTATTGTTATTTATTTATTTTTTTTTTGGGTAAAAGCATTAAATAACTTGAAGGTTGATGAAAATAAGTAAGACAATATTTTATCGCACTTTAGGCTTCGTTTGGGACGGCTTTCTTATTGCTTCTTAAAGCAGCTTTCTAGTACAAAAATTAAAATTTTTGTACTAGGAAGCTGTTTTAAGAAACAATAAGAAAGCTGTCCCAAACGAAGCTTTACTCTATCCTTTCTAACAAACGATTTGACAGATTTGGTCAGCCAACAAATCCATTTAATGGATTAATATTGATATTCTGATTGGCCAAGCTGCTTACATTGGTGCTCCAATTTTAGCAAAATATTTTGTGGTAAGAGTAAGACGAGCCAAATGATAAAAAGTGATATAATTTGAGTTCAAATTATCTCAAATCAAGCCGGTTGCCTTCTGGAATATTTACGACGGTAGAGAGCGATATAATTTAGCATCTTAGATTTATACGAAGATCCAACATATAAACATATAAAAAAGTATGACTATCACGCAAAAAAAATCCTCGATGTGTCTGCTAGGGTTCTTTTGTGAAACCTAGCCGCCGCCTTTCTCTTGTCAGTGGCTTGAGTTTTTCATGGCGAATAAGCGGTTGGATCCGGGTTTTCTTGAGGGTAAGAACTCTAAATCCTTCAAAGATGTGCTTTCTGGTTCAGTTGCCTCGGCTAGCTTTCCGGATTGTCGCATCTCTACCATTTGAGGTATGCCGGCTTTGTGGTTTTCGGAAGGTGAATTTTTGCATCTTGCTAAACCTTTCGAGTATGCTTTGGTGGGGAAGTTTCCCCTGAAACGCCCGGTTTTGGATTCCATTCGTAGATTTTTTTTCAACCTAAAGCTATCCGGTGATTTTTCAGTCATTTTGTTGGATCAATCGAATGTTTTGATAAAGCTTTCTAATGATTTAGATTATGGGAGGATTTTTGCACACTGATCTTATTTTGTCTCTGGCTGTTTCATGAAAATAATCAAATGGTCGCCTCTCCTCGACTTGTCGGAGGAGTCGCCGATCGTCCTTGTGTGAGTTTCGTTTCCGGGATTGCGTCCTCACCTGTTTTCTCTCAAAATTTTGTTTGGATTGGGTTCGGTTTTTGGGCGTCCGATTCAAAAAGATAACACTACGGCTGTGGGATCGCGTCCCTCAGTCGCTCGTACACTGGTAGAAATTGATATCTCTAAATCTCACCTGGATTCGGTGTGGTTGGGTCTGGAGAAATTTGGATATGTTCAAAAAGTGATTTTTGAAGGATTTCCAAATTTTTGCCAGCACTGTAAGGTTGCGGGTCACAAAAAAAACTGAATGTCCTAAGTTGTTTCCTCATCTCCCACCTGTGATTTCTGCTCTCCCTCCGGTGGTTGCCGATTATGTTCCTTTAGGGAAGCCTGTTGATTCTACTCCTGTCCCGAATCCTCTCGGTGTCTCTAATATGGGTTTTGGTGAGGTTAGCCCTGGTTCTTTGAAAGGTGTTAGTGAAGGTAATTTACCTATGATTGTTCCGTCTAATGAAGTTGTGGCTTCTCCTTTTGTGCTGGATGAGCCTATCGGGTTGGTGGATGATATTGTTCCTGTTAATGATGATGGGGCCGGGTCTTCTCATTTGTGCTCTCCGGTTGATAACACTTGTTCGTATTTTGGTATCTTTTCTTTGCTCTTCGGGTTATGTTTCTTTATGCGTTGCTGCTGTGGGAATTTTTGGGGACAATGATGGCAGGGGCTCGCGTCCTCACCGCTTTGCTAGTAGCAACCTTTGGTGCTTTTCGTAATGTTGGTCGATCACTGGGTGCTTCTTTAACCTTATTGGATGGTCAGTGCAGGGCGGATGGATTGCTGGGAGCCTCTGCCAAATACTGAGTCCATTGTTCAATGTATTTTGCCTTTTTCTTTTCTGGTTTGCCATCTGGAGGCTGTAATCGTTGACTCTTTTTAATAAAATTGTTCTTTTGTTTAAAAAAAAAGTATGACTATAGTGTTTATAAGAAACACCCTAATTTTTATATGGAAACCCCTAAAAAGGAGAAAAATCATGGGGCCTGACCCAGTTTGAATGAATCCACTAGTGTTTGCAATTGATTACAAATGAGACTCTTCCTTAAGAGGAAGGTATTGACTTGATGTAGCAAATAAACATTATATATAGTGCATTATATGATGGGAGTTGGAAGAATCAGTGTTGATTTGTTCATTTGGGCGGCGTGATCATAGTCGACGAGTAATGTAGGGCGAAAGGATCGTCGTCGGATGACAGTGGTCGGAAGGACCGTAGTCAGGCGACGGAGGTGGAAAAGAAATTAGTAGGGCGATTGTGGTCAGAAGGACCAAGTTGGGTAACAGTGGTCAGAATGATCGTAGTCGGCGGGCGATCAAAGTCGGGAGGACTATAGTCGACGGGATACGACGGTTAGAAGAACCATAGTTAGGCGACAAAGGTCAAAAGACCTTAGTCAAACGACGGTGGTCAGAAGGACCATAGTTAGGTGACGGTGGTCGGAAGAACCGTAGTTAGCAGGCGATAGAGGTTAGAAAGGACCGTAGTTGGTAATGGTGTTGAAAAGACTATAGATGGTGGCCGACGGAGGTCAGGAGGACCGTAGTTGGCGACGGAGGTCGGAAAGACCGTAGTTGGCGACGAAGGTCGGGAGGATTGTAGTCGATGGAAAACTGAGGTTAGAAGAAACATAGTTGGTGATGGTGGTTGGAAGGATCGTAGTCGGCGGGCGACAGTGGTCGGAAGGAAAGTTGTCGGCGAGTGACGGTGGTCGAAAGGAACTCCGTCAATGATCGATGAACAGGCGAAAGTCCAGCAGTGATCGATGAACAGGCGAAAGTCTAGCAGTGGTTGGGAAGAACTCTAGCGGAGGTTGATGAACTGGTGGAAGTCTGTTGGTGACCGTCGAACGGGCAGAAGTTTGGCAACGATCGGGAAGAACTTTGGTGGTGGTCGATGAATGGGTGGAAGTCCAGCGATGGTCAACGAGTAGGCGAAAATCCGACGGTGGTCAGTGACGAGGAAGCTCCCAAATTCTTTCATTCTCTTCCTCCTTTCTTCCCTCTCTTCTCATGAGAAGAGTACGGGTTATTTATAGTTTTTTGAGAGTGACATGACTTATAAATATGAGGAGAATCAAGATCAAGATATGAGTGGTTTGAATGGACAATCGATTTTGATCCCTTTGATTATGGATCGTTTATTAATCATTTAAATGTTTTAATGATATCCGAATTTGGTGATCTTAGGCTCTTTGGATTTGTCTCGTTGAGCCGTTCAATTTGATTATAAGCATGTCTCATTTGGAATTTATTTGGTAATTCAAATTATGCTTTGAATCTTATAAATATGCTTTGGACTACTAATTTGGGCTCATATTAGACTAATTTTAGTGTCGTTGTGGGTTTGTCTTTCTGATATGTTCAGTTTGACTATAAGTTTGTTAAAATTGAAATTGAAGTTTGGATGATCAAGATGATTTTTGGTGACATATCAAAGCCCTTGAGGTATGAATAGAAACTTCAAGACAATAATTAAAAGATCAAATGTCCTCTAAAATGTTAATGCTTCTGATAAAATCAAGTCACAGTAACACAAATCCAACAAGCTTAAGATGACATGATCCCAAGATGACACTTAAATGTTGAATAAATGGTCTATGATGAAAAGATTCAATATAGGTTGTCCAATGGAGCATTGCTACATTGAGCATTCGAGCACAGTGGTGCTAGGGAAGCAGCACTAGGGCGCTGGAACTCGACATTGTGGCATTGAGTTGAGCTCTATTTTCTATAGTAACTCATCCATCATAAATAATGAGATAGGGGAGGATTTCAGAGAGAAAGCTCAATTTGATATTCTATATGTCTATTCTCACTATTTCATCAGTTTATTTTCTCTTGAGGAAGCCATCATTAGAGAGAGATAAGGAGAGGATTTTAGAGAGAGAAAGTTTCATTTGAGCCTTTTTTGCTCGTTTTCTGCTAAAAAGCCAATTCTAAAAGTTGTTCGGATTGAGGTAGGTCAAATTTTTCCTATCTTAGCTTTCTAAAATGCAAATTTTTCTTGAACTTTTTGATTAAATTTATATTTCTGTTACCGAAAAATAAGAATAATTTTAAATATGCAAAACTTGCACCACATAACTTTTTACATATTATAGAGACATCAGTTCTGAATATTTAGATTTTTTTTTTTTTGAAAATTTTATACTTGAAATTTTGGGAATTACGTTGTTTACACGAATAAGAAATAATATGAATTCGAAAAAATATGTTGTAGTACGATTAAAATATTAAAACAATGTTATGTACAATCTGTAGTTATATGTAGGGGTGTCAATATTTGACACGACACGAAAACCCGACCTGGATCCGACCCGATTTCAAAACGGGTCGGGTTCGGGTTCCAGAAATCGACCCGTTTGAAAAATGGGTCGGGTTCGAGTTGACCCGACGGGTTGCCGGGTCAACCCGTTTGACCCGAAACACGCAGTCTGAGTCCGAGCCAGCCCGCGTCACGCTCGCGCCTGACCGCGTCCACGCTCGCGCCCGATCGCGTCCGCGCTCGCACTCGCGCGCTGCTGCCCGCTCCGCCCGAGCTAGCGCGCTGCTGCCCGCGCTGCCGGCGCTCCGCCTGCGCTAGCGCGATGCGCTGCTGCCGCTCCCTCGCTACCGCGATTTTGGGTCATGGTTCCAGGTCGGGTCAACCCGACAACCCGCCGGGTCGGGTTCGGATTTTCGACCCGTTTGCCTAACCGGGTCGGGTTAGGGTCGACCCGTTTGAACCCGGGTCAGTTCCGGGTCCGACCCGAACCCGACCCGTGACCCGAAATTGACACCCCTAGTTATATGATTAAATTCTGAAATAGTAGATTTCAACTCAGTAGGGTTTTTTTTTTTTTTTTTTTTTAACCGTTAAAACAATTTGGCAAGTTCAGAAATGAGTTTATTTATATATTAATTATTGCAATGCAATAAATTAATTACATGCTTTATTATTTAAATAAGAAAGCTGGAGAAGCTTTGACGTCAGAAGAGTAAGATATATTCTCGTTCCAATAAGGTATGTTTTGGTGGCAAAAAACTATGTTATAATGCTATAAGCAAATTCTATTCTAGTGATGAGCATTGTGAGTTATAAGAAGGAAGTCTTTTATTTGTGGCTCTAAGACATGAAGTCCTTATTTGTTTACTTTCTCAACACTGTATAGTTCTAATACGAGCAATAATTATTCTATGTTGCACAATAAATTAGTTTATTGTCTTTACTATTATGTTTAATGTTTAATAAATTATTTGAAAATTTATATTAGTTTAAATGTGGCCTCTTGAGTTGTGTTGCTCACAAATATTTTGTTTCCTATTTCAAGGTCTATGAAAGGGAAGAACAACTTTGTTGATTAACAGTTCAAGAACTGATTTGAGTCTGTATAATATTCTTCTTTTGATTTTTATACAGTCATGACTAGTTTTTGTTAATGTTTTGCTATGTTCTATATTTTGTAGTCATGTACTGTATATTATATATATATATATATATATATATTGATGATGAAATGAAATGAATTTTATGGTTGAGTTATTTTTGATATATTGAATGTTGTTAGCAGCTTTTTATTTTGTTGTTTGTTTAAAAGTTTAAATTAGATGAAGAAATTTGAAAAAAAAAATCAAAACAAGATATTGGGTTTTGCCTGTCGCAAGCCAACATAATAGTACTTGTTTCATTTGTGGGTCTTTTAGGGTTTGGTTGTGATCGATGTGGTGGATGTAATTCATTTAACTTTTGGTTATTATAATTGATTTTTTTTAGAAGAATGCAATTTTATATGAATGTTTTGATAAATATAATTCCTTTTGATTGTTATTTTACTTTTAATTGAGATTAATAGCTATGGTTTTAATTAAGAAGATATAAAAGATACATTCTTTCAATTTAGGCCTTGGGGCTTGACACGACTATCTTTGCCCAAATTTCATTTTTGTTAGCAATACCATCATCATCATAATCAAATCACCATCATCATGTCTTATTACCATCATTGTTTGACCACTATCAACTAACTACAGTCATTCGAACACTATTACCTAAGCATCACCTAACAATCATCATCGAACTATCATCATCTAATCATCGTCAGCTGACAAAATTATTTGGACTCATTTGGGCTCGGATTGAGTCAAATTTAGTGTTGTTGGGTTTGTCTTTCCGAGACATTCAATTCGCCTATAAGTTTGCTGAAATTGAAAATCAGATGATCTCTGATTTAATTTTTGAAGCTTATAACTCAGTTTTCCTTTGAGATTCGTGTCTGATCAAGATAATTTTTTACTTTAAAAAAAAAGATAATTTTTTACTGTTATATCAATTATTATTATATATATATTTTTATATTTATCTTAAGGTAATTAGGTAAATATAAAAAATATAATTAAATCCTTTTTATTATTAAATAGACGATCTGTTCATTCAAATACCACGTGTTATTCAATTAACAGCTCCAAAAGATTTGTTGAGCTTCATGCCGTGTTCAGTTGTATTATTGTGTATTATGAAAAAAATAATTATTATTTGATCAATGATATTGAAATTGTCATATAAATAAGTGATGTAAGATTTGTGATTGCTTATTACAAAATTATGATATGAACGAGTTGATTGAAGGATTCAAAGATTTTAACATTAATTAATTAATTAATTAATACAAATGAAAGCTGGACCTTTAAAAAAATTATTTATATAGTTTTTAATGATAAATAACTAGGTCTGGTCCAATTGTAGAAATCCAATATAAAATAGGAGATGTGAGAATCTTTAATTTCTCACAATTGAAAAAAAAAAAAAAAAAAGATTCTTTGCAATTGGGAGCAATCGTCTAAATTCCCTTGTATGAATTACTGATGTCGAGTGCTCATTGGTTGCCAAGTGAAACATAAAAATAGGGTTAAATGTTGATAGAAATCTGACGATTGTGATGATCATGATTGCTGGTGGTAGTCGTAGACGGTAATAGCCAAAGAATACAAGAAAGTTTTTTGTTCTCTCAGCTCTTAAACTTATCCTTCGATAAAAAATGAAGTTTTATTTATAGATTTTTATATATATGCAACAATAATAATAAAAGCAGCTGCTTTTATCCCACCACGTAACTACAAGAATCTTTTTTTCTCCATTGTGTCATATTAAGAATCAAATTCTCTTTTACATCTAATAAAAAAATATCATTTTTAATACTTTTTAATAGGGGTGTCAATTTCGGGTCACGGGTCGGGTTCGGGTCGAACCTGAAACTGACCCGGCACTATTCGGGTCAACCTTTTCCGACCCGTTTTTAAAAACGGGTCAGTTTTTCGGACCCGAACCCGACCCGCTTCGGGTCCAGGTCAACCCGATACGACCCGAATGACCCGTTTTCGACAAAAAAATGTCTAATTTTCGGGTCAATCTCCTCTTTTCGGGTCCAAAATGGGTCAAAATCGGGTCAATCTCGGGTTACCGAGTCAAAATCGGGTTTTCAGGTCAAAATCGGGTCACTTTCGGGTCAATTTCAGGTCAAAGGGTTAACCTGAACCCGACCCGATTTATGAAACGGGTCGAAATGCTGAACCCGATCCCGACCCGTTTCGGGTTCAGGTTGACCCTAACCCGAAATTTTCGGGTCGGGTTCAGGTCGGGTTTTCGGGTCGTGTCAAATATTGACACCCCTACTTTTTAACCAAGTCTTTTTAAGTCTACCTCTACCTTTCTTAAAATAGATCGGATCTAATAAATCTGCTCTCCTAACCGAGTAATCGGAAGGCCAAACTCTTATGCGACCAAATTATCTAATGCAACTCTCTCTAATATTATCTGCCACTTGAGCTATTATAAAATTTTCACTTATATACTAATTTCATATTATGTCTCTAAGTTTAAATGCATTTATCCACCTGCGCATCCTCATCCCATATTATGTCTCTAACTTACTTTTATGCTTTACTTTTAATGGTCGATATTCTGCCCCACAAAATATTATGAGTGTCACCACCATCTAATAATTTTTTTTTTCTTAAATTTGAGGGGAATTTTGCTATCAAACACACTCGATGCATTCCTCCTCTTTTGAGATGAGCATTTTAATAAATCTGTCAAAATTCATAACACTCCACTATATGAATCATATTGATCACATTGATCATAGATCGTTTATCAAACATTTAAATGCCTTAATGATGTGAGATTCAAATGATTTTGAGCTCTCTAAATTCGTCTTATTGAGCTGCTCGATTTAACTATAAACCTGTCATATTTGGATTGTTTGGTCCCTCAATAAAATTTAGAAGTTTCAAAATATATTTCATGTGCTTGATTTTAGCTCATTTGTAGTCAAATCAGATCACTTATAATGTAGATGAGTTTGTCTCATCGATACATTCTGTTAGACTATAAATTTGTTGAAATTAAAGTTTTGATTATCTTGAATTTAATTATATAAAATTTTAATTCAAATATCATCTTAAGACTCATGTCAATGATGTGATTTTTTTGGACAAGTATCAATAAAATATATGATTTAAATTAATAATCTTAAGAAATCACTATTTCCAATAATCTGATTCTCATAAAGCTATTTTCAACTTCAAATATTTTCATTTTCTTGCCCACTATTTTTTCAAAAATCTTATATTATTTTACTCCTGAAGGAAGCATGAGCAGCTAACTTGAAGTTATTCCACGTCGACACGTATTATCTGGTGATGTGTGCTATCCAAAATAAATAATTAATTACTTCATAAATTTATTATCTAAAATATTATAAGAGAATTGGGATTTAAAATATATGTTTATATATAAACATGATGATATAATATGGGTGAATTGAACGATCAAACTAAGGCTTCGTTTGGGACGGCTTTTTTACTACTTTCTAAAACGGAGTTTTAGTACAATTTTTTTAATTTTTGTACTAAAACTCCGTTTTTAGAAGCAACAAAAAAGTCATCCCAAACGAAGCCTAAGACTTGGTTTGGGCTGGCTTTTTTTTTTTTTTTGCTTCTTAAAGTAGCTTTTTAATACAAAAAAATTATTAAAAAGCTGCTTTAAGAAGCAGTAAAACAACCGTCTCAAACGAAACCTAAGACTTCGTTTGGGACTGCTTTCTTACTTCTTAAAACAAATTTCTAGTGCATAAATACTAAATTTTGTATTAAAAAGCTAGTTTATGAAGCAGTAAGAAAGCTGTCACAAACAAAGCCTAAATATTCTTGTTAAATTTCGTTTGTAATAACTTTCTTACTGCTTTCTAAAGTAATTATTTAGTATAAAAATTTTTGCACTAAAAAATTGCTTTAATAAATAAATAAATAAATCTCAGATAAAGACATAGGTTTCATTTGGAACGGTTTTTTTACTTCTTCTTAAACCTACTTTTTAGTACAAAAAGTTTAATTTTTTGTAATAAAAAGATGCATTAAGAAGCAATAAAAAAGTCGTCCGGCTTCGTTCGGGACGACTTTCTTACTGCTTTTTAAAACTAATTTCCTGCATAAAAATTTCATAAAATAGAAATTTTATAATAAAAATTTTAGACTAAAAACTGTTTTAAAAATTAGAAAAAAAACTCATCCCAAATGAAGCAAAAGGTTTGGTTTATGATGGTATGATTTGGGACAGTTTCTTAATACTTTTTAAATCAATTTTTTAGTAAAAAAAATTATTTTTTTATTAAAATTTTATTTAAAAAAATACAGTAAAAAAACAGTCTCAAACAAAACTTTAATCAAATACGAAATTATCATCATCATCTTAATTTACATAAATATAAAATAAAATAATTAAAGTAAATAAAAGAAGCAGGACAGATCTATTTACTATTTAGACACGTCTGTCATCATGAAAAGACACTGAAACGGTATCGGTGCGATCTGACTTCGAAGCCGACATGGAAAGATGAGAAGAAGTAGCCATTTCGTGTGGGTTATGGGCCTTAGAAATTTGGATGGCTGGATGGCTGCGGTTCTCTACACCTTCACTCTTTGTTCACGGATCTTAAAGCTTGCATCTCAGGTAGGTGAATCTTAGCCCAATGATTGGCCTGTTAACCAACACAAGCAAAGCTGCAAAGCCATTTTGTAAATGAAGACAACAAACATTTCAAGCAATTTATTGTGCTATGTTATTGGACATTAAAGTTTACTATATATGGAAAGGTATCTGTTGAGAGTACAACATTTAAAAATTATGAATAGTTATTTGTATTTATTTAAATAAATTTATATTTCTTACGTGTTAAATAATTAGTGACAATAATAGAGTTTCCATCTTAATTTTTTTATGAAAATTTAATGTATACATAGATAAAAATAATTAGAATGAAACATAATATCTAAAAAATTCAAAATAAAAATTAAGATATTGTATTATTTAATAAATTTTTTCGTTTATGATATTTCTTTCAGGAATATATATGTTGTGAATCTTTTGATGAAAGGGATTTGGATTGTAAAGATTTTATAATCTTTTAGAGTTAGGAAGCCTTTAAATTATTTTTATGAGGAATAAGAATTATTAGCCATTAGCATAAACACCCATTGATTTTGCTACTATAAGCAAGGTAGTTATGAAAGATGAGGATCATTTGCAATGTGGTATTTGAACTAGTTCTTCTAGCATGACGATGTAACAGTTTTGATGATGAGTATAGATTGTAAATGGTTAAGTATCTTTTGACTATTTTTTTCATTTGAATATGAGGATCTTTTAGAGATAGGAAAAATCTTTGAGCTATTTTTATGAAGAATAAAAATTGCTAGCAAAAACGTTCGTTGATTTTGTAACTATAAGCAAGGCAAGTCTAAATGATGAGTGTTGCGGGCTAGAAATTACGCGGCGATAGAGATTTGATTCTACGTCTTAGCGTTGTACGTATAACTAGCACACACAGAGAACACAAGATTTTTTACGTGGAAAACCCTTAAAAGGGAAAAAACCACGAGGCCTAGCCCAGTTGAAAATGATTCCACTAGATTTTGAATTGGTTACAAAGGACTGGATCACCTCCAGGGGTGAACAGATTACAATGGCTTAAGTAAGATGTTGAGTCTTCGGCAGGACGTAAGGACTGAACGTCGGGTCCTGAGTTGGACGTCGGGTGTTTGGCAGGAAGTTGAGACTGAGTATACGGTCTTGAACAAGACGTCGGATCTTTGGCAGGACGTAGGGACTGAACGTCGGACCTTGAACAAGACGTCGGGTCTTAGGCAGGACGTAGGGACTGAACGTCGGGCCTTAAGGTGGTGGTCCGGCGAGGTCCTGTGGTGGTCCGGCGAGGTCCTGTGGTGGTCCGGCGAGGTTCCTGCGGTGGTCCGGCGGTGGTCCGACGAGCTTCCTGCGGTGGTCCGGCGGTGGTCCGGCGAGGTTCTGCGGTGGTCCGGCGGTGGTCCGGCGGCTGTCGAGGAGGAACTTCTTCCTTCTCTCTCTCCTTCTCTTCTCTTCTTCTCTCACTTGCTTAGATGCTCTCTTGTGAAGAATGAGGGCTCTATTTATAGATTTTCTGGAGTGGCATGGTCCGTAAATAGGTGTGAGATCAAGGGCGAATAGGGAGTGATCAAATGGACGGCCGATATTGAATCCTATGATCGTGCACCGTTCGTTGGACATTTGGAGGCCTTAATGATGTCGGAATTTAGTGATCTTGGGCTCGTTGGATTCGTCTCGTCGAGTCGTTCGATTCGAGTATAAGCTCGTCAAAATCGGAGACCGTTTGGTAACTCAAATTGCAGTTTGAACCTTCCAACAGCGCTTTGAGCTCTTGATTCGGACTCATTTGGGCTCCGATTGGGTTGATCTTGGTGTCGTTAGGTTCGTATTTCCGAGACGCTCAGTTCGACAGTAAGCTTGCTGAAATCGGAGTTCATATGCTCCCGGATTTAATTTTTGAAGTTTCCAACTAGCTTTTGCTTCGAGATTCGTGCCCAATCAAGCTAATTTTGTGATGACGTATCAGTTGCCCCCCTATTTTCGGACGTCGAAGCCCTAGGAGTCCGAAAATATAAGGGTCAACATTTTGCGTTGGCCGAATAGCAAAAATCGCTTCCCATAAGTTGAAATTTTGCAAAAAACAAGTCAAGGAGGCCTCGATGAGCTCTGAAAGTGCCAAAATTGAGTCCGGAACGTCGAAAAACGTATCCGGGGACCCCAAAAATGTCGAAAACGGAGTTTCCGGGACGAAAATCGGGCCCAAAATGGGCTAGGCGGCCGGACCGGCCGGACCGGCCGGCCGGCCGCCGCCGCCGGCGGCGGCACCGCCGCCTGTGCTGGAAAGCGCGGCGGCCCGCCTGGGCCGCCCGACCCGCCTGGGCCCGCGCTCGCGGGCCCGCGCTGCGCGCTGCGCGGCGGCCCGCCCGGCCGCCTGGCCTGCCCGGCCGCCTGGGCCTCCGGCCCGCGTGGCGGCCCGCCTGGGCCGCCTGGGCGCGCAAGCGGCCCGCGCTGTAGCCCGCGCGGCGGCCCGCCTGGGCCGCCTGGGCCGCGCCTGCGGCCCGCGCTGCAGCCCGCGCGGCGGGCTGCTGGGCCGCCTCCTGGCCCGCGCGGCGGCCCGCGCGGCGGCCCGCTAGGGCCGCCTAGGCCCGCCTGGGCCCGCGCGGTCAGCCCGCCTGGAAGCTTCCCACCGCCTCATTTGAACGAACGGGCGGGTCTGTTCAGCCCACCGACCTAGTGGGCCCCACCTGTGCAGAAAAAAGGGTTTTTTAGGCATTTTTAAGCCTTTTTAGGCCGAAAAAATGCCTAAAAATCCTAAAAAATCCCAAAAAATTCCGAAAAAATTCAGAAAAATTTAGAAAATTTTGGGAAATTGAAAATTCTAGAAACTTCTCTCCTTTCTCCCAAAAACCTATAAATAGGGCCTTAAACCCTTTAGAAAATCACTCCACTCCTCTTCCTCTTCTCTTTTCTTCTCTTCTTCTCCTCCTTTCTTCTCTTCTCCCTCTGTCCTTTCTATTGAGGCCTTCCCTCAGTTTTCTGAGGCCCCTCTCTTGGCAAGGAAGTTCGGAGATCTTCTCCCTCTGTCCTTTCTATTGAGGCCTTCCCTCAGTCTTCTGAGGCCCCTCTCTTGGCAAGGAAGTTCGGAGATCTTCTTCTTTCCCCCTCTCCCTCTAGAAATGTCAGGTGATCGCCCCCCACCAAGAGATCCTGCGATCCGGGGGGACCCTGTTGCGCCGCATGATGGCGAGCAGAGGCCAAATAAGGAGGTGGATGTGTCAGCGTCGACTGTTACAAATGACTTCATGTTCCTTTTCCGCAAGAATTATTACTTTCCGAATGATGTGAAGACAATGGTTCCGAGGATGTCTGATCGGGCGAATCTTCCTCCTGCTGGGTACGTGACTGTTTCTGAGGCCCACTTGCGGGCTGGTTTACGTTTTCCGCCTCCTACTGAGCTGATTGAAGTCTTGCAATGGTGCGGCGTGAGCATATTCCAACTTTCATTTAGAGCAATGTCAGTGGCTATGGGATTGATTGCTCTCTTTCGGGATCGAGGAGCTACTATGACCCCGGAGCATCTTTCACGGATGGGTAAGTTCACCAGCGATACATCTGGGCGTGTGACTTTTAGGTCCAAATTGTTGGATGTGCGTACCCGCGATTCTTCAAAGAACTGGGTCAATGCTTTCTTTTTTGTGAAGAATGATTGGGGCTTGATTGAGAAGTGGGGGAAAATGAGGGATCTGCCATCCCCTCTGCACGTCAGCGAGGAAGACATAATAAGGATTTTGAAAGTTTCTGATCTCGAACATCTTCTATTTGAGGTTCGTCATATGAGCAAATATACTGAAGAAGAGTTCTTATTCAAGGTTGGAATTTCATTTCATACTGGGAGATCTGATGCAAGGAAGTTGAAGCCGACATCCAGGATTCCTGAGCCCCCTGCCCCTACTTCAAAAGCGGCTCCCAAACGACCGGCAAGGGTTGACGACCCCCCGATTTCGAAGAAGAAGAGGTTGGAAGGAACAAACACTGACAAGACCTTACCTGACTCTTCCCCAGCCAAGATACATATCCCTGATGATGTCATGAATCATCAATGCCTCGGACATAACAAGACTAGTAATTTGGTGAGTAACATCTCCTAATATTTTTTATTTCATTTTCTTCTATAGTGACTTCTAATGAACTTTTCTTTCTATTTTCAGCTGTCACGTGCTGTGATCGCAGTTAATGACTGGAACACTGAGTTTGTTAAGATCAAGTACCTCCAGGGAGAGTTCAAACGAAAGTATGATCAGAAGGTTAAGGAGGTGAAGGTGCTTGAAGATGAGTTGAGCGAGTGTAGGACTGAACTGGCTAACTCAATGCGCTCTGTAACTCTCCGGAATCAGCAGGCAGATCGGCACCAGATAGATCTTGAGGAGGCTCACGCGACGATCACCAGACTTTTGAGGGAGCGGAAAGTTTCGGAGGAGAAGATTGCGTCGCTGGAGACGAAGGATAGGGAGTCTCAGGCCATTATAGCTGAGAAGGAGGCTGCCTTGTCTAGTTCAGAACCTTCAAGAGTTATTGAAGACTTCAAGAAGTCCATAGCATTCAAGACTATCGTCCAGGATCGTGTTGAGGAGGCCCGAGATCACATCTATGCTATAGAGGTGAAGGGTTTGGAGCAGCAGTGCACTGAGGATGGATTTATTAGAGGCTTCTTTAAGGGGGTTCGCCTGATGCAGCGAAAGACCGGAGTTCCAGCCGAAGAGGTGACCCCTAGCCAGGCTTCAGCTGACTTTCCTTCAGGCTCTGATGGTGATGAGGTAGAGAGTGATCTTCGGAAGGTCCTCGATCTTGATGCAGATGATGAGATAGTAGATGTTGAGTAGGCTTTCTAGTTCCTGTTGTTTGTATTAGTTTGTCTTTTTAGTTATTGTGATGTACCTGATGTTTTGTACTGTTGTGTGATATCTACTTTGACTTAGTAGTGGATTATTGTTCTGTTGCTATATGACTTAGATATTCCAGTGTATCTATTTATTCTGAGTGAATTTCTTTTATATTTGTTTAAGGTATTTATCTTCCAACCTGTGCTTGAAAGTTTAAAAGGATCCTCTAAGGATGTACTGTTTACTCTAAGTTGTACGCCAAGGCCTTGTTTGACGATGCCAACCTGTATGAAAGAGGTTAAAAGAATTTATAAGAGATGTAAGTCCTATCCGAGGTTGTGAGTCAGAGCCTTGCTCGATGACGTTAACCTGTGTGGAAGAGGTCGGGAGAATCCACCAAGGATATAAGACCTATCCGAGGTTGTGAGTCAGAGCCCTGCTCGATGACGTTAACCTGTGTGGAAGAGGTCGGGAGAATCCACCAAGGATATAAGACCTATCCGAGGTAGTGAGTCAGAGCCCTGCTCGATGACGTTAACCTGTGTGGAAGAGGTCGAGAGAATCCACCAAGGATATAAGACCTATCCGAGGTAGTGAGTCAGAGCCCTGCTCGATGACGTTAACCTGTATGGAAGAGGTCGAGAGAATCCACCAAGGATATAAGACCTATCCGAGGTTGTGAGTCAGAGCCTTGCTCGATGACGTTAACCTGTGTGGAAGAGGTCGGATCGAATCCCCCTGGGATTGATCAACTAGCGACTGAACAATAATCATCTACTGCTCAAAATTAAAGTTCAAAACTTAACAAAGTCTTTACTGTCATTAAACGAAGAACATTGTTCCCGAAAACAGTTTAGGGGAGAAGGAAACTAGAAACACCATAAACAAAGTCCGAAATTAAAGACATCTACAGTAAGCAAAAGACATACAACATTTTAAAACAAACGACACGATTACGCTCTACTGATAGTATTTGCGGAGGTTCTCGATATTCCAAGTTCGAGGAAGCATCTTCCCTTCAGCATCCTTTAATTTGAAAGTCCCTGGCTTCACCATAGCTGCTACTAGGTACGGACCTTCCCAGAGGGGGGAGAGTTTGTTTCGTTGAGGGCCTTTGCCTGCCGCCTCAATGCTGCGTAGGACCAGATCTCCTACCGATATATGTCGAGGCTTCATCCTTCTGTTATAGTGACGGGCAACTCTCTGGTGGTAGGCAGCAACCTTAAGTATTGTCCCGTCTCTTACTTCTGGAAGGAGGTCTAGGTTGTGCCTGAGTTTTTCGTCGTTGGTATTGGAGTCGAAAGTTTGTACTCTATGACTGGGGACTCCAATGTCGACTGGAATGACAGCCTCTGTACCAAAGCAGAGGTTATACGGTGTCTCTCCTGTTGGAGTCCTTGTTGTTGTACGATAGGCCCAAAGGACGTTTGGGAGCTCGTCAGCCCATTGCCCCCCAGCCTTCTCCAGCCGTGTTTTCAGTCCTCTCAGAATGGTCCGATTAGTGACTTCTGTCTGTCCATTAGTCTGAGGATGAGCCACAGCTGTGTGTACTAGATGAATGTGGAGATCTTTACAAAATGTGGTAAAGACCCTTCCGGTGAACTGTGTCCCGTTATCAGTAATAACTTTTGCAGGAATGCCAAAGCGACATATTATGCTCTTCCACAAAAACTGTTTGGCATTTGCTTCAGTGATTTTTGCTAGTGGTTCTGCTTCTACCCATTTCGTGAAATAATCGACAGCCAATATGATGAATTTTCGCTGTCCCGTGGCTATCGGAAATGGTCCCATTATGTCGATCCCCCATTGGGCAAAAGGCCAGGGACTCTGTAATGTCGATATTTCTACGGCGGGTAGATGAGTGAGGTTGGCATGTAACTGACAGCTGTTACATTTCCGTACAAGTTCTAATGCGTCCTGTTTTATTGTCGGCCAGTAGAACCCTTGTCTCAGGACCTTTTGGGCTAGCGCTTTTCCACCCAAATGTTCCCCACAAATGCCCGAATGTACTTCGCGAAGTGCATAGTTTGCCTCCGAAGGAGGAAGACACTTGAGGTATGGCCCTGTGAAAGATCGTTTGTATAGCTCTCCGTTAATAATAGTGAAATTGGCCGCTTGCCTCCTAAGTCGTACTGCCATAGCTGGGTCCTCAGGGAGAGAGCCTTCTTGTAGGAAAGCAAGAATGGGGTCGATCCAAGAAACTTCTTTTGATTCATCTATTGATTGAAGTACCCATGAGCCTTGAATGCTCGGGAAGTGGATCTCCTCAATGAATTTCCTTTTAAAAACATCTCCCGTCGTAGAGGTTGCTAGCTTGGAGAGTAAGTCTGCCCTTGCGTTTTGCTCTCGAAGGATATGGGTGACCTGATGCTTTGCTATTTGAGCCAACAAGGTTTTAACTATCTGACAGTATTGAGCCAAAAGTGGGTTGTGAGTATCGAACTCCCCTTCTACTTGAGAAGCAACCAGTTGGGAGTCAGTGTGAACCACTAAGTCTTGGACTTCGCAATCAATTGCCAATCTTAATCCAGCGATTAGAGCTTCATATTCAGCAACATTGTTTGTTGCCGGAAACTTCAGTCTAAGCCCGTATTCAAGTGTGGCTTTCTGCGGGGAGATTAATAGGATTCCAGCACCAGCACCAGAATTCCCAGAAGCTCCGTCTACATACAATGTCCAGCAGGAGGAGGAAGGAGACACATCGGGCGATTCCTCTGAGGTATAGCTAGTACATTCGACCACAAAATCTGCAAGCACCTGTGACTTGATGTCGGGTCTAGGTAGGAACTGTATATCGAACTCTCCAAGTTCTACTGACCATTTGATCAATCTTCCGGATGCTTCGGGTTTTTGAAGGATATTTTTCAGCGGCAGGTTTGTATAAACCCTGATCGCGTGTGCCTGAAAATAAGGTCGTAACTTCCTGGCTGAGAAGACTAATGCTAAGGCTGTTTTGTCTGCCAACGGATAACGCATTTCAACATCAGAAAGTACCTTGCTGATGTAATAGACCGGGCGTTGAATTGAATCATCCATCCGAACCAAGACCGAACTTATAGCTTGAGAAGTGACGGCCATGTACAAATACAAAACTTCCCCTGGAATTGGCTTTGAGAGAAGCGGTGGTGAGGCTAGATAAGTTCGTAGTTGTTCAAAAGCTTCTTGGCATTTATCAGTCCATTGGAATCCTGAGCTACGAGCCCCTCTGAGGATCTTGAAGAAAGGCAAATATTTATCTCCCGAACGAGCCAGAAATCGAGAGAGCGCTGCAATTCTTCCATTCAGTCTCTGAACTTCTTTGATGTTTCTGGGGGGTAGCATGTCCCTTAGGGCCTTGATCTTTTCCGGGTTGGCCTCAATCCCTCGGTGGGTAACCATGAATCCCAAAAACTTTTCTGAGGTGACTCCAAATGCACATTTGGAGGGGTTGAGGCGCATGTTGTAAGATCGGAGAAGGTTAAAACATTCTTCCAAATCTGAGATATGTTGAGATTTCTCAAGGCTCTTTACCAGCATATCGTCCACATAGACTTCCATGGTACGCCCAATAAGGCTCTTAAAAACCTTATTCATAAGTCGTTGGTAAGTTGCCCCTGCATTTTTGAGCCCGAACGGCATTACCAAGTAGCAATATAACCCTTTATCCGTTTGAAAAGATGTTGCCTCCTCATCAGCGGGATCCATTTGTATTTGGTTATATCCGGAGTAAGCATCCATAAAGCTTAACATCTGATGTCCGGATGTGGCGTCGACTAGCTGATCTATTCGGGGGAGCGGGAAGCTATCCTTGGGGCAAGCTTTATTGAGATCCGTATAGTCCACGCACATTCTCCAAGTCCCATTTGTTTTCCGAACCATCACGACGTTGGCTAACCAAGATGGGTAGTGTACTTCCCTTATGAATCTTGCTTTTAAAAGCTTATCAACCTCTTGTTCGATTGCCAGCTGACGTTCTAGGGCGAAGTTTCGTTTCTTTTGAATCACTGGCTTACTTGCTGGGTTGATCTTCAGGGAGTGCATAATTATTTCAGGATTGATACCGGGCATATCTGCTGAACTCCATGCGAATACGTCTTGATTGGTGCGTAGAAAATCTACGTATTCTTTTTTCTCTGTATCTGAGAGGAGTGATCCGATCTGTACTGTTCTCGAGGGATGTTCTTCTGATAGGGAGACACAGGTAAGATCTTCTACAGGGGAGGCCCTTTGAGGGGTATCTTCATTCCGAAGATCGAAGTCTTCGATGCTTAGAGTAACTGATGAGTGTGGTCGAGCCTGCCTAAGATAGCATGACTGTGCTACTTGTTGATCTCCTCGTACTGTTCCGATCCCTGATGGGGTAGGAAACTTGAGCTTTAAGTGGGGAATTGAAGCAACAGCCCCGAAAATTGTTTGAAGTGGTCTTCCAAAGATCGCATTGTAGGCTGATTCGGATTTCACTACAATGAATAGAATGGGGTGCTCAACTTGACGGGGGAATTCTCCAAGCACAACCGGAAGAGTAATGGTTCCTTCGACTCTTACAGGCCGGTTGTCAAATCCGTACAGTGGACCGGCAGCAGGCTGGAGTTTCTCTCTAGATAGGCCCATGCTAAGAAAAGTGGAGTAGAATAAAACATCTACTGAGCTTCCATTATCTACCAAGATCCTTTTAACATTGTAACATGGGTCGCCGATTCCTGCGCTAATCACCAGTGGGTCTTGATGAGGAGTTTTTACACCTTCTAGATCAGACTCCTTGAAGGTGATGGAGTGATCGGCATGAAGCTTTTTTGTTGGTGGCTCCTTATTCTCTGCGATTAGAACTTGGCAAGGCGTTGAAGGGCCTCCAGCAATAGTTTCAATTTCACCGACCATCTGGCGGTTGTTCGTCGACTGTTTTTGTTGATCTTGCCCCCCAGCCGGAACGGTTTCTTCTCGAGCTGTTGGATTCTTGACGAACTGTCGGAGATATCCTTGTCGGATCAGTCTCTCAATTTCCTCCTTGAGCTGCCTGCATGCTTCAGTAGTGTGTCCACGACTGCGGTGGAAATGACAATACTGTTCTTGGTTTCCGGTATTAGGCTTTAAAGGGTACGGCCACTTTACACTCTCCTGGTCTCGGATGGCCATTAATACATTTGTTCGGGATGTATTAAGTGGTGTGTACTCTTTTTCTTGTCGGGGCTCTCGTCGTGACTGTGAGGGTCGAGGAGGAAGATTGTAGTTTCCTTGCTTCTTCCTTTGTGAGGGGGGATTCTCCGTTCCTGGGGGATTTTTTCGCTTCCCGGTTGTTTGCTCGAATTGCTTTCTATGAGCATTGATGGCTTCGTCGGCAGTGATTTGGGCCTCTACCCGATGGATTAAATCCGCATAAGAATGGACTGTCTCTCGCATAAGTGCCGAGTAGAAAGGGCCTGGACGAAGCCCTCCAAGAAATACACCTCGTAGCAATTCGGGATCCACCCCTGGAATTTGTCGGGCTTCTGTAGAAAACCTTTGAAAATACTCTTTGAGAGATTCACCCTCGTTCTGTCGTATCCCCGAAAGGTGGGAGGAGTCTTTAATCATCCTTCGGTTGGCGACAAATTGTTCGACAAACAATTTGGCCAATTTAACGAATAGGGGAATGGACCGAGGGGGTAGGGAGTAGAACCATGTCCGGGCCTGCCCTTTAAGGGTGGCCGGAAAAACTTGACAGAGCAGAGCGTCTGGGGCCTGCTGGATATGCATAATAGTGCGGTAGTGATCGATATGTTCATAGGGGTCTGAAGTCCCATCATAAGAATCAATATTTGGGAGTTTGAATCTTGCCGGAACGGGATATCGGAGGACAGCTTCGGTGAAAGGTGATGACTCCTGAATGTCCCGTTGGTGAAGGGACTGCCTGATACCCCTGTAGGGAACTCTTCTCGGACTAATCTTCGTAACTCATGCCGTAGAGTATTACGGGGGAGTTCAGTGACGCGCTGTTGGTCTAAGTCCTCGGGGACGTCCGGCGGCATATGCTGTCGGTGACCCGTGCGCGAAGGATGGGTAGAGCTTGCTGTATCGGCGAGCTCATTCTCTAGACGTGTAGGAGGACGCATCCTTGGTGGAGGAAGGGGGACTTCGACATGAAGAATGTCTTCAAATCCTGGCTGATCTTGCGGGAGAAGAGCATCTTCTTGGGGTACCGGCATTGGTCCTCGAGCTCCCCTTAAAAGCTGAAGGATCTCATTTTGAGATTCCTCCATTTTTCTGATACGTTCTTCTAGGGACGGCCCTGAAGTTCCTTCTCCTGTAGGGTGTCGGTTATTGGGGTGAAAGGAGGCAGATGCCTGTCGTCCTTGATTCAGGGACTGATTCCTGGATTGGTGTGAATTAGAGCGGGAGGTTCCCATGATGCGATGGCTACGCCTGTTGACCATTGGAGGATTCCTTAGTGTAGTGGGATTAGCTTTCCCACAGACGGCGCCAATCTGTTGCGGGCTAGAAATTACGCGGCGATAGAGATTTGATTCTACGTCTTAGCGTTGTACGTATAACTAGCACACACAGAGAACACAAGATTTTTTACGTGGAAAACCCTTAAAAGGGAAAAAACCACGAGGCCTAGCCCAGTTGAAAATGATTCCACTAGATTTTGAATTGGTTACAAAGGACTGGATCACCTCCAGGGGTGAACAGATTACAATGGCTTAAGTAAGATGTTGAGTCTTCGGCAGGACGTAAGGACTGAACGTCGGGTCCTGAGTTGGACGTCGGGTGTTTGGCAGGAAGTTGAGACTGAGTATACGGTCTTGAACAAGACGTCGGATCTTTGGCAGGACGTAGGGACTGAACGTCGGACCTTGAACAAGACGTCGGGTCTTAGGCAGGACGTAGGGACTGAACGTCGGGCCTTAAGGTGGTGGTCCGGCGAGGTCCTGTGGTGGTCCGGCGAGGTCCTGTGGTGGTCCGGCGAGGTTCCTGCGGTGGTCCGGCGGTGGTCCGACGAGCTTCCTGCGGTGGTCCGGCGGTGGTCCGGCGAGGTTCTGCGGTGGTCCGGCGGTGGTCCGGCGGCTGTCGAGGAGGAACTTCTTCCTTCTCTCTCTCCTTCTCTTCTCTTCTTCTCTCTCTTGCTTAGATGCTCTCTTGTGAAGAATGAGGGCTCTATTTATAGATTTTCTGGAGTGGCATGGTCCGTAAATAGGTGTGAGATCAAGGGCGAATAGGGAGTGATCAAATGGACGGCCGATATTGAATCCTATGATCGTGCACCGTTCGTTGGACATTTGGAGGCCTTAATGATGTCGGAATTTAGTGATCTTGGGCTCGTTGGATTCGTCTCGTCGAGCCGTTCGATTCGAGTATAAGCTCGTCAAAATCGGAGACCGTTTGGTAACTCAAATTGCAGTTTGAACCTTCCAACAGCGCTTTGAGCTCTTGATTCGGACTCATTTGGGCTCCGATTGGGTTGATCTTGGTGTCGTTAGGTTCGTATTTCCGAGACGCTCAGTTCGACAGTAAGCTTGCTGAAATCGGAGTTCATATGCTCCCGGATTTAATTTTTGAAGTTTCCAACTAGCTTTTGCTTCGAGATTCGTGCCCAATCAAGCTAATTTTGTGATGACGTATCAATGAGGTTCTTTGCGAATTATACAAAATTATGATATGAACGAGTTGATTGAAGGATTCAAAATTTTAACATTAATTAATTAATTAATATACAAATGAAAGCTGGACCTTTAAAAAAATTATTTATATAGTTTTTAATGATAAATAACTAGGTCTGGTCCAATTGTAGAAATCCAATATAAATAGGAGATGTGAGAACTTTTATTTCTCACAATGAAAAAAAAAAAAAAAAAAAGATTCTTTGCAATTGGGAGCAATCGTCTAAATTCCCTTGTATGAATTACTGATGTCGAGTGCTCATTGGTTGCCAAGTGAAACATAAAAATAGGGTTAATAGTTGATAGAAATCTGACGATTGTGATGATCATGATTGCTGGTGGTAGTCGTAGAGGTAATAGCCAAAGATACAAGAAAGTTTTTTGTTCTCTCAGCTCTTAAACTTATCCTTCGATAAAAAATGAAGTTTTATTTATAGATTTTATATATATGAAACACAATATATAAAAGCAGCTGCTTTTATCCCACCACGTAACTACAAGAATCTTTTTTTCTCCATGTGTCATATTTAGAATCAAATTCTCTTTTACTCTAAAAAAAAATATCATTTTTAATACTTTTTAAATGGGGTGTCAATTTCGGGTCAAGGGTCGGGTTTGGGTCGAACCTGAAACTGACCCGGCATATTCGGGTCAACCTTTTCCGACCCGTTTTTAAAAACGGGTCATTTTTCGGACCGAACCCGACCCGCTTCGGGTCCAGGTCAACCCGATACGACCCGAATGACCCGTTTTCGACAAAAAAATGCTAATTTTCGGGTCAATCTCCTCTTTTCGGGTCCAAAATGGGTCAAATCGGGTCATCTCGGGTTACCGAGTCAAAATCGGGTTTTCAGGTCAAATCGGGTCACTTTCGGGTCAATTTCAGGTCAAGGGTTAACCTGACCGACCCGATTTATGAAACGGGTCGAAATGCTGAACCCGATCCGACCCGTTTCGGGTTCGGTTGACCCTAACCGAAATTTTCGGGTCGGGTTCAGGTCGGGTTTTCGGGTCGTGTCAAATATTGCACCCCTACTTTTTAACCAAGTCTTTAAGTCTACCTCTACCTTTCTTAAAATAGATCGGATCTAATAAATCTGCTCCCTAACCGAGTAATCGGAAGGCCAAACTCTTATGCGACCAATTATCTAATGCAACTCTCTCTAATATTATCTGCCACTTGAGCTATTATAAAATTTTCACTTATATACTAATTTCTATTTTGTCTCTAAGTTTAAATGCATTTATCCACCTGCGCCTCCTCATTCATATTATGTCTCTAACTTCTTTTATGCTTTACTTTTAATGGTCGATATTCTGCCCCACAAATATTATGAGTGTCACCACCATCTAATAATTTTTTTTTTCTTAATTTGAGGGGATTTTGCTATCAAACACACTCGAGCTATTCCTCCTCTTTTGAGATGAGCATTTTAATAAATCTGTCAAAATTCATAACACTCCACTATATGAATCATATTGATCACATTGATCATAGATCGTTTATCAAACATTTAAATGCCTTAATGATGTGAGATTCAAATGATTTTGAGCTCTCTAAATTCGTCTTATTGAGCTGCTCGATTTAACTATAAACCTGTCTATTTGGATTGTTTGGTCCCTCATAAAAATTTAGAAGTTTCAAAAATATATTCATGTGCTTGATTTTAGCTCATTTGTAGTCAAATCAGATCACTTATAATGTAGATGAGTTTGTCTCATCGATACATTCTGTTAGACTATAAATTTGTTGAAATTTAAGTTTTGATTATCTTGAATTTAAATATAAAAATTTTAATTCAAATATCATCTTAAGACTCATGTCAATGATGTGATTTTTTTGGACAAGTATCAATAAAATATATGATTTAAATTAATATCTTAAGAAATCACTATTTCCAATAATCTGATTCTCATAAAGCTATTTTCACTTCAAATATTTTCATTTTCTGCCCACTATTTTTTCAAAAATCTTATATTATTTTACTCCTGAAGGAAGCATGAGCAGCTAACTTGAAGTTATTCCACGTCGACACGTATTATTGGTGGTGTGTGCTATCCAAAATAAATAATTAATTACTTCATAAATTTATTATCTAAAATATTTTAAGAGAATTGGGATTTAAAATATATGTTTATATATAAACATGATGATATAATTGGGTGAATTGAACGATCAAACTAAGGCTTGTTTTGGGACGGCTTTTTTACTACTTTCAAAAGGAGTTTTAGTACAATTTTTTAATTTTTGTACTAAAACTCCGTTTTTAGAGCAACAAAAAAGTCTCCCAAACGAAGCCTAAGACTTGGTTTGGGCTGGCTTTTTTTTTTTTGCTTCTTAAAGTAGCTTTTTAATACAAAAAAATTATTAAAAAGCTGCTTTAAGAAGCAGTAAAACAACCGTCTCAAACGAAACCTAAGACTTCGTTGTTGGACTGCTTCTTACTTCTTAAAAACAATTTCTAGTGCTAATACTAAATTTTGTATTAAAAAGCTATTTATGAAGAGTAAGAAAGCTGTCACAAACAAGCCTAAATATTCTTGTTAAATTTCGTTTGTAATAACTTTCTTACTGCTTTCTAAAGTAATATTTAGTATAAAAAATTTTGCACTAAAAAATTGCTTTAATAAATAAATAAATAAATCTCAGAAAAAGACATAGGTTTCTTTGGGACGGTTTTTTATCTTCTTTTAAACCTCTTTTTAGTACAAAAAGTTTAATTTTTTGTAATAAAAAGATGCATTAAAAGCACATAAAAAGTCTCCGGCTTCGTTCGGGACGACTTTCTTACTCTTTTTAAAACTATTTCCGCATAAAAATTTCATAAAATAGAAATTTTATAATAAAAATTTTAGACTAAAAACTGTTTTAAAAATTAAAAAAACTCATCCAAATGAAGCAAAAGTGGTTTAATTGTGATGTGATTTGGGACAGTTTCTTAATTTTTAAAGCAATTTTTTGTAAAAAAAATATTTTTTTCATTAAAATTTTATTTAATATTATAAAAACAGTTAACAAAACTTTAATCAAATAAATTTTCATCATCATCTTAATTTACATAAATATAAAATAAAATAATTAAAGTAAATAAAAGAAGCAGGACAGAACTTATTTACTATTTAGACACGTCTGTCATCATGAAAAGACACTGAAACGGTATCGGTGCGATCTGACTTCGAAGCCGACATGGAAAGTGAGAAGAAGTAGCCATTTCGTGTGGTTATGGGCCTTAGAAATTTGGATGGCTGGATGGCTGCGGTTCTCTACACCTTCACTCTTTGTCACGGATCTTAAAGCTTGCATCTCAGGTAGGTGAATCTTAGCCCATGATTGGCCTGTGTAACCAACACAAGCAAAGCTGAAAGCCATTTTGTAAATGAAGACAACAAACATTTCAAGCAATTTATTGTGCTATGTTATTGGACATTAAAGTTTACTATATATGGAAAGGTATCTGTTGAGAGTACAACATTTAAAAATTATGAATAGTTATTTGTATTTATTTAAATAATTTATATTTCTTACGTGTTAATAATTAGTGACAATAATAGAGTTTCCATCTTAATTTTTTTTGAAAATTTAATGTATACATAGATAAAAAATAATAGAATGAAACATAATATTAAAAAATTCAAAATAAAAATTAGATATTGTATTATTTAATAAATTTTTCGTTTATGATATTTCTTTCAGGAATATATTATGTTGTGATCTTTTGATGAAAGGGTTTGGGTCGTAAAATTTTTATCTTTTAAGTTTGGAAGTTTAAGTTATTTTTAGAGGAATAAGAATTATTAGCATTAGCATAAACACCCATGATTTTTACTATTAAGCAAGATAGGTCTGAAAGATGAGGATCATTTGCAATGTGTATTTGAACTAGTTCTTCTGCATGACGATGTAAGTTTTGATGATGAGTATAGATTGTAAATGGTTAAGTATCTTTTGACTATTTTTTTCATTTGAATTGAGGATCTTTTAGAGATAGGAAAAAATCTTTGAGCTATTTTTATGAAGAATAAAATTGCTAGAAAAACGTTCGTTGATTTTGTAACTATAAGCAAGGCAAGTCTAAATGATGAAGTTGTTGTCGGGCTAGGAAATTACGCGGCGATTAGAGATTTGATTCTACGTCTTAGCGTTGTAGTATAACTAGCACACACAGAGAACACAGATTTTTTACGTGGAAAACCCTTAAAAGGGAAAAACCACGAGGCCTAGCCCAGTTGAAAATGTTCCACTAGATTTTGAATTGGTTACAAAGGACTGGATCACCTCCAGGGGTGAACAGATTACAATGGCTTAAGTAAGATGTTGAGTCTTCGGCAGGACGGTAAGGACTGAACGTCGGGTCCTGAGTTGGACGTCGGGTGGTTGGCAGGAAGTTGAGACTGAGTATACGGTCTGAACAAGACGTCGGATCTTTGGCAGGACGTAGGGACTGAACGGGACTTGAACAAGACGTCGGGTCTTAGGCAGGACGTAGGGACTGAACGTCGGGCCTTAAGGTGGTGGTCCGGCGAGGTCCTGTGGTGGTCCGGCGAGGTCCTGTGGTGGTCCGGCGAGGTTCCTGCGGTGGTCCGGCGGTGGTCGACGAGCTTCCTGCGGTGGTCCGGCGGTGGTCCGGCGAGGTTCTGCGGTGGTCCGGCGGGGGTCGGCGGCTGTCGAGGGGAAACTTCTTCTTCTCCTCTCCTTCTCTTCTCTTCTTCTCTCACTTGCTTAGATGCTCTCTTGTGAAGAATGAGGGCTCTATTTTATAGATTTTCTGGAGTGGCATGGTCCGTAAATGGTGTGAGATCAAGGGCGAATAGGGAGTGATCAAATGGACGGCCGATATTGAATCCTATGATGTGCACCGTTCGTTGGACATTTGGAGGCCTTATGATGTCGGAATTTAGTGATCTTGTGGCTCGTTGGATTCGGTCTCGTCGAGTCGTTCGTTCGAGTATAAGCTCGTCAAAATCGGAGACGTTTGGTAACTCAAATTGCAGTTTGAACCTTCCAACAGCGCTTGAGCTCTTGATTCGGACTCATTTGGGCTCCGATTGGGTTGATCTTGGTGTCGTTAGGTTCGTATTTTCGGACGCTCAGTTCGACAGTAAGCTTGTGAAATCGGAGTTCATATGCTCCCGGATTTAATTTTTGAAGTTTCCAACTAGCTTTTGCTTCGAGATTCGTGCCCATCAAGCTAATTTTGTGATGACGTATCAGTTGCCCCCTATTTTCGGACGTCGAAGCCCTAGGAGTCCGAAAATATAAGGGTCAACATTTTGCGTTGGCCGAATAGCAAAAATCGCTTCCCATAAGTTGAAATTTTGCAAAAAACAAGTCAAGGAGGCCTCGATGAGCTCTGAAAGTGCCAAATTGAGTCCGGAACGTCGAAAAACGTATCCGGGGACCCCAAAAATGTCGGAAAACGGAGTTTCCGGGACGAAAATCGGGCCAAAATGGGCTAGGCGGCCGGGACCGGCCGGACCGGCCGGCCGGCCGCCGCGCCGGCGGCGGGCACCGCGGCTGTGCTGGAAAGCGCGGCGGCCCGCCTGGGCCGCCCGACCCGCTTGGCCCGCGCTCGCGCGGCCCGCGCTGCGCGCTGCGCGCGGCCCGCCCGGCCGCCTGGCCTGCCCGGCCGCCTGGGCCTCCGGCCCGCGTGGCGGCCCGCCTGGGCCGCCTGGGCGCGCAAGCGGCCCGCGCTGTCCCGCGCGGCGGCCCGCCTGGGCCGCCTGTGGCCGCGCCTGCGGCCGCGCTGCAGCGCGCGGCGGGCTGCTGGGCCGCCTCCTGGCCCGCGCGGCGGCCCGCGGCGGCCGCTAGGGCCGCCTAGGCCCGCCTGGGCCCCGCGGTCAGCCCGCCTGGAAGCTTCCCACCGCCTCTTTTGAACGAACGGGCGGGTCTGTTCAGCCCACCGACCTAGTGGGCCCCACCTGTGCAGAAAAAAGGGTTTTTTAGGCATTTTTAAGCCTTTTTAGGCCGAAAAAATGCCTAAAAATCCTAAAAAAATCCCAAAAAATTCCGAAAAAATTCAGAAAATTTAGAAAAATTTTGGGAAATTGAAAATTCTAGAAACTTCTCTCCTTTCTCTCCAAAAACCTTAAATAGGGCCTTAAACCTTTAGAAAATCACTCCACTCCTCTTCCTCTTCTCTTTTCTTCTCTTCTTCTCCTCCTTTCTTCTCTTCTCCTCTGTCCTTTCTATTGAGGCCTTCCCTCAGTTTTCTGAGGCCCCTCTCTTGGCAAGGAAGTTCGGAGATCTTCTCCCTCTGTCCTTTCTATTGAGGCCTTCCCTCAGTCTTCTGAGGCCCCTCTCTTGGCAAGGAAGTTCGGAGATCTTCTTCTTTCCCCCTCTCCCTCTAGAAATGTCAGGTGATCGCCCCCACCAAAGAGTCCTGCGATCCGGGGGGACCCTGTGCGCCGCATGATGGCGAGCAGAGGCCAAATAAGGAGGGGATGTGTCAGCGTCGACTGTTACAAATGACTTCATGTTCCTTTTCCGCAAGAATTATTACTTTCCGAATGATGTGAAGACAATGGTTCCGAGGATGTCTGATCGGCGAATCTTCCTCTGCTGGGTACGTGACTGTTTCTGAGGCCCACTTGCGGGCTGGTTTACGTTTTCCGCCTCCTACTGAGCTGATTGAAGTCTTGCAATGGTGCGGCGTGAGCATATTCCAACTTTCATTTAGAGCAATGTCAGTGGCTATGGGATTGATTGCTCTCTTTCGGGATCGAGGAGCTACTATGACCCCGGAGCATCTTTCACGGATGGGTAAGTTCACCAGCGATACACTGGGCGTGTGACTTTTAGGTCAAATTGTTGGATGTGGTACCGCGATTCTTCAAAGACTGGGTCAATGCTTTCTTTTTGTGAAGAATGATTGGGGCTTGATTGAGAAGTGGGGGAAAATGAGGGATCTGCCATCCCCTCTGCACGTCAGCGAGGAAGACATAATAAGGATTTTGAAAGTTTTGATCTCGAACATCTTCTATTTGAGGTTCGTCATATGAGCAAATATACTGAAGAAGAGTTCTTATCAAGGTTGGAATTTCATTTCATACGGGAGATCTGATGCAAGGAAGTTGAAGCGACATCCAGGATTCCTGAGCCCCCTGCCCCTACTTCAAAAGCGGCTCCCAAACGACGGCAAGGGTTGACGACCCCCCGATTTCGAAGTAGAAGAGGTTGGAAGGAACAAACACTGACAAGACCTTACCTGACTCTCCCCAGCAAGATACATATCCCTGATGATGTCATGAATCATCAATGCCTCGGACATAACAAGACTAGTAATTTGGTGTGAGTAACATCTCCTAATATTTTTTATTTCATTTTCTTCTATAGTGACTTCTAATGAACTTTTCTTTATTTCAGCTGTCACGTGCTGTGATGCAGTTAATGACTGGAACACTGAGTTTGTTAAGATCAAGTACCTCCAGGGAGAGTCAAACGAAAGTATGATCAGAAGGTTAAGGAGGTGAAGGTGCTTGAAGTGAGTTGAGCGAGTGTAGGACTGAACTGGCTAACTCAATGCGCTCTGTAACTCTCCGGAATCAGCAGGCAGATCGGCACCAGATAGTCTTGAGGAGGCTCACGCGCGATCACCAGACTTTTGAGGGAGCGGAAAGTTTCGGAGGAGAAGATTGCGTCGCTGGAGACGAAAGGATAGGGAGTCTCAGGCCCATTATAGCTGAGAAGGAGGCTGCCTTGTCTAGTTCAGAAACTTCAAGAGTTATTGAAGACTTCAGAAGTCCATAGCTTCAAGACTATCGTCAGGATCGTGTTGAGGAGGCCGAGATCACATCTATGCTATAGAGGTGAAGGGTTTGGAGCAGCAGTGCACTGAGGATGGATTTATTAGAGGCTTCTTTAAGGGGGTTCGCCTGATGCAGCGAAAGACCGGAGTTCCAGCCGAAGAGGTGACCCCTAGCCAGGCTTCAGCTGACTTTCCTTCAGCTCTGGGGTGATGAGGTAGAGAGTGATCTTCGGAAGGTCTCGATCTTGATGCAGATGATGAGATAGTAGATGTTGAGTAGGCTTTCTAGTTCCTGTTGTTTGTATTAGTTTGTCTTTTTAGTTATTGTGATGTACCTGATGTTTTGTACTGTTGTGTGATATCTACTTTGACTTAGTAGTGGATTATTGTTCTGTTGCTATATGACTTAGAATTCCAGTGTATCTATTTATTCTGAGTGAATTTCTTTTATATTTGTTTAAGGTATTTATCTTCCAACCTGTGCTGAAAGTTTAAAAGGATCCTTAAGGATGTACTGTTTACTCTAAGTTGTTACGCCAAGGCCTTGTTTGACGATGCCAACCTGTATGAAAGAGGTTAAAAGAATTTATAAGAGATGTAAGTCCTATCCGAGGTTGTGAGTCAGAGCCTTGCTCGATGACGTTAACCTGTGTGGAAGAGGTGGGAGAATCCACCAAGGATATAAGACCTATCCGAGGTTGTGAGTCAAGCCCTGCTCGATGACGTTAACCGTGTGGGAAGAGGTCGGGAGAATCCACCAAGGAATAAGACCTATCCGAGGTAGTGAGTCAGAGCCCTGCTCGATGACGTTAACGTGTGGAAGAGGTCGAGAGAATCCCCAAGGATATAAGACCTATCCGAGGTAGTGAGTCAGACCCTGCTCGATGACGTTAACCTGTTGGAAGAGGTCGAGAGAATCCACCAAGGATATAAGACCTATCCGAGTGTGAGTCAGAGCCTTGCTCGATGACGTTAACCTGTGTGGAAGAGGTCGGATCGAATCCCCTGGGATTGATCAACTAGCGACTGAACAAATAATCATCTACTGCTCAAATTAAGTTCAAAACTTAACAAAGTCTTTACTGTCATTAAACGAAGAACATTGTCCCGAAAAACAGTTTAGGGGAGAAGGAAACTAGAAAACACATAAACAAAGTCCGAAATTAAAGACATCTACAGTAAGCAAAGACATACAACATTTTAAAACAAACGACAGATTACGCTCTACTGATAGTATTTGCGGAGGTTCTCGATATTCCAAGTTCGAGGAAGCATCTTCCCTTCAGCATCCTTTAATTTGAAAGTCCTGGCTTCACCATAGCTGCTACTAGGTACGGACCTTCCCGAGGGGGGAGAGTTTGTTTCGTTGAGGGCCTTTGCCTGCCGCCTCAAATGCTGCGTAGGACCAGATCTCCTACCGATATGTCGAGGCTTCATCCTTGTTATAGTGACGGGCAACTCTCTGGTGGTAGGCAGCAACCTTAAGTATTGTCCCGTCTCTTACTTCTGGAAGGAGGTCTAGGTTGTGCCTGAGTTTTTCGTCGTTGGTATTGGAGTCGAAAGTTTGTACTCTATGACTGGGGACTCCAATGTCGACTGGAAGACAGCCTCTGTACCAAAGCAGAGGTTTATACGGTGTCTCTCCTGTTGGAGTCCTTTTTTTGTACGATAGGCCCAAAGGACGTTTGGGAGCTCGTCAGCCCATTGCCCCCCAGCCTTCTCCAGCCGTGTTTTCAGTCCTCTCAGAATGGTCCGATTAGTGACTTCTGTCTGTCCATTAGTCTGAGGATGAGCCACAGCTGTGTGTACTAGATGAATGTGGAGATCTTTACAAAATGTGGTAAAGACCCTTCCGGTGAATGTTGCCCGTTATCAGTAATAACTTTTGCAGGAATGCCAAAGCGACATATTATGCTCTTTCCACAAAAACTGTTTGGCATTTGCTTCAGTGATTTTTGCTAGTGGTTCTGCTTCTACCCATTTCGTGAAATAATCGACAGCCAATATGATGAATTTTCGCTGTCCCGTGGCTATCGGAAAATGGTCCCATTATGTCGATCCCCCATTGGGCAAAAGGCCAGGACATCTGTAATGTCGATATTTCTATGGCGGGTAGATGAGTGAGGTTGGCATGTAACTGACAGCTGTTACATTTCCGTACAAGTTCTAATGCGTCCTGTTTTATTGTCGGCCAGTAGAACCCTTGTTCCAGGACCTTTTGGGCTAGCGCTTTTCCACCCAAATGTTCCCACAAATGCCCGAATGTACTTCGCGAAGTGCATAGTTTGCCTCCGAAGGAGGAAGACACTTGAGGTATGGCCCTGTGAAAGATCGTTTTGTATAGCTCTCCGTTAATAATAGTGAAATTGGCCGCTTGCCTCCTAAGTCGTACTGCCATAGCTGGGTCCTCAGGGAGGAGCCTTCTTGTAGGAAAGCAAGAATGGGGTCGATCCAGAGCTTCTTTGATTCATCTATTGATTGAAGTACCCATGAGCCTTGAATGCTCGGGAGTGGATCTCCTCAATGAATTTCCTTTTAAAAACATCTCCCGTCGTAAGAGTTGCTAGCTTGGAGAGTAAGTCTGCCCTTGCGTTTTGCTCTCGAGGATATGGGTGACCTGATGCTTTGCTATTTGAGCCAACAAGGTTTTAACTATCTGACAGTATTGAGCAAAAGTGGGTTGTGGTATCGAACTCCCCTTCTACTTGAGAAGCAACCAGTTGGGAGTCAGTGTGAACCACTAAGTCTTGGACTTCGCAATCAATTGCCATCTTAATCCAGCGATTAGAGCTTCATATTCAGCAACATTGTTTGTTGCCGGAAACTCAGTCTAAGCCCGTATTCAAGTGGGGCTTTCTGCGGGGAGATTAATAGGATTCCAGCACCAGCACCAATTCCAGAAGCTCCGTCTACATACAATGTCCAGCAGGAGGAGGAGGAGACACATCGGGCGATTCCTCTGAGGTATAGCTAGTACATCGACCACAAAATCTGCAAGCACCTGTGACTTGATGTCGGGTCTAGGTAGGAACTGTAATCGAACTCTCCAGTTCTACTGACCATTTGATCAATCTTCCGGATGCTTGGGTTTTTGAAGATATTTTTCAGCGCAGGTTTGTATTAACCCTGATCGCGTGTGCCTGAAAATAAGGTCTCTAACTTCCTGGCTGAGAAGGCTAATGCTAAGGCTTTTTGTCTGCCAACGGATAACGCATTTCAAAATCAGAAGTACCTTGCTGATGTAATAGACCGGGCGTTGAATTGAACATCCATCCGAACCAAGACCGAACTTATAGCTTGAAAGTGACGGCCATGTACAAATACAAAACTTCCCCTAGAATTGGCTTTGAGAGAAGCGGTGGTGAGGCTAGTAAGTTCGTAGTTGTTCAAAAGCTTCTTGGCATTTATCAGTCCATTGGATCCTGAGCTACGAGCTCTGAGGATCTTGAAGAAAGGCAAAATTTATCTCCCGAACGAGCCAGAAATCGAGAGAGCGCTGCAATTCTTCCATTCAGTCTCTGAACTTCTTTGAAGTTTCTGGGGGGTAGCATGTCCCTTAGGGCCTTGATCTTTTCCGGGTTGGCCTCAATCCCGGTGGGTAACCATGTCCCAAAAACTTTTCTGAGGTGACTCCAAATGCACATTTGGAGGGGTGACGGCATGTTGTAAGATCGGAGAAGGTTAAAACATTCTTCCAAATTGAGATATGTTGAGATTTCTCAAGGCTCTTTACAGCATATCGTCCACATAGACTTCCATGGTACGCCCAATAAGGCTCTTAAAAACCTTATTCATAAGTCGTTGGTAAGTGCCCCTGCATTTTTGAGCCCGAACGGCATTACCAAGTAGCAATATAACCCTTTATCCGTTTGAAAAGATGTTGCCTCCTCATCAGCGGGATCCATTTGTATTTGGTTATATCCGGGTAAGCATCCATAAAGCTTAACTCTGATGTCCGGATGTGGCGTCGACTAGCTGATCTATTCGGGGGAGCGGGAAGCTATCCTGGGGCAAGCTTTATTTGAGATCCGTATAGTCCACGCACATTCTCCCAGTCCCATTTGTTTTCCGAACCATCACGACGTTGGCTAACCAAGATGGGTAGTGTCTTCCCTTATGAATCTTGCTTTTAAAAGCTTATCAACCTCTTGTTCGATTGCCACTGACGTTCTAGGGCGAAGTTTCGTTTCTTTTGAATCACTGGCTTACTTGCTGGGTTGATCTTCAGGGAGTGCATAATTATTTCAGGATTGATACCGGGCATATCTGCTGAACTCCATGCGAATACGTCTTGATTGGTGCGTAGAAAATCTACGTATTCTTTTTTCTCTGTATCTGAGAGGAGTGATCCGATCTGTACTGTTCTCGAGGGATGTTCTTCTGATAGGGAGACACAGGTAAGATCTTCTACAGGGGAGGCCCTTTGAGGGGTATCTTCATTCCGAAGATCGAAGTCTTCGATGCTTAGAGTAACTGATGAGTGTGGTCGAGCCTGCCTAAGATAGCATGACTGTGCTACTCTGTTGATCTCCTCGTACTGTTCCGATCCTGATGGGGTAGGAAACTTGAGCTTTAAGTGGGGAATTGAAGCAACAGCCCCGAAAATTGTTGAAGTGGTCTTCCAAGATCGCATTGTAGGCTGATTCGGAATTTCACTACAATGAATAGAATGGGGTGCTCAACTTGACGGGGGAATTCTCCAAGCACAAACGGAAGAGTTATGGTTCCTTCGACTCTTACAGGCCGGTTGTCAAATCGTACAGTGGACCGGCAGCAGGCTGGAGTTTCTCTCTAGATAGGCCCATGCTAAGAAAAGTGGAGTAGAATAAACATCTACTGAGCTTCCATTATCTACCAAGATCCTTTTAACATTGTAACATGGGTCGCCGATTCCTGCGCTAATCACCAGGGTCTTGATGAGGAGTTTTTACACCTTTAGATCGACTCCTTGAAGGTGATGGAGTGATCGGCATGAAGCTTTTTTGTTGGTGGCTCCTTATTCTCTGCGATTAGAACTTGGCAAGGCGTTGAAGGGCCTCCAGCATAGTTTCAATTTCTCCGACCATCTGGCGGTTGTTCGTCGACTGTTTTTGTTGATCTTGCCCCCAGCGGAACGGTTTCTTTCGAGTTGTTGGATTTGACGAACTGTCGGAGATTCCTTGTCGGATCAGTCTCTCAATTTCTTCCTTGAGCTGCCTGCATGCTTCAGTAGTGTGTCCACGACTGCGGTGGAAATGACAATTACTGTTCTTGGTTTCCGGTATTAAGCTTTAAAGGGTACGGCCACTTTACTCTCTACATTTTGAAAATTTTATACTTGAAATTTTGGGAATTACGTTGTTTAAACGAATAAGAAATAATATGAATTCGAAAAAATATGTTGTAGTACGATTAAAATATTAAAACAATGTTATGTACAATCTGTAGTTATATGTAGGGGTGTCAATATTTGACACGACACGAAAACCCGACCTGGATCCGACCCGATTTCAAAACGGGTCGGGTTCGGGTTCCAGAAATCGACCCGTTTGAAAAATGGGTCGGGTTCGAGTTGACCCGACGGGTTGCCGGGTCAACCCGTTTGACCCGAAACACGCAGTCTGAGTCCGAGCCAGCCCGCGTCACGCTCGCGCCTGACCGCGTCCACGCTCGCGCCCGATCGCGTCCGCGCTCGCACTCGCGCGCTGCTGCCGCTCCGCGCTCGCGCGCTGCTGCCCGTCTGCGCTCGCGCGCTGCTGCCCGCTCCGCCCGAGCTAGCGCGCTGCTGCCCGCGCTGCCGGCGCTCCGCCTGCGCTAGCGCGATGCGCTGCTGCCGCTCCCTCGCTGCCGCGATTTTGGGTCATGGTTCCAGGTCGGGTCAACCCGACAACCCGCCGGGTCGGATTCGGATTTTCGACCCGTTTGCCTAACCGGGTCGGGTTAGGGTCGACCCGTTTGAACCCGGGTCAGTTCCGGGTCCGACCCGAACCCGACCCGTGACCCGAAATTGACACCCCTAGTTATATGATTAAATTCTGAAATAGTAGATTTCAACTCAGTAGGGTTTTTTTTTTTTTTTAACCGTTAAAACAATTTGGCAAGTTCAGAAATGAGTTTATTTATATATTAATTATTGCAATGCAATAAATTAATTACATGCTTTATTATTTAAATAAGAAAGCTGGAGAAGCTTTGACGTCAGAAGAGTAAGATATATTCTCGTTCCAATAAGGTATGTTTTGGTGGCAAAAAACTATGTTATAATGCTATAAGCAAATTCTATTCTAGTGATGAGCATTGTGAGTTATAAGAAGGAAGTCTTTTATTTGTGGCTCTAAGACATGAAGTCCTTATTTGTTTACTTTCTCAACACTGTATAGTTCTAATACGAGCAATAATTATTCTATGTTGCACAATAAATTTATTGTCTTTACTATTATGTTTAATGTTTAATAAATTATTTGAAAATTTATATTAGTTTAAATGTGGCCTCTTGAGTTGTGTTGCTCACAAATATTTTGTTTCCTATTTCAAGGTCTATGAAAGGGAAGAACAACTTTGTTGATTAACAGTTCAAGAACTGATTTGAGTCTGTATAATATTCTTCTTTTGATTTTTATACAGTCATGACTAGTTTTTGTTAATGTTTTGCTATGTTCTATATTTTGTAGTCATGTACTGTATATTATATATTGTATATATATATATATATATATTGATGATGAAATGAAATGAATTTTATGGTTGAGTTATTTTTGATATATTGAATGTTGTTAGCAGCTTTTTATTTTGTTGTTTGTTTAAAAGTTTAAATTAGATGAAGAAATTTGAAAAAAAAAAATCAAAACAAGATATTGGGTTTTGCCTGTCGCAAGCCAACATAATAGTACTTGTTTCATTTGTGGGTCTTTTAGGGTTTGGTTGTGATCGATGTGGTGGATGTAATTCATTTAACTTTTGGTTATTATAATTGATTTTTTTTAGAAGAATGCAATTTTATATGAATGTTTTGATAAATATAATTCCTTTTGATTGTTATTTTACTTTTAATTGAGATTAATAGCTATGGTTTTAATTAAGAAGATATAAAAGATACATTCTTTCAATTTAGGCCTTGGGGCTTGACACCACTATCTTTGCCCAAATTTCATTTTTGTTAGCAATACCATCATCATCATAATCAAATCACCATCATCATGTCTTATTACCATCATTGTTTGACCACTATCAACTAACTACAGTCATTCGAACACTATTACCTAAGCATCACCTAACAATCATCATCGAACTATCATCATCTAATCATCGTCAGCTGACAAAATTATTTGGACTCATTTGGGCTCGGATTGAGTCAAATTTAGTGTTGTTGGGTTTGTCTTTCCGAGACATTCAATTCGCCTATAAGTTTGCTGAAATTGAAAATCAGATGATCTCTGATTTAATTTTTGAAGCTTATAACTCAGTTTTCCTTTGAGATTCGTGTCTGATCAAGATAATTTTTTACTTTAAAAAAAAAAGATAATTTTTTACTGTTATATCAATTATTATTATATATATATTTTTATATTTATCTTAAGGTAATTAGGTAAATATAAAAAATATAATTAAATCCTTTTTATTATTAAATAGACGATCTGTTCATTCAAATACCACGTGTTATTCAATTAACAGCTCCAAAAGATTTGTTGAGCTTCATGCCGTGTTTAGTTGTATTATTGTGTATTATGAAAAAAAGAATTATTATTTGATCAATCATATTGAAATTGTCATATAAATAAGTGATGTAAGATTTGTGATTGCTTGTTACAAAATTATGATATGAACGAGTTGATTGAAGGATTCAATTATTTTAACATTAATTAATTAATTAATACATATGAAAGCTGGACCTTTAAAAAAATTATTTATATAGTTTTTAATGATAAATAACTAGGTCTGGTCCAATTGTAGAAATCCAATATAAAATAGGAGATGTGAGAAACTTTAATTTCTCACAATTGAAAAAAAAAAAAAAAAAAAAAGATTCTTTGCAATTGGGAGCAATCGTCTAAATTCCCTTGTATGAATTACTGATGTCGAGTGCTCATTGGTTGCCAAGTGAAACATAAAAATAGGGTTAAATGTTGATAGAAATCTGACGATTGTGATGATCATGATTGCTGGTGGTAGTCGTAGACGGTAATAGCCAAAGAATACAAGAAAGTTTTTTGTTCTCTCAGCTCTTAAACTTATCCTTCGATAAAAAATGAAGTTTTATTTATAGATTTTTATATATATGCAACAATAATAATAAAAGCAGCTGCTTTTATCCCACCACGTAACTACAAGAATCTTTTTTTCTCCATTGTGTCATATTAAGAATCAAATTCTCTTTTACATCTAATAAAAAAATATCATTTTTAATACTTTTTAATAGGGGTGTCAATTTCGGGTCACGGGTCGGGTTTGGGTCGAACCTGAAACTGACCCGGCATTATTCGGGTCAACTTTTTCCGACCCGTTTTTAAAAACGGGTCAATTTTTCGGACCCGAACCCGACCCGCTTCGGGTCCAGGTCAACCCGATACGACCCGAATGACCCGTTTTCGACAAAAAAATGGCTAATTTTCGGGTCAATCTCCTCTTTTCGGGTCCAAAATGGGTCAAAATCGGGTCAATCTCGGGTTACCGAGTCAAAATCGGGTTTTCAGGTCAAAATCGGGTCACTTTCGGGTCAATTTCAGGTCAAAGGGTTAACCTGAACCCGACCCGATTTATGAAACGGGTCGAAATGCTGAACCCGATCTTGACCCGTTTCGGGTTCGGGTTGACCCTAACCCGAAATTTTCGGGTCGGGTTCAGGTCGGGTTTTCGGGTCGTGTCAAATATTGACACCCCTACTTTTTAACCAAGTCTTTTTAAGTCTACCTCTACCTTTCTTAAAATAGATCGGATCTAATAAATCTGCTCGCCTAACCGAGTAATCGGAAGGCCAAACTCTTATGCGACCAAATTATCTAATGCAACTCTCTCTAATATTATCTGCCACTTGAGCTATTATAAAATTTTCACTTATATACTAATTTCATATTATGTCTCTAAGTTTAAATGCATTTATCCACCTGCGCATCCTCATCCCATATTATGTCTCTAACTTACTTTTATGCTTTACTTTTAATGGTCGATATTCTGCCCCACAAAATATTATGAGTGTCACCACCATCTAATAATTTTTTTTTTCTTAAATTTGAGGGGAATTTTGCTATCAAACACACTCGATGCATTCCTCCTCTTTTGAGATGAGCATTTTAATAAATCTGTCAAAATTCATAACACTCCACTATATGAATCATATTGATCACATTGATCATAGATCGTTTATCAAACATTTAAATGCCTTAATGATGTGAGATTCAAATGATTTTGAGCTCTCTAAATTCGTCTTATTGAGCTGCTCGATTTAACTATAAACCTGTCATATTTGGATTGTTTGGTCCCTCAATAAAATTTAGAAGTTTCAAAATATATTTCATGTGCTTGATTTTAGCTCATTTGTAGTCAAATCAGATCACTTATAATGTAGATGAGTTTGTCTCATCGATACATTCTGTTAGACTATAAATTTGTTGAAATTAAAGTTTTGATTATCTTGAATTTAATTATATAAAATTTTAATTCAAATATCATCTTAAGACTCATGTCAATGATGTGATTTTTTTGGACAAGTATCAATAAAATATATGATTTAAATTAATAATCTTAAGAAATCACTATTTCCAATAATCTGATTCTCATAAAGCTATTTTCAACTTCAAATATTTTCATTTTCTTGCCCACTATTTTTTCAAAAATCTTATATTATTTTACTCCTGAAGGAAGCATGAGCAGCTAACTTGAAGTTATTCCACGTCGACACGTATTATCTGGTGATGTGTGCTATCCAAAATAAATAATTAATTACTTCATAAATTTATTATCTAAAATATTATAAGAGAATTGGGATTTAAAATATATGTTTATATATAAACATGATGATATAATTTGGGTGAATTGAACGATCAAACTAAGGCTTCGTTTGGGACGGCTTTTTTACTACTTTCAAAAAGGAGTTTTAGTACAAATTTTTTAATTTTTGTACTAAAACTCCGTTTTTAGATGCAACAAAAAAGTCATCCCAAACGAAGCCTAAGACTTGGTTTGGGCTGGCTTTTTTTTTTTTGCTTCTTAAAGTAGCTTTTTAATACAAAAAAATTATTAAAAAGCTGCTTTAAGAAGCAGTAAAACAACCGTCTCAAACGAAACCTAAGACTTCGTTTGGGACTGCTTTCTTACTTCTTAAAACAAATTTCTAGTGCATAAATACTAAATTTTGTATTAAAAAGCTATTTTATGAAGTAGTAAGAAAGCTGTCACAAACGAAGCCTAAATATTCTTGTTAAATTTCGTTTGTAATAACTTTCTTACTGCTTTCTAAAGTAACTATTTAGTATAAAAAATTTTGCACTAAAAAATTGCTTTAATAAATAAATAAATAAGTCTCAGACAAAGACATAGGTTTCGTTTGGGACGGTTTTTTTACTTATTCTTAAACCTGCTTTTTAGTACAAAAAGTTTAATTTTTTGTAATAAAAAGATGCATTAAAAAGCAATAAAAAAGTCATCCGGCTTCGTTCGGGACGACTTTCTTACTACTTTTTAAAACTGATTTCCAGCATAAAAATATCATAAAATAGAAATTTTATAATAAAAATTTTAGACTAAAAACTGTTTTAAAATGCGGTAAAAAACTCATCCGAAATGAAGCAAAAGGTTTAATTTGTGATGGTTTGGGACAGTTTCTTATTGTTTTTTAAAGCAACTTTTTTGTAAAAAAAATATTTTTTTCATTAAAATTTTATTTTAAAAAGCAGTAAACAAAACTTTAATCAAATATAAAATTATCATCATCATCTTAATTTACATAAATATAAAATAAAATAATTAAAGTAAATAAAAGAAGCAGGACAGATCTATTTACTATTTAGACACGTCTGTCATCATGAAAAGACACTGAAACGGTATCGGTGCGATCTGACTTCGAAGCCGACATGGAAAGATGAGAAGAAGTAGCCATTTCGTGTGGGTTATGGGCCTTAGAAATTTGGATGGCTGGATGGCTGCGGTTCTCTACACCTTCACTCTTTGTTCACGGATCTTAAAGCTTGCATCTCAGGTAGGTGAATCTTAGCCCAATGATTGGCCTGTTAACCAACACAAGCAAAGCTGAAAGCCATTTTGTAAATGAAGACAACAAACATTTCAAGCAATTTATTGTGCTATGTTATTGGACATTAAAGTTTACTATATATGGAAAGGTATCTGTTGAGAGTACAACATTTAAAAATTATGAATAGTTATTTGTATTTATTTAAATAAATTTATATTTCTTACGTGTTAAATAATTAGTGACAATAATAGAGTTTCCATCTTAATTTTTTTATGAAAATTTAATGTATACATAGATAAAAATAATTAGAATGAAACATAATATCTAAAAAATTCAAAATAAAAATTAAGATATTGTATTATTTAATAAACTTTTTCGTTTATGATATTTCTTTCAGGAATATATATGTTGTGATTCTTTTGATGAGAGGGTTTTGGATCGTAAAAATTTTGTGATCTTTTATAGTTTGGAAGTTTTTAAGTTATTTTTACGAGGAATAAGAATTATTAGCAATTAGCATAAACACCCATTGATTTTATTACTATAAGCAAGATAGTTCTGAAAGATGAGGATCATTTGCAATGTGATATTTGAACTAGTTCTTCTTGCATTTGACGATGTAACTGTTTTGATGATGAGTATAGATTGTAAATGGTTAAGTATCTTTTGACTATTTTTTTTCATTTGAATATGAGGATCTTTTAGAGATAGGAAAAATCTTTGAGCTATTTTTATGAAGAATAAAAATTGCTAGAAAAAACGTTCGTTGATTTTGTAACTATAAGCAAGGCAAGTCTAAATGATGAGGTTCTTTCGCGATGTGGTATATGTTCAAGTTCTTCTCGTGTTTGGAGATATAACAAGTTAGGTCTAGGTTTTTTTGATTCTCTATTTAATGCTAATTATATTTTGGATATCAAGGCTATAAGTTTTATTGACAATGATGTTGGAGATCTGCATTAGCCCAAAGATTGACTTCCTGATTAAATTGTGAATTTCATGTCTAAAATTTCTATTGGTATGGCTGAAGAGGAAGATAATTTATCAATTAAATTTTCATCATAGAATAAATGTAATATGAAAGAAGTTTGGTTGAAGATTATACCCTCTCTTATGATCTTTGTCTCATTTTGAAATTGATATAGCATCAAGCTTTCGATATTCTTGTCCATTGTTTTACTGGAAAGTTTTAAAAAGGGTTCGTCTTAGTTGATGCTCGGCTTAAACAAAAAGGATTTTTTTTCCCTTCAAAATGCCAATGTTAGTTTCACGAGGAGGATTTTCTCATGGTGTTTTCACAATGGTGATTTAGGCTTCGTTTGGGACGGCTTTTTTATTGCTTTCTAAAACGAAGTTTTAGTACAAAAATAAAAAAATTTGTACTAAAACTCCGTTTTAGAAAGCAATAAAAAAGCTGTCCCAAACGAAGCCTTAACTATCTAAGTTTTCATTTGGGATCATTTTCTTACTGTTTTCTAAAACAGTATTTAGTACAAAAATTTCTTAAAAGCAACAGAAATATAATGATCAAAAGCGATATCAAACGAAACCTAAATTTGGATTTGATGTGATGACCTTTTACGAGTGCTTATTTTAGTATAGCTTGTCAATTATTAGGTCTAATCAGCCTATGGGTGTGAAGGTGAAAATTCCTTCAAAGAAGAAGCATCAAATAATAACAAAAAAAAAAGGTTAATTAATAAATTGAATTTAGTACATGAAAAAATTTATATTAGATGGATTAATATTTTTGGCCAATAAAAATATATATTAATGATCGATGTTGGAATTCCGAATTAACATACATCATGATAGTGTTGGGAAGATCATAAAGTTGTGGAGAGGATCCTTACATTTTGAATAGATCAACATACCTACCAAAATCAGTTCACTGTCAAAGCATATAGAATATCGGTGGGTAGGTGATCTACTTTATGCTTACTAAGTATAAAATTTTATAGGTCTTTTTTATCTTGGTACAGTTCATGATTAGTACTCAAACACTTGAAAACTTGAGGATATATTATATTGATTAAATAAACTTCTAGCATGTCGAGTATTTTAATCATAATAGTAGGGGTGTCAATTTCGGGTCACGGGTCGGGTTCGGATCGAACTCGAAATTGACCCGGCACTATCCGGGTCAAACCGAACACGACCCGTTTTTAAAAACGGGTCAGTTTTTCGGACCCGAACCTAACCCGCTTCGGGTTCGGGTCAACCCGACACGACACGAATGACCCGTTTCCAACAAAAAAATGGCTAATTTTCGGGTCCAAAATGGGTCAATCTCCTCTTTTCGGGTAAAAAACGTGTCAAAATCGGGTCAATCTCGGGTTGTCGGGTCAAAATCGGGTCACTTTCGGGTCAATTTCGGGTCGTTAACCCGAACCCGACCCGATTTTTGAAACGGGTCGAAATGCTGAACCCGAACCCGACCCGTTTCGGGTTCGAGTTGACCCTAACCCGAAATTTTCGGGTCGGGTTCGGGTTGGGTTTTCGGGTCGTGTCAAATATTGACACCCCTACATAATAGACATAATTAATTATAATAATAAACTTTATTTTACTTATCGACAAAGTTAGAAGGAAATGTATATGAATAGGAAGTTCAAGAAATTATAAAGAATAAGAAACCATCATTCTTGAAGGTTGCTTCAAGAGGAGAAGGGGAGAGAGGAAGAAGATAGTGAAATCATCCAGAGAATACGCATGAGTTTTTTAGTGATTCAGTTGAATCAACTGCGCCCACTACAAGAACAAGGTATATGTTGCAAAATTCCACTGTTATATAAGAAGCGTATGAAAGGATTTTCACTAAGACTAGCATGTTTTGAGAAGCTAAGGGAGTAAAATAGAAGCGAAATTATAATAGGAAGATATATAAAAAGAGTAAATGTTTGTAAGATCATTAACTCATAAGAGAAGAAAGAAGTGTGGGGCTTGATTAGTTATAAAAATTAGTTAGAAGTATTACATATATGTCCTTATGGTCATCGTAATTCCTATTTTCTCTTTTATATGCTCATGTCTTGAGGAGTTATGTTGTCAAAAGGTTCATTTGCCGGGCTAGAAAGTCGGCATTTCTAGGTGTCAACATCTTTTGATATTATCTCTTTATAAGATTGTTTTTTTGGGGGAGTTTAATGGTTTCTTCATCGATACATGCATGCACACCAATGTTGATGATCGGTTAAGCACGTACAACTATGCTCAAGTTATGCTAATTCAATTCGATCGATTATATAATATTATTAAAAGAGGTGTAACGTTCAAAGCAATGTTCGGACATATTATTAATATTTTATATGCATATATTTAGAAATCATTGAAGATCATGGACATTTTGTACTTATTCAACTTCGAAAATATAGAAAAACAAGTAAAAAAATTTTGAGAATGAATCGTATACTCTTTAAATTTAAATCCTACACTTCATTAATATTATAACAAATTCTTGATAATTCAAATAACTTTTTCATCGTCATAGAAATCGTAACGCATATTTTTTGGGCTATTGCAGTTTTTTATAAAAGTGATTATAAAATTATTGAGCTAAAAATAACTTTTTTAAAATTAGCGTAGAAAGTAGTCCATTTCCATTGTATAAAAAATAGTAAAAAAAATAATAGCTAAATAAAAATTATGGTTGCATTATAAGAAATAAATTTGTAAAAAAATTGTCTCAAATGAAGCCTAATTTAAATAAGAATAAGTATTACTCTTATAAATAAAATTATATAATTGAAGCGTGATATATGTTCGAGAAATTTATAAGAATTAAATATATCAAATTTATTTAAGAAATACATATAACCATCTTCTAGAAGTATTTATGGATTTGACTTACCAAACAAATTTCAGGCTAAGCCCTATTTGGGCCCAACTTCTGCAACGAAAAGCCCACAGACCTTAGGAGAACACCGCTTAAATGAGGGCCGAAGCGAAGCAGAACATAGAAGGAGGTTATTTAAATTTAATTAAAAATCTAGATAAAATATATTTTTTATCTACAAGACGATAATTTTTGTTTCATAATCAGTACAATTTAGAAACTTATTTTTCTAAAAAATAATAAAAAAATCTTACAAATAGAAAAAAATTATCTGATAACTAAAAAAATACCTTATAAAATATGTTATAAGAGCTACTTTTTTAAGTTATTAGTGAAAGAGTTATCTTTTGATTATGCATTCTTTCGGTGTTGTGAACTTTGATCAAATTTGTCTTCTTAATCCTTTTTATTGGAGTTTTGAGAGAACTATTGATAGTATGTATTGATGGCTTTATCAGCAATAATTTAATAAAATCATATAAGAGGTCAAAAATTTAATAAAATCAACTATTGATATCGTCAAGCAATGGTGGAGCGAGGAGGGGGCCGCGGGGGCACGTGCCACCTCCGAAAAAAAAAAATTTATTGTTCGCGGATTGGAGGGCTTGGGCGGTGCGAATTAGGAAAGCTTAATACATGTTCTACTATTAGGCTTCCTTCACCAATTCAGATTCAAAAAAAATTGGAAATTGTCGTGCAAATATCTCGTGAGACTCATACCCTAGTCCGCCTCGCTTCGTCGTAGAATCTCTTCTCCGCATAGAACAAGCCGTGGTGCGTTGGCCATCCGCCAGTGCGTCCAATGTTGCTTTCCCAAGTCCGGATGAAAAAAGTTGAGGGAAGATTTTAATATAGTCAATGAAGGGAAGTCTAAAGAATAAATGATGAATTTGAATCTTGCCACTTGAATGTGAGAGGCTTTCATGGTCTTGATTGGGTCATTGCTTGCAAAGACCTTATTAGATCTTTCAATATCAATCTTTTTTTTTTTAACATTTTAGAAGCTAAGATCATTGTTTCTAAAGCTTTTTATCATTGATTCTTCTCCTCACACATCATCTTCCCCAATGAAGGTAGCTGTCAAAACTTCTCTCTTTCTCAACCTTACAGAATTTGGATTAAATGGCATCGTGTAAAGCTATCTTTCATCCCATCTCATTTGGACTCTCAATTAATTTATGGTGTTGTTTTTATTGGAGTTAGAATGAAGCTTTATTTGTTTGTGGTTTATGCTACAAATATTTTTTGCGGATCAAGCTCATTTATGGAAGGACCTTACTGTCATTGGTTCTTATATTATTGATGATGCTCCGTTAGCTATTTATGAGTTGTTTTAGCTGTTGTTGAAATCACCATGAGAAGTGTGGTGGCCTTCAAATCCTCGCCTCCAAATTTTGGGATTTTAACAATATGATTTTTAATAATGGGATTAGAGACCTTGTTTTTGTTGGGCTAGAATTTACTTGGTTCAATAATAGGCAAGGCTCTCTGATTTTGATTAAACTAGATAAATTTTTTGGTAAATGAGGCTTGGTTGAACTGTTTTCCTGCTTCTTGCTATAAAGTTGATAGCCCAAAGTGTTGTCCTGTCACAACCCGACCCAATATGACCCGATATCACACAGGTCATATCGTGCATGTTTGTGACAAAACTAACCCCAATATATGGTTAAAGAAGCGTTGAAATAAAACTTCTAGTTTATATACTACATAGAGTTACTATTGAATGCAATATAAAGAGGAAGATTATTGAATCTCAATAATGCTTGGCAACAAAGAAAATAATAAAATAAAAGTCAAGCCTACAAAAATCAAAATTAAAAAAAAAAAAAAAAAAACCTACAACACAGATCGAAGTCTTCTATTTAAAACTACTCAATTTGCTCCTTACCCCTCCTCTAGCTTGAAAATGAAAAAAGCATGAATGAACTAACACGACTTAGTAGGCGATCACAGCCTAAAATATAAATCAATAACTAAAACAAAAAGAAATTAAAAATAATTTGCTGTGAAAATATTGTATGAAAAATTATGATTAGAAATAAAGCAGAAGTTAAAACTGAAACCAAATAAATTATAAACATATATTCTTTTTATTAGAATGTCTATTAGCCTAAATGTTTATATATTTTATATCTTTGTTAAAAGAATCTCATCTAGGTAGCTTGCAAGCCCCAACATAATAGAATCCTACCTTTGTCACCCACTAGCACCGGCATAACAAAATATCACCTCAGTCTCCCATTAGTGTCCACATAACAAAATCCCACCTCAGTCATCCATTGGCGCAGGCATAACAGAATCTCACATTGGTTGCTCACTAGTGCCAGTATAACAGAATTCCACTCAGTCGCCTACTTACACATGTATAACAGAATCCCATCTTGATCGCCCATTAGCCCTTGCATAGTAGAATCCCACCTTGATTGCCATTGGTCATTGTATAGTAGAATCCCACCTCGGTCGCTTATTGGCCCCTGTATGGTAGAATCCTACCTTGGTCGCTCATTGGCCCCTGCATAGTAGAATCCCACCTCGATCATCCACTAATGCGACATAATAAAGTCTTATTTCGGTCGTTCACTGGCGTTGGCATAACATCACATCACATCATGTCATATCTCATCACATTTTATTCACATTTTTTAATGTATTTTATTAATTCAAGCATGATAATATTAAATTAAAAAATGACAAAATAACTCAACACTAGGTAACAAAAATAATACAAAATTAAAATTTAATATTTCAAAACATAACCAAATTATCATATATTATGTAAAATATCATTATGAAGCTTTAATTGAATTGAATCGCTAATTTTAAATGTTAAACTAAATTTTTAAATAGTAAATATCACTAATTTTTTAAAATAACCAGTTAAAAATTTTCATAATATATTTAAAATAGTCATAATCTAAATCCTTATAACATATAAAAAGTTATATGGTAAAATATTTGTCAAAATAAAATTATTCTTATTTTTTTAGTAATAGAAATACAAATTTAATCGGAAAATTTTCAAAATATCAAATTATTGAAAAATAAAAGACGAATACATTTTTCAACTGAGTCGACGGACGAATATTGCTCAACGACCACCAAACCTTAACTTTTTGTTTTCTCTCTTATCTATTCTCTTCTCTTTTCCTCTAAACTTTCTATGTTAAATGCATGAAACTAATGAGGAAATTAAATGGATATATATATATATATATATATATAATATTGTAATAATATTATAATCATATTTTAGTATAAAATTTATAAAAATATTTTAGGAATTCAAAAAATTATAAAAAAAAATTATGAAATAGCCCATATTATTTACAAAAAAAATTCATAAAATTAATTTGCAAAAAAGACACCTAACGGTCCCAAAACTCCCACTTGTACCATAAAGTATAAATTTCTTAAGAAATTTCGCTAGTACCTAAAAATTAAGAAAAAATTAGCTAAACTAAAACATAATAACATATAAGTCGTGGCAAAGATGGTTTCTAATTTTGACTTATAATGACTACTAAAATAATTTTTTACTATTATAGGTAAAAAATATCTTTTGTAAAACTTTTAGTCATAACATAACCACTCTTCTTTGATCACATTCATTGTTCATTATCACACCTCAAGATCTAATTTGAAAGAATTATATCTTTTTATCTTTTAATAATAATAACTAGATCTATCTAATTTCTTTCAATAATAAAATATAAATAATGATAAATTTATTGATCAAAATATCAATATATATTAGTGTTTATTACTCAAAAATCATATATATTGGCCAAGAGTCATACAATACAACATATTATCTGCCCACTCATGAGCTCAGAAGAAAAACTAAATGATAAAATAATAGTAAAACCTAAAAAATCCTGTATTTGATCATCCTCATACTCCTGAACGTCTTCATTGTGCTGAAATAATTAAACCGCATATATTCAGCTTATACAACACAATAAGTCACTAAAATCCTAGAACTAATCTCAATGTATGAAAAAAAAAATAGTATGTATGAAATCATTTAGTTCATAAAAATAACAATTAATATGATCATGAATTTATATAAAAATTGTCACACATGAAAATGGTAAAACCTGTAAAACAGTATAATGCGTATATCAAAATGATAAGATTGTAAACCATCATTCTTAAGCCATTGTCATAGCAATATTATCCAAGTAAATCATATAAACTAATAAAATATAAGTATCTATAAAAATCATTAGAAATATATGACAATGCAATGTTAATTAATTGTATATGAGTACATATGATGCTCAGTTATTCTATATCTTTATCTTAATCACGTGCTTAGTGAATTAGTATAATGAATCAATAGCAACAAAATATCAATATGTGATATATATGTTCAATATGTTGTATTACATAAGTAAGATATTCCTGTTTGTGTGGCATTTTTTTAATATTTTAGTAGGTTTTAGTAATCAGAGTCGTCACTCTTACTTGTCAGTAAAGCAATTACTCTTTATAACTTCCAATCAGTAAATGATGTAAATCACTAGAGGATATCACCACAAACTACAATAATTAAAAGAATGTTCGTTGGCCCACAATCCTATAGAGATATTAATCAATTTCCAACCAATCTAAAAAATAAATCAATTTTTCTTGTTGTTACACATAATATTATAAAAGTAATAATAATCATCTATTACTCATTCATATTTTCGTATTCATTCACAATGTTTGCATTTATAGTATATTCACATCAAAATGCCTAAATCATTATTTTTACTCAAATAGTACAAAATATAATAAATAATATTTTAACATGTGAAAATATAAATCTTCCAGCCAAAATGACCAAAATAATAAGTATTATAATATACCAAAATTTATGCAGTAAAAGGCTAAACCTAAGATTAAATCATTTATTCTTTCCCTTTATACTAGCCATCACCCTCCTTGGGCTAAGTAAGTTTGGCATAAATGTCATGCCATTAGATTTTTTTATTTTTGATTGACTTGCTATCTGTGGTGGCCTTAAAACTATTGATGTGTTAATTATGTTTAACATCATGATTATGCCTACCTGTATCCTCTGTCCCGCTTCATTTGAAAATCTAAGGAACATCTTCTTCGAATGTGAATTATTTTTTTGAAATGATTTTTTAAAAATGAAAAATCCGTATTTCAGCGCCGTGCCTTGCCAAAAAGAGAGGGAAGAGAGAGAGAAGGTTATTCAGAGCTTTTTCAACTGTCAATTTTATTTAGAGATTTTTTTTTATTTGTTGTAAGCAACTCAAATCTCATTTTTATTTTCAATAATTTTAATTATTATATAAATTTTATTATAAGAATTAATTATTTCATGATGCATTTTAATTGTGGCTTTTACATAAATAAAAAATGTTGGTTGTTAACACTATAAAATGAGTTTGTTGTTAAAATATAATACCATACACAGGAGGGTGGACCGACAGACTTTTAAAAAAAAATGATTTGTGATGTTATCCCGATTGTAGTCTGTAAAAGATGATCGATTATGCCGACGGGCAAAGAGTGATGACCCTTTATTGATTCAATGAAGTCACATGTAATTATAATTTATTAAATATATTGAAAATAACAAATTAAAGCTGGATGTCCTGCCTTGCTAAATTATACATTGATGTATGCATATATTGATAGCACTTATGACATTGACAAATAAATTAATATCATTAACAATATTGAATGTATTGATAATATATAAACAGAAGTGCATATGAATATATACGATATATTCCATTAGTGATTTGTGAATGATTTTTGCACTGTTATTTTATCGATTTATCAAATATTATATAAGTTATTCATTATATTAGATTGAGCTTATCATATTGATTTTTTAGTCATTTTATTGAAAGCTTTAGTGAGTTTTAAATTACTGCTGAGCTTTTGAGCTCATTATGTGAATTTTTAATGATTTCAGGCCAGTAAATGAGCCATGATCAATTTGAGTAAGGTTGGCATATATCCTCAGATTTTCTTTAGATTTTGTTATGCATTTTTTTTATTCTTTTGTAATTAGGAGCTTGTGATAGATTAGTGATTGTAGAGATCTCCTGATTAATATAAATAATATTTTGTTGAATGAATAACAAAATATTTTGATGTATATGATTTTAATTATTTTCGCTGGTTATTATTTATATTGATGTTTTCTAGAAACTTTTGTATATTCTTAAAACAATAAATAGATAATTCTTCTAAATTTGATTATGGAGCGTTACAATTTACTCTAGGATGTTAAGAATGGATATTTATTACTTGTTTTTTACTCTATTTACTTCAATTGGAAGGAACAAAATAGAATGAAATTTAGAAGGAACATTTACTGCCTTACTTATATCACTAAGAAAATTTTAAAGGCCTCTTGTTTAAAAATTGCTAGATTAAAATGTTTGCAAGATATTTGATCTTTCTTCTCTTAGTGGTGGCTGAGGTGCTTCTTGTGGCCGGAGTGCTTTTTTTGGTTGGGATTAGGGTTGTCAAATCGTGTCGGTGGGTCGTGTTCGGGTCAGACTTGAATTTGAGCCGGCTGTATCTGACCCGACCAACACAAGACCCAAAATAGGTTTCGGGTCAATTCTCTGGACCTGAACCCGACCCGGATCAGGTTCGGGTCAACACGACCCGACACAGAATTTTGAAAATAAATCTCAAAGGCACGGGTTCCAGTCGCTACTTCCAGTTTCGGTCCCGGCGCGGCAGCAGCGGCGCAGCGTCTGCGGCGGCAACAAGAGAGCGTCGAGACTCGCGATTTGCGAAGTGACGCAGAGCCAGAGCCAGACAGTGCCATACTGCCAGTGACGCGATTGAGACTACGACTTGACGTTTCGGGTAACGCGGGTAGCCGGGCTGGCGTACTCGACATGACTTCAGGCAGGGCGGGCAGCAGATGCGAGCAGAGGATTTCCGGGTCATTTTCGGGTTGCCAGGTCAACTCGAACCCAACTCGATTTTTGAAACGAGTTGGTTTGTTGAACATGAATCTGACCTGTTTCACAAACGGGTCGACCCGAACCCGTATTTTTCCTAGTCGAGTCCGGGTTGGGTTTCGGGTCGTGTCAAAAATTGACACCCCTAGTTGGGATGCGCTACAAATTTGATAGTAATATTTTTTTTTTCAAGTGTCGTTTTGACTGGACGATGAGAATTAATTTTTGGTCTGCTTGGCCTCAGCTCCTGGATGCTTTTTACCCCTACTCAGGCAACCAGAAGAATTTGGTTATTTGAAAGTATTTTGCACACAACTCTCCTTGGCCTATTGGTTGAGAGCTTAGTCTTCCAACTAAGAGGTCCAAGATTCGAGTCCATGTGTATGCGTTGTGTGTGAGTTTGCCTTAAATGGCCTAAATGTCCAAAAAAAAAAAAAAGTATTTTTAGGCTTTGGGTGCTTTCGTTGTCGTTTGAGTCCAATTTATTTTAGTTTTTTTTTCCTTTCATTTTCTTATGTTTACAAATTATATTTATTTATTTATTTTTTTGTTAAAATTTTTTGTTGCATAATCTTCTACAATCTTTTTGGCTCTTTCTCAATTGAGTTGTTAACTGATTATTTGACTTCGTGCAATCTTCCTTTTACAGCAATTTAAATGGGTTAGTCTCTCAATTTTATATATATAAAAAAAGTAAAATCACGTTCACACTAATTAGAGTTTATATTTAAAATAATAATTTTTTAAATAAGACAAAAATAAAGCAGACGTACTAATAAATGTGAAAAGAATAATACTGATTAAGACAAAAAAAAGTCCGCATAAAAAGTTTATACGAATCGACGTTCAACCGCTGTCAATTAATTAAAAACAAATATTCTATCCGTTCTTTCGACGCTTGCCGCGGGCCGTTCGAAAGAAATTTTTATTTGGTCGGGTAACAGGTCATAGGACGTAGCTTTACGTTCGGCCGTCAGTAGAATCGCGGCACATATTTTTATTATTTACCGCGCGCCCCGATAATCCGACCCGGAACGGACCCAAGATTGCTCGGTATTGCTAGATATTGGTCGATTTTGCTCGGCAATAACCAATACCGAGCAAATACCTAACAATACCGAGCAAATACCGAGTTGTACCGAGTTTTTTCTAGCAATACCGAGCAAATCCCGAGCAAATACCGAGTTGTACGGAGTTGTAGAAAAACTCGGTACAACTCGGTATTTGCTTGGTATTGGTCTTCACAGAGAGGTATTTCTCATTTTTGCAAAGCAATACCTAGCAATACCAAGCAATACCGAGCAAATACGAGCAATACTGAGAAAATCACGAACATAGCATTCCCGGGTTCCGGTCCTGGTCAAATCATTGGGCCGAGCGGTAAAGAATAAGAGCACGTGGCGATATGTTATTGGCGGCGGAACGTAGCTCTACGTCCGATCAGAAGATGTAATAATTGTTCGTTCCAAAGAGCAAACTATTATTTACTGCATTCGTGCTGGTTCTCCGTGTTTCGATTTAGGGTCAAATCTTCTCTAAATTTACGAATACGGAAATTGGGTCGCTTCGGTAAATTTTCAATAGAATAAGCTATTTTATATAAACTAAATGCTCACCATACTTGCTTGGTTATACTGAAAAGACTTACCCAATTCTTCCCTCCCTGCTGCGAGCTCCCACGAGAGCTAGCGGGCGGAGAAAGTTATCTCGAAGCAGAATACGATGAAGAATATTTTTCGGAAGCTTCACATCGGAAGTACCCAAGATCATATCCGATCTGGAGAGATTTCTCCGGCTCCAGCTGTCACATCAGGCGCCGTAGCCAGGTCATGCGCCTCCGATCACCGGACTGCTGTGGTGGAGCCTCCAGCGCTGCCGGTGATGACCCCACCATCGCCGACGGGAGGGGCATCGGCGACAGCGGTGGAGCGGGTTGATTACTATTCAACAGAGGAGGAGTTCCAGATGCAGCTGGCGCTCGCGATTAGCGCTTCTAACTTGGAGTTCAGGGAGGATCCAGACAGCGATCAGATCCGCGCCGCGACACTTTTGAGCTTGGGAAAGCACAGAGACGATCACGGGAGGCAGGAGGAGGAGGCGTCCGAGTCCCTGGCTCGGCGGTACTGGGTGAGTGTTCGTTTTCTTGAGTTCTAATTGTAATGGGAGAATTATAAATGGGTGGTCTGGCGGTTGATTTGGTGGAAGGCACTGTTACTAGATTTGTAGATGTTTGAGGTTTTAGATGGTTACTGGTCAAGCTCTTAATTAGTGCTGGGAGAAATAATTAGGTTTTGTTACTTTGATTGTAACTACGACAGCCACTATACAATAAGCGAATGGAGCAGCCACCTCAACTTATTTCCTCTACACTGTTGGATCAAAACAAACCAAGCAATCTACATTTTACAGATGTAAAAGCATTTTAGCTTCATATGACAAAATTTTATAGATGTCTTCTCTCTCTCTCTCTCTCTCTCTCTCTCTCTCTCTCTTGCTCGTTCTCATACTGTAACACCCCACAATACCCTTTAACAATACAAGAAGTATTACTAACATAGACCTTTTATTTTCTGATCATACATTACTTTTGAACATTATAAAATATCCAACAGTTCAGCTCTCATACATCTAATCAAATGAAAACAACAAATAACTTTAAATTTTAACATAAGATACTTATAAAGCCACTACAGAAATCCAAAGTAACACTTCATTATAAAGTTCACATACCTTAAGCGTAGTCTTACAAACAGACTTAAAACTACTTGAAACATTTAAGTACTTGCAATTAACCATCTCTGATCTTTTCTTTTCCTTTTTCTGTAATAACAACCAGTAAGAAAAATACTGATAAGATATGAGGCTCAGTAAACATTGCAAAAATTAACATTTAAGATACAATCACTGAAATTAATCAAATATTGAAATTATTAAAAAATCATAATTAACTTTAATATTTACTTCTTCTGATTATAACTGAATATCAATTTTAATCTATAAAAGATTTGACTACATTTTCAAAACATTATTCAATGGAGCCCAGATAAACTTGATATTATCGCTATTGAATTATATAGAGGTTCCTTTTTCCTCTTAAGGTGTCCATTTTGTCCCACATGCTATATAGGTATCATAATCTCTGAAGTACCTTTTACCCCACTTATAATGTAATTTCATATATGGGAACCCTTTTGTCTCACCTACATTTGTAAGTTATACATCAATTTTCGCTAAACTTTACTTTTAAATTAAAATTCACTAACTTTTCAGTATTCATAAGTCATACATAAGTTGTTGCATGCTTCATAATCATTTCTGTACTAATTTGTACACAATTAAAATGTATACCATATGCAAGAAAATTGATAAATTTCTAAAATAGTATTAAATAGGAAAATATTTAGATTAACATACAAAACCTTATTTTATACTTACACGATTAAATTATGTATATGGTCATTCATACTTGAAAATTTGAATGAAAAATAATTTCTATACATTAAACAAGTTTAAGAACCTTCCACTTTAATGCGTTCAAAATTAATCTTCATGATTATAATTGAAAGTTGTTATATTTGAATATAAAGGCATTACTTACTTCCTTGACGAGTGTTCCCTTCCAAACCTACACCACATAACCTTCTTCTTTGATACATTAATCCAAAACCTTCTTTCTGCATAAATATACGAATAAGCTTATAATATAATTGATATAGTTACTTTAAGAACTATTATCAAATTTATAAAAACCTGAAAGACAATTATAACATTATCATACAACAATTTGCTTACCTCTTTCGTCTTCCCTCAACTTGTTTATTATTCAGAAACATGCCATGACATTACCAGATGGAGTTTGCTTTTATGGCATTATAGATTTCTGCCTAGCGGCAACACCCAATCACCTACAATGGATCAGTCGGCCAAATCTCAGCCTGGCAACAAAATATCCACAGTGCAAATCAATGATCCTCCCATCCCCTCACTCAGATTCTTTATATCCAAGACCAAAACCATTATTCCTACCCAACTATCAAAACGAAAACTATCTAATGGTTTTACTGGATTCTTGGAAAGAATTGCCGACTCCCTGTGCTATCTTGTCATTGAAACCAATGGGCAGTCTCGACCTAACCCACCTAGAACCAATGACTTCTCATATTCCAAAACCTCACCGCTTCCATGCGCTCCAACCTAGTAGTAGCTGTCCTTATGTTATCCAGCTTGAATGCTATCAATACATTTGAAATGCGGGTAAATGGCAAACGGTGCTTACAATCCTTCAGCCATTCTCGTCTCATCCAACTGAAAAACGAATTCCACAAAATCTCTATAAAAAACCTCTCTATGATCCAAAATCTTAGTAAAATCAAATAACTGATTGACGACTTAGCAATTGTTGGATCCATAGTGGATAGCAAAGACATCTACTATAAATCCTCAATGGTCTCCCAACCCAATATCAAGCATTCAAAACCTCCATCCGGACCAAGCTCACACCCATTAACGTTGAGGATCTCTACTTCTTCTTCATTAATGAGGAGATCAATTTGGCAACATAGTCAACCAAAGAACAAGTCTCTCATGATACACATAGGGCTCTTTTTATCTCTAGAGGCCACAACTACCACGGTCGTAGCTGCAGCTCCAACCAAAGCCTACGCATCATAGGTCCCACTTTGGGTGATTGAGGAGGATGAATTGCCAATCCAATCTCTTGCCAAATTTGTGGCAAACATGGTCACACCGCCCTCACATGCGGTCACCGTCTGACATTATGACCCCCAAAACTCTCGGCAATAGCCTAAAGCTTTGTTTTCCACTTCACCCTACACCTTACCTCAACAACATCATCTACACTAATCCACTCTCTTTCAAGGCTTAAACCAAGTCAAGGTAGGCAAGGGTGGTTCATTTCCTATCGCTCACATCAGTAAATATTTGTTACCTACACCACATTGTAAGCTTTCACTCTTAAATATTTTATCCACGTACCTCATCTAGCTCATAATATTCTCTTTATATCCAATCTAACCACTAACAATAATGTTTGCATTTCTTTTGGTGCATTTTGGTTCCATTAAGGACATGAAGTGCAACTGTGTACTCTGAGGGCTATGCTGTAACTACCTCTATCCTATTCAACTATCTCCATCGCAATCTGCTTATCTAGTTCTAATAACAACTACTTATCCCTCACTGCTTTGGCATCAACATCTCCTACATTCTCACCATCAAGTTTTGACAACCATCTCCAAGCAAAATAGCAATGTCAACATTCCTACTACTTTCTCTCATTGCATTTCTTGTAATGCCTCCAAATATCATAAATTACCTTCTATAAAATCTAGCAATCACAATTACAAACCGTTGGAACTAATCCACTCAAATGTATAGTTCCTTCTACAGCCTCATCGGTTCAAGGTTTTAACTTTTAAATATTACACTTTATTTATTTGCAACTTCTCTTGCTATGTTTAGACATTTTCAATGTTCACAAAATTTGAAGTCACCTCTCACTTCATTAAATTTAAAACTCTACTAAAAAATCAACTCCTATACAAAAAAAAGCCTTCTCATTGATGGAGGAAAGTAACATCTCAATAATTACATTCAAACCCATGATATAATTCATCAAACTAGTTAACTACACCCCAGAGCAAAATGGCCTCGTCGAATGCAAACATAGTAATATTCTTGAAACTACTAAAACCCCCTTCACGTTGCCCATCTCCCTTACCACCTTTGTATTGACACTCTACTTCAGTTTATCTTATAAATCACATGCCCTTCACTAATAGAAAGCGCAAATCCCCATACCACCTTTTGTTCAAGCAAAAGACAAACTACTTCCATCTATGCACTTTTGGATGCATCTGTTTCACTTGTCTCTCCCCCCTCCCCCTCATGTCGCCATAAATTGGCTCCTAGATCTAATAACATTTATGTCTTCCTTGGATGTTCTTAAACTCACTAAGGATACAAATGTCTCAACCATACAACTGGTCAAGTCACTATCTTTTGGCACATCAATTTTGATGAATTGTCCTTAACCTATCAAATCCCTATCTCTTAAACACTTCCCACTCCTCTCACCTCCAATCCTCATCTTCTAACATGAACATTTCAATACACCCAACTTTCCAACAACCCACACTACATTTAGCATTCACCTCATAACTCTCCAATTTTCCCTCCCATTCACAGACTATCCAACATTCCTTTAACAACGTAGTCTTCCCCCGCCTCCTCTTCATCTAACCGGAAGTAAAATCGAAGTAAAATCTCCCAATCCCACTGGCCACCACATGCTGACCATATTCAAATTTGGTTCTCTTAATTCATGTCAAATCCTAAATCTCTTACACTACACAACCATTCCAAAAAACCCATCCTTCTTCAAAGAAAGCATGGAGATGAGCTATGTCGGAGTAGTTTCTTTCCTTTCCACAACTAGGTACTTGTCAACTAGTGCCACCTCCCCCTCACCAAACAATCCTAGGCAGTAGATGGATTTGCTGGAGTCCAAGGTTTAAAATTGCGTAAATAAGCCTCGAGGCGGTTTTCGTCCGTGAGGCGAGGCGTAAGCCTCACGGACACAGAATTGCGTAAATGAAAAATTAAGGGTTTTAGCAGGAAAATAATAGCAATATTGTATCTTACAATAAAAACATCTAAATGGTATATGAAAAATAGTGGAAAGTAAGAAAGTAAATGCAATAAAATCATGTCCCAAAGTACAAAATCACAAAATATTACTTTAACTATATCAATTACATCTAAATGCGCTGCCCCCTGGCGGGGTTCGACCTGACCGGTCAGGTCGAGGGGTCAAGGGGCAGCGCCCCTACGGGGGTTTCCGGGGCGCTGCCCCCGGAACAAAATTATATTATAAGAATAATTTTGAATTTTATTTGTTGTATATGCTCAATACCGAGCGTACCGAGCATGTACAGCTCAGTACCGAGCATGTACCGCTCAGTACCGAGCATGTACCGCTCAGTACCGAGCGGTACTGGTTCGGTACCGAGCATGTACCTAGTAGTACCAAGCATGTACAGCTCAGTACTGAGCATGTACAGCTCAGTACCGAGCATGTACAACTCAGTACCGAGCATGTACCGCTCAATACCGAGCATGTACCGCTCAGTACCGAGCGGTAATGGTTCGGTACCGATCATGTACTGAGCGGTATCGAGCATGTACCGAGCGGTACCGAGCATGTTTAAGTAGGTGGGACCATTTGGATGAGGCGTTCGCCTCACCCATAATTGCGCAATTGCGCAATTGAGGCGCGCCTCACAAAGGGTGAGGCGTACGCCTCAATCATTGTCCAAATTGAGTGCGCCTCAAGGCGCTTTTGGACAGAATTGCGCAAAGGTGCGCCTCAAGGCGCGCCTCTTATTGCGCAATTTTAAACAGAGTGCTGGACAAAGCATAATGCTGATGGCTCAATTGTTTGATATGAAGTCCGACTAGTTGCTCAAGGCCATCGACAAGAACCCAACCTAGACTACAAAGAAATGTTTAGTCTTGTTGCCAAAATACCTTTGATATATCATCAACAAATTATCTTGATCGGACACTAATCTCGAGGCAAAATCAAGTTGGAAACTCCAAAAATTAAATATGGGATCATTTGAACTCCGATTTCAGCAAACTTATAGTCGAACTGATCGTCTCGAAAATATGAACCCAACGACATCAAATTCAACTCAATCCGAGCCCAAATGAGTCCAAATCAAGGACTCGAAGCGCTGTTGGAAGGTTTAAACCACAAATTGGATTACCAAACAGTTTCCAAACATGACATGCTTATATTCGAATCGAGCGGCTCGACGAAATGAATCCAACGAGCCCAACATCGCCGAATTCCGATATCATTAAGACCTTCAAATATCTGACGAGCGGTCCACGATCAAGGGATTCAATATGGGCCGTCCATTCGAACCACTCCACATTTGCCCTTGATCCTCCTATTTACGGATCATGCCACTCTAAAAAAACTATAAATAGTCCCCCCATTTCTCTTGAGAGGGTAACCCAAGCAAGAAGAAGCAAGAGAAGCAAGAAGAGGAGAAGAAAAGAAGAATAGGAGGGAAGAAACTCCTCCTCGACCACCACCGGAATTCTGCCCGACCTCCAAGTGACATCGGAATTTCGCCCGACCTCCAAGTGACGCCCGAGTTTCACCTGAACTCCAAGTGACGCAGGAGTTTTGTCTGACATGACGCTGAAGTTCCACCCGAACTCCAAGTGACGCCGGATTTCTGTCCAACCTTCAATTGATGCTGAAGTTCCTCCCGAACTGCAAGTGTCTCCAGAATTTCGCCCGACTTCCAAGTGACGTCGGAAATCCGCTTGGCCTCCAAGTGACGCTAGAATTCTACCTGACCTCCAAGTGACGCCGGAGTTTCACTCGATCTCCAAGTGATGTCAGAGTTCTGCCCGAATACCATCTAACGTCAGAGTTCTCCTCGGTCGCCAACTGACATCGGATTTTTACCTAACACTGGACCTCCGCTCGTCGCCAAGTTTCTATCCGATGCCAGACTTCTGCCTATTGTCATACTTTCGCCGGACATCTAGCCGATGCTTGGATTTCTGTCAATTGCTGGATTTCTACCTGACGCCATCTTTCTAACCTCCGTCGCCCGTCTACTACGATCTTTCTTACTTTAGTCGCCCACCGACACAGTCCTTCCGATCTACGTTGCCCGCCGACTATGATCCTTCTGACTTACGTCGCCCACCGACTGCAGTCCTTCCGACCTCCATTGCCCGCCAACTATTGTCCTTCTGACTTACGTCGCCCATCAACTACGGTCATTCCGACCAAACGAACATGTCAACAGTGATTCTTTATATTCACATTATGTAATGTACTCAGTAAGATGTACATGAAGCTAAGGCCTTCCCACAAGGAAGGGCCTCATTTGTAATCAACTGCAATAATAGTGGATTCATTCAAATTGGGCTAGGCCCCGTGGTTTTTTCCCCTTTTCAAGGGTTTTCTATGTAAAAATCTTTGTGTCTCATAATTGCTACATACTCTATTTATCTGTATGCGTACCAGATTTTTGTGCAAAGTTAAGACGTTAAACTTTATATTTCTCTACTGCCGCGAATACTCCAGGACGCAACAACCTTCAATCCGCATCTTCCTCACAGTGGCTCTCAACCAACATTGGCCAATACACCAACTCGAAGTCTCTAACATATTCTTACACAACAAGTGCAGTGAAAGAGCCTACATGACATAACCAAAAGTCTTTTAAGATCCCCAACATCCCAACCCTCATTTGTTTAATGCATTTGGTTTGTCCTTTTTAATGATGGAATTAACGTAGAATTGAACTATACCACTAACTTAGCTAACGCAGGAAATTTTTGAACTGTGTTGCTGTTGTTGCAGTTGGATTGAATTAGAGGATTGGGTTCTCTTTTGATATTAGTAATTTCTTTGTCAAATTATATTTTATAATGTTTATTAGCCATACAAATGAGGTTCTCGTTTAATTTTCATATTTATGCAGAGGTGCGGCTCATATGGTTATATGTTCATTGGGTTTCTGGTTTTGAGTTGTTGTCACGTAAAATTTAACATTCATTATATGGTAAAATTTAGTGGGAGCTGAGTATATTCCATTCAAAAAATCAAAAGGGACATTCAAGCATAAGTTCTCTTAGTGTAATCTTTTTTGAACATAAATCTCAACTTTATTTATTTCCTCTTAAATTATTCTCTTTTTTGTAGTGTTAAATGTCTGTCTCATCTAATTTCAAACAAAATCTGCTCTCTTTTCAAAATTTTAATTCAGTAGTGTTTTGAACTCGATTTAAAATTTTAGGACTCATTTCATGAATATAATTTGCTAATTCAGAATATAAATAAACCTCTATTTGTTCTTTCTATTTTGACATTCTGAAAGCTACACTGATTTTGATGCCATCCTCATGTTCAGGACTACAATGTGCTAGATTATGATGAGAAAGTCGTGGATGGCTTCTATGATATATTCGGGCTTTCCACTAATTTGAACCATGGGAAGATGCCATCTCTTCATGATCTCCAAACGAGTATTGGGGATCTTGGTTTTGAAGTTATTATTATAAATCGTGCTGTTGATACTGCTTTGGTTGAGTTGGAGCAAGTTGCTCATTGCATTGCTTTGGGCGTACCTGCTACTGAGGTTATGCTTTTGGTGCAAAGAATTTCTGAGCTCGTTTCCCAGAACATGGGTGGGCCTGTAAGGGATGCAAACGACATATTAGCTCGTTGGATTGAAAAAAGTTCAGAGTTACGAACCTCACTCCAGACAAGCTTATTGCCCATTGGCTTCATAAATGTAGGTCTCTCTCGCCATCGTGCCCTTCTTTTCAAGGTTTGTCTTTCTAACCTAGTTATCCTAATGTCTGATGTTTTTGCTGCATTTGATATTCAGTGCAAATTTTTTGTTGCATGTTAGAAAATTGACATTGGCAATGGCATGGATTTGCCATTGATAGCTACGGCAAGCAATCTGCATTACTATGCACATAACAGATTATAACTGATAAGAATAAAGGCTTCATTGATATAAGATACAATATTTATGCCAATCTCTATATCATACTGATTTATATTTTTTTTTTTTACATTTTTGAGGAGGATAACTATTGTCGTGCTGTGGGAAGGCCTATATAGAAGGTCACAGGAATAAGTGCAACGTTTTTTTATTGTAAAAACTCCTTGTGTGTTTTATTCTTTTGTAGCAACACTTTAAATCAATGCTTGCTATGATGCATTGACACATATACAATATGGACATGAGATATTCATATTATTAAAAATATATGACACAAACACATATTGGATATAATTTTACTATGCAAATATCTTAAAATCAAAAACCATGATGGGTAATTACACAAATTAAATAAACATAAAATGCATACAATCTAATTCATAGAGTGATAAAATTTTTGATGCAAAAGGTCATAATAAATTTAATTAAAAAAGAGAACCTAAAAAAAAATAAATTTTAATGGCATATTTCACTTTTCTCTTTCAAAACTAAAAGCCTCTTATTTGTTTTTGACTCTTTCTTAGTTCCTTCATTTTCATTATTGATATTTCACTTAACCCATAATACGCATGTCAAATATATATTTTTATTTATTCATTATTTTCTAATCAGGCACATAGACGATGTATTTGACATGTGTTAGACATGTGTCGTATTCTGCATATGAAAAGAAATTGCTTGATGATACGCATGAGGACTTATGATAAATTACTCAAAAAGTGTAGAGTTGTATTTTTAGTAAATTGATACACCTATATGAAACTAATGTAAACTTGAGGAAACTAAAGGCGGCATTTTGCAAGCAAAACATCTGATTCAAACTTGCTGCACTTAGATGTCATTTAAATTTGAATTTATCTTATGCTGTGAGATGACCTGCTAATACTAGTTTCCAGAACCATGAAATGCACTATGCTTGAATTCCGGATTATTGAAACTAGAAAATTGTATCTAGTTGTTTTTTTGTAATTACAAATTTCTCAGATCCTTTTACAGCCCCATGTAAAATAAATGACCAATTGTATTTACCTTAAGTAGCCTATAACGTAGTGATAGGTGCATTGTTGAATTCTATTTAGTTAGGAACATGGATACTTGTGATACATCATGATGTAACTGAAATAATTGCATTTGAAGGATATAAAGCTTATTATTTTTTATGCTTTCAGTGACGATGCCATGCTACTATATGCCTTGAACAAATGTTGTTGATATGTGCCATTATTCATCTTCAACTCCTCAAAATGCAGGTTCTTGCTGATAATATTGGCATTCCTTGCAAGCTAGTCAAAGGAAGTCATTACACAGGGGTTGATGAAGATGCTGTCAACATAATAAAGTATGGTGATAACAGGTAAGTGCTCATATGAGTAATAGTTTCTCTTGTATGCTGTCTTCATTTGTGTTTCTTTTTGCTAATTACATGTTATTTAATTTTTAGTTGCGTTTTTATTAAGTTATATATTCCGCACAATTCTCCCAATAATATAAGCAAAAGGGAGTGCCATTTTTTTCCCAGTAAAACAAACTGCAGGATTGCATATTTAAGTGTTTCAAATTGTCATATCTTTATGAATGAACTATGATCTCATATTTAGCGTGCATCATACAATAAGTTCTCAAATGCTGTAATTTTTCACTAGGAAATAAAACCCTAGTTTTATTTGTTGTTTATCGGTCTTATAAGCATTTCATAAACTTTAAACTTCTAGTTTTTAATCTCTTTTATGAGGTTTTAGGTTGGATGATAATCTTTGTTACTTTAAGGAAAATGACTAGGCTATATGGAGCTTAGCAATGTTTTGTGATATTTTGATGATAAAATTTGTGTGTGATGCACTTGAAATCTCTGATATGCTCTTTGTCTTAAGTTGGAGGGTAATAGTTTTCCTTGTATCTAACCAGTAGAACTGTTATGTACAGCCTTTAGTTGTTAACCAATACGTGAATTAGAGCATTCAAAAGAACTTCAACACTTTTTGCAATTAAGATTCATATGCTATTCCTTTTATATTTCATGCTTGTATGCAAGTTTTGTTTCATTCCTCATGACTATTTGTTGTTTCACACTATGAGGAAAGTCCTCATGGAATTGATATTTATCAATTGGAGGATTTCCTATCAGATTAATGATAAAAGAATCATCAATATGTTAATTAACTAAATTATTGTGAATGGAATAGAAAGATAAAAAAAAAGTTGGCCAAAAGTAAATTGCTAGAATTGGTATTAAAACTTTTGCAAACTAGATTTTACATGTCATTTAGCATTGGATGAGAATGGAGTATTCATCAAGCTACCTCAATGAGATAAGGCTAATGATGATGGCATGACAATGCATTCATGTCTGCTCCATGTTGGATTTTGCACACTTGGTGTTGATGAGCATGGCTAGAAGAAGGGAATTGTAAGACATTTCTCCAAATGTTCAACTCAATACTAGTTAAGTGAGCTTTCATATTGACATGCTGTTAGTTGCTAGCCATGGTATGTGGTTAAAATGTTATATTTTTTTTGAAGGTGAAATTCTCGTATTTGATTACATTTATGTTTGCCTATGATGCGCTAATACATACATGATACGAATGATTGAAAATATAGGACACAAATATATATTGAAATTACATTAATATAATACACACTAAAAGTATGTTATAGAAATTGCAAAATTAATTAAACATGAAATATATATATAAAATCCGATTTATGTACTGATAAAAATTTTCTTTTGTAAAATAATAAAAAATAAATATATATTATAAGAAAAGGCAATCTAAATAAATTAATTGTTGAGGTTGCCTTATTCAAAATTAGAACTCTTATTAGTTTTATACTCTTTCATTGTCACTGTATTTTGTCATCGTTATATCACTTAACCCAAAACTTACATATCATTTATTTAAATATTATTTTTTTATTCTAACTAGCTGGGATGCCTAATATATGTCAGACACGTGTTGCGTTTTGCATGTGTCAAATACAATATACTTTGATGTTATAAAGTATTGGCGCATCACAGTGATAGGAAACACTTGTAGATCTCAAGTATTTCCTATCAATCTTCGAAAAATAGCGAGAATCCTTCACAAAATCCACACAAAACAGTAGATAATTTGTATTTTTTTGATGAAATGAACACGGAAAATAGCAAGATACACTTGATCCTCAATTTGAGAGGAGGATCGATCTCTCCCAAATCTCTAGACGCCGCTAGAGCCCAAAGAAAACCTAAATCTAAGAGATATTAAATTTCAACCAAATTCAAGATGCCCTAACCCTAGGAAAACAAAATATTTAATGCATACAAATCAAAAGGAATTCCCTAAACAGTCCCTACATTCAATTTCCCTCCTAATCTTCCTCAAAATTCCTTCTTAAAATGCTCCCGCAATGCTAGCGGCTCGCGCGGCCTTCGCCCAGGCAGAAAAATTTCAGTGTTTCGCCCTTAAGCCAGTCCCGCCTGGACCGGCTGGTCCAGTCCAGTGGACCGGTCTAACAATACTCTCCTCTCAAAGATCCATCTTGTCCGCAAGGTGGAAAGCAGTGCTTTGAAAACCGGACCGGACCGGCCTACTGAACCGTGAACCGATCCGCCGGTCGGTCCGGAATTTTGTAAAAACTGCTTCAGCCACAAACCGGATTGAACTGGCGGTTCAACCGGTTAACCGGCGAACCGGTGCCGGTTTTCAAAAACCGGTTTGGCTAATATTTTTTTAAATAAAATATTTAATATATTTATTATTAAATATTTGACTTAACAAATAAATTTAAAATTTATATATTTTAATTAAACAAGAATAAAAAATATTTTATGACATGGCACATGGCCCATCATATCATTGCCTTTTCCTAAAGGAGCCAAAAAAGCTTATATAGACAAAAACAATGCTAACATATATTGTCTAGGTGATGTGAGATTAAAATCTAAAAAAAAGTCCTCACTTCTCAAGTTCACTATACATACACTATAAATATAATTATATATATATATATATATATTTATATAATTAAAATTTAATAATACAAATAATATTTAATATTTTTGTATTATTGTTTTCATTTTATTTAATTATCTAATATATATATTTTAAAATTTTTATCTTTATTTTAATATTAAATAATATAACATGAAAAATATAGATATAATCTTATAATGAAAATTTTGTATACTTTTCATAAGTATAAAGTATATCTAAACATATAAAATAAATTAGAAATTATTTATATTAAATTTAAAACATATATATGTGGACTAATCTTATTTTAAATATGAATTATATTATTTATAAAATAACCTCCAACTTATTTTTAATTTAGATATTTGATTTGTATGATTGGATGAATTTGTGTTTAAGTTTAAGGTTAGATCATCATATTACTATATTAATTTCATTATTTATTACATCATCCGGTTCGACCCCGGTCGAACCATTAAACCACTAACCCCTCCTTCCAGTTCATTGACCGGTCCAGTTTTAAAAGCCTTGGTGGAAAGACGACACCCTCCATTCCTTCTTCATTACAAACAGTAAGAACCTGAAGAGTTCGGTCCTTACACCTGAGCCCCGGCGTATACCTCTCGTCACATCTGAAACAAAGCCCCTTTGCCCTCTTCTCCTGCAATTCTATCTCGGTGAGCTTCTTGACGTTGTCCCCACTCCCTCCTACTGGCTTCTCCATGGTGGTCTCATTAATGTTGCCTGATGTAGGCCCCTTGGGTGCTAAAAGAGCGGTCGTAGTCTTGTAAGAGCCTCTTGGGCTGCTGCTCCTGGCTCCCTTCTTCAGATTCTTCTGATTTTCTACCAACTGTGCCAACTTCATTGCCTCCTCCAAGTCACTAGGCATCAGAACTTTCACCGCCGCTTGGATCTCTGCTTTCAACCCCTTCATGAAGTTCCCCTCCAATATGATATCTGATAATCGCTCCACCCTACTAGCCAGGTGCTCGAACCGCTCACGGTAGTCTGCTACTGACCCCTCCTACACCAGAGCAAAGAACTGCCCATAAAAATCTCCTCCCCGGTCGGTTTGGAAACGTTCTATTATGCGGTCTTTGAATTCCCTCCAGTTCCTGATAGGCCTCTTTTGATCTCTCCACTGATACCACGACAGGGCTTTTCCTTCCAAGCACAATCCGGCTTCGGTTAGCTTCTCCTTCTCCGTCAGCCCATTGACGGCGAAGTATCGCTCCACCTTGTAAATCCACCCAATGCATCTTCTCCTTCGAATATGGGCATCTTTAACTTCCTCACCTTCTGGTCGCCCCCATTTCCCCGGATTCTTCCATAGTTTCCTATCTCCCAAATGCTAGGTGCACCCCATGTTTCCCGATCTTCCCTTGTTCTACCATAGCCCAAACCCCCTTCGAAATCCCCCCTTTTGTCTTCAAAATCAGCAACTCGACGACCATAGTATCCCTCTTGGCGTTCCCCATATCCACCCCCTCTTTCTTCCATCTGGACCGGCTCCAGATGGGGCCTTCTTCTTCCTCCTTCCATGATTTCCACCTCATCTTCCTCCCTACGAATTTCCGAATTCGTACTTTTTCCTTCCCCTCTTGCCACGGAAGCCGCCGTTTGATTTTGAATTTCTAACATCTTCTTCATCATGTCTCGGAGATCGGCGACTTGTCCTTCCATGGAGGAAATCCTTTCCTCCACTGTCCTTTTGATTTGATTCATCTCCCCTTCAAGCCTTTCCTCCAGAGCATCCATCTTTTTGGCTGCCATCACAATCCGGAGTTTGTAAAAGCACAAATTCTGGATTTGGAGCTTCAAAAACAGCAATTCTCCTTCCTTCTGGGCAATTAATCACCGCTGAAATTTGCCGAAATCAGCCCTCCACCGGTCCCACGACTTGCTCTGATACCAATTTGATAGGAAACACTTGTAGATCTCAAGTATTTCCTATCAGTCTTCGAAAAACAGCGAGAATCCTTCACAAAATCCACACAAAACCACAAAAATAGTAGATAATTTATATTTTTTTGATGAAAGGAACACGAAAAATAGCAAGATACACTTAATCCTCAATTCGAGAGGAGGATCGATCTCTCCCAAATCTCTAGACGTCGCTAGAGCCCAAAGAAAACCTAAATCAAAGAGATCTCAAATTTCAGCCAAATTCAAGATGCCCTAACCCTAGGAAAACAAAGTATTTAATGCATACAAATCAAAAGGAATTCCCTAAATAGTCTCTACATTCAATTTCCCTCCTAATCTTTCTCAAAATTCCTTCCTAAAATGCTCTCGCAATGCTAGCGGCTCGCGCGGCCTCCGCCAAGGCAGAAAAATTTCGGTGTTTCGCCCTTAAGCCGGTCCCGCTAGACCGGCTGGTCCGGTCCCGCTAGACCGGCTGGTCCGGTCCAGTGGACCGGTCTAACACATAGATGCTTACTTTTCTAATGATTTGTATTGTTGGATCTGTCAATATTTATATTTGATAATTACAATTTTAAGAATATATCATTTTTTAACTCGTGTCTTCCTCTTTGGCTGTTTGGCAATAGGGAGTTTTTGGTTGATCTTATGGCTGCCCCTGGCACCCTTATTCCAGCCGATGTGCTTAGTATGAAGGATGCTTCGTTGATTTCCTATAATCCACTGCTGACTCAAAACATACTTAATAGGGCAATAGATAATTCAGGTGATGGTTTTCCAGCTGGTAAAAATAGATATTGTAACTTGGATGGAGATAATAATTTTGATAGAAGGGCAAGCTCTGAAAAATCAGTGTTACTACCATCTGTGCTGGGAGAATCATCAACAAGTACTGCAAGCAATTCAACTGGAAATAAAGAAAGTTTTTATTTACATGGATTTTCAAATCTATTGCTATCTTCTTTTAGTGAAGCTTCAAAGCAGGAAGATTATAAGGTTCATGAATTTGCTTTTATGAATGAAAAGCCTAAAGAACCGAGATCGGAAGATGCCTTGAACTCAAGAAGGCTTTTTGCTGAGCTTAATCCATTCCAGGCTCTTGGGGTTGGCAAACATTCTACAGTATTCGAACTTGATGATAATAAAACTAATGAATATCAGAGATCTAGAGAACCAGTTGCTTTAGGACCTGGAAAGCCACAGCATCAGTCTCCCCTAGTTCGTAAAAATCATTCTCCATGCAATGACGTTTCAAACATGAAATATTTCAACTTTTCCGAGGGAATTCCAGGGAAAAATCTAGAATATAGAGATCTTAATTCATCACGTTATACATCCACCACAACTGGGGTTTCTCAGGCCAACCCTATTTCATGTTCTGGTATCTCATGCTCAGTCAGTTCTAATGATACTTTCAGAACTCCTGATTGCTCGTCTGGAGCTTTTAACTTGGGTTCTGGACAGAATGGTAAACTAGGGATTAGCAGTGTTGAACCTCCAGAGGATAAAGCACTTATCCCAGTTCAATTTAAAAAACAGGGTTTGGCTTTGCATAACAATGTGATTCATGAGGCAAAGGAACGTGACAAAAATATCAATGCTAAGCGTGACAGAAGGTTTTTACATGATAAATTTTTGGACAGAAATATAGCGTCAATGGATACAGTTCCATCAGCACCTAGTGCATATGATAGATTTATTGGTGGTGATAAGGGATTGCAGGATGCAGATCCATCATCATCTTTGTCTCCATCCAGATCAAGCAGGATTGATCCAATGCTTGATGATGTAGCTGAATGGGAAATTCCATGGGAAGATCTTGCAATTGGTGAAAGAATTGGATTAGGTAATTCCAGTAATCCTTTACTAAGTTTTATTATTTGTAAAATGTAGTGAGACAAGTGACATTTTAGACATGCAGGTTTTTTTTGGAACCTCCATTCATATTTTTTAGATATGAGCTCAAGTTCCAAACACTTCAATAATCTATAGAAGTTCATATTTTTTATCAAGTGAAGCAATTCCATTCACAATTTTTTAAACATGTGAGACTGCTTGGTGCCAGAGCCTGTCTAGCGACGGCTCCAATACCAGCCTCTACATGAAACTGCAACAAAAACAATTTCATCTAGTGAAGGAGTTAGCTTGTAACTTTATGCTTATTTTCAAAATTACATTATCTTAAGAAACATGATAGATAACGTTTTCCTTATGAACAGGTTCATATGGAGAAGTCTATCGTGCTGATTGGAATGACAAAGTGAGTATCATTTATAATTCAATTTCTTGTCTGATTATCCTTATAATGCATTGTTTCATGTTTTTTCTTTCTTGGTAGTTCATCATATTGTGAGTAAAAATGGTTTCAGATGAGCAAAGAGAAAAACCATTAATCAGTTTGTTTTTAACCTTTTAGCAATTATATACCTTAACACCCCACAATACCCCTGAGCAATATTGTAAAGTGCCACCAAAATAAATATAATATTTTCATCATTTTTAACATATGATACTTTTCATCACTTAAATATAAATATAAAACATAAAAAAATATTACATTTACTATATAAACAGAAGCATCTAATAAATTCAATTACATTAAATAAATACTTACAGAGCCACTAATACAATCCCAAAATATTACACCACTGAATTATCTACATACCTCATTTGTAGACTTACAAACATAGCTAAACACTATTATATAAAATAAAATAAGTTACAAATTATTCTTCATCGACATTTTTCTTTCATTTTCATGTACTAATAGCCAGTATGAAAAGAACTGGTGAACTATGAGGTTCAATAAGTTATGCAATTTTAATAACAGTAAAAATTGCATAATTATAAAAAATCACTACATTGAAATCATAAATTAAATAAACTTGATATTGTATAAAACAACATAAAATCACATTTGACATTAACATTTACTTCATCTGAAGTCTATACTAAATATCAATTTTAATCTTTTAAAGGTTTGGCTAAACTTTTATAAGAATATTCAATGGAGCCCTTGTAAACCTTGCTTTATCGTCATTGAATTATATAAGATCCATTTTGCCTCTTTAGGGGGTCTCCTTTACCCCATATGTTATGCAGGTATCGTGTATTTGGGGTCTCTTTTGCCTCATTTACAATGTAGTGTTATACGTGAGGATCCTTTTGCCCCACCTGCAATCGTAATTTGTACATCATTTTGTAACCAAACTTTACTAAATTGATATTCACTAAACTTCACATATTCATAGTTCGTACTTGTATTGTTGCATGTTTTCATAATAATCTTTATGTTATCTATTTATGTAAAGAAATTGTGTATGCCATACATAAAGAATGAAACTTCTTTCCAAGATATTTCCAACTAGTAAAATCTTTAAATAAAAATAATAACTTTTATTTGAAACTCTCATGATTCAAATATATAAGAGGTCATTCATACATGAAAATTTGGCTATGAACATCCTTTTAGCAAAATAATTAACTTTAATACATATTTCCTTTTTAATTAATTTAATTATAAATATGCATGTATAAAATTAACAACAATTGCCTTTTAAAATTTAATTTGCATTACTTATTTTTTTGACTAACTGTCTCTTCCAATTTTACACCACACAATTTTTTCCTTTGATATATTCTCTCAAAACCTTCTTTCTACGTATATCTGAATCATCTGATTAATCCTCAATTCGTTCCTTTCCTTCAATTCTTTATTATTCCCCTGTAACTAGAATGTCTTCGCTAAATTCCACTCTCAATTACAGCTGTAGAAATCAGTCGATCTTAGCAATATAATCAAACAATTCTTTGCAAATCTTACTACATTTAATTGCAAGTTTACTTACCTAAATTTGTATTATTATCTGATTTTCCATTTGCATTCAACACTTCCTCTGCCGAATATGGATACTTCCCTTAATACAAACTCATTTCAATTTCAACCAATTTCCATTCATAAAAAAAATATAAAAATTTCTGTTAAAAAATTTACTACCTGCAGCCGAGCCCTTCTTCTTCAACAATTCAACAAATTATTATGCAGAATGCACTCTGCAGACTCCCATAATTCACTGTGCCGAACAGCTACAGGAATTTCTGCGAATTCCTCTACAGTCCCGCAGGCACTGTACCGAACTCCCTTTTTTTTGCACTGTTCCGAACACTCCACAGTGGCTGCTTGCATGAATTCTGAACAAATGTTGGGATAAAGGAGTGGACCCTATGCTATAACTTCTCTATCCTCAAACATCCCAAAGGAAACATCTATTCATAGCATTAATTTCCATAATAACATCGCTTAGAATTTTTGTTAATATTAATTTAACAGTACTTAACCGGTAAGTAAAAATTAAATTATTTTATTGTGAATTATAATAAAAAGTACTAAAAATTTTAAAAGAAATAACGGGTTTAATTTCTATTACTGAAATTTCTGGTTATTACGTTTACTTTGTTTGGTAGACAAGTGCAGCCAGTGTTCAAAAGCATAGATTTTTTATGTCGAGGCTGTGTTAAATGAGATTTGAAATTTGGTCATGCTATTGAAGTCTACCATTTGAAATGAACTACTCTCTGTTGTCTAATTGCTCAAAAAATGCAGTTTTCTCCCTCCTTTCCACACAAAAGGTCTCAACAAAACATGCAATTGAAGTGACTCTTAAAGCCTTTAAACATCTAAATATGGTGTTTAGCATAACATCCTATATATCAGAACCGAAATTATATTTTATACTTTATTTCATAGCTACCTTAGTTATTTTACACCCTTGGAGGGTTGAGTATGACGCGTGCATTCAGTCTTTATATTTTGATGCTTTGTTATAAGGTTTTCTTTGATGATGAAAGTTGTATTTGTTGGTTCACATTGTACAAACTAATCTCAATACCTTACTTGTGACACCCCAAAAAAAAAAAAAAAAAAGAACTCAAGAGTGTTGGGAAAGTAAATTACACAGCGAACCCAAACAGGAAAGAGAAAATGTAGCGAAAAGAAAGAACATCGGGATTTGACATGGAAAAACATGAAATTGGGAAAGAACCACATAGCCACACAACACCAAGAAATTCACTATGAAAATGGGGAGAGAAATGCGTACAGATATCTTTCTCTCTCACTCTGTCTTTGTCTTTCTTCACTCTTGCACCGTTCTTACACACAAACAAAAAGAAACTCACTAAAAATCACCAAGGGACATAACCCTTCAAGAAAAATGAGAAAGAAAATTGCCCAGCTCTACCTCGCTGGGCCGCGACGCCAAGTTTGGAGGGTCTGCAACGCTCAACTCTCTGTCTCTAGTCTACTTGACAACGTCCGAATGCTGCGGTCTGGAGCGTCGCATCGCTCCCTGGTACTGCTGCAACGCCAGGGTTTGGAGTGCCGCAGCGCTATGTCTTCTTTCTGTCTCCAAGTAAACTATATAGCGCCGCAGCGCTAGGGTAAACAACACTGCAACGCTGTACAGTTGTATGGAAAAAAAATTAGTGCAAAGCACTCAAACCTAAGTAGGGGGGCCTCTTGTAACCCCCCGACGAGCTCAACTGTTTGAATTGAGGTCCTTGGTAGCAGTACAACCTAATTGATCAATACAATCAGATTTCACACAACTAACAATCTCCCACTTAGAAATTGATTGTGATCAATCATTCTCCCAATTTGTAGTACCAAACATAGTATGTATAATGTTGCTCCCCTCCACTCTCATCATTCGTGAAGACAAACTGAAGCTACACATAACTTCAATTTATCAACTGCCATCATCTTCATCAACATGTTTACTAGATTTTTAGTCATGTGAATCTTCTCCAAAGATAACTGATCACTTTACAGATGTGATATGATATCAAAATTGAATGTGCTTCATCATGACATGGAATGCAACATTCTTGGTGTTCGAATAAAATAAAATAAAATAAAAAGAAAAAAGAGAAAAAAGGGAAATAATCGCAAGACGTCAGCATATCTTGGAACTGAACACGCACGTCGTCAAGGGAATGACTATTATAAAATAACGAAGAATCGAAAAGGAAACTTACGCTCACCATTCGGACACTCATGTACGAACAACCCACAATACTTCCTCTCTCGATCTCTCTGAATCGAATAGGAGGCTGCCTCTGCATCGAGCTGCGCAACTTAGTCCACATTTCCGATCGGCCCTGTCCTGCGCTCAGACCGCTGCTCCTGAGCTCTCGCACGGCTGAATTCAACAACCACGACTCTCCCCTTTGTGCCCTATACCCCGTCCACAACTGAATTATGACACCCATCTGATCTTCCGACCTCGGTCCCGCAAGCTCTCTCGTGCCCGACTCCTTCCCATCTGATGTTGCCTACACAAACAGGGACCAACCCCTATTCCCGAGCTCCGGCACTGACCCTCTTTGCCTGTTCGTCTTGCTCGAGCAAACCCATGCCAAGCCTCCTTGTTCGTTTGAAATAGTAGGCACGAGGGAAGAGAGGAAGGACAACTATATAATTATAAGCATAATAATTATAATTATAATAATAAAAAAGAAAACAGAAAACGTCGCGGTTGTCAACTGGAGAGTTGAAGACATATACCAGGGTCTATTATTCCCCCTAAGCTCTCGATCGTCGATTTTAATCTGATCGAACTGATTTGAAAGGGCAAGTGCCCTCCCAATCTCTCCGCATTGGGAGGGGGCGTCGAAAGGTTACTGAAATTCCAAGGGAACACTGAATTGCAAAATTCTTTTAACTGTTACTGCAATTGCAAATTGGAGCATTGAAAGACCAATATCAGAGTTGATTCATCTCCTTAAGCCCTTGGCTGTTGAATTCTATCTAGCTGGGCGGATTAAAAAGGGCAAGTGCCTCCCGATCTCCCCTCATGGGGAGGGGACACTGAGAGTTTGCCGAAGCTATGACAGGAGATTGCCGAATATTCTTTGAAGAGTATTTGGATAAATTTAATAATCAAAATGATCAATTCAATTAATTTAAATAACCAATTTAATAAAATTCATTAAATTTAACATATAATTAATTAATTGAGAAATCTAATTAATTTAATTAATTAAAAATAAAGTGAAATCCTTTAATTAATTTAATAATTGATTTAAAACAAACCTAATTAAATAACTAAATTTAAAATAAAGTTAAAATTCAATTAATTGAACCAATAAATTAATTTTAAAAATAAAATTTAAACTTAATTAATTAAAAAACAACAATTAATTATTTTTTTAAAACTAAATCTTCTAATTAAATAATTAATTGATTAATCAATTAATTAATAAAATAGTTAATTAAAAAATCAAATTTAAAAAATTTAAATTAATTAAATTAATTGAACAATAAATTTAAAATTCAATTAATTCAAAACAAAACAAAATGAATGAAATTAAAAAGTTTGTTAATGAAATTAAATTAATGGAGTAATTTTAAGATATACTTAAAATTTAAAATTTCAATTGATGAGCTGAGTAGTTAATTTTAAATTAAAATTTAATTTAATTTCATTTAATTAATAAACTAATTAATTAAAGCAAATTAATTCAAAATTTAATAAATTGTATTAAAAATATAATATTGTTCACTCTATACAAACCTAAGTACAACACACACCGACTGAAGTCCAAACTTTTTAAACTAAAGCACCAAACTCAAAATAAAGAAAACTCCAAAACTCTAAGCAAATCTCTCCAAAGCCAGCTCCAGCTTCTTACAAGCTCTTGCTCCTGGCAAACTCAGCTCCTGAGAAACTCCAACTCCTGCAACTGCCAGACCTGTACACCTGCAAACAAGTAAACAAAAGTCAGAGCAGGGTGAAAAACAAAACTAGCACTGAAAGAAGAAAACTAGTGCTGAAAAAAAGAGAAAAACTAGTACTGAAACAAAACTAGTAAGAAGAGCCAATATTGTAAGTAAAGTTGCTACTGTAGGCAAAGCCAACATTGAAACAAAACAATAGTGCTGGTTTCGAGGAAGTGAAGTGTGCAAAAATACATAATTGCTACCATAACCCCACTAAGCTAAGCCCTATAGGTCACTGCTAATAGAAGTAGTAAATCTTACTGATAACCATTTCACTAAGTAAATCTACTAAGTGAAGCACTGAACACCTAAAATTAAAGCCAGACAACTTTTAATAGAGGTCGTATGTCCGACTTCAGTTAATGCATTAGGAGAAGTTTCTAGGTAAAAGTAACCTACCCCTAAATCCCATATACAATCAATTTCTAAGTGAAGCAGTAAGACCCACATACTAGAAAAACTTCAAAATGAACAACCATAAACCTAAACCAACAAGATACTTCCAAGGGAAGCCATAAAACTTGTTGTACGAGCAACTCTCAAGCAGAGTCATAATTCCCAACCCAAACAAAAAATGTCGTAACCTATGTTGCACCGATACGGATACAACGACATGGATACGGATACGAGACACGGCAATTCTTAAAAATACAGGATACGAATACGGCGCGGATACGACATTATGATATATAAATCATACATTAAAAATAACAAATTAATCAAGGCATAATATTTGAAAAGACAAAAAAATGAAAGCAACAATATTTGTAGCATTATATCTTATAATATCAAAATAAAAGTAAGCATTAAATATTTAAATGTCTAGTACAAAAACAAAAACAAAAACAAAAACAAAAACATAAATTGTCTATCAGATGAAGTTTTTAATTAAAAGTAAGAAGGATCGACACAATTAATCCACATGAATTTGAAACATGAAAATTTTTAATAAAAAGTATAGATATGTTGCGCCTATGCCGGGGGTCCAAGGGGGCGCAGCGCCCCCGGAATAAATTTTTATTGTAAGAGTTGCTTTAAAGTTTTCTCTACCTTCTCGGCACTACTTGGTACCATTCAATACCTCTCTGTACCGAGCAGTATCCGAGTTATACCGAGTTCCGGTACCGAGCAGTACTGAGTTCTAGTATCGCTCGGTATCGAGTAGTACCAAGCAGTATCGAGTACCGAGCAGTACTGAGTTCTAGTATCGCTCGGTACCGAGTGGTACCGAACAGTACCGAGCAATACCGAGTACTGAGCAGTACCGAGTACCAAGCGATATGCGTGTCCGATCAAATTTAAATAATATTTTAATTGGACACGGCAAAGCCGTATCCAATACGTATCCATGCCGTATCGGAGGCATATCCGTATTCGACACGTGTCCGATACAACATGCCTCATAAATAGGCGTATCCGTGCAACATAGGTCGTAACATTAAAATTTACTTATATCCACTTTAGTTTACTTGGGATCCCTGAGAGGAAGCAACCCATGACTGCTAATCAGATTCCCTGGACACTACAATCGATGATTGTTAGTGTTGGTAGACTAAAACCTACTATATTCTCGGGATGGTGGAATCTTGATTAGGTCTACCTTCATCTCGCATAAATAAGATTAAAACACTTGCACATCTAAACATTAATTCATCATTAATTGAGATTCTCTTCTATGCGATAGAATGGGTAATTAATTATGAGGGTTTGCGCTTATAGGAAGAAGGACCCATGTCTTAATAAACCCTGTACCATCTTCAAGGAAAATCTGGTTAACTATAATATGCCTTAAGGAGGATGGAATCCTATGATTGCAAAGCGGGATTCATGCCTACGCGCCGTTTTCTCTGAGTGGACATTGGGCTAGATGAATAGCGCTCATGTTGTTACTATGCAACTTCTCATTCCTTTACCTTTTGTCAAGTTCTGTTAAGAAATTTTGCAACTGTATCATCTCTTTACTAGTCTCAATAATAGCAATATACTTAGCTTCTGTGGTTGAGAGCACAACAATCTTTTTTTAATTTGGAAACCTAACTCACTGCAGTCTTTTTTAAAGTGAAGATATAACCAGTTGTACTTTTCCTACCATCAAGATCTCTAGCAAGATTATGTTAGGCCGGTTCACCCTGAACCGGCCCAGTCGGACCAAGGGCTGGCTCAAGTTTATAGGAGGCGGAACATGTCCGCCTCCTTTACTCTTGCCTGCCCACATGGTGGGCCCCAACTTGCCTAATGGATTTGAAATTCAAAAGGAGGGGGCAGCTAGGTCTTGGGAGGGAGATTAGATTAGGAAAATGTTTGCATTAAGAGCAAGAGATGTTTAGGGAAGGGGGATGTTTTGATTTGTTCTCAATTAAGGTTTCTTGGTGACTTGGGCTCTAGACTCTCTTGTCTAGAGATTTGGGAGAGACGATCCTTCTCTCGAATTGAGGATCTCTTATATCATGTTTTCCTTATTATTGGGCTTTGATTTTCCTATTGCAATATATTGTTTTGGGCTGTTTTCACCCAAATTTTGCGTTGTCCTCACTGTCTTTCATCAATTGGAGATAGGTTTGCTTGCGAACTCAAGTATTATCCTTAGGGTTACTTGCGAACTCAAGTATTTTCTATCAAATTGGTATTAGTGCAAGCCTTGAGACCGGCGGAGGGTTGTTTTCAGCAAATTCCAGTATCTGTTTTTGGTCCGGAAAAGAGGGAAGTTGTTGTTTTTGGAGACCCAAATTCAAATTTTGTAAATCTACAAACTCCGGATAGTGATGATGGCCAAGAAGGTGGATGCTTTAGAAGAAAGGCTTGAAGGGGAGATGAATCAAATCAAAACAACGGTGGAGGAAAGAATTTCCTCCATGGAAGGAAAAGTAGCCGATCTCTGGGATATGATGAAGAAAATGTTGGAAATTCACAACCAAACGGCGGCTTCCATGGCAAAAGGTGTGGAAGGAAAAAACACGAATTCTAAAATCCGTTGGGAGGATAATGGGGTGGAAATCATGGAATGAGAAAGAAGAAGACCCAATCTAGAGCCTGTCCAGAGGGAAGAAAGAGGATGTGGATATGGGGAACGCTAGGAGGGATACTATGGCCGCCGAGGTGCTGATTTCGAAGAAAGAATTGGGAATTTTGAAGGGAGTTTGGGCTACGACAGGGCAATGGAAGACAGAGACGTGGGGAGGGCCTAGCACTTGGGAGAGGGGAAGCTCTGGAAGAATAAGGAGGAATGGTGGCGATCAGAAGGTTAGGAGACTGAAGATGCCCATATTTGAAGGAGAGGATGCATATGGGTGGATTTATAAGGTGGAGAGATATTTGGTCGTCAATGACCTAACGGATAAGGAGAAGCTGACAATGGTAGGCTTGTGCTTGGAAGGGAAGGCTCTATCATGGTATCAGTTGAGAGACCAGAGGAGACCTATCAGGAACTGGAGGGAATTCAAGGACTACATAATAGAACGCTTCCAAATCAACCGGGGAGGAGATTTCTATGAGCAGCTATTTGCTCTGACGTAGGAGGGATCAGTAGCAGACTGTCGGGATTGATTTGAGCATCTAGCCAGTAGGGTGGAGCGATTATCATATATGATATTGGAGAGAAATTTCATAAAGGGGTTGAAGGCCGAGATCCGAGCAACAGTGAAGGTTCTGATACCTCGTGACTTGGGGGAGGCCATGAAGTTGGCATAATTAGTTGAAAATCAGAGAAATATGGAGAGGGGAGTCAGGAGTAATAACACAAGGAGCACTTACAGGATGACGACCACCCATCTAGCACCTAAAGGTCCAATAGGAGGAAGTCTAGAGGCCACCAGGGAGAAGACAGTAGGAGGGAGTGGAGGAAATTTCAAGTGGCTGACAAAGAAAGAAATGTAGGAGAAGAGGGCTAAGGGGTTATGCTTCGGGTGCGATGAGAAGTATACACTAGGGCATCAGTGTAAGGACCGAACTCTTCAGGTTCTCACCGTTTGTGATGACGAGAAAACTGAGGAGGGAGGTGAGGAGGAGATGAAGGATAAGCTGCATTTGGATCTGGCTGATATTTTACTGAACTCGGTGGTAGGATTCACTACGAATCATACTATGTAGGTGAAGGGGGAGATAGAGGACAGGGAGGTGGTGGTGCTAATTGATAGTGGGGCTACTCACAATTTCATTTCCTTTTAGGTCGTCGACCAATTAAGAGTGAGATTAGTGGATATTCATTGTTACAGGGTGATGATGGGTACGGGGAAGGTGGAGAAAGACCAGGGGATCTGCAAAGGAGTGCTATTGACTATCCAGGGGATTCAGTTGAGGGAAGATTTTTTTCCACTTGAGTTAGGGAGTACATATGTTATCCTGGGGATGAAATGACTGTAGACTTTGGGAGACACCATGGTGAATTAGGGAGCACTCACGATGAAGTTGATGGTAGATGGAAGGAAGATGGTGATTAAGGGAGATGCAGGGCTATCCAAATCTATGATTTCTCTTAAAACTATGGTGAGGGATATATAGTTGGCAGGCGGAGGATATTTGGTGGAGCTGCACAGTTTGGAGGGAGCTAGAGTGGAAGAGGGTGGGGACATACCCCTTTCAATACAGCTACTGATATAGTAGTTCCAAGAGGTGTTTCAACCACCTCAGGGATTGTCACCGCAGAGGGAGCAGGAGCATGCAATCATTTTGAAGGAGGGTGTGTCACCCATTAGCATACGACCTTATCGCTACCCTCAGTTTTAGAAAGATGAAATTAAAAATTTGATTAGAGAGATGCTGGAGGCAAGAATCATCAGACCCAGCATCAATCCCTTCTCTAGTGTAGTTCTATTGGTGAATAAGAAAGACAACAACTGATGATTTTGTGTGGACTACAGGGCGCTCAACAAGGAAACTGTACATGACAAGTTTCCTATACCAGTTATTGACGAGCTATTAGATGAATTGAGTGGAATAGTGATATTCAGCAAGATAAATTTGAAATCAGGATACTATCAGATTTGAATGAAGGAAGATGTGCCCAAGACTGCCTTCAAAACTCATGAGGGGTACTATGAGTTCCCGGTGATGCCTTTTGGCCTCACCAATGCTCCAATTATTTTCCTGGCACTTATGAATAAGGTTTTCAAACCTTATCCAGACGATCTGTAATGGTATTCTTCGATGAGATCCTAGTCTACCAAAGGACGGAAGAGGAGCACTGGGATCATTTAAAAAGGGTATTAGAGGTGTTGCAGGAGCACCAATTGAGGGCCAACTTGAAGAAGTGCTGCTTCGTACAAGAGAGTGTAGAGTACTTGGGCCATGTGGTATCAAAAGAAGGGGTGGCGGCAAACCAGTCCAAAATTGAGGCACAATACTGAAATAGCCAGTGCCTAAAAATCTGAAGGAGCTGAGGGGATTCCTAGGACTGACAAGTTACTACAGAAGGTTTGTAAATGAATATAGCACCATAGCATGGCCACTCACTGAGCAGTTGAAGAAGGACAAATTCCTATGGGGGAAGGCAGCCATATCAGCATTTAAGAGCTTGAAGAAGGCTATGACTACGGTACCTGTTCTAGCTTTGCCAGATTTCACTCAGATCTTTATAGTGGAGACAGACGTGTTCGGGTACAGGTTGGGAGCAGTGCTTATGCAGAGTCATAGGCCCATTGTCTATTTCAGCCAGTGTTGATTGCTAAAGCTAGGCTGAAGTTAGTCTATGAGAGAGAGTTAATGACCATTGTTTTGGCCATCCAGAAGTGGCGGCCCTACCTACTTGAGAGGCATTTCATTGTAAGGACAGATCAGCGGAGCTTGAAATACCTATTGGAATAGCGGATGGTGATAGAGGAGCATCAGAGGTGGCTGTCAAAGTTGCTGGGGCATGATTTTGATATTCAGTACAGACTAGGAGTGGAGAACAAAGCGACAAATGCCTTGTCCAGATGTATGGGGGAGCTGCAGACAGTGGCACTATATGTTCCTTTGATGCTTGATTGGGAGGCCATCGGAGAAAAAAGTGCTATGAATGAGGATTTGAGAAAGATCATTCAGATTTACTGAGGGAAGAGGGTAGCCACCCAGGATACTCATTGGAGGGGGGTAGACAGCTATATCATGGGAGGTTTGTGATGCTCCGGACTTCGATCCACATACCAAACTTACTCTAGGAGCTTCATGGGAGCACGGTTAGGGGTCATTCAGGAGTGCAAAATATATATAGGAAGCTAGCTTTGGAGCTTTACTGAAAGGGGATGCATAAAGATGTAGAGGAGATGGTGGCCAGATGTGAGATCAATCAAAGGAACAAATATCTGGCCATGTCACCAGGTGGACTAATACAGCCGTTGGCTCTATCGGGACGAGTATGGGAGGAGAGATTCATGGACTTCATAGATGGGTTTCCCCGTTCAGATGGTTTCACGATGATTTTAGTGGTGGTGGGCAGGTTGAGCAAGTATGCACATTTCACTCCCTTCCGACACCCCTATATAACGGTGACAATGGCTTCAGCTTTTATCAGAGAGGTGCCCAGATTGCATGGAGTATCAGAGGCGATAGTATCAGATAGAGATAATGTGTTCCTCAACCACTTTTGGTGGGAGTTGTTCAGATTACAGGAGACAGTTCTGAAGAGGAGCACATTTACCACTCACAAACGGATGACCAAACGGAATTAGTCAACAGGAGCTTGGAGACTTACATGAGATGCTTTGTGTCGGAGACACCCAAGTTATGGGCTAAGTGGCTATCATAGTCTGAGTATTGGTACACCACATCTTTTCATTCTGCTTCGCAGATGACCCCATTCAAGGTGTTGTATGGATGGGATCCTCCCCACTTGGTTCACTTTGGGAGTAGCAGCACTATAGTTTCTTCAGTAGAGGAGTACTTGGAGGAGAGGGATAGAGTGCTAGAGGAGTTGAAGAGACATTTAATGAGAGCTCAACAAATTATGAAGAAATAAGCTGATGGACATAGGAAGGAAATCCAGTTTGAAGTGGGGGAGAGGGTGTTCTTGAAGCTCCGACCATACAGACAGAAGATAGTCGCCAACAGGAGGAATGAGAAGCTTGCTCCAAGGTACTTTGGACCTTATGAAGTGCTGGAGAAGATCGGATCAATAACATATCGGCTGAAAACTACCACTAACGGCGACTATACATCCAGTTTTTCATTTGTCGAAGTTGAGAAGGGTCATTGATGACTATACAGCCAACTCCGAGTTATCAGCGACACTTACTGAGAATTTAGAGGTGGTCTGGAACCCTTAGAGCTGATGGGGGTTCACTAGAAAGAAGATGAAACTAAGGTTTTGATCAAGTGGAAAAAATCTTCCTGATTACGAGGCCACGTGGGAGTCATACGGAGGGTGAAGCATCAGTTTTCTTGTTTTCACCTTGAGGACAAGGTGATTCTTTGAGAGGGCGGTATTGTTAGGCCGGTTCACCCTGAACCGGCCTAGCCGGCCCAAGGGCTGCTCAAGTTTATAGGAGGCGGAACATGTCCGCCTCCTTTACTCTTGCCCACCCACATGGTGAGCCCCAACTTGCCTGATTGATTTGAAATTCAAAAGGAGGGGGCGGCTAGGTCTTGGGAGGGAGATTAGATTAGGAAAGTGTTTGTATTAAGAGCAAGAGATGTTTTGGGAAGGGGGATATTTTGATTTGTTCTCAATTAGAGTTTCTTGGCGACTTGGGCTCTAGACTCTCTTGTCTAGAGATTTGGGAGAGACAATCCTCCTCTCGAATTGAGGATCTATTGTATCTTGTTTTCCTTATTGTTTGATATTGATTTTCCTACTGCAATATATTGTTTTGGGCTGTTTTCACCTAGATTTCGCATTGTTCTCGCTGTTTTTCATCCATTGGAGATAGGTTTGCTTGCGAACTCAAGTATTACCCTTAGGGTTACTTGCGAACTCAAGTATTTCCTATCAGATCACAATCCCTGCATCTTCGAAGCAAAGAGTTAGATTGCTGATATAAACACGGAAGATCACCAAACACCAATAGATAATTTTTTTCAAAAATTCTGTTCGCATTCTTTCACAGTTTTGTCATCTCCCTTCCACCTGCAAAACAAGAAAAAGGAAGCCAACAGTAACCAAACCCACAACAATTGGAAATAATGCAATAAATTTATTTCCTTCTTGTTGTCCAAAAAAAAAAAGGAATGCGTTCTTCCTTTGGAATCCTGCAGAAACTAGCTAACCTGGTTGCTTTCTAGACCCATTGCCGGTACCTAACAATAGGAAATGCTTGCTTCAGATTTCAGCAACTCCTAGAATAGGAAAACCAGACTATGCTGGACCACTAGAGACAATATTGTGGTTGGGTGATTGATCATGGCAAAATTCTGGACTCCGCTAGGATCTTCTTCCCTCTTTCCTTCTCTAGAGTTAGGGGAATCCACCTCCAAAGCAGATAAATCCTTCCCAAACAAATATATAACTTGAAATAACTTTCCAAAAACCTACTTCTAACATGAGGCTCAGGTATTTATAGAAATGCCTATTAACTCCTATGCCACCTAATTATTACATTACCCATTCTAGGGAAATTTTTAAAGGATTTATGACATGATTATTCGACAAGTTTTATGTTGGCTATTGACTACCTAACGCAACCCTTCACTTTTCTCATCCAGAACTTGGGACCTGTCAATGACAGTGTTAAAACTAGAGAGGGAGTTGAAGGTAAACTTGAATTATGGAGGTTAACCTTAGAGTCTAGATGTTTTCTCTTGAGTAGATTTAAAACTAAATATATGGAGTGTAATTCTAGTAGCAATAGATCTAGTAAGGGGATTGTGACTTTCAACAATCAAGTCATTAATAAGAGTACACGTTTTAGATATTTTGGATCTATTGTTCAGAGTGATGGTGAAATGGATGAGGATTTTATCAGCAAAATTCAAGTTGGAAGGTTGAAGTGGAGGAATGCATCGGGCTTGTTGTGGGATAGAAAAGTCCCCCTCAAACTTAAGGGAAAATTTTATAAGATGGTGGTGAAACCTGTAAGGCTTTATGATGTTGAATGTTGGCTATTAAAAGAGAAGCATAATACTAAGTTAAGTGTTGCAGAGATGAGGGTGCTTAGGTGGATGAGTGGCTTTACCCTTAGAGATAGGATACGAAATGAGCATATACGTGAAAAGGTTGGAGTAGTTCCAGTGGAAGATAAGATTAGAGAGAGTCGCCTTAGATGGTTTGGTCACATTAAGCGGATGCCTTCCAATGACCCGGTTAGGAAAGTTGAGGTATTAGATTTGACTTATGTTAAGAAAGGTAGAGGTAGACTTAAAAAGACTTGATTAGAAAATATTAGAAATGATCTTTCTTTATTAAATTTAAATGAGAATTTGACTTTTAACATAACACTATGACGAAAAAGGATTCATGTAGCCGACCCCACATAGTGGGACAAAGGCTTGATGTTGTTGTTGTTGCACCCCTTCTAGGGAATTAAGAGAAAAAATCCATCTATTTAATTTTTATAAATAGAATTGACCTTCTATCTCTATTTCATAGTAGGTTGATAGTATTGTAATATTAAATGTTTTGGTGTTGACCCTTTCGCGCAAAATTCCTTTATGTTGAAATAAAGTTTTTTTGATCATCTCGATTGACTATGGAGTACTAACAAAAATATATCTTCGACTAAGGGCATCAATTATTCCGTTTTGAACATCTGATTTATATTTCAATTTGTTTTGTAAAGTTGAAAATAATTCAACACGCTTTATATGGTTATATTTGGTAGTAAAAACATCTTGGTATTGTTGAAATAAAGGTTGAACCTTTCCTTGCTATACACTCATCTTCTCAATTTTCTTCCAACTCTACAAGTGAATTCGTGGATGGGGAGTCTTGCACTGGAATGGTTTTCAGACCAATCACCTAAGTTCTTTCCAAGTTCAGTTGGTGAACTTTATAATCAGGTTCCCTTTGTTTACAGTGAAGCTGCAGTGAATTCAAGAAGAGAAATGGATAGATAATCATTTGATAATCATTCAAATAAAGATAATATTTTTTAGGAAGAATACGGACAATGGAGAACCTGGTCAAAATGTATCTTGATTCAAGAACATAATAATTTCCTTCTAAGGGAATTAACTGAGTGGATGCTGTTATATTTTCCAAGTGTTGATGTAACCTCCAACAAAATTTCAATTCTTTCACAAGTGTCATCTCCATTCCACCTGCAAAACAAGAAAGGAGCAGCTAGCAGTGTCAAAAATGCACAACAAGAGGAAATAATACAATCAATTTAATGCCTTGTTGCTGTCCAAATAAAAAACGGAAGACATTCTTTACTTTTCCATTGGAATCCTACAGAAACTAGCTATCCAGGTTACTCTCCAGAACCATTTCCGACACCTAACAGCAAGAAATGATTGCTGTAATTTCCAGCAACTTTTGGAACATCAAAACCAAGCTATTGTTGACCATCGGGGATGATATTGGGGTTGGATGATTGATTGTAGTAAGATCTTGGACTCCACTACAATCTTTTCCTTCTTTCCTTCTCCAAGTTATGGGAATCTACCCCAACACTGGGAAATCCTTCCAAAACCTTGATATAACCTGAAAATTAACTCTCCAAATGTCTCCTTCCTAATATAACGTTTGAGTATTTACAGGTAAATACCTATGAACTCCTAGACCATCTAAATACTAAAGTTCCTCTCCTAATTAAATAAAAGAAAAAAGCTTACTAAGTAATTTTTCTAAACAGAAATGACCCTCATATCTGTAACTATGTTAGATGATGTGATATTTGCATCTTTGAATAGTCTTATGTTAATATATATTTATGTAATTACTCATTTGCGTTACATTATTTGTTGCTTTAAACCTTTTGTACTATTCTTTTTGGATGCATTAAAATCCCTTGTGAATCTTGGATATCTAGTGGACTGTTATTAAATTCATTGAATGCATGTTCCTTCATTTTCTTTTCCCAATTTGTGTTCTTTTCTAGAATATGCACCTAGATATTTCTGAGGCGCCATTTGCATGATTCTACTAATATGTATATTTTTGGTGGACTACAGGAAGTAGCGGTTAAGAAGTTTCTCGATCAAGATTTTTATGGGGATGCCTTAGATGAGTTTCGAAGTGAAGTAGGTGAACTAATATCAGTTGATATAAATGATTGTAGCTTAAAAAATTATTTTATGCAGTTTTTACTATTTTTTTTTAAAATTTTGTTTGCAATGACGCGTTTTGAGAAAATGTTCAAAATGATCCTCTACTCTTTGAGAGGGGCCAAAATGGCCCAATTATTTTAAGGGACCAATTTGGTCCTCAACTCTTAAAAATTACTAAAGTACCCTTTTAAAAATTTTGTTTGCAATGACGGGTTTTCTTGATGTTGTTTATTTATTTTATTAGGTGCGGATAATGCGTAGGTTGCGTCATCCTAATGTTGTTCTTTTTATGGGTGCCGTTACCCGACCTCCTAATCTCTCAATCGTCTCTGAGTTTCTTCCAAGGTAAGATTATTTCTCCTACTGACATCATCATATTGAGATTACTGTAACTGGGTGTAGTTATGTTCCTTGATAATCACTATGCAGCTTTCATCTTGTTGGATGATGATATGCATATTTTGGGTCTGACAGTATATATTTTTTGGGTCCATGTTGAGGAAAATATTTCCATGCATGTTGAGTCATGGACATTTTTTCTCCCTTTAGTCTTCTCAATTGAATTCCAAAATATTCTTTACCAAGTGGTTAAAAAAAAAGGCCAATTTCTTTAATCTTGAAGTTCTTTTTAGTTGCTGCACCTCATTTTTTTTTTCTTTTAGTTTCTAGTTCGTCTTGCAGATTCCTACATGTTGACAGGCTCTGTTTTTATCCTTCGATGAATTTGCTGCAAAGGAAAGCCAAACTCTGCTGAACAGGCTTTTTTCTTTGAATCCTGTTGCAATATATTATAAAAAATATTTCAAAGATTTTGCAGTTGTTTCAAAGTTCTGATAATTTGGTATTTTGTTGATAGCGTACAAATCTTTGTTTTTGTCTTTTTATCTTTATTATTGTTAATTTTATCATTTATTTTTATTATATTCATTGGTCTTGATATCATTTGAATCCTCCATTTCAAGTATTTGTTTTAATAGTTGCTGGCTTTGTTATCCCTTTCCTAATTTAATAATTAGTGCTATTTTTATTCTATTTTTGTCTTAAAATCAAAGTTATACCTGAGACATAAATCTAATATCTGCATTTTTTTTTCCATTCAGAGGAAGCTTGTACAGGATTCTTCATCGTCTTAACTGTCAAATTGATGAGAAGAGGAGGATCAAAATGGCTCTTGATGTTGTATGGATGCTTTTTATTCTTCTCTCTTTCTTGCTCTTACACCCTTACTTAACAAGTATTTGTTTCTCTTATCCTCTTATTTTCCATTTACAGGCAAAAGGAATGAATTGCTTGCATACTAGTGCCCCAACAATTGTTCATCGGGATCTCAAATCACCAAATCTTTTAGTAGACAAGAACTGGACTGTTAAGGTATGGGTGCTCAAGTCAGAAATGTCGATAAAGATTTGTTGTGAACTTTATTTCATGGATTAGCGTTAGTCTAACCTTTTGTTTTGGATATAAGTGTTGTAGAAATAAGGTTGCTCAAGAGGATGAGTGGCTTCACTCTTAGAGATAGAATGTGAAAAAAGTATATATGTGAAAAAGTTAGAGGAACTCCAGTGACAGATAAGATTAGAGAGAATCACTTTACATGATTTGGTCACATAAAATACCAGCCTTCCGATGACCCGGTTAGAAGAGTAGATATATTAAATTTGGCCTATGTTAAAGAAAGGTAGAGTTAGACCTAAAAAAATCTTGATTAAAAAATATTAGAAATGACATTTCTTTAGTAGATTTAAATAAAAATTTGACTATTAATATGACAGTGAATAAAAATGATTCATATAGTCAGCTGCACGTAGTGGGATAAATGCTTGATGTTGTTGTTTTGGCCTTCCCATAAACTAATCCATTGGTTATTTTCTGTTGGTTTTTAATTACGGTGATTCACTTATATGGGAAATAAATTGTCTTTTACTTGTGAACAAGTAAAAAAATTTGGATCATTCTAATATTATATTTGTCAAGATTGGCTTTAGCTTCTAACTGCCTAATCCTAAGATAAATATAGTTATAGTAAATTAATCAATGCATGCATGTTGCTTTTGAATATGAACTAGCCAATACCTTGTGCAAATACTACAACAACAGCAACATGAAGCCTTTATGAAAGCATAAATATCATATAAAAAGTGATTAGAAGGGTTAAATCAATAACTTTTATTGCAAAAGAAAAGTGATGTAAATATAAATAAATGGGTACTTTAAAAATCATTCAACTTTATTATACTTTGTAATTTGGCCATGAGTCAAATGATAACTTATTACCTTTTAATTTATCACTTGTATTTTATGTAACTTAACTTTATCACCGTATTATTGATAATTTTCATGAGCAATTATCAAAATGTCATGAAAATTGAAAATATAATATTTTCTTTTTTTCTTTTTAATATCATCATCCAAATTGTAAAGTAAAATAAGGTTTAAATTTCAAGAACTTAAACCTAGATAAAATCACTTATACACTAGTATAAAATCACATACACTAGTACAAAATCACCTGCCCTAGATACTTTTCCTTGGATTTTTTTGTGCAGAATAATCAAAGCCTCAATAGTGATTGTAGATGTCACATCATCAAGTCTTATTCATCTGGATGACCTTTGGTCAACATCTTGTGTGCAAATCAGTCGAACTTCTTTCGACATAGGAATCTGAAGGTTTTAAAAGTCTTAGCATTCTCCTTTGATTGGAGTCTGAAAATTCAGAGTACAAAGGATGCCACAAAATTGCAAATATTATAGGGAGTACCTGAAATATAAAGAGAAAAGTTCTAGGGAATCATTGACTAATAGTATTCAAGAATTTTTACAGAAAGAAGTACTTTGAAGTAAATTTTAAAAAACTTTATGAGACATTCTCTACCAAATATTTCATCTAATTTCGATGAGTAGATAAATCACAAAGTTTAGAAGTTTAGAAATAAAAAGGGCAGATATTATAGGACTGTTTATGAAATTTTAACCTTATCAAAAAACTATATTTTCGTATGAAAATTCAGGGGAGTCAGAAAAGTTGTTATTTATGTTCATAAAAGATTTCAAAATTTTTAAATAAATGGCTACAACAACAACATCAAGCCTTTATCCCACTACGTGGGGTCAGCTACATGAATCTTTTTTCTCCATTGTGTCCTGTTAAGAGTCAAATTCTCATTTAAATCTAAAAAAGAAAGGTCATTTATGATATTTTCTAATCAAGTCTTTTTAGATCTATCTTTATCTTTCTTAACATAAGCCGAATCTAATATATCTCTTTCTTAATATTTCCTTACCGTGTCATCGGAAGGCCTCCGTTTTATGTGACCAAATCATCTAAAGGAGACTCTCTCTAAAAAGAATGCAATTTCGGCATAGATGGATAGATCACAAAAATTCATTGAAGGAAAAAAGATTGAAATTTCGGCATCATAATATTAAAAAAAATTTGAAAAAAAAAATAATATAATAAAAGTAATTAATATATTCTTTTTGTAGAAACACAGTCATATAGATCATTCAACTCAAAATTTTGAGTATACATACAAAATCAAGTAAGAATTTTTTTGAAAATAAACAAAACAGAGTGATGAATAAAAATACAGGCATTTTTTTGAGGAATACTCCTTGTCGATATCTCAACATTGTTGCATCGAGAAAGATCACTCATAATTGGAACTAGTTGTGGGTAATGATCAACTCTTTTTAGAAAGAAATCACTAGAATTCTGCTAAAGCAAAATGCAAATTTTATGTTTTACTCACAACCTTCGCCTCTTGGTAGAAAAGCACTGGAGACTGCAAGGGGGAATGCAATCCGCCCATACAAGGTAGTGGTTAACCTCTAAGAGATGGAATCATAACCTATAAAAAGAGAATTAGGTGTGAGATTTCCCGTCACCCATGGGCGTGCTTATAGTTTTTTTTTTGGCAAAAGGGAAAAGATGAGTTACATTTTTCTTTGAAAATTCTGAGAAAATTTTGGATTTTCTTGCAATTTTTTTTTTTTTCTGTTAAAACCATATACTTAATGATAAAAATATTTTTAATTTTTTCTTAAAAAAATGGACTATTATTATAGCAGCTCGCACGAGCGTATGGGCCCAACTGCACACGCACCTACGTGCATGCTAATGGTGGTAGCGGATCGACTGGCCAACATGATCCATCCTAGTTCAATTTTTTGGCTCGATTATGCTTATTCTGTCATTTTTTGATGTTTTGATCTCAATTTTGACTTTTTTTGGAACCTGAAGATGCCTCTTAAATAAAATTAATTTGGAGTATTCAAGGCAACATTGTTTAACAATATTTTGCTCCAATTGATGTGTTGACTTCAACATAAGTTGAAATTATAATTTTGGAGAATTTATTTGGTTTGCAGCCCCAAGAGAAGGTCCATGTTGATGTTCAGGGAATGGCCGTGTCTTGTAATTTTTCCAAAATTGTACTTTCTTGCTAATTGATTTTTTCAAATAAATATATATTTTCAATGGTTTTCATCTGAAATTAAGGGGACAAATGATTTATCTCAAAAAAGTTCACTTGATTGACACAAATCTTGATGCGCTATTTGAATTGAAAATATAATTAAATTGAAAATTATTTGAATTTGATTTCGGCAAACTTACAGTCAAACTGAGCATATTGACAAGATGAACCTAACGACATCAAAAGTGATTTGATTCGAGTCTATTTGACCCTAAATCAAGCATTTGAAGTTGAAATTTTTTAGCATTGATTGAAGGATCAAATGATGTCCAAATTTTGCATGCTTATAGTTAAATCGAGTGATTCCATTAGACAAATCTAATAAGCCTAAGTTCACTAAATTCTAAGGTTATTAAGACACTTAAATGTTGTATCAACAATTATGATTTAAGGAGTCAATATGAGCTATCCGATGGAATGTTATGAAAATGTGGTTGAAAATACCAGAATGCTACTCTCAAAATATTATAAATAGGCTTTTATTCTACAAATAGAGAGGACCTAGACTAGATCTTGGAGATCTAAAAAACTTCTACTTGGTGTTTGACATTTGATGACCCTACTATTGTCTGACTACCTTTGTATGTTCGCCATCATCTTATATGACCATCATCATCTGGTTATCATCTTACATCCACTATCATTGTTAGCATTGAATCAATATACAGCTAAAATCCCTTATCGGTGTTTGCTAAAGATGGTAAGGACAAGTTAATCAAATAAAACTCCCACTCCATTTAAAACAAAATTCATATGAGCAACTATGTTCACACCTAACACCTAACCATCTTTACCTAAAAAGACAACTTAAATTGGTCAATTCAAAATTCAGTGACTCGTAAGCTTATATATATATATATATATATATATATATATATATATATATATATATATATATATATATATATATATATATATATATATATATCCAGGCTACTTTTCTTGTCGTCAACTCCTGATTGAATCTCCTGAAAACAGAAGGGCAATATGGTTAACTAAAAATTTGGCTTGCAACTAACCCATGATTGAATTTCCCTAAACAGAAGGGCAAAATGGTCTGACTAAAAAGTTGCCATCCTACTTTATGTTTATAATAAAGATTATTCCTTCATTGGCCATTTGTTGAAAATGGACAACTATCCCTCAGTGAGTTATTAACATTACCAGAAAGCTTTCCGATTCCACTACTTTCATTTCTGTTTTGTTGGTTGTTTTTTTATCCCAATTCTAGCATAATAATTTTTGAAGCATTTGTTAATGAGAGATTAATTAATTGTATGTAGGTGCATGTTTATATCACCGTTACCATATTTGCATAGCAGTGTGAATCAGTATGTGTATTTTTTTACTCATATTTTTGGGGTAACCATGGCGGAATTTTGTGAGATGCGGTTTACTGGGGTCATAGCAACCTTTACCTTTATGCTTTTTCAGATCTCTTTTAAATGGTATTGGTTTTGCATAACAAATAATTAAATGAGAACTTGAAGGTTTTGCTTGAAAATTATTTCGACAACTGTGTTTTTGTTCCTGTTTTTCTACTTCTAGTGCTCTGTTTGTTTGTGGTGGTTTTCTGATCCAATTCGGTGTAGGTTTGTGATTTTGGTCTCTCCCGGCTGAAGCATAATACATTTTTGTCTTCCAAATCTACTGCTGGAACGGTGAGTACCCTTACAAACTGCAAATTCTTTGTTCATTATTATGAATGCTTCCAGTACAGGTAAGCTAGGCGATCATTGTTAAATTTTAATTATCCGCTATGTAATAACAGTTTTTTCTTTTCCTGTCAGCCGGAGTGGATGGCACCAGAGGTCCTACGTAATGAACCATCCAATGAAAAGTACGTTCAGCTTCCTAAATTCTGATTCATGTAGTTGCCTGTTTCTTGCTTGAATACGAAGCACTATTCTGCCTATTTTTTGTTATAAATTATCTATTAATATGCATAAATGTTTTATTTTGTTAAACCTATCCAGATTTGTGAAGTAGATGCTTTTTGATGATTAAGAGCGAAGGGTGGATTTTTTTTTTACGTAGTTAGAAAATTTCAGGTGGATAAGTGGCTTTACTCTTAGAGATAGGATATGAAATGAGCATATACGTGAAAAGATTGGAGTAGCTCCAGTGGAAGATAAGATTAGAGTGAGTCACCTTAGATGGTTTGGTCACATTAAACGGAGGCCTTCGATGACCCGGTTAGGAAAGTTAAGGTATTAGATTTGACTTATTTTAAGAAATGTAAGGTAGGCCTAAAAGACTTGTTAGAAAATATAGAATGATATTTCTTTATTAGATTTAAACAAGAATTTGACTTTTAATAAGACACAATGGAGAAAAAAGGATTCATGAAGCCCACCCCACATAGTGGGACAAAGGCTTGATATTGTTGTTGTTGTTGTTGTTGTAGTAGTAGTAGTAGTTAGAAAATAGCTTCAAGGGTAGTGTTATTTTGTGTGAGTCCATAAACTCTTTAAAAAGTTTAGTAGACGCATAGAGCCTTTTCTTTTAAAATGAGCAAGTAGGAGGTAGTATAAAATACTTAGAAATCAAAATTGCTTGCTGGAAAAATAATCTTTGCAGGTACCAACTTTAATTTGGAAAAGCGTGAAATGTGATGGGCTGTACTAAGGGTTGACAATGCTATATTATTTCATCATTATCATCATTCTTATTCTAATTATTTGGGATTTGCATCATGAATACTCATTTTTTCATTTAGTTTTATTGAGTGATGTTTGTGATACTAAATCTATTAATTACAAATTATTTTGAATAACTATCCATGTATTTTAAGGTTTATCATTTTTTCCTTCTTTTTCCCTTGACATTAATTTTATCAACTTGCCTAACAGATTTATTTTTTATCCTTCATTGAGCATGTCTAGATTATAAGGCCTATTTTTTGTTATCTTTTCTTTAATAAATGTCACTCTATCCTTTTCTCCAAAACACATTCATTAAGTTATCCATGCCAATTTTGCAAAACATTCATTTTATCATTCTCATTTATGCCACATTCAACTTAGATATCAACAAATTTTTTATAGCCCACCATTAGGATCCATACACGATCCTTGCTTAATTGCAGCATTATGAAATTTATATTTAAGTCTCTGTGAAGTTCTCTTATCATACAAAACTCTTGATGCAATTCTCCATTTTAATTATCCATCATTAACTCTTGAAGTTATATATTCATTTATTTTTTATTGAAAAAAGAAACAAAATGGTCCCTTGACTCTTTAGGACTAAAATTGATGTGATACCACATGCAAAAGGAGCTTGTTAAGAAATTTAAGAACGATGGACAATGTAATCTCAATCAATAACTTATTGAAATAACAAGTAAATTCATTAAAGAACCTTAGTCTTTGACTTGCTTAGGCGGAGGAGTACAAGTAGATTAACCAAAACTCATAGGGAACCAAAGATAGTAGCAATACCAAAAGCTATTAACCAACAATCCGCAAATTAATAATGAGAGTTTTCACCTTGGGGATTAATCACTCAACTACACTAGGCTTAGTGGGAGATGATCTTCAACACACTTAACGATGCCAAGAGGAAGGTTGCAACGCCGATGGTCTTGAGCCACGGAAAGGTCGACGGTGGTGGAGAAGACACGGACGGATAGCCGTTGACGTTCCACGAATAGTCCTCGAATTACTCGTCGATGACGTCTACGAGCGTGGGGAGGATGCGATTCAATAGTCCAATGGTGTCGTCGAAATCAAAGCCACATCAAAGACGGCGATTGGTGGATGTCGACTTGACCTCGATCGTCATGCACAAATCCAAAATCCCATTCGGATTCCGTCATGCATGCTTGGCGTCGGAGAATCTTCCACACGAAGAGAGGAAGAACGTGGTGTTGAAAGAGAGTACTTGTCGTTTGATAAGATGGGAGAGGAGGGAGAGGGCGGGGGAATCTCAAGGAGAGAGGGTGGGGGGCCGGCGGGTGCAAGAGGAACAAGGCTTGAAAAAAAAATAATTTAGGTTAGATGTCTTGTATTAGGGAATTAATCAAAATCTGAAGTAATTTCAGTTTCGATTAAGTTGTAGGGAAAATTGACTTGAATTGAATTTCAAATCAAGCAATTAAGACATTTAATGGGGGTTAATGAGGGGAATCCAATGAGGGTGGCCGGCGGCTTATAGGGAGAGGGAGGAGGTTTAAAACTTAACATGAAAATTAATTTCAGTTTTAAGTAATTTAGGAGGGAAAAACTATTTGTATTTGAATTCAAATGAGGCGCCATCAATGCCTTAATGGGGGCATTAATTGTGGATCCACCTAGAGGAGGCCGGCGGCAATACTAGGAGGGAGAAAGGGAAAATCAAATGGTGGAGTTTCCAATTTCGGGTGATGACATGGAGGTAAGTTATGAGGACTCCAATTTAATTTAATTTGAAATTGGAATTTATCAAATTAAACTTTCCTAAATTGGATTTCCAAATTGGAAAGAATTCGAAATTCGAAATTCAAATTTCAAATTTGGAGCATGCGGGAGGGAGGAGTGGACGGTTGGGAGGTTGTCGGCAAAGTGGCCGGCCAAGCCGTGAGGTTGGCCGGTGGTGGACTTCCAAGGGGAGGGGCGGCGGCAATGAGGGTTTTGGGCTGATTTTTTTCTTGTGGTGGAGGGGAAGGAGATAGAGAAAATACGAAGGAGAAGATAGAAAACCTAACCACGAGCCGCGGACTCTTCCAACGACTGGTGGGCCTTGCGATTTGCTCCCCTTGAGCTCTCTCCCTTCTCAAGCTCTAAGCAAGAGAAGAAGTAGAACACACAAATTTTTCATCAATTATTCATTAGCTAATACAAGGAAAAGACCCATATATATAGGTCCAAGCATACAGAAAAAATAAAGACTAAATTGCCCTCAGGGCCCCAACATGACTCAACTCAACATAAGGGTACAAAAGGAATACATAAAATAAAAATGCATAATAACTAAAGATATAAGCTCTGAATCGTGGTCGTCGATCTGCGATGCTTCCGGCGATACACCTATTTGATCCTTGGATCGATGTCCTCATCAAAAATAGTCACCAACTATATTAAAGTATCATTTTGGTCTCTCAAGTTTTTAAAAAGGAATCAAAATAGTCCCATGATGAGACTATTAGATAAATGATTATTTGATTTGTGAAGGAATAAACATAAAATTTATTTGAAATAACGAACATTTACTTTTATTCGAGCTTGTTTATTAGCTTTGCTTGCTTTGCCTTATGGATTCCAAGTTTTAAAGAAGTATTGGAACATTTGGAACTCATCCCAAGTTATAGAAAAAGAAGAGATATAATCATAATTCATTGATATTGCATTTGTATCTAATATTAAAGCACAAAAGCGAATATTAAATTCTTCGATGTACTCAAGATTCTTAGAATAATGAATATACACATGCTATTGGAACACAAATAAGCATAATAAACTTCCCATCTATTCATGATTCTTGAGAAATAACATCACTTACTAATTATTAATGCAAGCATCTTGTATGTCTTTGATAATGAATGATGCATTCAACATATGATTTGTTAAAATATAAGTGGATCATCATATATCACTATTTTTTTATTGCCATTGAAACTAAAAAGAAAATTTGACTAAGACACAAGACATTCTATACTTATCAAATAATTTCATCACTAGATATTAATACTTGCAAATTTTTTCAAAGAACACGTATACACTATTTGTTGACCAAAAATATTGTAAACTTCATGTATATCTCTAATGGCAAGCTATGCATTCAATACAAAATACTAAAATGTAAGAGAGAACATCAAAAACTCCATCTATTTCATGTATATTTCAAGAAACCTTCATAGGCTCATTGATTCCTCCTTTCTTGATCTCAAGAAAAGAGAGATCCCAAATTTCATTTACTCAACCTGATTGAACGGAAAATAAGTATTAGAGAATCCAAAATATCATCTCAACTTCTAAAGAACAATGACTATATATCAAAAATGAAGGAGATATAGCAACAATTTAAATAGGGTTCATTGCCCGATGGGAGGTCCACATTTACATCCAGAAAGTGGTCACTCGTAATTACCCGGAAATCGTAATTTTGCATTGGAACACTTTGAAATGCTCTAACATGTATTTTCGGACTCTACAAGCTTCGATGCCCGAAAATAGAGGGGCAACTGATGCATCATCAACAAATTATCCTGATCGGGCACAAATCTTGAGGCAAAGTTGAATCATAAACTTCTGAAATAATTTCGGGACCATCCGAACTCCAATTTTAGCAAACTTATAGTCAAAATGAACATCTCGAAAAGATGAACCAAAGACACCAAATTCGATCCAATCGGAGCCCAAATGAGTTCAAATTAAGGTCCCAAAGCACATTTGGAAGCTTCAAAGCATAAGTTGGATAACCAAATGATTTCAAAATGTGACATGCTTATAGTCGAATTGAGCGGCTTGATGAGACGAATCAACGAGCCCAAGATCGCCAAATTTTGACATTATTAAGACACTAAAATGCATGATAAATAGTCTATAATCAAGGGAATCAATATCGGCATCAATTCAAAACACTCCCAACCTACCCTTAATCTTCTCACTATTTACTAGCCATGTCACTTTAAAAAAAACTATAAATAGACCCCCATTTTTCACAAAAGAAAAAAGAAAAGAGAGAATGAGAAGGAAGATGAAGAAAAAAAAGAAATCTAAGATCTCTCTTGCCACCAAGCTCCTCCTCGACTACTGTCGGGCCACCAATTGTCGCCGGACTTCCGCTTGGCCACCGACTGTCGCCGGACTTCCGCCCAACCACCGATCAAAGTTTCACTTTTGCCCGACCCCTGACCGACACCGGACTTCTGCTCGGCCACTGACCAACGCCGGACTTTCTCTTGGCCACCGATCGTTGCCAGACTTTCGCCCGACCACCTACTGAGGCCGGACTTCAGCCCGGCCACTAACTGACATCGAACTTCCACCTAACTCTCTGTACTATTTTAATTTTATCGTCTTCGATTTACAGGACGGATTAAGCTTTGCAATTCATCCAAATACTAGTGGAACCATTTGAACTGGGCCAGGCCTCATGGTTTTATTCCCTTTTTTGGAGTTTCCATGTTAAAAATATTGGTATTTTATCTTTTCGATTTTTGTACTGGATACTCGTGGAAAGCTAAGATGAAAAACACCCTCACTCTACTGCTGTGTATATTCTAGCACGCAACAACAATAATCCTTAATTTTCTTAGATTTTTGTAAAAGCAAAATAAACGAAAAGAAAATCCAACCGATTTTTTTTTAAAACTTATTATTAAAACAAGATCATAATATATTTCCCAACATTCCTTAAGATTAAAGTTAACGAGGTTAATAATCATTCCAAGAGAACTTTTCTTCTTTCTCTACATCTCTTTTGCTCAAAAATAAGAAGAAAAAGAGTGCAGCCACTTAAGGAAGAGGAAGCCATTTGATGCTATAAGAGAGGAAAAATTTAGAGATAACACCTCTCTCATTTTTCAACAAAAAATTGTAAGCAAGGGAGCGTTCTTCTCTTGTTTTTGCCTCCATCCAGCATGAACAAAAACACTTCTCTCCTTGGCTCAAACGAAAAATGAAACCCATGCCCAAGCAGCTGCCCTCTTCGTTTCCTTGCTGGTTGGAATGAAAAAAAAAAAAACTCACAGCCCTCTTTACCCCTTGTAAAACCTAATAACTCTATAGGAAATGAAAGACCATCAAGCCCCTCATCCAAACCATTCCAAAGGCTCAAATTAATTGCTTGATTTGAGAGTTATTGAGGGCCGAAATTTGAAATAATTTTAAATCTTGTTTAGATTTAATTTAAATGAATTTGCGTAGATTTATTTTTATCTTTTTTCTTATTATACAAATATATTTTTTTAGAATTTATTCTTCTATATTTAGTTTTATATTTTATGTTTTAAGTTTGTAGATTTTATTTATCATACATGTTTATTTTAATTTATATATTTTAAGTTTTAAGTTTTATTTATTATACATGTTTATTTATTATATATATTATATTTTATAGTATATATATATATATATATATATATATATATATATATATATATATATATATATATATATATATATATATATATATGTGTGTGTGTGTGTGTGTGTGGGGTATATTCTAATGAACATTCCTTTAGATTTTAAGTTTATTATTATTAGTAGAGTTATCAAAAATAAAATAAAATTATCTCTTCGACACACATCAATTGGTGTTCGATTTGGTCAACAATTTGTTATTTCTTTGGACAACCAACTAGAAAGTGAGGCTCGCTACTCATAAAAAAATTAGATGATGTTGCTCATGTTGTGTCATAACCCAACCCGAGAAGCCCACTAATGGGTTAGGTCCTATCGTGTTGGCTTGCAACAGACAAATACTAAGATCTAGTTTTGAAAAATTTCCAATTTTCTTCTAATATAAATGTTAAAACAAACAAAGATTACAAAGATGCTAACAATGTCCAATACACTGAAAATAAATTCATCCACAAGGTCTATTTCATTTTATCATCAAAATGTATATACATTGGTTACACTACAGTACATGAATACAAACAGTAGAGTACTGAGCAGAATGTAACAAAAGCTAACAATAACTATACAAAAATCAAAACATAAAAATACTTAGAAAGACTTAAGTCAGATTCCTAAAACAACCACTCATTCGGATCCTTCCCTTTCCCAAACCTTGAAAACATAATGCAAAATAACGGTGAGCTAAAACAGTTCAACATGCCACATTTCAATTACCTAAATTCTCAAATCATTTCGTTTATTAAACATTCACTAAGTATTAAAAGCGTGACTGAGTAGAAAAATAAATGTAGTTATCAGAACTTTAGGTAAAATACACAAGCACATTATATATCCCTCCCAACTGACAGAATTTAATAACTCTGACCCTTATGCCTCGCAACAGACAAAGTTAAATAACTCTGACCCTTATGCCTCACAATAGACAAAGTTCAATAACTCTGAGTAACAAATAGAGTTCAATAACTTTGAAGCAGAATGTGTATATTTCACCAGAACAAAACTTCCTTCTCCCCTTTCAGATCTCTATTGAATCACCCATTACACCTAATTAAACACATATTTCAATGCATTACAGTGATTGATGCATAAAAAATACATAGAATTTGCCAAAATGCTCTAATGATAAACAATATAAAACCTTACTAAGTAAAAATGCACATTTTCAGAAAATAATCAAATTATTAGAGATCGTGTAGAACATTTTTTTAAGACTTTAATTGTAATACATTATTAATCAGAGTTCGTATTATTTTATATTCAATAAAAACATTATAAATTCCAAAATTTTCATTATAAAATTTTTTAGAAAATATTCAAAATGTTCATAATCCCGATCTCTATAACATACAAAATATTAGGCGGTGAAAGTTTTACCAGTACAAAGTTATTTGTATTTTTCTGTAACAGAATTATAAATTTAATAAAAAAATTTAGGAAAACTTTGTTGGTTTAAAAAATGAGATAGACAATACGTGGCCTAGCTCGATATGGACAATATTCAAAACTGGGCCAACATCAAATAACGGGCCGAAGCAGCTCAAATCATCTTCTTTCCCTCTCAAAATCCCTCTCTTGATTGGCTGTGAAACAAACAAATGAAATGGGATAGTTAAAAAAGATATTTAAGAGTAAAAAAATTGGCCTAGTGGTGGGGCACCCGAAAACACAGCGCCAGGGTGCAGTTCTTTTTTTCAAATTCCAGAGAGCACAATGCCCTGACGCTAGAAAATATAGCGTCAGGGTGCTCTGGGGAAAAATTCAATGCCACAGATCATTCTCAGATCATGCAAAAGAACTCAAATACAAACATTTAATAGATTACCTGCCTTCTAATCGGGTCAGACCGATTTGAAGAATACTCTAAATCTCGAGCTGTCACGTGTTTAGTCTCTTATCATCACTCTAGGTGCTGGCTACATATGTCTAATGTAAGTAGTAGCGTGTATGAAACTATACTTATCACTTATTGGGAAGATCACGAAAGGATTTTCAACCTAACTATGCGAGATCAGAAAGCCTGACTACAAATCTGACATGCTATGGACCATAAATTACATGAAATTTCACCTAAGTTTAAAAGTTATGTCATTTAATCTTTATGCAATGCAAAATGCTAAATAGTCTAATTGATGAGGAAGAGAATGGATCCTACAATCTTTACCTCTGGACAAAGTAACCCAACATGCACATAAGGATGATTATGCAGATCATGATTGCAATATTAGCCTAGTTTACATATAGGCATGTCTAAGAGTTGTTAATAAATTTATAAATTGATTGAGGTTTGCTGGCTATTCCTATATTTAAGGGTACATAGCCTACGTTGATGCATCATATGTGACATTTGGCCATTTGTAGCTTGATATGCTCTTTCGGTCTTTCAGATATGCATGACTAGTGCTTATCTTTAAAATATTTGATAAAAAAATTAGCCTGAGTGGTCGAGGAATTCAAAGCTTTTTTTTAATTCCTTTTCAAGTTTTGGATAGAAAATTTTATCTTTTCATCTTATGTAAATGTTCATAAATCATAATATACTTGACATTATAGAAATTTATTGAAAAAATAATAAATTCTTTATGTAATACTAAGAAATCAATTAAAAAGAAACATACACTAAATTGGAAGGAAGATATCAATAAACATTCTAGATCATCACTTGCTTGAGTATTTATCTTAACACTTCATGAGGTGTAAGGCTTGTTATGATTGCTTGTTATGATTGAAGACGAAGGATCATGTTAGGGTGAGACGGCGGGTCATCTTGGGCTGAGGTAAGATGATCGGAGGTGGTAATAGAGAAGCCAAATGGTACCTAACGAGTTGAGTTTTCTCTAAATTTCTAATGTAGGCAACAAGACCCTCCTCAAAGTCACTTATAGGAAACTCTAGGGTATTTCAATGGCTGACAACCCTTGTTACTTCCGAAGGATGTGAGAAGAGGGAGAGTTGTCAAGTTGAGTATGATGGCGACTTAGGAGAGACTGAAATGTTCACACTCTGAGAGAATAAAGGGGGAGAGGCGTGATGACCATATCTATCTTAGTGATGTGCTCAGGGAAGTCGTTTTGGGTTCTAGCTCCAAGACCATGTGCTTGATGTAGTCAGGCAGCTCTTAAGGGCAATGGTTATTGCGTTCTTTCTTTCTCAATAAGAATGGAAGGAGACTAGAGGGGAGGTGTTATTCCTCATTCTATTTTAAGTTCTCAAACCATTAAAAAGAGTTAGACAGTGGACTTTATAACCCCAAATTTGGTGGAGGATTTCTCAAGCTGCATCCTGTGTAGGATAGTTTCCAAAAAATGAGAAGCACGAAGAGAAAAGGACAAGATCCATTAATCGATTCACCCCTTTTTTGGAGAGCATGCTTGGAAAACCAAACCATTAAGGGTTAAATGATTGCATTGGCTCTTATGCATTGAGCGAGGATCTTAAGTTGGCTTGGCTTGCATGTGTGAAGGAATATTGGTCAGTGTTGACCCGCACGCTCAAAACACGCGAAAGGAGCAAAATTGACTATTTAAGCGATGTGTGCGTTGGCGCAACGCTTCACTTGAAGGGTCAAATGACCTATGATCGCCAAACGGACTGCGTCGCTACAATCTTAGCATTGAACTCACCTAAGAGGGAGCCTCTCGCAGACGAATTAGACGAAAACGATCAAAATAGGTGACAAGTACCCAAAATCGGCACACAATGCTGCCCGAACGACGCCCGATCGCAAAACGGACTTCGCCGTTGCATTTAGAACATCAACAATATTTAAGATCAACTATAAATTTACCTAAAGAAACTCGTCCAGGGAAATTGACATGCAAAATGAGGAAATCGGCGTGCAAAACAAGGCGACAAAGTGCAAATCAAGACAACGACATGCAAGTCAAAATCAAAATGAAATTCCACCTCATTTTCCACTGTTATTTTAATATTGTTATTGTTATTAATTATTAAGAAAAAAAAATAAAAAAAAATTATTAAGAAAAAAATTAGTTAATCAATCAAATTACCTCGGCTCTGTCGAAATATCTCGTAAATCCCGCTGAAACCTCAGATGGTTGCTTCGTGTCTCTTCCCGTAAATTCTGTGACTTCAGCTTGCCTCAATCGCCCACCTCTGCCTTACTGTCAAAACGAAACTAAACAAGGCTTTGCGGGTTTTTCGTCGGTCTTCTACACGCACCAACCTCCATGATTAATCCTGTAAGCTTTCATCTCTCGTGCCAATCCACTGTACGCCAGCCGCCTCCGTCCCCTGCATTTCGTTGACTACATGAGTCTCCACTCATATCTACTTGCTTCAACACTTTCTTCCTCCTTCAAATAATCCAATCGAACTTACCAAATATGTCCATTTCCTTTTCACCTTGCCAGAGCTGATCCCCTCAACTCATTCTGTCCCTCAATCCCGTTAACTTTTGAATACCCTTCGAATCCGATCCTTCCTCCCATCAGCGTGCGAACAAGATCTGATTCGTCCTTGGTTTCATCCGACCCAAGCACACAGCACCAGGCTCCTTATCGCCCATCCTCAACCATTGCAGTCGTTCTCCCTACAAGCCGCGCAGCCACTATAGCCTCGATCAGACCCTGTTCCCCTCGATTGGACCCCTGTTCCCCTCGATCGGACCCTATTTCGATCCCATCTGCCTCACGCAGATAGGCCAAATCCCGCACCAGAGCTTGAGCCAATCCTTTTCGGTCCTCACCCAATGCTGACCCCTATTTGCAAACAAGTTCCGATCAAATCCTGTTCGATTTGGCCCCACACACATCACCAGCCCAGTTCACCTTCTTATCTTCAGATCCATACCTGATCCACAACCATAGCCCCCTCTACTTTCTAGCTTCAAGCCAAACTTTTTTTTACGCATAACAACGATAGTAGCCCTACTTTCTATATTACCTCATGTTGACTGTAACTGCTACACGCCAAATCAGACAAACCACTCCCGACCGACTTAAGCCCCAAACGACACAACCACCTCTGTCGGTCCCACCTCACGACGCTTCATCCACCGCCTCTCTCACGAAATAAAACAACGCTCCCTCTCATTCGGACGTTTTCACGCACACTAACACGCATACAGAAACTCTAGAAATCGCAAGCAAGGAATTGAGCGACTTACCTCTCTCCCGTTTGTGCTTCCTTCTTCTGTTCCGGCCGACTCCATCCAACGATCCAAGCTTGCGACCAGTCGCCGAGCCCGCCGGCCTCCAGAACTCCTAATCCTATCCTTCCGTCTGAGTCGACCCTAGGCCGCCGACCGCCTGCCGCCTCCGCCGCCTCCGTCGCCGAACCCGCCACCGTGCGTGACCTCCGACCTCTGCCCTAGCCCGACTCCTGCTTTGCTCTCACCCGATACTTCTCTCCCTCCTCTGTTATATATATATTATATAATATATGTTATATAAGATATATATAATATATTATATATTATATAAGATATGTGATATATATATATATATATATATATATATATATATATATATATATATATATATATATATATATATATATATATATATATATAATGAAATTAAAAAAAAAAAGAGAAAATGAAGAGAAATAAAATAATTTTTCAAACAGGTGTCGAAGACCCCGGCCGTCGTACCTTAGGTCCGACCGGGATGGTTTTAGAATTTGAAGACCCCGGCCGTCGCATCTTAGATCCGGCCGGGATGGTTCCAAATTGAAGACCTCACGCAGTCGATCTTAGATCCTGGTGGGATGGTTATAATTCGAAGCCCCTACGCCGTCGACCTTAGGTCCGGGTAGGAAGAAATTACGGCAGTGCCGTCCCGATTTCTCCCTCGGTGGGGAGGAGACGCCGGGAGGCTGCCGAAATTTTCATTGAACAATACGGGACTTGGACAAAAAAAAAAAAATTGAAAATTGATTTGAATATAATTTAAATATAAAATCAATTTTAAATTAGATTTTGATCAAATAATGTTAGACTTAAATTCGAACTGGACTCAAATATGAACTCGATTTAAAATTGAATGGATATGTAATATCTACATAATGAGCTTTTAACTAGGATCTTGCACTCCAAAAAATAGTCAATATATTTTGAGCCATTGTCAAATCATAAAAGATATTATTTTCTATGAAAATTTAAATAGACTCTGTTGATGTTGAATTATTTTATCAAATATTCAAAATGTTTAATCAACATTAATTCAAAAGCTTTTAAATCATTAATTTCTAAAAATGTCGTCACATTGCAATATGTTTGAAACTAAATTATTGAAGGAAGATATACTCTCGGATGTTGAGTGATTGAACTTTAATAGACCTATATCAAATCTTCTTTAGCATCTTGTTTGGTTTAAGACATTGAGATTCCTTCATGTATAATCAAAGTTATCAAAAGACAATTAGCCTTTCAATTGACAATGTACATTTGGAATTCCCTAAGTGATAATATGGATAATACTCCAATGTAATATGGCTTGAAACTTATGTTTTCATATAAAACAAAGGTTATGATTATGGTAGCATAAGTGTTGACGGTGCTACAAATTTAAAATCAAGGGAATCACAACATCTGTTGGAGGCTCATTATAGATGTTTATATTAACTACAATGAATATCAGTCGAAGATGACAATTTGATTAGGATATCAAACTTGTTCATTCATGAAAACTATCCATAAGATCTACATGATATACTGCAATCAATAGTCTTTAAGATATCTATTTACGCCACCGGATCCGCAACATGTGTGCAAGCGGACAGAAGGCGTTCGTAAGCCCCTTAAATGAAATTTTGGACATTTCCTAAATAAAATCACTCTCATAAAATGGATCATATTTAAATATTCTAAAATACCCCTTATATATTAAATATGACCATTAAACTAAATACACCCCTGCATGTGCTCCGACATACCTATTAAAGTTACAAACACAAATAGTCGAGAATGCTGCGCAGGGTCAAATACTACAACCCGCATGTGCTCCGATCGTCAAATATAAATGTCAAATCCAACGATCCGAGAATGCTGCGCGGGTTAAATATTCAAGTTTCATCCTCCTCCTTTAAAGGACTGGAGTCGACACGACTTGAATAACAAAATGCATCCCATAATTCTACAAAAATACAAGCGACCTCAACTTCACCCCGATGATGGCCGTGTTGATCGGAAACCTCAACCGGAGGGGTCAAATTTAAAATCTTAAATGTCAAATTTCAAATCTCAAATCCAATCAAATCTCTGAAATAAAATTTATCATCTAAAAAACTCAAAACTAAAAAAATCATCCATCTCCCGCAACCGTTTGTCGGGAATGATAAATTTGAAATTAACCTCAGCTCACAAATAGCGAATGTATGTTGGGTGTATCACTACGATTCATCCTCAAATAGTCTATTGCCAACAGGGACGTGGCACGTGCCCTCTGATCGGATGGTTTTGCCGCAGAATGGCACCATTATATTACGATCACGGCCAAAGCCCGTATGTTCTCTAAAGGCGTCAAACCCTTGAGCGATGGATCATAGGGTATATTCGATAGGCATAAAGCCCTTTGTCAGCTAAGGTGGATTCATATATATCCCCTTAGACAAACACCAACCCAGGTCTACAAGGTATCTTTGGACGAAGCAACCCATGGCTGCCGACAAGATGCCTTCTGTCAGGTTGGGTCGACTACCTCTTCTGACTAAGTAGACCAGGGATCATGACAGCCCGGGACGACGGAACCATGGGATCTTGATCGGGCTCGTCTTCATTCCCCCCACCATCAGTTTTAAGTTTATGGTGATAAACTCTAACTTTCAAACTTTAAAATTCAAATCCAAAACTTAAACCCTAAATTATTGCTATTAAAAGATAGGTTCATAACCTATACGACCTCCTTTACGACTAGCCTTAATCGAAAGTTCTCTCCTATTATCAGGAGGGGTAATTAACTATAGGGGCTTGCGCCTATAGGAAACCAGAACTCAGATCAAAAAAGTCCTCACCAAATGAGGGCGAAATCTCTGGGTAGTGTCTTATCTACAAACCCAATCTGCCTTCTGAAAATTCCTCTGGGATCACACATCCTAAAGATTGGAATTTTTCGGAGCCCACACCTCACTCAAAATCCCCTCCTAACCTACTAAACTAAATTCCTACAGCTAATCACCTTCATCTTCTCTCTAACAGGAGAAATTATTCTGTGTGGAATTCGGTTATAGAGCTGTGTTCGGATGCCAGTAAAATCATTACACGTGGCGTGCTTATGTGGAAAGTTAGGATATTCATTTGACTTCTTACCCGACCCGTTTGTCTTTTCGGACTTACTGCAGACGAAGAAAAATCCGCAACAAATAAGCAGTAATTAAGCAGAAAATGCGCAACATATACGCAACGCAACAAATACTCAATAAATATGCAACAAATACTCAATAAATACGCAACAAATACTCAATAAATACGCAACAAATACGCAATAAAATACTCAATCAATATGCACATTTTACGCAACGAATACGCAATAAATACTCAATCAATATGCAAGTCAAATAAATATGGCGGACTTTTAACTTTCCACGTAATCATCCGAACACAGCTCTATAACCGGATTCCTCATAGAATAATTTCTCCTCTAACAGAGAGATTAGTATTATTATTATTATTACTATTATTATTATTGTCTAAAAAAGGAGGAAAAAGAGAAAATAAAAAAAGGAAAGGGGAAAAAAAGAGGAAAAGAGGGATGATTTTTGTGTTTTGTGATCATCGTCACCGTCGCCTCGATCTTCATGCCTTCAACACCGACACCGCCGACCTCCTTATCGCCAAGGTATAATTGCCCCTTAAACTCAAAAAGTCTCAACTCCGCTTTTGGCTCTCGCGACGCACCGGTGGACCACCTTACATGCTCTCATAGCGTGGTGGGAAGGAACTTGGTGTGACATTTGTAGCGAGGCAGATAGGCTTTTAAGAACTCTCATGGCATGACGAGGACAATCTTAAGTACTTGTGTATGAGTTACAGTGCTTGCTCGAAAAAAATGCAAGTCTTTTACATGGGTACCTCGAAGACCTCTACACGCTCTCGTATCATGGTGGGATTGAAAACTATGGCCACGGTGTCACTTAACACTACGCGCTCTCGCAGCATGATAGGGATGACCCAGCTCCCGAAATTTCTCCTAAATGGGGAGATGCCAGGAGGCTACCAAAATTCAAAGGATAGAGGACTTGAACTTATACAAAATGATAGAAGACTGAACTTGCAAACTTAAATGAACAAAGGGGATTTGAACTTCAACGGATAGTAGGAAACATAACCTAAAATGATGAATAGGGAACTAAACTTTAATTTGAAAAACACACAATCACATTAATACAAATGTTAATTAAAGAACTGGATCATTCAAATGAACAAAAATGAACGAGCAATGACTTGTGATGGGTTAGGGAAAATTCTTGCATCTCATTTGCAAGTAATAATCAATATGAATGTATAATTTGATTGCAAACAATGTTCCAAAACCTTTAATTTACATATGGGAAACATGAAGCTTGCAAAGCACGCATTAACCTGCCTTTCCCATGAACACTAAAATACATGCAAGCAAATGCAAGAGTTTACCTGTAACGCGCCAGAATCAAATTTGAAAGAATAGTTTATTTATCATTTTAAGAATATAGTAGAGATTTTATAAATCATCAATATAAACAATAACCAGTGAAAACAACTAAAATCATTTACATCAAGATATTTTACTATTCATTCACCTAAAATATCATTTATACGAGCAAGGATATCACTTTAATCACTATTCTATCATAAGTTCATGACTACAAAAGAATAAATGAATATACATAATAAAATTTAAAGAAAACTTGAGGATCTCTGATAATCTCGCTCTAATTGATCATGATCCTTTTCCCAACCTGAAATCATTCAATCCACATAATGAATTTAAAAGCCCAGCAGTAAATCAAAACTCATTAAAGCTTTCAATGTAAGGATTAATGAATCAATATTATATGTTCAATCTAATATATTCAATAGCATTCAATATAATTAATGATCAAATATTATCAATAAGACTCTAAATGATCAATAAAAAAAGCAGGGAATCATTATAATGAATCTAAAAATCAATAATTTGTATAAAATTCAATAAATCAGTGAAACAATGATGTAGAAATCATTCATAAATTACTAAAAGAAATGATCTTATCTATTCATATGCATTTTCTATTTATGTATTATCAATGCATCTAATATTGTCAATGATATTAATGTATCTATTAATGTCAACAGAGCTATTAATATATGCATGCAAAAATGTATGATTTAGTAAGGCAAGACATCCATCTTGAATGTGGTATTTTCAATATCTTTTATCCTAACTGATCCCAGTTGGTCATCAGTCATATTAAGTATCACTCATCCAATTAATCAATTATCATATTCAATTAATCAATTATCATTACATGTGGTTTCATTAAATCAATAAAGAGTCGTCACTCTCTACTCGTCTGCGTAATCGGTCATCTGTTACAAGCTACAATCGAGATAACACCATAATCTATCTTTAAAGGAAAGTCCGTCAGCCCACCCTTCTACGGAGGGTATTATGTTTTAACAATTAATCCATTTTATAGTATTAACAACCAATCTTTCTTGCTTATGCAAATGCCACAATAAAAATGCAATAGGAAATAATCAATTATGTTCAATATAAAAAAAATCTATATAATAATCAAAATTATTGAAAAGAAAAATGAGATTTAAGTTACTTACAACGAATAGAAGAAATCTCTGAACAAAATTTATGGATGAAAAGCACTGATGAACATTCTCTCTCTTCCCTCTTTTTTCTTCGATAAGGCTTGGTGCTGAAATTCAGAATTTTCATTAAAAATTTATTTACAAAAATTCGGATTATTACATCAACGATCATCGTGTATAAGGAAATGGATGACGAATGCAACAATTCACCAATCAACAGGTAGGGAGGTATTGGCGATGAATGCAACTCACCTGACAATCATCACTAATTTGCAGATGAACACACATTCGCTTGCAAACCATAACCCTGACAGCTGCCCTATGAATGCACTCAAAGAGACTGTTAAGAATATAATGACATGTTTATGAGCGAAGCATGAGAGTTACACAATAAATGGTGCAATCCCCCTACAGTCAACATTAATCTGCATATGAACACAAACTAATCTGCAAATGTACACAGAGCAACATGCAATGAATGCAGCTTACCCTTACAGTCAACAATAAGTAACTATCTAGCAAATACGTTAATCCACAACAAGCAATGGTAGTTAATACAAACAAATGCAAGTATTTACGAGTAGCAATAAAAAATTTGTATCAAGTGCAGCTTGCCCACAGATAATAACAGAAGGCTTATAGTGCATACAACGGTCCCACTTACGAGCAATGACAGTGGACGTACTGCAAATATGATGAATCCTCTACATGCATGAGTAAGAGGATAACAACGAATACTACACACTACATGTGCGAAGAAGTAACAAACTTGTGGTAAATACAGACATCTACAAGACACTACAAGAAATGTGTCGTGTGTGCAGCAGTCTGCATACAACCGCTAGTAACCCTAGACACCCACTGAAAACCTGCAAGCAGATTTAATAAAACTTGCAATGCACGACAACTTGCATGTAAGAAGCCACGGGCGACCCATAGTGCAGTGCTACGACCTGCCTACGAGCAATATACACGTCGAATGCATTTCACTTGCATGCAATAGTGGGCAACATTTGAATGACTGTTGACGATGTATTACCCACGAGCAAATTAAATAAAACTCTCCGACGCTACAATTCACTTGTAATCAGAAGCAAAGAGTTTGTAGTGAAAGCTGTGAATTTGTAGTAGAAGCTGCAGGCCACTGGTGAGTTAAAGCAGTAAATTTATGGAACCAGATTATCATGCCAGATAAATTAGGCTCGCTTGCAAATAATAGATGGAAGACTAACAAAGACATCAAATTATCATGCAAGACTGTTGGAACCAGATTATCGATCAGAATATTTATTTTATACATTCATATTAGGCCTTCAAGGTCTATAACAAGGGAAATTCACTAACAAAGACATCAAACCGACAAGAACCCAATCCTCTGTCGGCAAGTAGACCGAGTTTACAAGGCTCAACTGATAAAGTAAAATTGCTCATAAGTACCTTGATGATGGCCGTGTTGACTGAAAATCTCAACCGGAGGGAAAATGCCTCCCAGATGCCCATAAAAATCCAAGATTTCAAAAATCACCCTAAAATCAAGATATTTAAAATAAAATAAATCACAAACGCTTAAAGCAAAATCCATCCACCTCCGCAAAAGTTTGTCGAAGTGGACAAATTTGAAAATCACTTCAGCCTACAAAGAACGAACATCACTAGGATTCATTCTCAATCCGCATATTGCCGATTGGATATGACACGTGTCCTCTAACCTGTAGTTTCTCCGTCAAATGACACCACAGGTAAACGGTTTTGACCGGGACCCTTTGACTATATGATTTTGTCGCCAAATGGCACCATTAAATTACGGTCATTGTCAGAGTCCGTCTGTTCCCAAGGGAAGTTTTAAATGTTAAAAAAAAAAAAAAAAAAAAAAAAAAACCCAACAACAGCAACATTTGAAGGAGTTAAACTTGGGCTTCATCATGGGCTCTTACACTTGTGTTTTTGTTTGCTTGGGCTTAGGCATTTTCTTTTATTTTTAGACCTTCAGTTTAATGATGTCATGTATAGGAGGCCATTCATTCAATTTTGAAATTTCATTTGCTATTTTAAAAGATTCATATCCTTCTATTTTATGATTTTTCCTGAATGTGAGCTCCTATTTTACATTTTCAAACATTGGAAGCAAGGTGTTACTAACAAAGGTAAACTAGGGATCTTCATCCAAATCTAATTTGATTCAAGATATTCGTGGATGGTGGATTGAACACCCTTTTCAAGCTTATGTGGTGCCTTTGGAATTCGTCCTCACATCATCATTCACGCTTTAACCCTCATTAGAAATGGGTGACCAAGTTGTAGGTGATATAATCTATGCTTTATTCATGCATTAATAAGAGAAACTGGACTATTTTCATTGGTAATGTTAAGATCAAACTCTATAGAGTTTAAATAACCAAGACCCTATGAGGAACCCACTCTAATGAGCAAAATGACAATATCGAGATCAAAGCATAGGAAACCTAGCTACTGCTCCAAGCTCACCCTCCTAGTTTTATGAAAACTGTTTTGTCCATATTTTACTGAAAAATTTCGTAAAAACGACCTGCAATATTGCCTCTCAATAATCCTGATTTAATTATATGCAGATGTGATGTCTATAGTTTTGGAGTCATATTATGGGAGCTTGCGACGCTCAGAATGCCTTGGAAAGGGATGAATCCAATGCAGGTTGTAGGTGCAGTCGGGTTCCAAGAACGGCGACTTGAGATTCCCAAGGAAGTTGACCCCCTCGTTGCAAGGATTATCTGGGAGTGTTGGCAAACGTAGGTGGATCACATATCATTTGGTTGCTGTGAACCCAACCGTATTGACTTTCTCACCTTTGTTGTTCTTTTGTTTCTTTACAGAGAACCAAGTTTGCGACCTTCTTTTGCACAACTGACAACAGCTTTGAAGTCATTACAGAGGTTAGTCATCTCCTCACACCACGACACACAAAACCCATCGATTCCTCAAGAAATTCCAGTAAACTCAACACCTTAATTTCCTTCTCAGAAATGTGAATAAAGCAAAATGACCATACTAAAGTATATAGTTTGCGAATCACTGAACTACTATTAGTTATGAGTGGAGAATTTGGCGAGTTTTGATGAGTCCAGGCGTCTGGTTTTCTCTTTTCCTGCTGCAGCTAAGATAACTGCGGGTGGATGTAGAGTGAGATTGGGCCGTCAATGGCTTTAATTGTATAGTTTGTATAGTAATCGCCAATATTTCTTTATTTTTCTTTTTTTGCTTTGCTTTTGATTGCTTGTATGCTTTGCTGGTAAACCGGCAGGCTCTAGTGAGAAACTCTTTAGTGAGGGAAGCAATGTATCCGATCTTAGTTTATGAATATTGATTGAGTCAATTGTAATCCATACTTGATTTTCTTTACTTTTTGAACTTTATTCCAGGAATGAACCTGCTTTCTAGGTTTTGTTACTCTAAAAAAATTCAATTTAATTGACACAATGAGATTGTTCATAGAGCCTTTTTTTTTAATATTATGATATTTGAGTTTTATTTGTGGTGCATCTGTCTTATATCTTTCTTTTCTGAAGTTTAAGAATTATTGCATGCCAGAATTTGAGCCGATAATGTTGGGATGAATCTCCATTTATCTTTAGTAGAGAAAAAAAATATAGTGCTTAATTTAGCTTAATTTATTTTTTAAAATTTTTTCTTAAAAATTTGATTCATCTTCAAATAATTGGAGTAATACATGGATTTACTTGTTCAATTAGGAAGAATAATGTAGAAGGCGTCAAGATAAGTTCTCAAGTGTGTTCTGATATTTTGCTATGGTTGGAGGCAATTATAGTGTTATTTTACTTCAAAGATGGTTTTTGACTAGGTCCAACTAGAGGATCGAAGTGATACATGTTTTGAGGAGAAATTATTCTGTGTAGAGTCCGGACGAAAAGAATCGTCTGGACATGTGAGTGTATATACTATGTATAAATTTGTGTATAGTGTGTCAAAATTTTTGTACGCATTATGTGTACGCAGTGTGTACACTCATAGTTCGGACAATTCTTTCTGTACGGATTCTGTACAAAATAATTTGTCTTGAGGGGCTGATTTTGACAGAGGTTCTTATGTGGTGATGATTACGACTAGGGAGATCATGATGTAAATCTTTAGAGAAATTGACTGTGATGTTTTTGAGGTTGTGTTGTATGTTCAAAAGGAGATAGATGCACAATATAGGATTTGAAGGAGATTTGAAGGAGGTGATAGTGATGCAAGTGAGGTTGTGAGGTAGATTTGGATAAAGATGGTCACAAACATAATTGTGTGGGATTATGATGAATGTGAGATTGCAATAAAAGCCTTGATGTTGTGGCAACCTTATGAATTCAATAATAAAATTCATAGATGAATCAGATTATAAGTTGGATTCTCAAATACTTCATGTAGCAATCACAAACGCGTCCCCAATAAAGTGGATCATTAAAGGTTAAAAAAGTAGGAAACTTTTGAGGTTTTTAATGAGCTTTACCTAACTAAAGTAGGCTCTCAAGTACAAAGCCTTTTTTTTTTGGGGAAAGTACAAAGCCTTCACTAAGCCAATGCCAATAATAAAGAAGCAAAAATAGGTGTTGGGAATTGAAGACCCCCTTTACCTTTTTATACTGAGTTCTCTTTCTTAAAGTTTTTCTTTTTAATTTTTATTTTGAATGGGGAATTCACCCACTGCCACCCTGAAAGTGTGTTTGGCGGCGTGACTAATCCTCGGCTGATCTAGAATAGGCACCCACCGTAGAAATCTCCTGGCCCGTACTTGATTAGGCCCCACTTAGAAGGCGCTGTTGCTCGAGGGGATTCAAATATTGTTGGGAACCAAATTTAGGGATTCACAACCGCACTCGCCCATCAACCAAACAAGGCGACGATAGATACTCATTTCTTAAAGTTCAACTGTGATGTTTTTGGAGACAACCTTGGTGTTGGAGTACTTATTTCTTTTCTTTTCTTTTGTTTTTTGTTTTTCTTCAGCCAGCTTAAATTAGCATAACTCTTTGGCCTTTATTAAGGATGCGGTTGAACTCATTGAAGTGCCTTCGTGCACAAGAATAAGACAATTCTTTGACTATTTTACAATTTAGATGACACTTTTTCAAAAGCAAAATCATATCTGCTATAAAGTTCGAAACTTTAAATTATTGCTGTAATGTGATTAAGATTTTATTTGGAATAGTTTTTTATTTTAATTTTTAAAGTAAATTTTTAATACAAAAATTTCTAGTTTAAGAGATTTTTGTATTAAAAAGTAATTTAAAAAAATAGTAAAAAAAAAAAAATTTATCTCAAACGAAGCCTAAGTTGATAAAAATGCTCATTTATGCTCATGATGATGTCTCTTAGCATGGATATGTGATGAACTACCATTGATGCATGGCTCATAGGTCTCACTATGAAAAACAAATTAGGTTAGGATATTCTGATTTAAATTTAATTATAATAAATTTATATTTATTGATTTTTTTAGATGAATATAATAAATTATTTATCAATCAATTATTAAATTACAAACTAAATTCAATTACTATTATTTTTTTTCTTGAGTCTGAATATTTTGATACAAAATTTTACAGCCTACCTTGCTTCATGCGCATCAAGTACTATCTACCATATTTGTATGTAAATGGAGCACCAGGATGCGAACTAATTTCATTTCAATTATTCTGAGGAGACTTTCAATTTCATAGGTCTAGTGTTTATGAACTAATTATAGAAATTTTTGAATATTTTATGTAGAAAATGGAAAATCTTTGCCTTGATGACTATATTGGTTAAGTTTCCAGAGCAGGAAAGTTAGAAAACTCATTTAGAAGAGAAATTATTGTGTAGAGATCAGACGTGGAATGTCATCCGGAGATCAACCAGAATGTGCCACGCAATGGTACCAAGCCGTGGTATCGAGTACAAGATGACGTGGCACATTTTGGTTGATCTCCACAGAATAATTAATCTATTTAGAAAGAGGGAGAGAGCCCTGAGACCCTAACTAGCCGAGAAAAAATGGAAAATAATCAAGTAGAGAATTACCTCAGAAATACATGTTATTAAGAAAACTAATCCTTAAAAAAAATTTTATCATTGGACAAATATCATTTCTTATTTTATAAAAAATTATATGTTGGTGAGAATTTGTTGGATTCAATATTGTTTGTGAAAGATATAAAGACTCTAATGCTAAATATTATTCAAACTCAAGTAACAGAGAGCAAGAGAGGTCAGAGAAAGATAATGCTTAGATTTTTTTTTTTTTTTTTTTTTTTTTTTTTTTTAGTGGATGAGGCTCCCAGCACCACCAAAACCCACCAGGACCGTCCAAAAGGTGGAGAAAATAGCCGACCCGAACCAACCCGAAAAAACCACAACAATGGTTGCCACAAGCGAGGTATAATGATGCGAGCCCCAAGCCCATCATTGCCCATTCAACGATAAAACGACAAACCACAAAAAGAGAAAAACACTCCACAGAAGAAACTAACGCCTCCGGCGACCCCTGCCTCTGCCACGAGATCCACCCCGAGACCCAAAGAGGAGGGTCTAACATTAGCAACAGTGAAATCACCACCCGGGTCAGAACCACCACAAAAATCCGGCGACGCCAGACCAGCAGCATCAGAAAAATCGGAGTCAGATTCACCCGCAGACGACTCCAACCAGTTCAAATGATTCCTAATATCCAGTCCAGAGCTGTCACCTAATGAATTGCCCGCAAATCGCGTATCAACTAAATTAACAGGAACTTCGATGTAATTATTTGAAATCGTAGAGCTCGCATTATGAGCTGGAGGCAAAGGTTTAGGTAAAACCACAGGAGGCTCACCCACAGAATTTACCGGCACAACCTCAACACAAATGACGGTAAAGTAGGAGGAAAAAACGGCACAGCATTAGGAGATAAGACAAAATTAATATCCAAATCCTCCTCCAGTCTAGCACCGACCTCGACAGAAGCAGGTATAGAAGCATTAGAATTATTTTGCTCCAAACCAACACCATTAGAAACATCAGTAACCACATTAATAGGAGAAGCACACCCCTGAGCCAAATCATTTAGCACACCCGCAGGAGGAGAAACCAACCCGACAATTAACATCAGGCCCAATCAAACCCTCCACAACAGCAGATTGATTAAAAATAAGATTTTCACCATCCAAAACTGCAGGCTCTAAGACAACATTACAGAAATTAGCAGAATTACCACCACCAGGAGCAATAATAGGATTTCAATAGAATTAGGGACAGTAGGAGTTTCCAGAGGAGCAGAGGAGGCACCCGGGGCTGGTTTGGATGAAAATTTAGGACAATCCGATTTTTTATGACCTAAGGTCTTGCAATAAGAGCAAAAATTTGGCATGCCCTCAAAAACGACTTTCTGGACATACCCAAATTTCTCCGGACCCAACCAAACAGTATCAGAAAAGGATTTGGTGACATCAAGTTCAACAAGAACACGCGCAACAGATGGACGGGATCCAGCAGCCGTAGCCTGATCAGTATGAATCGGCCTGCCAAAAACTGATCCCAAACCAAAAAGTATACGGGAAGAGAAAAGATGGGGTCGTAAACCAGGAAAAGACAACCAAACAGGGACGATCGGAGATTCATCCGACAAATCAATAACTGGAGACCACTTAATAACTTTCATAAAACAGCCATAAACTAGGTAAGATCTGTGAGCAAAAACCCTAGCATAATCCATATCATTGGCAAGCTTAATTAAAACATTCGCTTGATCCAACAAAGTCACTGAAAACTCCCAGAAAGTTTTAAGATAACAAAAAATCTACGAATGGAATCTAAAGAAGGACGCTTAAGGGGAAATCTCCCCACCAACGCAAACTCAAAAGGCTTAGCTAGATGCAAAAATTCTTCCTCCGAAAACCACAGAGAAGGCATTCCCCGATTCGAAGAAATACGAAATTCCGGAAAAACACTCGAATCACTAGAGCCAGATAGAGCATCCTTAAATGATTTAGGATGCTTACCCGAAAGGAATCCAGGATCAAGCAACTTTTTAGCCATCAAGAAGCGTACCGGCGGCAAGGAAGAGGCGGCGCTAGGGCAAAAGCCCTAAAAAGGCGAAACCCTAGCAGACGGAGAGACGGGGACAACGAATGTTAGCATCAGAATTCTTAAAGATAATGCTTAGATATTCTCATATAGTGGACTGATTTAAAGAAGACAATCTTGGGATAGAGAATCCAACAAAAGATCTCAAATATGTTCAGTATGATAGAATTGTTGGCAAAAATACAAGATCTTAGGATGCTAACACCTGACTTATGATTGCTCTTCATACAAGAGAATCAAGTTGGTGATATAAAATTCGCTACGAAGACGAATCACATAGAAAATTTCTAAAATAGGCATCAATCTACTGAGCCAAAATTTTAGGAAATTTTCTTAATTAGCTCAATTATCCTTGACGAGTTCTCATGACGAGAACTCTTGATTAGCTCGTTGAGAACTCCATATAGGGGTGCAAACGAGTCGAGTCAAGCTTGAGCCAGGGGGTGTTCAAGTCGAGCTCGACTACCAAAAACTGAGCTCGAACTCGAGTCGAGCCCAAGCTCAGCATTTGACAGTCGAGCTCGGCTCGAATACATCCTGACTCGAGTTCAACTCGACTCATTTGCACCCCCCCCCCCTATATAACATCAATAATTCTTTTTTTATATATATAGAAACATTGATCAGTTGATGGTCATTATCTAAAAGCTTAATTTTTAATGTTGAAAACAAATTTGATTATTGATATATTGGAGAAAACTTTGATCTTCTTAGATCAACACTATCTGGTAAACACCCACTTGATATAAATGATGTGATGATGGAACAAAGGCAAAACTCAAAAGTGTGTATGATAAATCTCTTATGTAAGAGAAACTGAAACTTCCATCTCTAAGCCAAAACTAAAGATCAGAAAAGTAACCAAGCTTTTATTCATTGAACCAAAGTAAGTAAGGATTGTAACTCATAAGTACTTAAACTTAATCTCGTTTCTTCTCTGTACATAGCAATAGCAACTAAATGAAGTATTGAATTAAAAAAAAAATACAAAGCTTAAGTTAAACACTCTCAACATTATTCCAAATCAAAGCAACCTCTCCTGTGAAACAATCTGCAAGAAGAGTAAAGAGATAGAGAGCTCTCCTACTTCTTCTTCGACGACGATGATGAAACGGAAGCCGACGTGGAAGCGGAGAGATCCCTTGACCTCCTTCTCAGCATCAGCCTCATACCATCTGCAACCAGAATTGCTGGGTTCGTCTTATATTTACTACAGAATGACATATGAGCCTTCAAAGCAGCCTCAGTTCCATTGTATTCCTTCTTCCATCCATTCTTGATCTCATCTCTCACTGCTTCAGAGCAGAGACCACAAAGCCATTTTCCTTCAAAATTTGCCTTCACCTGGCTTATGTATTCCTCTGTACACTCTTCTCTTAAACCACAGCACTCGCAGTTTACTGAGTCTACCTCCATTACTGAGTCTTTGAAGGAGCTTTCAAAGTAGAAGAGGAGTTGGAGAGGTTGAGGAGAGGCCTTTTAAAGAAGAAAAATGATATAAATTTATCTAATTTAGACTGTATGACTGAAGCAGATTAAAGAATAATATGCTGAATTTGCTCCTTGCTTCAAGGGAATTTGTCTGTTACTTAAAAACAAGCTGAGACTGATGTGGGGACGGTGATAAGGAAAGAGACTTTAATACTTGATTTTGGCTTTGTTGATGGCTTCGTCGATTACTTAGGCTGGAATTGGATGGGCGGCTAATGGCTAAGATTGGGAATTTAATTATTTCAACTATAAATTTATAAGCATAAGGAGGAACCTTCTTACTTTCGAAGCTATAAATATTTAAAATTTGAATAATCATGAACTATAATTTTTAATTACAATTGAAAAAATTGTATTAAAATATTCTGACCAAAAAATGATTATATGATCTTTAAAATTTTAATTTTTAAAACATAAATATAAATATTTAAGTAATTTATATTACAATCATCATAAAATAGATAATTTTTTTTTAATATTTTTTATCTTTTTTTTTTTTAAATATATATCGAGATTTATATGAATATTATTGGATGGAAATCCCTTTGTTCAGTTACTCAGTTAGTAGAGAAACAAAGTTAATCATTCTCTATTTAAAAAATAATAATAAATAAATAAATAAGTTTGATCATTCTCTATTTGATAAAATATATTTCTGTAAAAATTATATTGAGTGCTATTGAAATGATCAATTAGCGAAGCAAGCTAGTTATTGCCTGGTCGGTCACGCTCGGGTAACTTTCAGGCTTCAATTATTTAAATTAAAATTAATTAAAATATGATATTATATTCCTTTTCAGGCTTGGGCCCAGCCCAATTTATTCAACCCAGCTTGGACGGCCCGTTTATTACCTTTGCCTAAAGGGTTTCAATTGTTCTTAATTATAGCAAAAATCTATTTATTTAAAAAAATATGAGCAAATCTACGAAATTTAACTCATTTCTAATATTTATTTGCAGGAAAATTTCTCCACTTCTACAGTAATAATCATCAGTTTATTTTACATAATACAATATATTTAGAAAAAAAATCAAATAATTTGATTCCAATAAAATTATATATAAATAATAACTTTATGATCCGTTTGGAATAGCTTCAGCGTTTTATAAAGTTAATTATGAAGTTGCTGCAGAGAAAACAACTTCGCAATTATGATAGCAAAAAACATACTTTCATCACTAAAATTCCTAAAAATCAGTTGGAGGTAAAAAAAGCATCACCCAAATGAAATTATAATTGCTATTTGAAAGAGAGATTTACATACATACCACTCCATACTACTCAATTTACATATCTAACACATAAAACTTTAATATTTCATACATACCACTCATAGTTCATTTTTATATCAAATATGAGTGATAAGAAGAAAATACGAGTGATATATTTGATATTAAAATAGCATATGATGGTATGCATGTAATATTAAAGTTTTAGGTATTAAATATGTAAATAGGATGTTATAAAGTGGTATGAATGTAAATTTCCCTATTTAAAAATAAAAATAACTAGAAAGCTATTCCAAACAAATTCAGAGTGAGGAATTTTACAAATACTATATTTTTTCATCAACTTTGTTAAAATGTCAAATTCTAATTAAAATAAATAATTTAATCATACATATATAATGATATAGATAATGGGAATAATAGAATTTTTTTTGCAAATAAAGCAATAATAAATTCTCTGGGTATATCTAATGAAATGGATTTGTCATTATTGGAGGTGCCATAAAAGAATTAGGTGAACGGTGGAGGTTTTAGTACAGCAGGAATTTTTATTCTGCCCCCCCCCCCCCCCCCCCCCCCCCCCCCCCGCGTAGCTCTACATTCGGTGAACAGTAAACAGGCGCCACGTGTTCTCACTATTTACCGCGCAGACCGCCAACCCGACCCAGTACGGACCCGGGAGTTTGCGTATTACTCGGTATTGCTAGGTATTGATCGATTTTGCTTGACAAAAAACGAAAAATACCATTCTGTGAAGACCAATACCGAGCAATACCGAGTTCTTTTAGGTATTACTCGGTATTGCTCGATATTGGTCTTCACAGAGCGGTATTTCTCGTTATTGCAAAGCAATACCTAGCAATACCGAGCAAAATTCTGGTCCGAGTCGGGTAGTCGAGCCGCGCGGTAAAGAGTAAGAGCACGTGGCGACATATTATTGATTACCGAATGTAGAGCTACATCAGGTGGGAGGACCGAATAAATATTCCAACAGCAGTTGGTGGAATATCTTATGGCGATTATGAATATCTAATTTGTCAATTATGGGATCAGGTGATCGCTGTCAGATCTTTGGTTGATAGTGAACAGTAATAGAACAAGTTGTCGATAAAAATAGGCTGGCAAGTGCACAATTACGTTGTAATCAGGCCAGAAAGCATTCATCCCTCTTGGAACTGAATTATTAGCTCTTAACATTCAGTGTTCTGATTGAATATTATTATTTTTTATTTGTCTTGCACGTTACACCGCTTTACATTTGTCTTAGAATTTTTAAGTTGTAAAGGCTTGATGTAGCCGACCTCATGTAGTGAAATAAAAATTTGATTTAGTTGTTGTTGTTGTTGTATGAACATTAAGATATTTTAGGACAAGCCTATGTGAGTCGGGCTTATTGTCCTTCATACAAACTAGATGATTTTCTATGAAAAGGAGGGGGAGAGGAGGTAGTTCTTGGCTTGTTGCTATGGCTCCTTCAGGTTCCCAATGAGCCAATGGAATGGTCTAGTGGGCTCCGAAAACTCGGCCCCGACCCCCCCCCCCCCCCCCCCCCCCCGGTTGTTTTTCCTCGGGGGAGTTTTAACTGATTAAGTTCCACGGTGAATATTGGAAAGGCAAATGAATTTGTAGATAAGACACTACCCATAGATTCCGCCCTCATTTTGCGAGGACTTTATGATCTGAATTCTAGTTTCCTATAAGCGCAAGCCCCTATAGTTAATTACTCCTCTCGGCAACGAGAGAGAACTTTCGAGTAAGGTTAGTCGTCAATCATATACGTAGAGATACACGTTATCTGACATATAGTAGCAACATGGTTTGGGAATTTGAAAATTTGATATTTAAAATAGAAATTTCATCATCTTCCACTTAAAGCTGATGGTGGGGGATGGATGATGGACCCGATCAAGATCTCATAGTTTCGTCATCCCGGGCCATCGTGGTCCCTGGTCTACTTAGTCAGAGGAGTTAGTCAAACAAACCTGACAGAAGAATCCTTGTTGGCAGCCATGGGTTGCTTCATCCAATGGTACCTTATAGACATGGGATGACTATTTGCCTAAGGGGACAAATTTGAATCCACCTTAGCTAACAGAGGGATTTGTGCCATATCAATTATATAATATTTATTCATATCTCAAAGATTTGATGTCACAAAAGAACGTATTGACTTTGGCCATAACCATAATTTAGTGGTGTCATTTGGCGGCAAAATCACTCGGTTCAGAGGGGCCCGTGTCATAACTGTTTACCTATAGTGTCATTTGGCAGCAAAATCGCTGATTAGAAGATACATAAAACGTCCTTACTAGCAGAATATTATTTAAGAATGAATCATAGTTATATTCTCGACCAGACATTAGCTCTTTGTGAGCTGAAGTATTTTCAATTTATCAACATCGACAAATAGTTGTAGAGGGTGGATGAATTTTATTTTAAGTGATTAAATGATTGGATTTTCAATTTTAAACATGTTGGACTTTGGAATTTCTAGAAGTTTGAAAATTTTTGTGGAATATTGGAGTTTTAATGAGCATTTCGGTGTCATTTTGAAGATATTTGAAATTAACTCCTATGATTGAGATGTACGTTCAACACGACCATCATCGGGACGTTAATGAGCTATTCCATTCACGAATTAAACCTTATCGACTCCATCGAACTGTCGACGGAGAATCAGGTTTCATAGGCTTTATGCCTTCATTGATTAATTTCTCTGGTCATAGGCCTTGAAGGCTTTATATGAACGTATAAAACAAATATTATGGTCAACACCTTGATCGTATATCTGTTTGATAATTCGAGCTGTGTCGACTCCTATCTATCTATATAGAAGGAATGAGCTTGAACTACGTTCATTTATTGATCCGCGTAAATCCCTAGACATCACATGTGTACCCATAACACGCTAGCCGGGGCCCATGCGGGTTTTATGATTGCACTTGTCCCTTTTGTGTAAATATGTATATACATATTACAATGCATGTACGGGGACATTTTGAACATATTTAATGCTACTCATTTGTGTGGGAAACCCTCATTGGAATGCAACGTTCTATTGAGAAGTTCGTACATACCTTATATCTGCTTATATACAGGTTGCAGATTCGGTGGCATGGCATCATGAGTTGTTTCCTGGTTTTTAAGATTTGTTGATAAGTGAGTAGGGCTTCATTTGTGAATTTGTGCACGCCTTCTGTTCGCTAGTATGCATGTTGCAGATCCGGTGGCATGACATCGTACTATGATCATTTGCCCGTTGTATGCAAGTAGACTGTTGTTCACTGCTTGTTGCTTTCTGCAGGTAGATTGTTGTGCACTAACGAATCTTTTGTTATGGCTCGCAGGAGCTTGCACTTGTTAAAGGTCTTCTTTATTTGTTTGTAGACATGTGTTGAATGTACATCGGCCTCTTAAAAAGGACTGTAGGCACTTACACTTGTTGTATATCACCCTCCCTTCTTGTAATATGCCAGCGTATTTGCCTTCGATTGGATAGTCATTGGGTGTGAGGGTGTTACGATATCTTTGCCACAATAGCTCGTAGTAGCTTGTGTCTATCACCAATTGACTACCTTTTTTGGCTTGTAAGAGAGTTGCATATCTAGCCTAAATTCTTCTTATTTTAAGCGTTGTGAATAGCAGAATTTTATAAGGACGGAGGATCCCATGAGTCAGAAACACATTGATGAAAACCTCCAAAAAAAATAGGCAGAGACAACCAAACTGCCATAATATGACAATTGTGCAAAGAAAACAAGGCAAGAAACCATGCTGAGTCTTTTCTATGAATTTTTTAGCAACGATGTTAATAAAAAGTGAACATTTTGAGTGAATTTATAGTGAATATTGGGCTTATTATAACATAATTTATTGGAGTTAGAAGCAGCATCATGATGCCCAACTGCAAAGAAATGAAACAAGGAAGCACATTCTATCATACACTACATGAATGGCTTGACATTAATATTTATCATAATTTAGATATTTGATATGATAATCCCACATGTGATAGAGGATCCTTTAACTAGGATATGAAATAATGAAAAAGACAGAATCAAGCTCTAATAAAAAATGATAAGCCAAGCAATTACTCAAATCAAATCACCCTATTATGATTTTTTTTATTTTTGGGACATTTAGGTCAATTAAGATAAATTCACACAAACATTACATACATGAGACTCAAATTCAAGACCTCTTAATTAGTAGCCTAAGCTCCTAACTAAATAATCAAGTTGAGTTATGTATCACCTGATTATGATATGTTGGCTAGATCAAAATTAGAATGATTGACTTTAAACGAAAGTAGTGTCAAATCAAGAATGAATCATTAGCATCCCCAAATAGAAACAAGATGGAACAGCTGATTTATAAATTAAAAAAAAATATTATAAAGTGGGTTTTTTTTTGGGGGGGGGGGGACATTTTGGACAATTACAGTAAACTCACACGCACATCACATAAATAAGACTCGAACTCAAGACCTTTTGATTGGTAGCTATAATAAGGCTTCAATAATTACTATGTGGACCACTTTTTCCATTGAGATTTATGGATATAGGAAAACAATTTTTCATCAACAAATGAGCTTTACATTGAATAATAAGAGAAAAAAATTCATAAAATGTTCTATCAAACATAGAGATCTGTTACAAAAATAAAGTTTTCCAGCATTCAACAATTAATCTCAATCTATGGTACATATTTGATTCTCAAAATACCAAGAAAATAATTTAAAATTAATGCATCACTTGTTCTGAAATTAATTCCATGAAATTACATAGGGAATTCCCAACAGGATTTCTGTTCAAGGAACAAATATTCTTGACCATTTAATGGATATGCATGGACAAATATCATATAGGGGCGTAATTCTTACACGAAATACTTATATTTTTTCAAATATAACATGCATCAATTATGAGGAGGAGCTTCCCTAGATAGACCCTTCCCCATGTCATGTTCATAATCTAAGAGAAAGCAGAGATGTACGTAACCTCAATTACAGCAAAATGATTGTCCTGGATGGCGACTTTGGCATAAGCTGCTACCAAAATGCGTCAAAGACAAAACTAATTAGTTCAAAAGCCACAACACTCATCACCATATATTAAGCTAAATGTAGGCCTTGCAGAAAGAACAAATTCCTAGCAGACTGTCACAAACGCCATATCTAAGCATTCATTAAGCAAATAGATCAAATCAAACACACTCCGGTGTTGATCTCATTGGATATATATATATATATATATATAATCTTGCGCATAAATTTACAAAAGCAAGACTTCGAATTGATGCCCTTCAAATGGAGAAATTATTCTGTGAAGACGGAAGGAACCATCTGAACATGTGACACATTGTGTACATATTTGTATACAATGTGTATCAAATTAATATACACACTGTTTGTATACAGTGTGTACACTCACAGTCCGGATAGTTCTTCCCATCTGGACTCCGCACATAATAATTTCTCCTTCAAATGAGAGTGAAATTCACAATCAAACATTAATATCTCATAGGATTCCTCGTAACAAATTAAATGTTTTGTAGATTCATATTAAAGGAAAATAAAACTAACTAGCACGGGTGTGCGTTGATGTACATTTTAGTTGTATTACATGCCAAAATATTTATAAATATTTTGCACACAACAATACAATGCACAGATACACCCATATACAGCCTACTATGCATTGTTGCATAGAAAGTATTTAAATATTTACAAATAATAATATATAATAAAAAAAAATACCAGTGCAATCTTTCCTCTTTGAGTTTTAGCTCCTCCAATAATTTTGCTTGTGGCCAGGGCCAAGCTCTACTGTTCTCACGCAAATTATCACGTGGCATTCATTGCTAAACTCTGGACAGGTTCTATTTCAAAGATTCCCCACAGCTTTTATTTGTCACATTCTCACCTCTAATGTGTACTATAGTGAATCCCATTTCTTCTATTCTCCTTCATTTTACAATCGCTGAGCCATTTATTCTCTTTGAGATTGGCTTCAAACACACGCAACATTTAAAAAAGTGAACTTAGCATTTAGAAAACAAGATGCAATCCGCTAAAATATAGTAATCTATGTAGAAGATAGCTTCATTGATGAATTACTGATGGGTATGATTACTGTGCTCATTTTTAAAAACTTGTAGATGGCTCATGGATGGTGTGAGATTTGTGAAATACTCGAATTTATCATGCTGAGGTTGTTAAGTATTGAAAATTCTTCCAAAAACTTAAAAATGGAGCTGTTAGACCACACAATGAGATTTACTTTGTATGGCCTAGAAGTTTTATGAACTTTCTTCTCATTAACATTACATGTATGCCTGGAACTTTCATATGAGAGTAAAATAAAAATACTTATAACATGAAAAATTAATTTTTCGTGCATGAGAGAATAAGCCTGGCACTACATTGAAATAATTCAATATACATTACAAGAAGCACTAGCTAAACTATCATAGGCAAAGGGAAATCTCCACTCTCCTTCACGGATCTTATATCTATGTTTGCAAGGGGATTAAATACTTATTCAAAAAAATCCGATCTTTGATGATAAGTTGTAAAAAAAAAGGATTTTTATAGTCAATTAAAATAATATAATGTTCTTAATTGGAATCCCAAGACCAATAGTATGGTTAAATAAGCTAATTCTTATCATTTTCTCCTTTGAACCCATGCATATGTATTTAAGTAAACTTGAACTATTATTTATTCAGAACAAATAATTGATTTGTTCTTTTCTCAATCTTTGAGCAGATCTCACTAGCCCAACTTATATTGATAGACTCCTCTTTTTGTATCATTGACATATTCGGATACCAATATCTATTGCTCCATAAATTATTGCTTTCTCAAAATAGAGAGTTGGGGCACTCCATTACCCAATAAGAGAAATATGTAGAATTTAATAAAAGAAAACGGAGAGCATTTAATGTTAAATGACCCTCACATGCAACCACATGCACTTGCTCTTCCATACATGGAACTTTCCACCCAAATCAATCAATTCACTCATTTCCCTCCAATCATTTCGCCTCACATAGAAAGATCTATAATATAAACAATATTTGCATAAATATTAGGACCTATTCGGTGTAAGCTTTATTATACTCTATTTCTTATATTAATTTGTAGAACCACACAGACAATAGCATTGAATGCCATACAACTTCTACATGGTTTTCATCATCATTAGCCTTATTTCTACTGCTTGAAGCCAATTTTATGAATCCTTATTTTTCATTTATTTATTTTGAATATTTTCTGAAGATTGAAACTTATTCTTCAGAAATCATTTTATCACCTAAGGTCTACTACTCCGTAACATTAATTTTTTCAACTGATATAATGGTGCATTTTCAACTATTCAATGTACAAATCCAAACCACCTAAACTTACTATCAATCTTTGTATATTAATCATATATCACTCCACTGTTCATTTCATATAATCAAATCTCAATTTATCTTATTAAATTTTGTCACACATTCCTCTTAACATCTTTATTTCTTCCACGCTCAACCTAAATATCATCGATCTTTCTTTTCCACAACAATCGGATCCATGCAACATTGCCAGCTTAATCAAAATTTTATAAAATTTACTTTAGTTTTCATATATTCTTATTGGATAAGAAGCCTTCTCCATTTTAACCACCTAATCTTAATTCTATAAGTTATTTCCTCATTAATTTTACTAAATCTAACATAAATAAATCTATCACATCATCTTCTAACAATATTGATTCATAATTATTAATATCACACACACTAAAATTATATATCATGTTGTTGACATCTAATCACAGATCCAACCCCACTCACCCAACCATCCGCTCCCAAGAGACACGATTATTCACTCAAACGAAATTGTCCGCTCACTCCCTCAAAATCCCTCAAAATGGCACACGGGAGTAGTTGGGGAAGGAATTCACTCTTACGCACGTAGGAGCCCGTTTGAATCTCCCTCTGTCACGACCCAACCAAACCGGGACGGATCCCGCTCGCTTCGGGCCGCGACACAGCTATCAAATCCAAGATCTAGTTTTGGAATTTGTTTCAGACCATCTTCCAAGTATTGAAAAGACAGAAAAACACAGAGCTATTATAAACATCCAAACACAGAACAGTTCATCTATCTTTTCTTTCATCAAAATAATCATATACAGATACAGTACATGGCTTACGGACAGAAAGAACAGAACAGAACAGAAAAGCCATGACTGTACAAAAATCAAAAGTATCAAGTACCTAATCACAGATCAGACTCAGAACGTCTAGTCCAAGACCTCCTTCCCTTTCCCAGAACCTGAAAATCACGCAGAAAATAAGGATGAGCTAACAGCTCAGCAAGACATCAATCACCAATCAAAATAATCAGAACTTCCCACCAGAAATCATATCAGAAAAGTATCCGTACAGAATTCGAACAATCATACAGAAATCGTACAACAGACAGAACAGATAACAGTTCAATCAGAATCAAACATCAGATACGGAAAACTGAAATCACATCAAATCGGATATCATAAGGCTTTCATGTCACAGAGCAGACGGAATCATACGGAATAATCAGAGTCGTACAGAAATCAGAAATCAGATAAAATCACATTCATATCAGATCATTTAAATCAGATAATTCATAAAACAGATCAGATAAGTTACAGAACAGATCATCAGATATCAAATATCAGATTTCAGATAACATATCAGATAACAGATTTCAGATTCCCAGACACTGACAGAATCTCAACGGATTCTGACCCCTTATACCTCCTTTCCCTGACACAGACAAAATCTCGACGGATTCTGGCCCCTTATCTCTCCCGTTGTGCTTATAGCACCAGAACAGATCAGATATACAGAATTTTCCAGAACAGAACTTATTTTCAGATTTCATATTTCAGATTTCAGATTTCCCGGACACAGACAGAATCTCGAAGGATTCTGGCCCCTTATAACTCCCTTCTGATAGCATACAAATACTTCAATTCATTCAATGAATTCATTCAGAAAAATCAGAATTCGTACGAAAATTCAGCGGCATAACGGCAGTATACGGAATTTACACAAAATTCACAGATTCAGAAATTTACCAAATTACCACAGAACATTCACAACAACATTATAAGACTTTTACTGTACTGACAAAATATTTTTCAACATCCTGATAAATTGCAGTTCAATTAAAACACCTCGGAATCCAAAATATCCGAAAAAAATCTTCCAGGAAATACTCAAAACGTGCACAATCACATCTCGGAAACATACCAAAAGTTACGCGGTAAAACCTGAAGCAATAGAAAATAACACACGAAATTCGCTAACGGAAACAACATCCGGAACAGAAAAGTCATCAAAATCCATGGTTCTGAAAATTGAGAAAGGCGGAATGTGTCTTACCTCGAGTCGGTCAACTTCTCTAACTACAACAACGGACGAAAACAGACCGGAGTCGCTCAAAAATTCTCTTTTCCTTCGTTTTTCTCTCTCCTGTACGTCCTTTTCTTTCCAAAAAATCTCGTTCCAATATATATCCAGACTGATCGTACCGGACGATCGCAACTTCGTCCAGGACGATTTGGGCTCTGGACGAATTTCGTCCGGACGAAATTAATTATCGCCCCGGACGACTTGCCCTCGGTAAGAATTTCGTCCAGACGATCCAATTTTCGTTCAGACGAACCATACAGCCAGAAATATTTTCCTGCACAACCTGTACCGATCGTCCCGGACGATCGAACTTCGTCCGGACGAACCTGGGAGGAAAAATGGTCTTTACACCCTCTTTGCCTTTGTTTGTTCGCACGACACTCCAGACGAAAGCCCATGATCTCTCTTGCACTCGAATCCTCCTTCACGTACGCAAGAGCTATCGAACTCTTGCTCGATCTTCACGCACGTCAAACTTACAGAGCCGCACACGACTGCACCCACTGCCTACGGTCCCTACGCCCACTTCCGCATGTGACCACCAGAGCTTTGCATTGTGTACCCATACCCACACCCACCCATGTACTCACCCATACCTAATGGGTATGGGTACACCCATGGCCTTGTAGGTGGGTATGAATGGGTACTCAACATCAGAGGATAAATCGATTTACATTGCTAATCACCATATATCTTATATTACTGCTATCATCACTACATAGTGTGCAACACTTAACCATGCTGTGACTACGATAAATTATGATATGCATTTTGAAAGTTTGCAATCAGAGAAATGGGCATCAATTCTAAAGGCCATCAATCTGTGGCAGACTACGTTCAAAAAACATGGAAAGTGGGTGGGTATGGCATCCCAAAAGTCACCATGGGTGGGTGTGGGTGGGCGAAGCTCATCCGAGTAAAGCATCCCGACCCACCTTCCGCCCGTTTCTTGTTAGCAACCCTGCCTCCCTCTGCCCAACCTGACTCCGAACATGAAACCCTAGGCCGAGCCCGACCTCACTGTCTCCCATCTTCCCTGTACCACACCTAGACCCCCGGCCCAACCTAATCCCCTGATTCCTCTCCCACTCGATTTCTCTGTGCGAGGAAGACCCAATCAGCCCGATCCAACATACCCGTTTCGACCCAACTAACCAAATCTTCTGCAAATTTGAATTGATTCAATCACTTCATATTCAATCACTTCATCATTGTCTTCAACATTCTTCATACACTAAAATGCATAAATTTGTATTTTTTTTTTTTTTTGGCTTTCTTAAATAATAGGTACAATTAGGATGAATATTTACGTTGTTGTATCTTAGAACAAATTAGGAATGCTTAAATTGAAAACCTCGCACTGTCTAATCTTAGATCCAGCCATGAATAACTTAAATTGAAGATCTTGCACTGTCACATCTTAGATCTGGCCAAGAAGAACTTAAATTGAAGACCTCGAGCTATCATACCTTAGATCCGATTAGGAAGAACCAAAGGCAAGTGCCTCCCAACTTCCCTTCGTAGGGAGGGAATGCAAAGAGGTTGCCTAAATTTTGATTGACAAGGGCCCCTCAAATAATTAATTTGTCACTTTAAAACATGTAAAAAAAAAAAAAGCATACATATATATAAGAAGGGTAAAAGGTGATTAAAGTATAGGACCTATCCAACCTTCCAATGGTTAAAAACTCACTTGATTTGTTCGAAGTTATATGATATTCAATCTCAAGGGGTATTAAGTTTTCTTGTAAGAGTGACTTAAAATAAATCTCCATAAACGACTGGATGATGAGTACTGCCCTGAACAAACCAATTTTGAAATCAGCAAGGCTGCTGCACAATCATACTATGAATCTATGATATTGAAGCAGCCTGATCTGGGTAAAATTCTATTCAAAATGGCGAGATAATTGGAGATTATATCCTTCCAGCAAAGCTTCTATGGACCTTTGTCATCAGTAAATGCCACCATTTATTTAATTACTCAGCGGATAGATCCTATAGTAGAGCAATAATTGAATATGGGACTCATCAGTAATATCACCAAGGCCAATGGATACACAACAAATCAGTAGGCAATCAATATTTAATTTGTCTCTTGAATTTATCAATAATTGATTTATGGAAACTCCTAATTATTTCCTGGCTTGACTACTTTATGACCCCATGTGATATCCCTATTTCATATATAGTTACATCAACTCTATTAAAGACTATAACATTTTAAACTTTTGTAAATTGATATGAGATAATGCTAACATTTGTAAGGTTTGGGATATAAACGTTATCTAGTAAAAAAAAAAAAAAAAAAAAACAAGTTGCAGGAGTTTTAATTGGGCATTTAGAATGTATTACTTTCGTGTTGACAGTCATGTTGGTTCAAGAAAAATGGCATGTATGCATAAATCCCGATTTACAGACATAAAATTCCGTTGTAGTTAACCAGATTTCCCCTGAGGGTGGTATCGGAGTTTAATTAGATCTGAGTCCTTACTTCCCATGATCGCAAACACTCATAGTTAATTATCCCTCTTAACATATAAAAGAGAACTTTCGATTAAAAATGAATAATTTTTAGGTGTTTTAGTCTCAATTGTGGAGAAATGGAAGAAAACCCGATCAAGATATCATAGTTCCGTCGTCTCGGGTATACCTTAGTTTTCATCTACCAACACCAACTATCATTGACCATAATGTCCAAGAAATCTGATTAGCAACAATGGATTGCCTCCCCTCAAGGATCCTGAGTAGACTGAAATGGTCATATGTGAGTTTTATTGGGTTTTAGGATTTACATCTATTAGAATATACAATAGTTGGTTTGGTTTGGGATTTATGACTTCATTTAGAAGTTACACATGAGTTTAAAATGAAGTGGGTCTTACAGCTTCTCTTAGAAGTATCCCGGGTGTTTGAATATGGGTCGACCCTGGTATTTGAATTGGCTTTCATTGAAAGCAGTATGTAAGGTGGGCTCCTATTAGAAGTAGCCCAAAGTTGGGTCTTACAACCTAGGTCGACAGTAAGGATGCCCATTAATATTGAATTTAGTTGACAGGTCTTAGAAGTCCCTTAAAAGTTGTCAATAGGTTTAATTTGGAGGACTTATGGCTCTACTCATGAGTTTGCCCAAAGATGGGTTTTACAACCTAGCTCTACAGCAAGGTGCCCATTATTTGAATTATTTGGATAGGTTTTACAGCTTCCCTTTGGAAGTTACCTAAAAGTGAACCTTACAACTTAATCCTTTAGATTAAGATGCCTATTAGTTTTTGTTCGAGAGTTTGATATTTCATTTAAAAATTTTCTAAAATAATAGGTCTCACGACTCTTATTACTAGTTGTCTAATTATTTAGATATGACGGATCTTACTGCTTTCCTTTGGAAGTAAGCCCATTGGTGGGTTTTATTACTTCATTTAGGATTTATCCTTATAGGCTACATTGCCCGTTGTTTGAATTTGGTTGAGATTTTATGGATATTACATTTTTTAGAGATTCCTTAAAATGTGAGTCTTATTACTTCACTTAGAAGTCACTCAATAATGGGTCTTACAAACAAGACTTATAGACTAGCACTACAGGAATATCAATCATTTCCGGCGGCATTTCCCGGCGGAAAATGGACTTTTTCCGGCGGTTTTATAAATTTCCGGTGGCATATTTTTCGCCGGTAAAACAGGCATCGAAAAAATATTTTCTGGCTGTAAATAATTCCGGCGGTTTTTCGGCAGCCAAAAAGCCGCTGGAAAATATTTAAAATTAAATTTAAAAAAAAACGTTGCCCAAGAACCCCCGCCCTGCCCGTTGCTCGAGCTGCGCTGCCCCTTGCCCGGTCGTTCTCCCACCTTGACCACTCGAACTCCCGCCTTGCTCGCTGCCCGCCGGACGGCCTGCCCGCGCTGCCCACCTGAGCTCCCGACCTGCCCACTCGAGCTCCCGCCCTGCCCGCGCGCTGCCCGCCTGGGCTCTTGCCTGCACTGCCCGCCTGCTGCCCGGCCGCGCGGCCTGCGCGGGATTCGAACCGTGTACCCTTGGTTTTGCTAAGTCTCAACCACTATGCTGAGATTGAAAATGTGTTAAATTCTATATTATAATTTATTGAAATTATATCATATTAAAATAATGATTAAAATTAATAAAAAATAAAATATTAAAGTTAATAATTAATTAAATATGTTTTTTATTAATACTTGATTAGACTAAGTTATTAAATTAATAATTAATTAAAATAAAATAAATTAAATTAAATTAAATTAAAAATTAATTAAAATAATCCAAAATTATTAACTAATTAAATTAATTATTAAAAGCCGCCGGAAAAGCTGGAAAGCCACCTGAAAAAAGCCGTCTGAAAACCGCCGGAATTTTTTCTAAAATTTAGGCTTCCATGAAGCCGACCGAAAGCCGACGGAAAAATAAGCCGCCGGAAAAATCTGCCAGTAATTGACGATTTTCCTGTAGTGTAGGATGCTCAAATGGTCAAATTTAATTTGAAAGGAGATTATCTCAAATAACAGTTTTTACAACTTCTTTTGGAAGATGTCTAAAAATATGTCTTACAACCTAATCCTTTAGACTAAAATGTCCATTACTTTTGACATTTTAGGGATATTGCATTTTATTTAGAGATTCCCTAAAATGTGGGTTTTATTACTTCACTTAGAGGCGACTAAAATAGTGGGTTTTACAACTTAATCCTTTATACTATGATGCCCATGTTTAATTGTTTGTTTGTCTGAGTGGATAGTGGTTATTTGTTAGCTTGACACTAGACTATGATTTTTAGTTATTTACTAGCTCGACACTGACTAGCCAACAGTTGTTATTATGTGACACCAGTATTTTTTGCTACAGTAGGTTTTTTTTTCTGTTTGGCTATTTTTTTCAATTATATTAGTTTTCTTGTCTCCACTACAATTTATATTTTTAATTATTATCGTGCTAATCATCTTCTACTATTTGGCTTGAAGGTGCTTGGAGTTTCGTACCTAGGAGCTTTCCCAGGAGCACTGGATAGTACAAAGTTTGTGTTGGAGTTATGTTTAAGTTGTGAGTTTGAGAGTTGGTTGTGTTTGAGTGGAGTTGTTGAGTTGAGAGTTTGAGTGTTGGTTGTGATTGAGTTGTGAGTTTCATAGTTGGTTGTGTTTGAGTTTGAATTATTGAGTTGATTTAATTAATGCAAATATTTTATTATGCATTTTATTTCATTTTAAAAAGGTTTTATATTGGTAGATTAATTAATTTAATTAATTAAACAAAAGTTTAATTGATTAATGATTTATTAAATGAATTAAAAATTTAAATTTTATATTGAATGAATTGTTAAAATTTTAAATTAATTAAGTGTATAATGTATTATTAAGTTGCTCAATTAATAAACTTTCGAAGTTATTATTTCTTTTGAATTTAATTATAGATTAACATTTCAATTAATTAAAATAAATTAATTATTTTTTAAATGATTTAGTTATTTAATTAAATGTTAATATTATTTTTGAATTAATCAATTAAATGAATTAATTTAAATTATGTAATTTTGGTTTGGATTTAATCAATCAATTAAATGAGTATTTTAAATGAATTAATATGACCTTATTATAAAATTAATTAGTTTATTATTTGATTAATAAGTGAATGAAATGAATTATTAATATTTTATTTAAATTGATTATTTTTAAATGAATTAATAAATTTAAACTCTCAAAATTTCTCCCCAATGACTCCAAAAAAATTTTCCTACAATCTTCTGAGAGATTTTGCTAGCCTCCCAACATCCCCTCCTCTTGTAGAGTGGTCGGGATGGCACTTATCGATAATTTCTTCCTGGCTAGACCTAAGGTCAACGGTGCAAGGTCTCGAATTTTAAAACCATCTCAGCTGGATTCAAAAAATCAATAACATGAGGTCTTGGATTTGATTTTCTCCTAGCCAGATCTAAGATCAATGGCTTATGTCTTCAATATTAGATTTGCCTTTAAGATTTATTCAATTATATAAAACTTTTAACTTTAATTATTGACTGCAAGTTATAAATATTGATGCATGAACACAGCTAAATTATACTTTTGTCTTCCAATTAGAAGCCAAATGGGCCAAAAGTGGTCAATAAGGGCCTCTACAAAAATCACTCACTAAGAGGCAGTTGTTTGATCACTCAGTTGGGGCAAGACGTGGAGTTCAAGTAGGCTATAAAAGACTAGGAGTGGAGTGGGCTACGGTCACGGTTTTTTTCTTTTTTTTTGGACATTTAGGTCTAAGATAAATTCACATATACGTGCATACCAGAGCCCTACATTGGGTACCCATACCCACACCCACCCACGTACCCACCCATACCCAATGGGCATGGGTGGGTATGAGTACGCCCACAGCCTCGTGGGTGGGTACTCAACATCAGAGGAGAACCAATTTATATTACTAATCATCATATACTTGCAGTATATTATAATAATCCTTACTACACAGTGCGCAACACTGAACCGCGTCATGACTATGATAAATTTTGATATGTGGCTTGAAAGTTTGCAGTCAGATAAAATGACAAAAAATCTCAAGGCCAATATTCTATGGCAGGCTGCATTCAATAAGCTTGGAAAGTGGGTGGGTGTGGGTGGGTATGACATCCGGAAAGTCACCAGGGATGGGTGTGAGTGAGCAAAGCCCGCCAGCGCAGAGTGTGGGTACCCAACCAGGACCCCATGTAGGGCTCTGGTGCATACTTAAAGACCGGAGAATATAAATAAAAGAGGTGGGGAGGCTGGCTAGTGTTTGGGACGGAGATGCAGACGCGACTGGGCTCGCGTAGCAGAATGCGGACGAAAGGGGCTAGGGGTTTCATGCAACTGGATGTGTTTGTCGAAAGGTGGCGAAGGGCGTTCGATTGGTCTAATCAGAAATGGCAGCGGGCGTGATTGGTAGCTCACGTGGGAGGCGAAGGCGTTTAGGGTTGCGTGGGATTCAGTCGGGCAAGTAGGTTCGATCGGGTCGAGGGCAGGCGGACTGCGGGCTTGGTGGGGTTTCACATGGAACAGGAGGTGAAGGCATTGGAGCTTTGACGGAAAGCACGGATCGTGCAGATTAGATTGATCAATACCTGTTGTACATATTCGATCGACTAGGTGCTTGCAAACGGAACAGACGACTTGAGGTCGCAGGCAAGCCAATCCGTCGGAAAGACAAGTTCGATCGCGGGAATCGTAGACACGCGACGGTTTCACGAACAAGAGGCAACCAACTTCAGATAGTGTGAGAGAAGGGAATTGTAAGTGCCAGTTCTCCCCTTTTTCATTCTCTACCCTTCCTTTTATCGATTGAATTGCTGAGAAGGAAGTTCCTGTGATCATAAGTTGGGTCTTTTGATAATCAATTGCTTAGAGTGGGGCTGAATTGAGAGCTTGAAGAGATGCGTCTTTATCAATGGTGCTTTAGACAAATTTTCTAACTTTATTTACATTTTATAATTCTTATAATATTCATGCATTGATACCACAGAAATATGAAATTATTTAAAACTCAATAGATTACCATTTCTTTAGCAGCTACCATTTTAGATATTGCTCTAAGTGTGCCATGGGAAAATATTGTCATGAACAATGTAATGCTCAAATATTATATATTTCAGGCAATGCACTGATCAAGAAATATCCTACGATTCTTCCATTTCATCGATACTATTAAATTCCCTCTTCACGCTAAATTCATTAGCTGCACTTCCAACTTTAACAGAACTGCAACTAGGGACTTTCTCCATTCCGTAGATATTCATTTGCTTATGAATCCTAACTGCGTCTTCCCACCTTCCTTCTCTTGAATACAAGTTGTACAAAAACCACATTTGATTTTTAATCGAAAAATCTTATTAAAGATCGAGATTCAGAATTTCTTCAAATCTTGAGCTTTTCATGCAAATATCAATAATCAAATTAAAGGTGGTGAGATCCTTCATATCGGATGGCATCTGATTGAATAAATCATGAGCTTCTCCAATCTGAGAAACAACAGCATACCCCTTCCCCCTCTTTTTTTGTTTTTTTTTTTTTTTCCTTTAATTTTAAACTCGTCAACAAGCCAAAGAGAGTTGGTATTTTATATCGAGTGGTAAAGATCAGACTATTAAATCACCGAACATCAGAAAGATTTCTTCTAGACCTAAATGCCCCAGGACTAGGATATCTGATTGGGATTATAGATGGATGGATTACCCATCTCATGCTAAATATCTGAGCTATCCATATGATCAGTCAGTGGCAATATACCAAAGCCATTCAATTTTACTCACCATAATCTGCTGATATTTAAGAAAGGTAGAGATGGACTTAAAAAGACTTGGTTAAAAAATATTAGAAATGATCTTTCTTTATTAGATTTAAATGAGAATTTGACTTTTAACAGGACACAATGACAAAAAAAGATTCTTGTAGCCGACCCCACGTAGTGGGACAAAGGCTTGATGTTGTTGTTGTTCTGGTATAATCTACTGATATTTCTCCCCATCACATAGATGCAGTATCCACATTCAAATTGAATTTAGTTACCAAAGATGGGTTTTTAATCTACTGAAGAGGGGACTAAATATATTTCTCCAGCCATTATGGATATTAAACAATTAGGCTCTGTTGACATAATTCAGAGAGCCTGCTCACTTCATTTTAGGAATCAATATGAAGCTCATCCAACAAAAAATCTGTTGATATGGAAATTATTGACCCAACAATATTGGTTGTTGGTAAAGGACACATGCCACTTGGAACAAATATTAACAAGATTTTGCTTTTCCTGAACGGTTCAGATCTGAGGGTGACCTGATACATCTACTACTTTTGAAACGGCTTGCCTTTCATCAGAATATGAAAATTTATGACCCTGTAATGGGAAATTTCTTACCTCTTAATGATTTATATGGATTGTCCTACCCCTTCCCGCAAAACTATAGCAGTTTATCTCCTTTGGTACAGTTGTCATTGTAGCAACGTCTAACCTCACCTATCTCGAAGTACCTACTGGGATGGTTGGAATAATAAGCAATCTAGTAGTGCCATGAACTTGATTGATAGCATGAAGAACGCGTTTATGTGGGCAGGGTTAAATATAAATTTCACATTCCAAGTTCAGAAAACATATGAGACAGAACATTTGGCCTGTAATTGTTGTTCGATGTCTTGCAACAGTATATTTTTCATAAGCATTATCCTGCATGTGCTCCAATCTTTATGTCAAGCTCCTAAATGCAGGATCTAAGAAGGCTTCAAATATCCACTAAAATTGCAAAATGACCCCGATGATGACTGTATTAATAGAGAATCTCAACCGAAGGGGACCCTATCTTTCAAAATACTAAAATCCAATGCAAATTACAAATATATTTAAATTGATTCATCATCACCCCAATGATGACCGTGTTGACAGAAAATCTCAACTAGAGGAGACCCTATTTTCAAAATACTCAAACCTCAAAGAAAAATATAAATCTTTTAAAGTGATTCGTCATCACCCCGAAGATGGCCTTGTTGCAGTGAATCTCAACCGGAGTCCGGAGGGGTCAATTATTAAACCTATTAAAATTTCATAATTCAAAGTCTAATCAATTCTAAACATTTAAATGGAAATATTATCATCAAAAACTTAAAACCAAAATCCATTCACCTGTTGCAACGACTTGGCGACGATGATGAATTGGAGAATAACTTCAACTCACAAAGAGCAAATGTCTTATATAATGTATTACTAAAATTCATTCTCAATTGATTCATCGCCAGCAAGGACATAGCACGTGCCCTTTAATCGAGGGATTTTACTGCAATATGGCATCACTATATAACGGTTATGGTCAAAGTTTGTATATTCCCTAATGGTTAAAAGCCCCTTAAGTAATGAATTATAAGGTACACTCTATAATATATAAAACCCTTTGTTAACTAAGGTTGACTTCAATTCATCACTTTAAACAAACATCCACCGTAGGTCTACAAGGTATTCTTGGACTAAGCAACCCATGGTTGTCAACAAGGTTCATTCTGTCAGGTTGAGTCAATTAACTCTGACTAAGTAAACCAGGGACTATGACAGCCTAGCATGATGAAACCATGGGAACTTGATCAGGCCTATCATCATTCCCTCCATCACCTGCTTTAAGTATATAGTTATAAATTCAAATCATAAACTCTAAAATTCAAAACCGAATTCAAACACTAAAATTATTGTTATTATATGCTAGATAATTATTGAAACATATTTAATAACTAGCCTTAATCGAAAGTTCTCTCTCGTTATCGGGAGAGTAATTAATTATAGGGTTTTGCGACTATAAGAAACCAGAACTCAAATAATAAAATCCTCGCAAAATGAGGGAGAAATCTTTGGGTAATGTCTTATCTAAAACCCAATCTGCCTTTTGAAAATTTACCCTAGAACCTAAATACGTTAATACTCTCCCCGTCAATAAAAGATGGCGCGGAGAGGCCGGGATGCAAATTTTTGAAGCCCACACATATATGAATAAATTTTACATAGTTTAGAAATATATAAAATCAACCATCTAATGGTTGTTTGTGGGATGAATCCTGCTGAAAAATTTTGGCACAAAAGAATAAGATTTATAGAGTCATATAATTCGATATTAGCTCTATAAATCATTCATCCGTACTGATGGCATATAGCAAAATTTTCTAATGCACCTAGTTACTCGCAAGCATAGTAATCACAAACAATTAGTTCTTTATCAAATGTCCTCTACCTGCTACCAGCAGAATTTATGAGTACATTTGACATATGTTCCCATTACTAGTTTTTCGTCATAAGATCCCTATACACAGGCTTCACCAGAGTTCACGAGCTCAGGAAATATTTATAATATTTATATGGGTATCTGCAAGCAACTGACCATATACATATTGGTAATCACAAAGGAATGATGTGAGGAGGGAGAAAGGAGTAAGATAGAGATACCTAAAAGAAAATGTTCCAAGACATTCTACAGTAATCATCAAGAAAATCTTCACCTGTGGATGATAGAAATGTATTGGAAAAACAACACAAATATTGCTAAATTCTAGATCAACCATGCCAAATTGCAAACCATAAGGAAAAAGAACAGCTAGAATGCAAAAGGAAAAGGCCTAACCTGCAAATATTCGGAACATATTGTCACAAATATATCCAAGGTACTTCTTGAATAGATTTCCTTAATCTATAAAATATGAAAAAGGCATTGTTAGTCTCAGCAGATTGAAGAAAAGGTATAAAATAACTAGTTATATATATTCAAAAATCTATCAGCAAAGTTCAATTAAAACTCAAGGCACGAAACTATACTATCTTCTTGTACATAAGTTAGTCAACGTCAACAACACCCCTAACATCTTGGTACATAAGCCCGGGTAACAAGCTCAAAGATGCTCACAGAAACTAGAGTAAACTGAACAACAAAATTCTATAGATGTTCAATGCATTTTGCCTGTTTGAGCCTTAACTCTTATATTGAAATTTCTAACAATTTTTAATTAGTTAAATATTTTCTAGAACTTTTGTAATTGTAGAATTACCAAAGAAGGCATACACACTAGATTTGTTCTTGAGGCTGTTTTCAAATTATTATTTTTAATTAGAATTTTCTATTTATAATCTATTTTTATCCTCTTTATTTTGCTTTGTGTGTCTTGAATTTCACCATTCATCTCCTTCCTTCTTTGGCTGCATGAAGCATTAACAGAACAAAGAACTTTAATTGGTCTCTTCCTCATCGATGGTTTGAGCGGCTGTGGTAGCACTCTTTTTCTCTATGGTGAGAGGCCAAAGAATTTAAGCCTGCAAACAATCGTAGAAATGACTCTGTTGACCTGCATGTTAAATCCAAAGGACAAATAAAAAATGAAATCATACCGCTTACCTCGTTTGATCGAAGAAATCCCGGAAATCCCTTTGATTTTCCGACACTCTGCTCTGATTCGCGATCAAATCCCTGCCAAATCCCCGATATCCTGCTGGCTGGAACCTCGGACATCTCTTCCCGCAAATCCCGCGGCAGCTCCTCGATCGTCGCCTCGTTCGCGTCGTTAAATAGAAGCCGAGCTCCTCATTCGCTCTTCTCTTCGACACTCGACTCCAAGCCACAGTCGAATACCCATTCGCTGCTCTTCTCCTTCCACGAAAAAGCTCCTCTCTTCCCACTCGCGATCCCCCGTCGCTGCTTCCCATCTCCACAGCCGAGCCCGACGGATCCTAGCCGACCCCAGTCCCGACCCTGACGGGATCTCCCGAGCTCTCCGATCAAATCCCGACCTCTACTCCCTTACCCCGTCGAGCTCCGACCTAGCTTCACTGTGCCGAAGCTCAACCCGACGGGAGCTCCGTCCTTTGCCGACGTCCGACCTCCTCTGATCGTGAGAGAGAGAGAGAGAGAGAGAGAGAGAGAGAGAGAGAGAGAGAGAGAGAGGGAGGCGATACCCTACCTTGCTCCAGCCGAAGTCCCTCCACCGATCTCACCTTCTTGTTAAAATTGGAAGTTCCGACATTTTGATCTCAAGCAACAACAGGAGTCGCTTGCTGTGAAGGTAACTTCCTCCCTTCAGCTCGCTTCTTCGGCGAAGTCCCGTAAAACCGAGAATAGAGAGCAATAGGGAGAGGAGGGATTTGATTTTCTTTTTAATATTATAATTAATTATAATTATTAGTATTTAGAATTAATTATAATTGATTATTAATTAAGTATAATTAATTATATTAAATATAATTAATTATGATTATTTATTTAATCATAATTAATCTTTATTAATTATAATTAATTATTAATTAGTTATGACTTTAATTAATAAATTAATTAATAATTAATTAATAAACTATTGATTATAATTATTTAATTAATTATAATTATTTAGTTAATTATAATTAATTATTTATTAGTTATAGTTATAATTAATTAATTATTAATTAATAATAATTGATTATTATTGATTACTTAATTATAATTAATTATAATTGAAAAGAAAATGCTTAATCCCCTCACTCTCTTACCTCGACGTTCGTGTCGGACCAGTAAACCACCTAAGCAATAAAAAAATCAAAGGAGATATATAATTTGATTGAAATTGAAGGAGCAAAGATCTTTAACAAATATATCACCTACAAATAATGCATCCGATTTGCAACATTCATATGAACCCTACAAGCAAAGATACAAGTCTCCAATGTACACTAAAAGCTGAAGTGCAAGTGAATATAGCAATTCACTAATCAATGACAAGTGATATAATAGTTCACTAATCAGTTTGTATGGGAGGATCGGTGAAGAGTACAACGATACCTTGCATTTAACGTCAAAATACAAGAAAATACATTCATCTGCAAGTACTGACAAAAGCTTATAGTATCCTGAAGATACAAGTGGGAGTTGCTATGAGGATTAAAAAAGGTATAAGCAAATACACAAGACCTCTGCAGTAAATGCAAAGTGCCTACGAGCTACTGTGAGAAACTCGTCCTACACAATTATAAAAGAGTGGTGATAAATGCAGATACATGTGAACAGCAGTAGAAGACCCGTTACACATTCAACTTGTTGTATGTGGATAGGTGTAAAATAAATGTAATAAATGTAAGTACTCTCAAATTGTTGCAAGAGGTCCATCGTACGTATAAGATACTTTCTCGTAGCATATAAAAAGATCTGCAACACATACAAGCTTTCTACAAAGACGGATGTATGTGCCACATGCCGCTGATGGGTAGATGCAGAAAGACTTCAGTAAATGCAGTATCCTGAAGTCAATTTCAGTATGTGAAGGAATACATCTACATGTCCACTCATAACAATGTCGGATGTACTACATGAATCAAATAACTACAACAAATACAAGCACCTACGAACAAAGGCAGGAGATTCGTTAGTGCACGATAGTCTACCTGTACGAAGAAGCGAACAACTCTATTCAGAAGCTGCTACGCCACGCCACCGGATCTGCAACATTCGTACAAGCAGACAGAATGCGTCTATTCCAAGAGTACCCCCACACGTGCACCTTAGCTTGTATACACATAGGTACATTGAAAGGGGAAAATACAATCTTAACCCGCATGAGCCCCGGCGAGCGTGTTATTGGTACACACGTGACGTCTAGGGATGTTGCGCGGGTTATCAAATTTTAAACCCGATCCTCCTTAGCAGGTAAAAAGGAGTCGACAAGGTTTAATTATAAAATGCCCCTAAACCCGCATGGGCCCCGGCGAGCGTGTTATTGGTACACACGTGACGTCTAGGGATGTTGCGCGGGTTGACAAGTGAATTCAGGTTCGAAACCGATCCTTCTATACGGGTCAATAGAAGTCGACAGGGTTCGAACCAACAAATAAATATACGGTTATGAAGACCGTCATATTTGTTTTAATACATTCATATTAGGCCTTAAAGGCCTACAACAATGAGAATTCACTATCAAAGGGTATAAAGCCTACGAAACTCAATCCTCTGTCGACAGCCCGACAGAGTGACAAGGTTCAATCCATAAAGATAAATGCCCCCGAACACCCCGATGATGGCCGCGTTGAACAAAAAATTTCAACCGGAGGGGTCCATTTCAAATAATTTCCAATGCCATTCCAAATTCCTATCAAAACCCAAAAACTCCACAAAAATCCCAGAAAATTCCAAAAATCCCAAAAATGTTTAAAACTGAAATAAATTCATCTAACGCTTAAAGCAAAATTTCATCCGTCCTCGGCAACAGTTTGTTGGGGTGGATAAATCAAAATTTACTTCAGCTCACAAAAGAGCCAAATGCCTGGTCGAGAATATCACTAGGATCCATTCTCAAAACAGCCTCCTGCCAGTAAGGACGTGGTACGTGTCCTCTAACCGACGGTTTGCCGCCAAATGGCACCGCAGGATAAACGGTTATGACCCGGGGCCCTCTGAACCGAGTGGTTTTGCCGTCAAATGGCACCACGAAATACCGGTTATAACCGTTACGTTCCTTATTGGCATCAAATCCTTGAGACATGAATCAATAGGATATGATTGATAGGGCATAAAGCCCTTTGTTAGCTAAGTGGATTTAAATTTGTTCCCTTAGACAAATATTCAACCCCGGTCTACAAGGTCCCCTTGGACGAAGCAACCCATGGCTGCCGATAAGGATCCTTCTGTCAGGTTGGGTCGACTACCTCCTCTGACTAAGTAGACCAGTGACCACGATGGCCCGGGACGACGGAACCATGGGATCTTGATCGGGCCTATCATCCATTCCCCCACCATCCGCTTTAAGTGCAAGATGGTAAAATCTCTATTTTTAAATATAAAATTTCCGAACATCCAAACTTTCAAAATTCTCAAATTCTCCAACTATTTCCAAACTCAATTCTCAAAGTTTCAAATCCTAAACCTTTGCTGCTACTATATGCCAGATAACACGTATATTCTACGTATCTGATCGACGACTAGCCTTAATCGAAAGTTCTCTCTCGTTAGTGGGAGGGGTAATTAATTATAAGGGCTTGCGCCTATAGGAAACCAGAACTCAGATCATAAAGTCCTCACAAAATGAGGGCGAAATCTCTGGGTAGTGTCTTATCTACAAACCCATCTGCCTTCCAAAATTTACCCCGGAACTTATTCAGTTAAAACTCCCTCGCCGAACAAAAGAAATTGCGCGGCGGGGAGGCCGGGGCCGAATTTTCGGAGCCCACAGACTCTGTCCACCATCATTCAATAGAAACTAAAAAGTTGTCATCAGACTTCTAATCAAACAGTCATTGCGAGAAAAAGAGTTTGCTATAATCGGATCAAAGATCAATAAAGCGAAATCCTTAGGCTGAATTCTTCAAATCAATTCGATCAAAGATTAGCGACATGGGATCTTCAAGTTAGCAAGATTAAAGTTCAAGGATTTTTTGAGAGTAGCTCACCTAAAGAATGAGCACCTTCTTCATGATTTTCTTCATGTTTTTCCTTTTCTCTCTGGTTTCCCTCTTTGACTCTCAGCCTCATTTATGGTTTTGCCTTAAGTCAATAACCCTCATATGCAGCACCAAGATAAATATCAAGGGCAAGATCACAAATCAAAGACCTGCATAAAGATTTGAGCCATTCTTCAAAGATAAATGTTCATGCAAGCTTATGGATGACCTACGAGCCCTTTAAAATTAAGGGAGATGTGGGCTCCGAAAATTAGCGCCCCGGCCTCCCTTTTTTCGGCGGAGTTCTAACGCTTTAAGCTCCGGGGTAAAATTTTAGAAGGCAGATTGGGTTTGAAATAAGACACGATCCAAAGGTTTTGCCTTTATTTTGCGAGAACTTGATAATCTGAGTTCTTGTTTTCTATAAGCGCAAGCCCTTATAAGTAATTACGCCTCCCGATAATGAGAGAGAACTTTCGATTAAGGTTAGTCTTCAAATAGATACGCAGAGATAAGTATTATCAGGTGTATATTATGAGTTTAGATGTTTGAAAATTTGATATTTAAAATTGAAAATTTCACCATCTTGCACTTAAAACAAATAGTGTGGGGGAGTGATTCCATCATCCCGGGTCATTATGGTCCCTGATCTACTTAGTCAGAGGAGGTAGTTGACCCAACCTGACAGAAGGATCTTTGTCGGCAGCCATGAGTTGCTTCGTCCAAGGGGACCTTATAGACCTGGGGTGAGTCTTTGTCTAAGGGGACAAACTTGAATCCACCTTAGCTAACAGAGGGCTTTGTACCCTATCGATCATATCCTATTGATTCATATCTCAAGGATTTGATGCTACTAAGGAACGTATTGGCTCTGGCCATAACCGGTATTTCATGGTGCCATTTGGCAGCAAAGCCACTCGGTTTAGAGGGCCTCAGGTCATAACCGTTTATCCTGTGGTGCCATTTGGCGGCAAAACCGCCGGTCGGAGGACACTACCACGTCCTTATTGGTAGGAGATTGTTTGAGAATAGATCCTAATAATATTTTCGACTAGGCATTTGGTTTTATATGAGCTGAAGTAAATTTCAATTTGTTCACCCCGGCAAATTATTGCGGAGGGTTGATGGATTTTGATTTAAGTGTCGAATGATTGGATTTTGAATTTTAAATATCTTCAGTATTTTTGAATTTTGGATGATTTCTGGAATTTTTGTGAGCATTTAGGATGACATTTGAAAATATTTATGAACCCCTTCGGATGAAATCTACATTCAACACGGCCCTTATCGGGATAATTTTGAGGTCACTTAAAGATATTTGAATTTTGGTGGATGAACCTTGTCAACTTTATCGAGCTGCCGATAGAGGATCAAGTTTCATAGGATTTATGCTTTTATTAGTGAATTCTTAATGTTATAGGCCTTGAAGGCCTAATATGAATGTATTAATATAAATATATCGGTCACCACCACCGTATATTTGTTTAATGGTTCGAACCCTGTCGACTCTTATTGATCTGTATAGAAGGATCAGGTCCGAACTTGAATTCACTTATTGACACGCGCAGCATCCCTAGACGTCACATATATACTCATAACACGCTCGTCGGGGTCCATGCGGGTGTTTGAGGGCATTTTATGATTATTTACTGAACTTTGTCGACTCCTATTTACCTACTTAGGAGGACCGGGTTCAAATTTGATTACCTGCGCAACATCCCTAAACGTCACGTGTGTTCCTACAATAAGTTCGTTGGTGCCCTTGCGGGTTTTGTGATTGCATTTACCCCTTGTGTACCTATATGTATACAAACTACGGTGCATGTATAGGGGTACTTTGAAACATTTATAAACGCCTTCTATCCGCTTGCATGGATGTTGCGGATCCGATAGCGTGTTGTAGTAGCTTTTGTATTGAATTATTTGCTGCTTTGTACGGGTAGACTGTCATGCACTACTTGTCTTTTTTTGTATATGGGTTATAGTACACTAACTAATCTCTTGCTTTCGATTGTAGATGCTTGTAGATAGATCACTATGTGCATGATGGACCTTCTAAAGTCACCTGTGGGCTCACTATAATTTCTTCTAACATCTACTATCTTTCATCAGTGTTTGCACATAGATGTAATAAGAGCTATCATGCTTTCTTGCATAAATATCAAGCTCTTTCTCCCATTACCTTCTTTACTTAAAGATCACATTATACTTGCAACATGTATGATGAACTTGGGAATATCCGTGGTGATGCTTGGTTGCGAACCCACTATCATATATATCAACTTCTTTTATTTGCAAGAGGACAATCATATTTGCTCATATGATTGATTTACACATCAACCCTCATCATCTTTATATGGTTCATAAGATGTTCTTTTGGATGCATTTGAATGATCACAACTTTTGACATCTTCATTTAGATATTGTATGATGACTTAAAGGTAGGTTATCACATCTCCTACAATTCATGTTTATTGTTGCTTATGAATGAGTCAAATCCAATATCACAAATCAATGATCCAAAGTTCTCATATCATGAATTCATAGTCAAGTCGTATCTCCCACTGTCTTCTGTTGTTTGTGCACAAATTCTATTTGCAAATCATTTGTCTTCAAAGATAATTCAACCTACTTGTAAACTTTTGCCCTCAAAGATAATTCACAAGATACACGATGAGCTTGATACCAATCTCTTCACTCACATTGAGATGGTTATTATAGGCTGAATATGTTTGCTCAAATAAACTTTATGCCAAAGCTTGTAATGAATTTGTGCACAAGTCCTTGCTTGGATGAGATTTGGATAGGTCTTCCACCTTTATCTTGAACTTGTTTCTTATAATTCATTCAAGTCGGATCCTTTATGACTCATTCAAGTCCACGTTAAGTTTGTTGTAGTTCACTTAATATTCAATTTAGGCCTTTTGTTATTCACTTAAGTTCTCTTATCATTTCATTTAGCTCAAGTTCAAATCTTTGTTATTTGCATTCAAGCGAAGCTCATTTGAGTTCATTACGGATTCGAGTTCAAGTTTAATGTCAAAGTTCTTTGTGTCCAAAGTCTTATTCAAGTCCTCTGTAGTCTAACTCAAGTTTTTGTTTGAGTTCAAATGTTCAGGATCATTTTCTTTTTCAAGTTATTTTTTCTTTGAGTTTGAATTCATTTAGATTTGAGTTTATTGTATCAAAGTTCACAAGTCCGAGTCCACTGTTGTTCTTTTGAGTTCAGATCAGGTCTAAGTGCGATCGTACATTCACCCAAAATTTCAGCAGCCTCCCGGCGTCTCCTCCATTTAGGAAAAACTATGAGAAACTGGGCCTTCCCACCACACTCAATAAAAGTGTGTATGGTAGGTGTCTTCGAACGAGCACACCGCGGCCGTGATCTTCGTTCCCACCACGGGCAATAAAGACGTGTATGTGGTCTTCGACGGTACCTGTTTAAAAAGACAGTTTGCTTTCCCCCCACTCGGGGGTACTTATAAGTAACCCCGCCTCGCCGTAGGCGCCGCACCAGGGTCCCATCCCACTACGCTCAATAAAGACGTGTATAGACATTTTTCCGGTGCGCCACGAACTTTGAAATGAGGTTTTTAGGTGATTACCCACCTCGTCGTAGGCGTCGCACCGGGGTCTCATCCCACCACACATAATAAAGGCATGTATAGACAATTTTCCAATGTGCTGCGAACTCCAAAGGCGAGAATCTAAGTTTTAGAGAATACATACCTTCGCGGGGTTGTTGACACGTGGATCGAGGGAAGGAGAGATTTTTTTCTTTTTCCCATTAATAATTATTAACCACAAATAACCATAATTAATTATAGTTAATAATAAATAATTATAATTTGTTAATTATAATTAATAGTAATTAATTATAGATAATTGATTAATTAATATTAATTAATTATAATTTAAAATAATTAGCTATAAATAATTACTCATAATTAATTAACTAATTATAATTAATAATTAATTAATACTAATTAACTAATTATGATTAATTGATTATAACTAGTACTTAATTAATTATAATTAAAAAAAAGATTAATTATAATTAGTTATATTTAATTATAATTAATAATTATTAATATAATAAAAAAAATTATCGTCCCGCTCTCTCGGTTTGGAATTTTTACGGGATTTGGCCGAAACAGAGCGTGAAAGGGGAATTTTTATTGGGTCAGGTAACCTCATGTAGAGATACATCAGGTACCCAATAAAAAAATGCCACATGTACTTACTTTTTGTTTAAAGCTGAGTGTTTTTTGTTTTGTTTAAAGTGCATGTGCATTTTTTTATTGGGTACCTGATTTATCTCTACATCAGGTTACCCGACCCAATAAAAATTCATGAAAGGGAGAGAGTTACCTTCACTGCAGCGTGCTCCCGTTCTTGCTTGCGGTCAAAATGGCGCAACTTCCGATCTGACGGCAAGGGAACACCGTCGAAGGAGGTAGGGCACCGATCCTCTCTCTCAATCTCTCTCTTTGGATCAAAGAGATCGAGATAAAGGCTCTATCGTCGGGATTGGGTCGAAAGAAGTAGAGGGGTTTAAGCCTGTTATAGGTTCGATCGGCTTCAGTATAGGTAAGAAGAGATTTGGCGATGTGTTTGATCGGAGTCGAGGTCGCCTGCGGTTGGCGAGGTCGTGAGCTTCAGCGACTTGGAGGTGTCGGGATTGAAAGGTATCAGCGACAAGAGGGTTAAGATGGTTGCGGCTTGTGAGCGAGAGCCCTGAAGACTCCATTCCATTGGTATTTAACGACATCAAAGAGCAACGATCGAGGCCGGGATTTGAGCAGGAATCACGGGATGCAGCGCAAACGGCGCCGAGCTACAGGATTTTGCGGGATTTGTGGAGTGTATAGCCGGCATTGTATATCAGGTAAATGATTTTTTTTTTCTTTTGGATAATGTATGGAGGTCAACAGGTGATCGTGGCGAGGTCCTCCTAGTTGCGTGCTATGCTAATCATGACGGCAGATTGGTGTAAAGTAAGACATAATAGTTTAGACTTTGAGGAAAATAACAGTAACTTCTTGGATGCATTATAAATCAATCATTTCATGTGGCGTGTTAACTAAATAACTCAAAAAAAATGTTATCTACTACAATTTGACGTTATGAAAAACCCAAAGAAAAATGCATAGGAGTGACTTCAAGAAACAACAATAACCATATTAATGAGGTGGATTGAATCAAGGCAATGCTGTCAATCTAAGAAAGTTTATTCAACAGAGCCATTATTTAGCATGTAACTGGTCCATGATTGTGCAAATGCACCTTATCATCAAGGCTGTAACTATGCACCCCAATGAAGAATCAGCTCATAACCTCTCCAACCAGCCCACATACTCATCAAAATGGCACGAAAAAAGAGAAAGAAATATGGCCGTTCAAGAAACAAATTCTAAAGCGAACTCTATCTAAAAGGAACCATAATATTAAGGACAAATGATGCAGTAAAAGTCTTAAATACCGCATGAGCTTTCAGCAAATGCTAGCAAACGCAAGAAATCTTGAATTAATCACGCTGAGAACTTCCAAATATCAAAAGCCTAATCTCAATTTGACAAAAATGAATGCAACCAGTTAATAAACAATCCAAGAAAAGTATAAATCAATTCAGGTAAGAATGTTTAGGCGAATTCAGAAATTCTTACCAAATGTTTTCATCTCATTTCCCAAATCTCCACCGCCTCCATTGTACAGAGCATAAATTCTAACGAACAGTGTAAATAATGTTATAGACCTGTTGAGAAGCAAAGAGAGGCGGGGAAGCGACTACTACTACCGTTGCTTTCACTATTTCCTCGTCGCTTCAGAACTTCGTGAATGAAGTGGTCTCCGCGGGAAGATAGCCGAACAACGACAAGAAGCAGCACAGGAATACCGCGCTAGTAAACGTTAATCAAGTAATATTAGGTCGTGTAGATTAGTAATTAATATTAATTTAAATATTTGTATTAGTGTGGATTATATTAGGATTAGTTAATTATTTATTTAAGAATATTAATAAATAATGATGAAGTGAATAAGTTTTGTGTCCTTTAATTCCTTTTTTTAATCTCTTTTGAATTTGTGTATTAGAATGGATTGAGCGTAGAGGTCTTGTCATAAATAATATAAATTTTAAATAGTTAATTTACAATTTTATCTGCTCAACAATATTATTTTTAAAAGAATATATATACTATTTCAGTATAAGCTTTTTTTTTTTTTTTTTTGTTTTTTTTTTTTTTGGAGAAAATTTGAAGCAAATATCGAGCTCTCCATCGAACGAACTGTATTGATCCATCAATCATATATCGTTTCTTCAGCATTTATATGCCTAAACAGAGTTAGAATCATGCGATCTTTGGCTCTTCAAATTCATCTCGTCAAGCCACTCAATATGATTTTAACCATGCTAAATTTACAGATAATTTGGTTGTCCAATTAATATTATGAAGCATCTAAATATGCTTCAAACCCTTGATTTGACCCATTTGGGTTCGGATTGAACTATTTTTTTTTTTTTTTTTTTTTTTTAACCACCAACTATATTGAATAAGAAAATTACAAAAGGAAGACCCCCAAAGGGCCACATCAGATGGTTACAAAAAAAAAACGCAAACAAAGAAGAGATCAGAATAATGAAAGTTGAAATCAAAGGACTCAGACCAGCATCAGGTTGCCAGGGCGGGGCCATCCACTGATATAAAACGAAATCGAAGGGCCAACCAGGTTGCCAACCAACCCTGGCCGTCCACGACGCTTGCAGCCTCGCTGCTTCCTCATCGTCCAAAACGAACCAAATAAACCGGCCAACCCACCAACCACAAATGCAAACCAAAGTATCAAACGAACAGTATAAGCTTAACATTGCTGAATTTACTTTAAAATGGTGCATTTATATGCAACACTCATTTGAATGATAATCCAGAGATTTCAAGGGATGATACAATTTATACTTGGGCATCCATATAATGTTTAATATCACCTTTATTTAATTAAATTAATTTTTATTTTAGAAATTCATAAAATAGGCGAAATTAGATAAATAAGTTAATTATAACATTTTGAGCAATGTTTGAAGTTTTTTAGAAGGCTCTTTGAATTTTATTTGAAAACACATTGAAAATAATTCAACCAGAAATTGATTATGGTTCAAACATAGATCAAATGTAGCTCAAAATAGCTTTAAATATTGTTTGAATAAGATTCCAACAGTTATAACTATGACTAATATAGTTGTTTATGAAAATGTAAAATCAAATAATATGGCATATCATAGAACTATCACAGAAGATGTGACCTACAACCATTAAAAAAAAGCTATAATACATCAACTACGTCGTTTACAATAATCAAAATAGTTAAGTATAAATTATAGTGAAAGTTTGATGATTTTAATTTGAGCTTGAAATGAGAGTAATCTTTGCTTCTACTTCTCCTCTACTAACTTCTCATCTTTCAGCTTACCATTTTGAGATATTTTTTAATTTTTGCTAATGTGGTTAGCTTAATTCTCTGATTGAAGGCAATAACCTTAAACATTTTTGTCGAATAGTTTTAATTCTCTTTGCATACTATATACTTCATAAAATTATTATTTTTTTCTATATGGAGATTCCTAAGGCATTGACTCATTTATGAAATTTATTAGAATAGTATTGTAGAGGTTTTTTTTTTTTTTTTTTTTTTTTTTTTTTTCTTTTGACTATGAAATTCAATATAATAGCCTTGCATAAATTGCTTGTTGTTTTGTCTTAATTTTTGTTATTGGAACCACTCCCCTTGTAGCCAATGGGCATATATTTAACATAAAAGTAATACCTTAGACTGTATATCATATTAGTTGTGATATATTCTTATTTTTAGATTCAACATTCTACAATATGTGTGCATGTGAGGATATTTTCAATCGAGCAATAGAAATATATTTCATATTATTATACATGTAAATAGGAAATTATGCTCATAGAATATTTATTTAGTTGTTCCCTTTCTCTTATTGACTCCTCCTCATCTTGACACAATTCTCTTTCCATGAGGATCATGTAATGGAAAATTCTTTTTTCTCTTGGAGGGATTGGTGTCCTATAAAGATATATCTAATGAATAAGGTTAATTTTAAGGCTATTTACTTTTTAAAACTATTTTCAAAATCTTATGGGTTATCCATTAGAGCTTGTTCATATGTAATGATTGGATTCAATAGCCTCAATCGGCTTAAAATGGGTTGCTCTTACTTTCACCTATTTTTTGAACTTTATAACCTACAAGTTAAGAATCTGCACCCTAATTCCAACGATGATCTAGAAATAGTATGAATGATTACTAGCAAATATAATTTTCCAAGATTAGATACAATGATTTTTTATAGTCCTTGGATGAAAATTAAGAGTCTAGCCTTGTACTTTGAAGCATTATAAAAAAATGAAAATATTATTATTATTATTGTGTATTTGTAGGATTGATAGAAAGTCTCTATAATAGAAAACCCCTATTAGGTTTCCCTTTTACGGTTTAAGCCAATGGGATTACTAAAGAAATTTGTTTGAAATCAAGAGGACATGCACTACGAATATCTAAATTGAAAGTATCAAACAACTAGATTGATAGAGTCACGCTAAAACATTTTTTTTTTTTATTGAAGCCCTTAATCTTATTCCTTTGATTTCTTCCTTGATATTGCTCATTAATTCCTTTCTTCCATATTCATCTTCTTCCCTTAATTGGTTGATGATTCTTCCTCCATTGACATCTTCCCTTTAGCACCCAAAATTATTCTAACACAACTTGGTTAAAAAAAGAAGAGAGAGAGAGAAATAAAGAGTGAATGCTAGAGAGAACGGACAAGAGTGGATGGTTATGAGAGAGAGAAAAAAGATTTTGGGGCTAATTCTAGAGAGAGAGAGCCCTGTGGCCAAATTTTAGATGGAGGAGAGTATTTGGTCAGTTATGCAGAGAAAGATAGGATGAATTGGAGTGGAACTTTTTTACATTCACCTTTTTAGAATGAATTTAAAATACATAATGCAAATTGTTATTTTATAAGCTTAAGATCCTTTTTAAAAGTAAGTAAAATAAATCATAATTAGTCATTAATTTTAGATAACCAAAACAAAATCAACGCTCCTTGAAGAAATGATAACTAAGCCATCTTGTTACAAATTTTAAATAAGGCCAAGCAATCCTATTTGCATTGAAGGAATCTTCCCACTCTAATAAGCATTGCTACCTACTTTAAGGAATCTCACACTTTGCATTTGATATTGTTTTAGTTTTTCTTCCTAACTCTTTTTTCTATTTAGACTTTGATATAGCTTTAAAAGTTCATTAAATTTTCCTTATTCTTGTGTCTTTCCATTTTCTCATTCACAAAATATTTTCATGCATGAAGTTTTTCATATTTTCTTTTATGTTCGGAGCCTCTTGGATTAACAAGCCTTTTATTATTATTGTTGATGATAGTATTATTCTCCTTTTCCACATTAAAGCAATAGTGCTCTAGTTGTTTCTCTTCTTTATGTATTTCCCTCATATTATTTCTTCTTCAAAATGAATCTCATTAGCTCAACTGGACAATTCTTCCACAACATTTCATTTCTTAGGAGTAGAATTTTTGTAACTCCCCAGAAATGTTTCAATGCAAATACCTATTTTAATCATCAATAACCCACTTGCTTTTTGCTTTTGGTTGAAATTGATAGTTATTGAGTTCATTAGAATTTTTCTTTGATAATTTGTTATTTTGCAGGTTATAAACCAGATAGCTTTTTATGATAACCAAACAAGTGATTAAGATGTAGGTGCATTCAAACAAACAAGTGAGCATTCAAGCTTATAAGCTCAATATAAATGGATAGCTCAACAGTACAAACTGTGCTAATCAATTCACTGCACCAAAGCTAGAAATGACTATACAAGCAATGATGATACAAAGAAATAAGAATATAAAATTTTGAGCACAAATACTAAGAATTACTCTACACATAAAAAACATGACTATTTGATATATGACTCAGCATAATACCATTCAAGTTAATAGGAATATGTGAAAGGAATGTAAACTAAATATATAACAAATGAACAATCAATCATATGTCCAATCAAGGTTGTTCTAGGCTAAAAAATTCATGATGGCAAAGTGAGGGAGTTTTGCATTTTAGTTTGGCACGAAAATTCAACACACAAACAGATAAACGAAAGAGTTTGAATAATACCAAAAAAAATTTATAAGCATAAAAAAAGCACAAGGCCTTGCTGAGCTGAAATGATTCCATTATATGTGCACTAGTTATAAAAATCGACCTATTCCTTAAATTTGAGACGGTGAAATTATAAAAGTTTGAGGAACCGACTAAAGTTCAATAGTGTTTGTTAGGATGTTTGGGGTTGAGTTACGACAAGTTTGACAATAGTGACAAGTCGACAAAGGTTTTAAAGAAACGATCGGGCGGTGAAATTTTGACGATAGAGGCCGGTTAGTAAAAAGTTTGACAGCGGTCGGCCAATGAAAAGGTCTGACGATTGTGGTTGGTTGGCAAAAGGTCCGTTAGCGGAGGTTTGACAGCCACGATCGAGCAAGGGAGGATTGATGGTGCCAATTAGCCAACAAATGTTCATAGGTGGTGGTGCTCGGGTGGAACTCTAGGATTTTTCATGCATCTAAGCGCTTTTGAATCTCTGGCCAATATTTCTATTCATATAGAGAGCCGGAGCTTATTTATAGATTTTTGAAAGTGACATATAGAGAAAATTTGGAGCACTCCATCGAATGACTTATATTTATTCTCTCAATTATATATTATTTCTTTAGAAATTAAATGTTTAGTGACATTGAAATTGAGAGTTTTTTGGGCTTGTTGGATTTGACTCGTTGAGCTGCTCGATTCGACTATAAGCATGCCTAATTTGAAAATTATTTGATCATCTAATTAATATATTGAGCTTTTCAACTATGCTTATTCGGGTTCGAATTGATTTATCATTGGGTTCTTCTTGCAAGATCTATACGTTCACTAAATTCAGAATTTGGATGGTCCTAAATTTATATTTAGAAGTTTCTAACTTAAATATAGCTCGAGATTCGTGCCCGATCAAGTGAATTTATATGTATAAGATCAAATTTACATAGAATTTGCCTCGCATTGATTTACAATAGTTTTATGTAATTTTTACAAAATTTATACTCATTTGCACCATTAGGAAGTAAACATGATTTGAAGATTTGCAGAGTTTTTTTTTTTTTTTTTTAATGTAATATACATATATGCAGATTTGAATTATTGAAAACTAAAGGTTTTTTAAAGTTTTAATCAATGCGTTAATCACTTCTTAAAATTCTAATTAGAAACTAAAAATAATTTATAATGAATGACCTAAACCCATACACTAGACTATTAATCCTTGGAAATATCTTTACTTAATATCAAAATAAGATATCAATTAGCAATAATAAATTATAAACAATTAAGCTATTATGTTAATTGAAGAGAAACTAAAGGGATTAAAAATAAATTGCTTGAGACATATGAAGCTAATTATGCGCTAAAATTAACATACTAATGCACAAAAATCAGTCTTAAATAGTTTTTATCAATTAAGTATATTGACTGTCATAAAACATTATTCGCTCGAGCTATGCATACTAAGAGAAATATTTATATGTAGAGATGAAATTCAAATTAAAATTTTAAATTAAGGATCACATGTTAGTTTGTTCGTAAGTAGTTTGATTAAGATTTTTATACAAATGTTAATGACTATCTAGCTGAGAATGCTCATAGGGTCACATAATTTTTATATAAACTAGATAGCATCAATGTTTGTATCGCTTGGCTAAGAAAATTAGTATTAGTTCTCTTAAAACTAGGGGTGGCAATATTTGACACGACACGAAAATTTGACCCGGACTCGACCCAGAAAATTCGGGTTGGACCCGACCCGATTTCAAAACGGGTCGGGTTCGGGTTCCCGGATTCGACATATTTGAAAAACGGGTCGGGCTCGGGTTAACCCAGCGGGTTGCCGTGTCAACCCGCAAACCCGTTTAACTTGAACTGCCCGCGATGCTGCCCCGCCTGCAACTGCTCGGGCCCTGCCCGCTCTACAAAACCTGCCAGCACACGCTGCCGCGTCTGCCAGCGTCGGCGCCCCGAGCCCAAGGTTGCCAGCTCACGCTGGCCCTCACGCACCCGCGCTCGCCCGCTCGCCACTCACCCACGCTCGTCCGCATGTTTCAGGTCTCGTGTCGGGTCGGGTCAACCCGGCAACCCGCCGGTCGGGTCCGGGTTCGAATTTCTGACCCGTTTATCTACCCGAGTCAGGTTAGGGTCGACCCATTTGAACCCGGGTCAGTTCCGAGTTCGACCCGAACCCAACCCGTGATCCGAAATTGACACCCCTACTTAAAAGAATGAAAGATTGAGAGCAAGATAACGAGGATTAGTATAATGAAAAATCTTAGACGACTATTTCATAATTTTAGATTGAGATTGAAGCTTTCAAATTTCTTAGGATTCTAAATTTCTCTTTGAGAAAAAACTATGTCTCTCATGAATGTAAATAGGAGATTGTGGTGGAAGGGCGAATGTTTAATTCATGATTTGAATTATTTATCTTATTTGGGGTGCATAAATGCTCCAAATTGGGCACTTCAGATTTCATTTAAATTAGTGCAACATGATAAACTTTTTTATTATTAGTCTGCAAATTTTGGATTTCTTGGCTAAGGAATTAATTTGTGAAGTTGTTAATAAGTTGTATGGGTCCATTGAAATCAAGTATGAAATTCACTTTGTTATGATTCACATATGTTCATGTTATTACTATAATCTCTATTAACCAAACTCAAAAGTTTTTTTATTAGCTAAAGAATGATTTCTTCTGAAATATTTACCAAGAAATATTATAATAAGATTCCTAACTTTTTCATGTGCATTGTATTAATTATTTAAATTGGGGCCCATATGAAGTGATTTTTATTTTCTGTGTTTCCAAAATGCAGGTCAATTTAAGGGTAGAATGGGTCCCATGGGCCAAAGGAGGCTTAGGCCCATCTATGAAGGGTAGTGAAGGAATCCACTTTATCCCAATCAGCCAAATTGCCCAATTTTCATGAAATGGACCCATCATCCACTTTAAGATAATTAGCCTATTTAAAGCTGTCAGGCCAATTTTTATGAGAAGATCCACCAATAAAAGCTTCACAGGTGTCGCAATCATGCAAAAATAAATTGAAAAATATAAATCTAAGTGGAGCAAAAGGAAGGCTCAGTATATGGGCAAATTATTGCGTCCAGTGTACCCGGACACCAATCCAGACGCGCCACGTCACCAAAATACACCGGGGCCCGGTGTATTTGGGTGACGTGACGCGTCTGGATTGGTTGTCCGGACGTCAGGTGACCGGACGCAATAATTCGCCCAATATATGACATGATTATATGATATTTTCTAAATTTATAAGTATGAGATGTTGATAGAAGACACGACAACATCCAACCATTCATTTGTCGAGCTTTGATCATAAGAATGCAAAGTGATAAGAAGTTTAAATATATATATATATAAAGAATAGTAGATAGCAATTAGTTTAATTAATAAAAAATTAAATATTATTATTAATTTGTGAGATTAAATTTATAAATCATAAAAATTATGAGAAAGCTACCATGACTTCCAAGCATCTGAGGCAACTAGAAAGCATGGCCTTTGCTTCTCCTTAACTCATAGGGACCCAAGTTTATGAAGCCTTTAAGTGTTTTATTGGAAAACACTATTAGTTTACTATTGGAGCATGTGTTTTATTGCTATCATCTAAAAGGGGGTAAGGCCAAAGGTGTAGCAACTTCTTTTCTTTTAATTGATATAAAACAAAGTTGTCATGATTTGCAAAGGTAATAAGAGAAATCTATAGGTGTCATTTCAAGAAAATAGTTTTAATTGTATTGTCATAGTTAGAGAATAATATATCTTTATGGTGAAATCATTATCACTACAGAAAAATAGTCGATTTCTGGCAAAAATTTTCAGTTGAAAATAGGCTATTTTCTATCTGAAATATGCATTTCTGACTAATTTTTAACGAAATTTTTTTGCCTATAAATTGCGCATAGAAAAATATTTAGCGGTGAAAAATATTTTGCAGGAAATACTTTCGATGAATCTGTGACAGAACCCCCCCCCCCCCCCCCAAAACTAATAGAATATGTTCCGTCAAGATTTAAGATGGACCGATGGAATTTTGGCTAGAAATGTTTCGCTAAAATTTCACCATTTTCTCTGTTACAAAGTGTCTGAATTTCCATTGGAAACTTGTATCAAATTTCAAAAAAAAAAAAAAATCCCCTCTATTTCCATGGAAACCAATTACAATTCACAAAAGACCGTTCAAACATATTATAACAAACTCATAAAATTCTAAACTAACATTGTAGGCTAACAATAATAAATAAAAAGCATTCATTAAAGTATTCTTATTAAAATCAAGAAATTATAATTCTTATAATGCAATTGTCAATTTAAACATAGAGTTCATTATATTTTACAATACATGTACAACATCTAATCGTCTTTAGTATCTTCACTCTCCTAAGATTCAGGCTTCTGAACTTTCTTCTCTTAATGTTGTTTTCTATATGACTATAGTTCCGCCTGTATCTCAGATTTTTGTTTTAGAATATTGGCTTGTACTTGTCTCATTTGCTCTAGCTCCGCAGCAAGAACATGCACTATTTGGCTTACTTTCTCATCAATTTCTCTACCACCATAAGCTGTTGAGCTTGACAATTGTGTCTCATATGCTTATGCTGGGGAACCTAATCTATAAACTCTCCTCTTTTATCTCCCTCTCACCATTTGTGACCTCTTGTGATATTAGTAGAACTGTGTGGATCTCGAAGAGGATCCCTAACTAGTAGAAGACCGACTTTCACGAATTCGTATATAATCGTCATGTGAGAAATATAATACATATAAACACATTTAGATGTAAATTGTATATATTAATGCTATTGAATTTTTAAAAGTCACATAAGCTTTCTTCGATTTTTTATCAACCCATTGGTGAACTTATGAGCATCGATGTGTGTGTGTGTGTGTGTGCGCGCGCGTAACTCTCACTGGATAGGCTCTCTACCAAGTATCTCTTTTTATAAAAAAACTATTAAGATAATAAACATAAAATAAGTTGAATAATGATTTTACTAATCGTCATTTATGCTCGGTGTCAAGCACTGAACCACCATTATGGAGGGAGCTCCCTAAGCCCTCATAGTCTGAGGCTCTATTCTACTTGTTTTACTCCCTATTCCTAGTGCATTATGGGTGGCCCAAGCTTTAGTCAATTCACCCTACACACCCTCTCCAAGTCATAAGGGGTGCTCTCCTGACTTTATAATATTAGAAAACATATCTCTCAGAAGATTGGAACCTTTCTTTTAAAAATAATTTCTTATTCTTGCATTATATTTAGGCAAGAATCTAAAGTCTTTATGTTTAAGACGATCTTTGTGTTTTAAGAAAATTATATTTAGTTAAGATATCATATGTTAGCATATCTTTTTCCCATAGCAACTTGAGGTCATTAATCAAAGGTGGTAAGAAGACATTTATTTTTGCTTTTGGGTTATATGGTCCAAGTATAATGAAAATATGTATGGGGTTGTTATATACATCTTAGGTGGTAGATTGTAAGGTGTTAATATAATAGGCTAGCAAGAGTACGGTAAAGCTGCCTGATTGTAAGGAGTGAAGCCATTAACACATAATCTTTATATTATATTACATGATTCTAAAACAAATGAAGGATGTGTGCGATCGAAGAGCTTCCATGCTTCTAGATCTGATGGATGAGTTAGAACACCTAGTTGAGATAACTTTTCTTTATGTTATCTCATGTAACTAGCGGAGTTCATTAATGTGTACAACCCTGAAGTCTGGGAATGGTTAGTAAATAAAACAATCAAGAGCATGGAATCCTTTTATTTTTGTTGTTTCCCTTATTTTGGTTTGTATTGGCACTGTAAGTATCACATACAATTTTTGTCAAGTCATCATCGTAATACAACATACATCCATTGATACAATAATCCATTTATGTAGCAGTCAGCTCTAACTTTGATTATAATTTCTTAGTCATGTAGAAATCTGTGGAAATTAAATTATTCTTAGGAATAGTTTTCTTAAGCAAGCCTATGAACTCATTGAAGTGCAATTGAGGAACATTATATTCAATTTTAATGTTAAGCATCCTAACTGTAACTTATAACTAAGAATAAGTAGCCCACCAATCCCAAATGGGTTGTTGAGCAACACATAGTACTTCATAGAATTTATGCTCTTTGATGTTCAATGATACATCTATATGTTCTTTTAAATTCAGAGCTACTGCATCAAAAACTAGTTCTTCGTATGTTCTTGTGTTATGATCATCCTCTACTATTCTTGAGGTTGTAAAGGGACTACATTGAGAGTCTAAATGTGGCTCATGCTCTCCATGCGAAGTCCAAAATAAATATTCAAGTTCAAATCCTCTATGATATAAATATGTTTAACCTCATTGGGTTTAAGGTATGCTTGATTTTTATGCTTTGAATAAGGACACCTAAACAACCCATCTGATAAAAGTGAAGGTAGTTTGCATGCCATGCGAATAACATATTCAACTCCATTAATAAATTCATTTGTGAGTGCCTTTTGTTCCAGTAACAATCTGTTATACATTCAAAACCTCTAAGTTTGAATATCCATATATAACTTGAACTGACAACCCTAAAAAAAATTGAAATAAGTCGATACTTCTCTTTCTCTGCCATTAATTCATAACACTAGACTTGATAGTGTATACTTTTGTTTAGTTTACTCCATTGAGATTAAGTGGTACATTAAACTCACATTAATGTATTATGTATGATGCATTTCACTTGAATTTGAATAACTTGATATAAGAACCCCAACAACAAAAATAAAATTTAAATAGTTAAAGAGAAGTATATATACTTTTCTTTCTCTACCATTAGTTCCTAACAATAGAAATGTATTCTCAAAAAAATATTTCTTAATCTTTATAAATAATATCCTAATGAATGCTTTAAGCTTTATCTAAATCAAAATGCACTTTTAACAAATTCTAACTAGTGAAATCTTTTAAAATTTGAAAATAATAAAAAAGAAGAACTTTCACCTTTCAAATATTGAAAAAAAGGATAAAAATGTGATAGAAATTAGCTTGAACGCCAAAGGGGAATGGAGATGTTTTTGTCAAAAATTAAGTTAATTTTATGACAAAAAATTCGCCAAAAATTCCGTTGTGTTCACTAATTACCGACAGAAATTTCATTGGTGATAGGCATTTTTCCTATAGTGCCCCTTTATCCTTTTTATTTTTCTTAGTTCATTAATATCTTCAAATATGATTCATTTTAACATGACTAAATTGTACTAATATAGCTGAAATGGTTATATATTAGTGAATGGTAGCCATCAAACAAAAAAGAAAGTTAAAGCTATTGGATAAGTTCAACAACTATTCAATCAATAGTTGATATTTTATATTTAATGTGAAGCTATTCTTCAATCTCTCTCATATCTCAACATATGGGTCCATATAAAATTAGGGTAATTAATAGGTGGATTCGACTAGAGATAAGATGGCTTTACTTTTTATTTTGGATTAGGTACATTTTTTGGCACTAAAGGCCCATCCTTTTCAATACAAATATGTATGAAATTAAATCATCTCCTAAGCTTTAGCTCATCTAGCTATTAGTACCAAATGAATGTATTGGTTGCCTTTCCAAGCAAGTTTTTCTAATTAGATAATGCCTTGCAATTGAAATTAAATAAGATATTAAAACAATATTAATACATTTAAGCATTCACTTACTAAAATTTGTAAGGAAAAATATTTTTTTGGATCAACTCTTTAATTATCAATAAAGGAAAATTGTTCTTTATTGGTGAATAGGAAGAAGCCTAATTCAAATACACATAGTGAAAAAATGGAAATTAGGGAAAAAGATTAATATTTAGCGTGCGCAAAAAAATTGATATAAATTTATCAAATTTATTATTGTTGCGTCCTGGAAAATTCGCGGCGGTAGAGAAATATAAAGATTAATGCCTTAGCTTTGTACGAAGATCCAGAACACAAGCAGATGAAAGAGATGAGAGTGTAGCGTTCATAAGAGACACCAGAGTTTTTACGTGGAAACCCCTAAAAAGGGGGAAAAACCACGGGGCCTGGCCCAGTTTGAATGAATCCACTAGTGCTTGCAATTGATAACAAATGATGCCCTTCCTTAAGAGGAGGGCCTTGGCTCGAAGTAGCAATATACATCATCTAGAGTGTAGTGTATAGTAAGAGTTGGAAGAATCAGTGTTGATATGTTCGTATCGGCAGCAAGACCATAGTCGGCGAGCGAAGTAGATCGGAAGGATCATTGTATGGCGACGGAGATCGGAAGGATCGTAGTCGGCGGGCGACGAAGGTCGGGAGGACCGTAGTCGGCGGACGATGAAGGTCGAGGGGACCATAGTTAGCAGGCGATGAAGGTCGGGAGGACCATAGTTGGCGGACTAGCGGAAGTCCTGTGGTGTTAGGCAGACTGGCGGAATTCTGATGGAGGACGGCAAACTATGAAAGTCCGATGATGGTCAGCGGGCGGGCGGACGTACGGCGGTAGTCGGTGAACTGGTAGAAGTCCGGCGGCGGTCGGAGGACGGGTGGAAGTCCGGCGGCGATCGGCGAACTGGTGGAAGTCTGGCGGTGGTTGACGAACTGGCAAAAGTATGTCAGTGGTCGGAGAACGGGTAGAAGTCCGGCGGGGGCTGGCAAGTACCCCGGTGGTGGCCGGTAGGAACCCCGGTGGTGGTCGGCAGGAACTCCGGTGGTGGTCGATGGCAAGAGAGCTCCCAAATTCCTCCCTTTCTTCTCTTCTTCTCCCTCTTCCTCCTCCCCTTCATGTGAAGAATGAGGGCCTATTTATAGTTTTTTGAGAGTGGCATGGCTTGTAAATATGTGGAGGATCAAGGGCAAAATGGGAGTGTTTGAATGGACGGCCGATATTGATCCCCTTGATCATGGACCGTTTATTGGTCAATTGGATGCCTTAACGATTTCAGAATTAAATGATCTTGGGCTCGTTGGATTCGTCTCGTCGAGCCGCTCGATTCGAATATAAGCATGCCATATTTGAAAACCGTTTGGTAATCCAAATTGTGGTTTGAACCCTCAACAGCACTTCAGACCTTTGATTTGGACCCATTTGGGCTCGGATTGAGTCGAATTTGGTGTCGATGGGTTTGTCTTTCTGAGACGTTCAGTTTGACTATAAGTTTGCTGAAATCGGAACTCATATGGTCTTTGATTTAATTTTGGAAGCTTTCAACTCAATTTTGCTTTGAGATTCGTGCCTGATCAAGATAATTTTTTACTGATATATCAGTTGCCCCCTATTTTCGGACTTCGAAACTTACAAAGTCCGAAAATAAATATTTTACCTTCTCTTGAATATTCAACAACATAAGCAGCAAAAAATGATAAAAATAATTATAATTAATTTCTCTAAATTTTCAAATTATTTTTTAATAAGATGAATATCAATTTCGATATATTAAAAAATAAATTGATTTGTACATGGTATGCTGTTGATCGGGTTTTTGGATTTATTTGTTGGCTTAAGCTATAATAATTTTAATGTAAGCCATTAAACCATACATTGCATTAAGCCATGAAGGCATACATTGCATTAAGCCATGAAGCCATACGTTACAGGATCTATATATAGGCTTCAATATATTAAATTGTGGCCATAATGATACACTAGTTCTCATGCAAGCCTTGATCTTCCTACGGACTACCTTCCTCCCATACGTCCAGAATTTGTTTTATTTCTTATTATTATATATTTTTTTTATGCGGACGTTTGGGCTTCTCAAAGCAGAATTATTTGAGACAGCTGCAAAGCCGGCTCGTTATTCTATTTAATTTTTGCCTTTTAGACTCCCAAAAGTTTTATTAACTAATTAATTTGTATTTTATTTTTAGAATTTTCTAGAAAGACTCTTCATCTTCCCCTCTTGCAACTATAAATACCCCGTTGGGGGAGGATGAAAGGCACAATCCCTTGTGCCGGTCCAAGCCCTCTCTTTGGATTGGTAGCTCGGGGATTGTCAGCGGCGATCAAAACCTTGCTCTCTTGTGCCGGTCCAAGCATTCCTCCGGATTGGTAGCTCGGGGAGCGTAGGTGGAGATCAAAGCGAACATTGGCGGCGATCAAAGCCTAGTTCTCTTGTGCCGGTCCAAGTTTTTTACTTGGATTGGTAGCTCGGGGAGCATAGGTGGCGATCAAAGCGAACATTGGCGGCGATCAAAGCCTAGTTCTCTTGTGCCGGTCCAAGTTTTTTACTTGGATTGGTAGCTCGGGGAGCATAGGTGGCGATCAAAGCGAACATTGGCGGCGATCAAAGCTTGGTTCTCTTGTGCTGGTCCAAGTTTTTTACTTGGATTGGTAGCTCGGAGAATGTTGGTGGTGATCAAAACTTTGCCCTCTTGTGCCGGTCCTTTTGTGGATTGATAGCTCAGAGGGTGCCGACGACAATCAAAGCATTGCCCTCTTGTGCCGGTCCTTGTGTGGATTGGTAGCTCGGAGGGCATTGATGACGATTGAAATTTGCTTTCTTGCAAAAGGTAGAAACAACTCGACGGTGGCTTCCCTTAGGGAGAGATTTGGAAATAGAAATGCCTTGAAGAATATTTGATTATAATCAGCGGACAGGTAGAATTCTGTAATATGTGGCGACTGGGTTGAAGTTCGATGGCAGTCAGGTGAAAGTCTGACATCGATCGAGCAGAAGTACAACGGTGGGAAGAATTCCGACGAAAGTCCTGTGATGGGCAGAAATCTAATGATGGGAGAAAGTCCAACAACAGGAAGAATTCTAACAAAAGTTATGCGACGAGCAGAAGTCCCAACGACGGGTGGAAGCTCAGTGTCGAGAGGAAGTTCAGCGTCAGGGAGAATTCAGACAAAAGTTATGTGACAAGTAGAAGTCTAATGATGGGTGGAAGTTTGATGGTGGTCAGGTGAAAGCCTAACAACGATCGGACTGAAATCCAACGGTGGTCGAGTAAAAGTTTGAATGCCAATGAAAGCCTTTTGGAAGTGGTTAGGCGGTATTCTGACGTTAGAGAACAGACGATGAGCTGATGATGATGATTAAGCTGCATTTTATTGAAGATAGAAGGCATGCATGATGACGTTAACTTGTATGAAAAATGATGAGAAAATCCATCAAGGATGAATGACCTATCCTAGGTTATTTGTCATAGCTTCACTCGATGACGTTAACCTGTATGGAAGAGGTCGAGGAAATCCACTAAGGATGTAAGACCTATCCGAGGTTATATGTCAGAGCCTTGCTCGATGACGTTAACCTGTGTGGAAGAGGTCGAGAGAATCCACCAAGGATGTAAGACCTATCCGAGGTTGTATGTCAGAGCATTTGCTCGATGACGTTAACCTGTGTGGAAGAGGTCGAGAGAATCCACCAAGGACGTAGAACCTATCCGAGGTTGTATGTTAGAGCCTTTGCTCGATGACGTTAACCTGTGTGGAAGAGGTCGAATCGGATCCCCCTGGGATCGATTTTGTCTTGATTGGGAAAGGGCGAAGCCACGTGTATCCCGAATCAAATGTGAAGAATGGTCTGTCTTCAGACCGTTACTGCCTTTTGAGGTCGATATTAAAACCTTGCCTAAGGAATAGAAATCCTGCAGGGGATTGTATATGGCTAGAAATTTATCGGAAACATCCTTGTATTTGTCGGGAGTTTCCTTATATATCATCTTTATTTTGAAAGTCTTGGAGGTATCTTCTTGACTAAAATTGTAGTCAAGGTTGCCCCCCCAGTCTGGATCTAATTACCATGAAATTGATGAATCAATAGCAGTTGAATAGCCTTTTGAGGTTGGAGGCGAAATAGCCCCCCAATCAGGAACCACTTTCCCACAGACGGCGCCAAACTGTTGCGTCCTGGAAAATTCGCGGCGGTAGAGAAATATAAAGATTAATGCCTTAGCTTTGTACGAAGATCCAGAACACAAGCAGATGAAAGAGATGAGAGTGTAGCGTTCATAAGAGACACCAGAGTTTTTACGTGGAAACCCCTAAAAAGGGGGAAAAACCACGGGGCCTGGCCCAGTTTGAATGAATCCACTAGTGCTTGCAATTGATAACAAATGATGCCCTTCCTTAAGAGGAGGGCCTTGGCTCGAAGTAGCAATATACATCATCTAGAGTGTAGTGTATAGTAAGAGTTGGAAGAATCAGTGTTGATATGTTCGTATCGGCAGCAAGACCATAGTCGGCGAGCGAAGTAGATCGGAAGGATCATTGTATGGCGACGGAGATCGGAAGGATCGTAGTCGGCGGGCGACGAAGGTCGGGAGGACCGTAGTCGGCGGACGATGAAGGTCGAGGGGACCATAGTTAGCAGGCGATGAAGGTCGGGAGGACCATAGTTGGCGGACTAGCGGAAGTCCTGTGGTGTTAGGCAGACTGGCGGAATTCTGATGGAGGACGGCAAACTATGAAAGTCCGATGATGGTCAGCGGGCGGGCGGACGTACGGCGGTAGTCGGTGAACTGGTAGAAGTCCGGCGGCGGTCGGAGGACGGGTGGAAGTCCGGCGGCGATCGGCGAACTGGTGGAAGTCTGGCGGTGGTTGACGAACTGGCAAAAGTATGTCAGTGGTCGGAGAACGGGTAGAAGTCCGGCGGGGGCTGGCAAGTACCCCGGTGGTGGCCGGTAGGAACCCCGGTGGTGGTCGGCAGGAACTCCGGTGGTGGTCGATGGCAAGAGAGCTCCCAAATTCCTCCCTTTCTTCTCTTCTTCTCCCTCTTCCTCCTCCCCTTCATGTGAAGAATGAGGGCCTATTTATAGTTTTTTGAGAGTGGCATGGCTTGTAAATATGTGGAGGATCAAGGGCAAAATGGGAGTGTTTGAATGGACGGCCGATATTGATCCCCTTGATCATGGACCGTTTATTGGTCAATTGGATGCCTTAACGATTTCAGAATTAAATGATCTTGGGCTCGTTGGATTCGTCTCGTCGAGCCGCTCGATTCGAATATAAGCATGCCATATTTGAAAACCGTTTGGTAATCCAAATTGTGGTTTGAACCCTCAACAGCACTTCAGACCTTTGATTTGGACCCATTTGGGCTCGGATTGAGTCGAATTTGGTGTCGATGGGTTTGTCTTTCTGAGACGTTCAGTTTGACTATAAGTTTGCTGAAATCGGAACTCATATGGTCTTTGATTTAATTTTGGAAGCTTTCAACTCAATTTTGCTTTGAGATTCGTGCCTGATCAAGATAATTTTTTACTGATATATCAATTATAATATCATATTGGCATTACTATATATTTCACTATGATTTAATTTTGACGAATTGCATTTCTAAGTCTTCTAATATATGTATTAATATAACACCCTTATTCTTTATATATAAAACTTAGGGCTATAAAAATATATATAATAAAATTTTTAGCCTAACACAAAATTTAAGTAGCATGTTTTCTTCATGGGACAAAAAATTAAACTTCATAACATTAACATTTTTTTTTAAATTCTCTCTATAATATTGTTTCGTTTAGGACGGTTTTTTTATTGCTTCTTAAAACATCTTTCTAAAAAAAATTTAAAAATTTTGTACTAAAAAACTGCTTTAAGAATCAATAAAAAGTCATCTCAAATGAAGCCTAAGTTTTAGGTTTCATTTGGGAAAGCTTTTTACAGCTTTTTAAAGAAGCTTTTTTATACAAAAAAAAATTCTTGAACAAGAAACTTTGTACAAAAAAACTGCTTTAGAAAGCGGTCCCAAATGAAAATCAATATTTGTTTGCTATATTGTTGTGTTTGTGTGGTCACACACATGTTGGCTTGAAATGAGCACTATCATGTTATAGGTTTTTTACTTTTAACAGTTGAAAGAAAACAAACCTCCATGCCCATTGGTTTTCCACTTCTCTTGCTTTCACAAAATAGTGAATGACCCCAAGAATTATTGAAGCAGTGCAAGGAATCCAAGTGGGAAGAGATCTCTCCAAAAGTTGTAAGGCCGTCTGCCCCAACTTAGGATTCGTTTGAGACAACTTATTTATTGAATTCTAAAGTAATTTTTCAGTACCAAAATAAAAAATTTGCTTTAGAAAGCAATAAGAAAGTAGTCTCAAACAAAACCTAAATATTGGATAGTAGCCACGGCAACATGAAAAATAAGAAATAGGGCTTCTTATTGCTTAAAAATTTATTAGGTCATGAAAAATAAGGAAAAGAGTACTTCTTAGGGCTACACAAATACCATTTCATCAGATCTCCCCACCTAAAAAAATATTAAAGAAATTAGTTATAAAATTATTATGAAAAAATAAACAATTTTAAATTATTATTCCTATTCTAATTAATTTATTAAAATCAAATAACAAATTTCATATAATTATCATATTTCAGTGGATTTTATTATACAAAATTATTCCTCATGACATAAATTTAAAAAATACTTATATTAAATAGTGAAAAAAGGTAAGAAATGAACCGCTCTCTTAGATTTGTAAAAAAACTAGGATCTAATATGCTGGCTCATATGTAATTTATTTTTTCTTTTTGGGATATTTGAGTCAATTAAAGGTAAATTTTTTGGTTGATAGACAAATGTCGCAATCAACATATCAAAGTGGGTGTGGCTCACAAGTAATTTTTTTGAAGATTTTTGAATCAATTAAGATAAACTCATATATAGATCATATATAATTTTTATATAAAAAAATACTTTAAAAAATATTTAAAAAATGGTCCCGAACGAAATGAAGATCAGTATCAACAGATAGAGTTTTTGTGTTAGAGAGAGAAGCTCCCCTAGGGTTTTTTTTTCTCTTCGCGCTTTCTCTCTTTCCCGCCGCCTTGAGGAGGACTCCTCGACAGGATGTCCTCCTCCGCCACCGCCTACCCCCCTCTCCCCAACTCCGCCCACCTTTCATTACCTCCACTTTCTAAGGATCTTCTTCACTGGAAGCTGCTCCTATCCTCCCAGACCCCTGTATCGCAGGATTTCTCCAACTCCCTTGCTCATCATCCCACTAAAAATTTCACCGCCCATTTCACAAAAGCTCAATTCGATGCCGGTGCTCCGGACTGGTCTTTATCTTTGGTTGGATATTCCATTGGCAAAAGACCCTTTTACGAAGCTTTGTTGTCGGTCATCAAAAAATCATGGAAGCTCAAAGGTGAACTCTCTCTCCTCACCCTTGACGATGGTTTCTTTCTGCTGAAGTTTTCTTCCCCCGAAGACTATGACATGGCGTGGACTGGCGGTCCGTGGTTCTTTTTCGGGAAACCTTTCATCCTGCAGAAATGGTCACCGGATTTCGTCCCCAAACGCGAAGAGTTTGCCTCCATCCCGCTCTGGATAAAGATAAAAAACCTTCCTTTGTCTTGCTGGACACCTGAAGGTATATCCAAAATTGCGAGCTGTGTGGGAGTTCCGCTGGCGGTTGATGCTCTCACGGCGGCAAAAACCAGGCTCACCTTTGCTCGTGTTTGTGTTCAGGTTTCATGCTCTGACCCTTTACCGGATGAGATTTTCTTTTTTGTTGATGGAAAGATCTCCCCTTTGGCGGTTATCTATGACTGGAAGCCTTCCCCCTGCTCTTTCTGTAGCTCCATCTATCACGGCCCTTCACATTGTCCAAAAAATCCTAACCCTCCTCCAACCGAGCAATTTACTCAGACCTTCAGGGGTAGAAGCTCTAGTCGAAGACCCAAAAAAAGCCAGCCACCCCCCATCCCTCCTCCTAAAAACCCACTCTCTACCCCCTTGGCTGCTGCTTCTACAGCTCCTCCCAAACCGTCTGATCCTCCTCTTCCCAACGCTTCAAGCCTCCCTATCCCTAACCTCAATTCCCCCCTATCGGAAGGTGGCACTTCTGACATCCCGACCTTTTCTTCTAATCCTCCTCCTCTCATCATACCTAAACAGAGCACCCTTCCTATTACCAATCAATTTGACATCCTGGCTGACCAACAGGACATTCCCTCTTCCTCCTCTGATCAGCTTTTGCACCCTCCTTCTGAGCTGGTTCCTCCTCTCAGCCAGAATCCCAATTTACCCCCTGACAAGATTCAGCTTCTGGGCAGCTCCTCTATCAACCTCTTAAACAATTTGCACACCTCCCCTTCCACCTCCACTGGAAAAAGCCCAGCCCAAAGCTCCAGTCTTAGTAACTCATCTGCCCAAGAGACCAACAGCCCTATGAGCACTAGAAGCAAACAGGGGAAGAAAGGTGGTAACTCAAAAAATAAGCGTAAATGACCCTGCCGCGTATAGCTTCTTGGAACATCAGAGGATTTAATCATCCTTCTAAAGTTTTGTCCTGCAAGTCTTTGGTTAATAAGTTTAATTTAGATATGCTCTTTATTTTAGAAGCAAAAGTCTCTGCCCTCTCAGTCACTGACGACTGGTTTTTGCGTTCTCATATGGTTTTCCCGGTTGAGGGATCTCACCACAATTTTGACCATTCCATTACGGGTCGGATCTGGATCAAGTGGAATGCTCAGAAGATTTCCTTTAAACCTCTCTTTACTTCCAATCAGATGATTCATGGTGTTATTCTGGTTGGAAATTTGGAGGTGTGTTGCATTTCTGTTATTTATGCTTCTAATAACTTGTTGGAGAGACAACAATTGTGGGCTTTGATTGTTAATCTGGCAAGTCATATCACCCTTCCCTGGGCTATCCTAGGCGATTTCAACTGCTGCAGATATTCTAATGACAAAGCGGGAGGTATTCCCATTCCACATAGTAAACTGGGTGAATTGAATTCTCTTGCTTTCAATGCGGGGGTCTCTGACCTTTCCTCCATGGGTCATTTTTACACCTGGTATAATCAAAGATTAGATAATCCTATTCATATCAAGCTGGATCGCATTCTCATCAATGATGCTTGGCTCTCTTCTTTCCCCAACTCCCATTACATTGTTAGTAACCCAGATGTCTCTGACCACTGCCCCCTTGTTCTGCATCTGGACACCCCTACTAACACGAAACACCGTTTTATGTTTAAGAATTTTTGGTGCTCTCTCCCTGCTTTCTGGAAAGAAGTCCTGGAGGTTTTTGCCTTGCCGGTTTCTGGCAGCCCTATTTGTGATCATCTGCATAAGCTCAAAGAGCTCAAATGCCGCATCAAAAACAGTCATTGGAATTCTTCTAATTCCCTGGCTGTTCAGATTGAGAATCTCTCTTCTGCCCAGGCTGAAGTCCTTCAAAAGCTTCATAATGATCCTCTGAATGATATGCTAAATAATCACCTCTCTTCTATTAATGCTCAACTCTCTGCTACTAAAATCAAATTGATTGATTGGATGTCCCAAAGAAGTAAAGCTAGATGGTTGCAAGCTGGAGAGGATGATCTGAAATTTCTGTATGCCAACATCAATGTTAGACATAACTCTAATCAGATTAGAGGGATTTTGGTTGATGGTATTCTGCACACTACCTCTGACCACATTGAGGCGGCTTTTGTTAAGCATTTTTAGGAGATTTTTAATGGGCCGCATCCTCTTTCCAATTGTGATTTACCATTAGGGAGCTCTATCTCTAATGTTCAACAAGATTTACTGATTGCCCCTTTTACTATGGATGATATTAAAGAGGTTATTTTTTCTTCTCCTAAGAATGCTGTTCCTGGTCCTGACGGTTATACATTCGAATTCTACAGAGCTACTTGGAAATACTCTTGGTAAACATATTTGTAATGCTATTCAATCTTTCTTCCACTCTTCTTTTCTCCCTAGACATGCTAAGAACACTGTTGTTGCCCTCATTCCCAAGAGCCCTCATGCTTCCACTGTTAATGACTACCGGCCTATTTCTCTTTGTAATACCTTCTACAAAATCATTGCCAAACTTTTAGCTAACAGGATGAAAATGGTCATGCCTTCTATTATTCATCCTGCCCAAACTGGTTTTATTAAAAACAGAATCATCACTGATAACATCATTTTGGCCTCAGAAATTCTTAGCACCTTCAACAAATCTGCAAAAAACCAGGTTTTTTGTGCCAAATTTGATATTCATAAGGCCTTCGATACTATTTCAAGAGAGTTTATTCTCAGACGTATGCTAGCTAAAGGCTTTCCCACTATTTTTGTATCCTGGATTAAGGCTTGTATTACTGATATTCATTTTTCTATTGCTATTAACGGCTCTCTTGAAGGTTTTTTTGGCTCTGCTAACGGTCTTAGGCAGGGATGTCCCCTATCCCCCTACCTGTTCACTCTTGCTATGGACGGTCTCTCCTCCTGTTTTGAAAATGCTAAAGCAAATGGGAACTTTGTTGGTATCAACGTGGACAACTTCAACATCTCCCACCTTTTGTATGCGGATGACTTACTGGTTTTCTCTAAAGCTGATTTACAGGAGGCGGCTAATCTCTCAAAAATTCTGAATATTTTTGAAAAATCCTCTGGGCTGAAAGTTAATCCCCTTAAAAGTTCTATTCTCTTTTCCAAACATTGCCCTTTGGCTGATGATATCTGTGAGCTTCTTAACATCAAGTCTACTTCCACATCTATTAAGTATCTTGGGCTTCCTATTTTTCTCAAAAAGCTTACTTTTGCTGATTTTAACCCTCTTATTAAAAAAATCACCTCTGCTTTAGAGGGTTGGAGGGCTAAAAGACTCTCTTTTGGGGGAAGAACTCAATTTCTTAAATACACCATCTTTAACACCATTGCTTATTGGATTAGGGGTAGTATTATGCCCAAGAAGTGTTTTCAGGTCTTAAACAAAATCTGTGCTAGATTTCTTTTCTCTCGAGACACTGCTGTTAAGAAACTCAGGCTGATTGCCTGGAAGGATACCTGTATGCCTAAGACTAGAGGTGGGCTTGGAATTCCTTCTATGGATTCTCTTTCCTACAGCTTCAACTGCTCTACCATTTTGAGATTTCTGAATGAGGAGAACAATCTTTTGTTTAACTGCTGGCGTGAACGTTATTGCTCTCTTTGGTTACCCTCTAAGAATTCTTCGTCTCTTTTGTGGAAGAAGCTTTGTTTAACTGCCCATTCCTCTAAGCATTGCTGGTAGTTCAGGATTCTTTTCAACTGTCATCTCTCTTTTCTGTGGGATCCCTGGTGTTTTGGGAAATCGATTATGGATTTAGTGAATCAAAATGTTGATTCTTCTTGGCTGGATCAGTTGTCGAAAGTGCCTGTCTCTCAATTTTTGATTAATGGTACCTGGAATTGCCCTTCTACCTGGCCTTCCTACCTTGTTAATCAAATTCTTTTGGTTCCCATATGGAATATTGGCAGAACTTGTTTATGGTACTCTGCTGATAATTGCTCCAATATGCTGTTCAGGAAAGAATTTTTTAAAGGGTATCCGGTGGTTAACTGGCATCGTTTTATTTGGCACAAACGTAACGCTATTCGTTTCTCCTCTTTTGGTTGGATGGCTGTGAGAAATGGACTCAAAACTGCTGATAATTTGTTGAAAAGAGGCATTAATGTTAACCCGAGCTGCTCCTTCTGTTTGGATTTTACAGAAAGCCACAGTCACCTTTTCTTTGAATGTGATTTCTCTTTTAGCATTTTGAACTCTATAATTCCTCACTCCCAAACTCTGCTGCTTCGTCCTAACCTGTTTCAGGTTTTTGATCTTATTGAGGAAATTGCAGATAATGCTGTTAGTTTAAACTTCTATTCTATGCTTATCAACATAGCAATTTATTACATCTGGAGGGCACGCAATGACAGAGTTTTTGGAAACATTATAGAATGCCACACTACTGTTTTCAAAAAAATTAAAAAGGCTGCCCTGGCGAAGCTGGAAAATTGGGCTAAAAGACATCTTGTTCTTCACCTTCTGGATTAACTGTATTATGCTGGCTTTAAAGCAGACTGGCTCTGATTGGTCTTTTTCTGATACTTATGGTTGGCTAGTTTGGAAACCAAGCTGCTTCGTTTTGCGTCTTCAGACAATTTTGCAGGACAATGATGAGGGCTGTAGTCCTGCCTCTTGGAGGGCCATTTCGGCAACCAGAGGCAACCATTCTGACCATCTCATCGTTCCGGACCCTTTCGAGTACTTCTACAGCTATATCCTGAGTCCTGATCAATTTTGTATACCACAATTTTGTTTTTTTGGTTACTTCTGGGTGGTATAGTTTTTTTTTTACCTTATTGTTTTGTTTTTTTGGTTTCCTTTCTACCCAGCTCAATTTTTCAGCTGGTTCTTAGTTTGTAAGAGTTATTTTTCTATTTAATAGAAGGGCTTTGGCCCCAAAATTCCCCAAAAAAAAAAAATGAAGATCAGTGGCTCACATGTAATTTCACCATCCAACTACCTCAATAAGCATTACGTCAAATCAAACAAGTGGTTCTCCTTTGGTCCCACTACTGCAAGCATTAAAACGCTTAGCAAGAAGACCTTCCAGTGCTCTCTTTTATATCCCATTTATTTCAGGTTTTTTTTTTTATTGTTCGTGATGATTTTATTACTGTTTCAGTATAAAAAATTTTTGAAATTAAAAATTTTATATTAAAAAATTATTTTAAAAAATAGTAAAAAATTACCCAAATGAAGCCTAGATTTTTTATTCATTTGGGATGAATTCTTATTACTTTCTAAAATAAATTTTTAATATAAAAATTTCTAGTTTATGAAATTTTTGTACTAGGAATTTACTTTAAAAAGCATTAAAAAAATCGTCCCAAACAAATCTGAAACAGCTTCCTTATTATTTTCTAAAATGGTTTTCTAATACAAAAAATTAATTCAAAGAAATTTTATACTTTAAAGCTGGTTTGAAAGCAAGAAAAAGATGTTCCAAATGAAGCCTAAAGTTTTATTTGGCCAGGCCACTTTTTTATTATTTTTTTTTTCTAAAAAATTTCTATGATGAGAAACTATTTTTTATAATAGAGTTATTGTTACATGACAGCTTAAGAAAGCATATATTTGATTTTTAAAAAAATAATATTTTTATAATATTCAAGACAGATTTAAAAAAAAAACGTATAACGCCACAACTATCTTTACAAAATATTGTAGTCAGTCTCAAATAAACCCTTAGCTCTATAATTAAAACATATCAAATTCTAAAAATAAAAAATAAAAAAATAAAAAAAAAAATAAAACCTTAGCTCTAGGCATAAGTGCATAACAATATTGTTATGCCGCTCCAATCGGAGCCCGATTCACCTAGCAAGTAAATTAATGAGTTTAGCCGAAATCAAGCACTTGAGCTTGGGCTTAATCAAGCTTGATTTGCATGCTATTTCATGCATGTTTGTCCTTACTATTACACTTGTTAGTTAAGAGTAGGAATAAATTTGTTATCCAACATAAAATTGAGAGGGTTTGATTGTTTTTTTAATGTGCGTTTAGTTTAAATATTTAATGAAATTTATATCAAGATATGTTCTTTGGTGGTTCTACATCCTTCAGATTGATTATAATGATCATTTTATAAATGTAACATTTTTCACAATTCTTGGCTTGCATTGAGAAAATGGGTCTTTCGAGTTTGGGTTTAGCCTCAATTTAATGAGATTATTATGCGTGGATGCCGAACGCATCCGGAGCCCGGAGGTCAATCAGGAGCCACACGTCATGCAATGTATTGTGCATTGGGTGACAAGGTGGATTCTGATTGGATACGGACTAATAATTTTTCTATTTTGATACATGTAAATGAAGAGCATTGATGCGAGGAAAATTTATTTTGTGTTCGGCGTCTGGAGACTAATCAAAATGCGCCACGTCACTTTTTTGCTCGATACCGATGCCCGTTATCACTGTGTACCAGGTGACGTGGCGTGTTCTGATTGATCTCTGAATCATCTGATATTCGCACATAATAATTTCTCTGATGTAATGCCAAGACATGTGACAGAGCTTGTCAATCAATTCGTTATTTGTGATGTGTGCTGAAACCTCTCTATTATTGTTCAAGCTTCGAAAGTAATTCTCATAAATATTTGTCTGCCATTCAAGGCTGATATTTTTACTCAAATGATTATTTAAAAATTATATTAATTTTTAAATTTCATCAAATTTGGAGAGGAATCAACTCTTTAATTATTATGGAAGCATGAGTATAATGTGTATAATTGCTTAATAGTTTAGTGTGAAATCTGATTGTGTATCAATCGGACTATATTGGTATCTCAAATCTAAATATCATCGATCGAGCTCGCTAGAGCGTTGTAAGGGGGCAACGCTTCCTTTTTATGTGGTTTGGGGGAGCAGCGATGTATGCTGGAATGCTCCTAACTTGGAGAAGAGACAGAGAGCTGAGTGTTGTGGCACTCCAAACTCCAATGCCGTAACACTATAGGATGACAGGTGGACTTAAAAACTTAGAATGAAGCGCACCGACACTCCAAACCTCAGTGCTGCAACATTGCAAGTCAGGCTGAGCCGTTTTTCTTCCTTTTTTTCTTCTTATTTCATTTGATATATTAAAAGCATCTCTTTTATCTATTTGTGTATAGAACTAGAGGCAGATCCAACTTCTTTTTTCAGGGTGGGCAAAAAATTTTTTTTTATGGGAGATGAGCAAAGATGTTTAAGATTGATAAAATTAGGACAAAAAAGATGCCCAAAATACTCATAATATTCCAAAATATCCCCTTTAAAAATTTTCAAAAAATTTTTTGAGGGTGGGCTGCTCATGTATAGAATCGAAGAGAAAACTAAAGAAAGACAATAAAAAGTCAAAGAGAAAAAAATCTATATAATTTCTCCTCATTTTAATATTGAATATTTTGATTTAATGTAACTCCATAATTTTTTTCTAATTATGAGTTTTTTCACGTTAACTCCTGATATTCTTTTTTCACTTAGAGCAGCTGCGCACAACAGGAGAAGCATTGAACATCGGAAGCACTTTGTGGAACTGTCATTATCATTAAAATGCAAGATAACAAAACTTTCCTGATTGAAAGAACAAAATCTAGCATAATTATACCAAAGATTTTATTTTTCACTCCGAATCTGCTTTAATCCGCAATATCTGGATCATGATCCTCTGATCAAGTTGTAGAATAAGAAAATAATTTGGGCTGGAATATTTTAACTATAATTTCATCAAAATACTCTAATTTAAATTTATAAATTTAATTATGTTGACTTAAATCTAATACTTGAATTTATATTGCAATTAATATAATAAAAAACAAATTAATTAAATATAAATAACAATCATCTTAAAATAAATTTGTGATCCATTTGGAATTGCTGCAGCTTCTTTTAAAGATGATTATACAACTGTTGTGATAAAAATAAATTTTTTGAAAGTTATTTTCATAACAAATTAACTTCTTACAAACAGTAGATAAATAGAAATTGTGATTGTGATTTTAAAAGACAAAGGAATGAACAAACTGTCCCAAATGAAGCATTAATATTTTCGTGAGAATATTTTGATTGAAAGTTTCTCAATAAATTAATGTCACTTGATTAGAAGCAAACCCTAATATCTAATTAATTAGTACCAACTTTACTTGTTCTTTTGTCTTAATCTTTGAATCATTCATAACCTTAATATTTATTTAGACATTCTCTCTCTTTCTCTCTAATATAATTTATTCTTGTTTATAAACTTTATTGCCTATGCACTATAGGAGGGGCAATTATGTATTATAACTAATCATCATCAAAGCCAAATAGTGCGTACCTAATCCCCAAACTAGGGAAAAATATTTTGTGCGGTCACCGGATGGTATCTGGAGAAATCAAAGCACGACATGTTACTTTTTGATGTATATCGATGCTGTGTACCGGGCGATGTGATCTGATATGCCTCCGAATGATTCGATAATCACACGGAATAATTTCTCCCGAACTAGTGCTATATTTTTAATGAAAAGGAGACCCTTAATAAAGAAAGCATCTTTTCTTTAATATTCTGTAGGCCAACAGTAATTGAATCAAATAGAAGAATTTAAAATTAATAGTCGATAAACTATAAGATAAAAGTATTATTTTTGTAGAAGTGTTGTCTTTGGGCTTCTATATATGTTGGGTTTGTGTATAGTGACCCTAAAAAACTATGGTTAGGGGCTCTGTTGCAATGATTTTGTGATATATATATATATATATATACTACTTTAAATTTGAGTAATAACCCATCGAGGCTTAATTAGGGTGATTGGTTGGCGAATACAGTTGGGAACCTCTTATCACGGGTTTGAATCTCCTCTACTACGGCCTAGCCTCTTCAGTTGGACAAATCAAGGGTGAGCCCGATGCCGGTGAGTGGCCTTGCTAGGTTTCGCCAAAGGATTAACTAGGCCGCCAAATGCTTCCTTTTGAAGTGGCAGATAGATAACCTTGTTCCAAAAAAAAAAAAAAAATGCATACTGTTTGATATTTATAAAACTGTAAATGTGCATTAATACGAAATGTAAATAAAATGAATTTGAAAGATATATTATGCTAGAAAAAGAGTATATCATGCACTCGTTATAATTATGCACTCTCTAACCAAATTGTAAATATTTGTTTGAAATTACTGTGAGTCTCCACCTAAATGCCAAAAAGAAACAAATTTTTGTAGATGTGAACAGTGCGACGTTAATATTGACGTCACACTATTCTCATAAACTCATTTTTTGACGAAAATGAAGATGAAATATAATCTATATAGAATTAGTGTTTTTTGTGTGCTAGAAATTGAGTTTGATTGAAGATAAATTTCTATTTGATATGAGTACTATTGTATTTTGAAGTGAAAAATGAGTAGTTGGCTTGGATATGGATACCCTTAGTTGGAAAATGCAATTATAATTTGCATTTTTCTTAAAAAATTAATTCGCTTTTTAAAATGCAAATTTAAGTTGCAATTTTTTGAGAAAATAAAAACTATTTTTTTTTTAATTTTGCTTTTTAAAATTATATTTTATTTATATATTCTTGATTAATTTTATACATATAATACTCGTGCTTAAAATTTAGCCTATTTTTTCTGTAAAGTAGCCACTAAAATTGATCTTATAATGACACTCTTGAAAAACTTTGGGAAACAATTAAAGTAAGATTATACATTGAATTTGTGAATAAATGTCTAATCACAATTATTAAATAAAAATATAGTTTAATAAATATTTATTTTCCTAACTATTTTCAGTCATGTGAACATTAAGCAAGGTTTAATTAAAACAAATACCCAAAGATTAAATATTAAAAATTTTAGATTTATTTTAAGTTTAGTATAACATTAATTATTTAATTTTATAATTGATATGTCATCTCAAAATCATCTTAATCGGGCACGAATCTCGAGACAAAAGCTAGTTGGAATCTTCAAAAATTAATTTTGGGAGCAAATGAACTCCGATTTCAGCGAGCTTATAGTCAAACTGAGCGTCTCGGAAATACGAACCCAACGACACCAAGATCAACCCAATCCGAGCCCAAATGAGTCCGAATCAAGGGTTCAAAGCGCTGTTGGAAGGTTCAAACCGCAATTTGAGTTACCAAACGGTCTCCGATTTTGACGAGCTTATACTCGAATCGAAGGGCTCGACGAGACGAATCCAACGAGCCCAAGATCATCAAATTCCGACATCATTAAGGCCATCAAATGTCCAACAAACGGTGCGTGATCGAAGGATTCGATATCAGCCGTCCATTCAAACCACTCCCTGTTCGCCCTTGATCTCATGCCTATTTACGGGCTATGCCACTCCAGAAAAACTATAAATAGAGCCCTCATTCTACACCAAAGGGACTCAAGTGGAAGAGAGAGAAGAAGAAGAGAAGGAGAAGGAGAAAGGGGAATAGGAGATTCCTCACCTCCTCGACCACCGCCGCCGGAGTTTTTCCTGCCGCCTGAAGACGCCGGAACTCTGCCGGATTTTCAGAAAACACAGGGAATTCGCAGGATCTTGTGAATTTCGTGGAAGAGACAAGTTGTATTTGGATTATCCCGACTTGTGGGAAGAAATCCGCCATTTGTAATCTACGAAAACACTAGTGGAAATTTGCAACTGGGCGAGGCCCCGTGGTTTTTCCCATTTTTGGGTTTTCCACGTAAAAACTCTTGGTGTTCACTCTTTCTTTCTGTTTGTGTGTTAAACTTACGTGCAACGCTCGGACGCAAATTTACAAACTCTACCGCCGCGTATTTTCTAACACGCAACAGTTTGGCGCCGTCTGTGGGAAACACAATCCCACTACTTCGAGTACTGCTACGATGGTGAATAGGCGCAGCAGTCGTTTAGTTGGAGCTTCTCGCTCCAACTCTCATCAGTCCAGAAATCCATCCATTAACCATAGACGACCAATGTCAGCATCTTTTCACCCTGGGGGGCAGAATGCTGCCGGAGAAGGGACTTTGGGACCTTCTTTAGAAGAAAGAATCCGGAAGATAGAAGAATCGCAAAACGAGATCCTCCAACTCCTACGAGATGATCGACAGCCGACGTTGGAGGAGATCCTTCTCCCTCGGGATCCACCAAGAGTTGAAGATGTTCAATTCGAGCATCATCAAGAAGGGACTCACCTTCCTCCACCTAGGGGACATCCTCAATCACAACAGGAAGATGAACTTGCCGATACAGCAAGTTCAACACATCCTCGCATTTTTTCGGAACTCCCAGAAGGCTCTCCCCAACCACACATTGCGGGACTCCCTCACAATGTCCTGCGTCGTGAACTGCGAAAATTGGTACGGGAAGAGTTCCCCAGAGGAGATGTGAGGCATGCTCTCCGACAGAGGAATTTTCAGGAGTCATCACCTTTGACTGAAGCCATTCTTCAGCACCCCATTCCGGTCGGATTCAAAGTGCCAAATGTTGAGTCCTACGACGGGACGACCGACCCATATGAGCATATCGACTACTACAGAACCATCATGCATATTCAACGAGCATCAGACACGCTCCTCTGCCAGGTCTTTCCCGCAACCCTTAAAGGACAGGCCCGAACGTGGTTCTACTCGCTTCCACCCGGAACGATCCCCTCTTTTGTCAAATTGGCCAAAGTATTCGTCGAGCAATTTGTGGCCAATCGAAGAATTGCAAAGGATTCTTCCCACCTCTCCGGGATTCGCCAAAATGAGGGAGAATCGTTGAAGGAGTATTTTCAACGATTTTCCACTGAAGCACGACAGATTCCAGGAGTAGACCCTGAATTACTCAGAGGGGTCTTTCTTGGAGGTCTTCGTCCTGGCCCCTTCTATTCGGCCCTTATGCGAGACACCGTCCATTCGTACGCTGACTTGATCCATCGCGTGGAGGCACAAATCTCTGCGGATGAAGCTATAAATGCTCACAGAAAATAATTTGAGCAAATCAGCGGGAAGCGCAAAGGTGCACCTGGGATGGATAATTCTTTCTCACAGCAGAAAAAGCATGGAAAGAATAATCTACCTCATAGGTCTCCGTCACCACGACGAGAACCTCGCCAAGAAAAGAAGTACACACCACTTAATACATCCCAAGCAAATGTATTAATGGCCATCCGGGATCAGGAGAATGTGAAATGGCCACACCCTTTGAAGCCCAATGTCGGAAACCAGGAGCAATATTGCCACTTCCACCGTAGCCGTGGGCACACTACCGAAGCATGTTGGCAGCTCAAGGAAGAAGTTGAGAGACTGATCCGACAGGGATATCTCCGACAATTCATCAAGAATACACCAACCCGAGATGAAGTTGGTCCGACTGGGGGGCAGAATCAACAACAAAAACAACCATTGAATACTATTCAAATGGTTGGAGAGATTGAATGATCACGCACTTCGTGTATTTGTATTAGCAAATATTACTTGTCTCGTTGTTGCTTGAGTTGAGTGTCACTTTGATATCTCTAATATCTTCTTTCAAATGTTGTCGTATTGTCACCGTACGTAGACCTTGTGTGTTGAGTACTTTGTAATTTGTAAGTCGTACTAGGGAACTATTGTACTATCTCACGTAATGCAGTAATATAATGTTCATGTTGTTGTGATATGATTTTTCCTCTTGTAAAAGATAAGAAAGAACTTCTCAAACTCCATCTCCGTGATTCGAGAAATACACAATCCACATTGTATCTCAATCACCGGACGATCAATCCCAGGGGGATTTGATCCTGGCCTCATCCACACAGGTTAACGTCGTCGAGCAGGGCTCCGACATACAACCTCGGATAGGTCTTACATCCTTGGTGGATTCTCTCGACCTCTTCCACACAGGTTAATGTCATCGAACAAATGTTCTGACATACAACCTCGGATAGGTCTTACATCCTTGGTGGATTCTCCTGACCTTATCCACACAGGTTAACGTCGTCGAGCAGGGCTCCGACATACAACCTCGGATAGGTCTTACATCCTTGGTGGATTCTCTCGACCTCTTCCACACAGGTTAATGTCATCGAACAAATGTTCTGACATACAACCTCGGATAGGTCTTACTTCCTTGGTGGATTCTCCTGACCTTATCCACACAGGTTAACGTCGTCGAGCAGGGCTCCGACATACAACCTCGGATAGGTCTTACATCCTTGGTGGATTCTCTTGACCTCTTCCACACAGGTTAATGTCATCAAACAAATGTTCTGACATACAACTTCAGAGAGGACTTTTACCCGACGTCGGACTTCTTCCTGTCGTCAGAAGATTCCTACGCATCGTCGGACTTCTGCTCGTCGACGAACTTTCGTCGGTCTTCTACCCAAGGCCGCACTTCTACTCGTCATCGGACTTCTGCTCGTCGACGAACTTTCGTCGGTCTTCTACCCAAGGCCGCACTTCTACCCGACGTCGGACTTCTTCCTGTCGTCAGAAGATTCCTACGCATCGTCGGACTTCTGCTCGCCAGCAGACTTCTACTCGTCGTCGGACTTCTGCTCGTCGACGAATCTTCGTCGGTCTTCTACCCAAGGCCGCACTTCTACTCGTCATCAGACTTCTGCTCGTCGACGAACTTTCGTCGGTCTTCTACCCAAGGCCGCACTTCTACCCGACGTCGGACTTCTTCCTGTCGTCAGAAGATTCCTACGCATCGTCGGACTTCTGCTCGCCAGCAGACTTCTACTCGTCGTCGGACTTCTGCTCGTCGACGAATCTTCGTCGGTCTTCTACCTGAAGTTGAACTTCTACCTGACGTCAGTCTTCTCCTTGTCATTGAATTTCTGCTCGTCAGCGAACTTCTGCTCGTCGTCGGACTTCTGCTCGTCGACGAACTTTCGTCGGTCTTCTACCCAAGGCCGCACTTCTACCCGACATCGTACTTCGCCCTGTCGTTGGATTTCTGCTCGTCAGCGGACTCCTACTCGTCATCGGACTCCTGCTCGTCAGCGGACTCCTACTCGTCGTCGGACTTCTGCTCGTCAGCGGACTCCTACCCGTCGTCGGACTTCTGCTCGTCAGCAGACTCCTACCCGACGTCGGACTTCTGCTCGTCAGCAGAGTTCTACCCGACGTCGGACTTCTGCTCGTCAGCGGACTTCTACCCGACGTCGGACTTCTGCTCGTCGACGAATTTTCGTCGGTCTTCTACCCGAAGTCAGACTTCTTCCTGTTGTCGGACTTCTGCTCGTCGGCAGACTACTACGCGTCATAGGCTTCTACACGCAAGGTGGGGCGCTACTCGAGTAGGAAAAAATTCCAACTCGCAAATAACGGAAGCCTCTATCGCCAGTAAACCGGAGGGAGAAGAAGAAATCCCGTAGGTTTCTATCGCCAGTAAACCGGAGGGAGAAGAAGAGATCCCGTAGGTTTCTATCGCCAGTAAACCGGAGGGAGAGGAAGAAATCTCGTAGGTTTCTATCGCCAGTAAACCAGAGGGAGAAGAAGAAATCCCGTTGGTTTCTATCGCCAGTAAACCGAAGGGAGAGGAAGAAATCCCGTAGGTTTCTATCGCCAGTAAACCGGAGGGAGAAGAAGAAATCCCGTAGGTTTCTATCGCCAGTAAGCCGGAGGGAGAAGAAGAAATCCCGTAGGTTTCTATCGCCAGTAAACCGGAGGGAGAAGAAGAAATCCCGTTGGTTTCTATCGCCAGTAAACCGAAGGGAGAAGAAGAAATACCGTAGGTTTCTATCGCCAGTAAACCAGAGGGAGAAGAAGAAATCCCGTAGGTTTCTATCGCCAGTAAACCGGAGGGGGAGGAAGAAATCCCGTAGGTTTCTATCGCCAGTAAACCGGAGGGAGAGGAAGAAATCCCGTAGGTTTCTATCGCCAGTAAACCGGAGGGAGAAAGAAAGAGAAGTTGCAGATTTTCTGAAGGCCTGAGGGGCCTATTTATAGGTTTTGGAGAAAAAGGGGGGAGTTACTGTCAATTTCGAAATTTTCCTCTTTTAGAAATTATTTAGAAATTTTTTGCAATTTTTAGGAATTTTTAGGAATTTTTTGGACCCAAAAATAGCAAGAAAAAGCTATTTTCGTGCATGTGGGGCCCACAAGGTCGGTGGGTCGAACCGACGCATCTTTTTCCTCAAAATCGCGCGGACAGCGCACTGATCCGCGTGATTTTTCACGCAGATCACGGCCAGCCAAAGGCTGGCCGCCGGCAGCAGCCGCGGCACTACGGCGGGGCAGTCCAGGCGCTGGTCCGGGCGGACCGCGGACCGGTCCAGACGGACCGCGGAGCGGTCCAAGCGGCCCGCGAGCGCGGCGCTCCTTCGCGCGGTCAAGCCGCGCTCCGCGCGTTTCCTCCCGCGCGGTTCCGCCAAAGCCGCCGCCGGCGAGCGGCGGCAGGCGGCGGCCGGCCGGACCAGCCGGCCGGTTCAGCCGCCTACACATGTCCGGGCCCAATTTTCGCACGGACGGTCCGATTTGGACATTTTTGGGGTCCCCGGACACGTTTTTCGACATTCCGGACTCGATTTCGACACTTTCGAAGCTCAACGAGGCCTCTACGATCAAGTTTGAGCAAGCATTTAATTTTTGGGATGCGATTTTTTTGCGTTTCGGCTAAAACAAATTGTCGACACAAGTATTTTCGGACTTCTGGAGCTTCGACATCCGAAAATAGGGGGGCAACTGATACGTCATCTCAAAATCATCTTAATCGGGCACGAATCTCGAGACAAAAGCTAGTTGGAATCTTCAAAAATTAATTTTGGGAGCAAATGAACTCCGATTTCAGCGAGCTTATAGTCAAACTGAGCGTCTCGGAAATACGAACCCAACGACACCAAGATCAACCCAATCCGAGCCCAAATGAGTCCGAATCAAGGGTTCAAAGCGCTGTTGGAAGGTTCAAACCGCAATTTGAGTTACCAAACGGTCTCCGATTTTGACGAGCTTATACTCGAATCGAAGGGCTCGACGAGACGAATCCAACGAGCCCAAGATCATCAAATTCCGACATCATTAAGGCCATCAAATGTCCAACAAACGGTGCGTGATCGAAGGATTCGATATCAGCCGTCCATTCAAACCACTCCCTGTTCGCCCTTGATCTCATGCCTATTTACGGGCTATGCCACTCCAGAAAAACTATAAATAGAGCCCTCATTCTACACCAAAGGGACTCAAGTGGAAGAGAGAGAAGAAGAAGAGAAGGAGAAGGAGAAAGGGGAATAGGAGATTCCTCACCTCCTCGACCACCGCCGCCGGAGTTTTTCCTGCCGCCTGAAGACGCCGGAACTCTGCCGGATTTTCAGAAAACACAGGGAATTCGCAGGATCTTGTGAATTTCGTGGAAGAGACAAGTTGTATTTGGATTATCCCGACTTGTGGGAAGAAATCCGCCATTTGTAATCTACGAAAACACTAGTGGAAATTTGCAACTGGGCGAGGCCCCGTGGTTTTTCCCATTTTTGGGTTTTCCACGTAAAAACTCTTGGTGTTCACTATTTCTTTCTGTTTGTGTGTTAAACTTACGTGCAACGCTCGGACGCAAATTTACAAACTCTACCGCCGCGTATTTTCTAACACGCAACAATAATCACCTAAAAAATATTAAAAAATTTAAAGTTTATCCTGATCAAAATATTCTATAGAGTTTTTTTTTTCAAATATTTGTAATAAAATTAATTTTATCAATGTAGAAAATTTGCATATTTTAACAGAATTTTTTCAGGTAATTGGCGGGCCATATGGCCGTGCCAATCCTCGGAAGTCACAGTACTCCGTCACCGAGACGAATCTCATAGGCCCGCAGCGGCTCAGCTTTTGGCTGAGCTGAACTATTCAGAAGTAAACACGTGAGTGAAATTTATCGTGAAGTGAAATTGTCCCAAAAAAAAATTAAAAATTTTATGGTGAACAATTTATGTAGTAATTAGTAAAGGTGTATTAAATAAATAAAATATAAACATTTTAGTTAATGATAAAAGATGCAGTAAATAATGCATTTTCAATAGAGTTCATTTTACCAAATGTAGGGTTTGTAAATGCTGCTGGTCTGATCTATTGATTGGAAGTTTTATCTATCAACTAAGAGGTTTTGGATTTGAGTCTTGCGTATGTGATATGCGTATGAATTTATTTTAAATGTCTTAATTGTCCCCAAAAAGATTGTTACTGTATTGAAAAATATCCTAATATTTTTTTGTAGGGTCAACTCATCTTGTACGTACAGAAGAATATTAGATATGATTGGATCGTGAAATGGTAGCGTTAAAAGAGAAGTAAATTATGATGTTTGGATTTTCTACAATGTAATGCACTATAATAATTGTGTGTTACTCTTCAGACATTATTGATGTGTTGCATGTTCACGATGACAATGTGATGAACATCGATTAGTGGTGTTTTTTTATTTAAATTGAGATTTATTTTTGATGTTTTGATTTATGTCTTATACAATGAGCATTTTTGCAAACCTAATAGAAAGAGATTGAAATTCCATTATTGGTTAGGTTATTTCACAATTAATTGGTTAATTTATGGTCTTATAAACTTTTAGTTTGGTTGATTCAAGTGCTATAAATATGATGTGATTTATATTTTTATGAGAGCTTTTAGTTTGTTTTTAGTTGAACTGATCTTTAAGTTGGTTAATTTGAATAGAGTTAGATTGGAGAAAACTAGAGAAGTAAAGCAGAAAACAGACAAGCATATTGTTTAGAGAATTTCAAAACTTTATTAATTTTACTATTTATATTACATGGTTATAAATAGTGTAGAGAGTATGAGACAAGGTTATTAAAGAGTGTTGACTGGGCAACCATTGGTAGCAGCTTGTATGGCTGACTTAGTGGAGCACCAATGCTGTTAAGGTAGTGTGGGTTGTGTGGTTCTGTCTTAATTGAAATCTTGATGATGGTCTACTTTAGGTGTGCTAAAAGTCAACCCTGCACCCCCCCCCCCCCCCCCCCTCTCAAAGTATCCAAGGAATGGATTGTGAATTTGTCCCGAAGGTGGTGAAAATGAGTAGCTGATAATGGTTTGGTTAGTATGTTCGTCTTCTGATCAAGTGAGTTGATACGCAGAACGACAATTGCATTGTTCTTTATGTGTTCACTAATGAAGTGATAGTCGATCTTAATGTGTTTGGTCCTAACATTGAACATCAGATTATTGGCAAGTGTTATTGATGTGGTGTTATCATAGAAGATGTTGGTTGCTTGGTTTAAGCCTCTTGAAATTCAGCTAGCAATCTGTGAAACCAGATGACGTCTAAAGTGGTAGAGGGCAAGGCGTGATATTTGACTTTTGTGGAGGATTTGACAACCATTACTTGCTTTTTAAAACTCCAAGAAATCAAGTTGGTACCAAGAAATGTGCATAATCCAATGATTGATTTCCGATCGATGGAGTTCATGGCCTAGTTGGCGTCTACGAATATGGTGAGTTGGGCACTGCTAAGAGCAAGAGGGAGGCCATAAATAATAGTTCCTTGAATGTATCGGAGAAGTCTTCGAGAGATTGATAATGGTTGTTGGTGGGATTGTGCATATGCTGACATATGTGGTTGGTAGCAAAGGTAAAGTCCGGTCTGGTGATCATTAGGTATTGCAAGGACCCTGCAAGTTTTCTATAAATATGTGGATCATGGAAGGGGTGATTAGATGATTGACATTGGGATGGTTTGAGGGTCATTAGTGTAGGAGCTGGTTTGCAAGTGGCAAAGTCGGACGCATTGAGCAACTCCTATGCAAAGTGGGTTTGATGAAGGAAGTAGTCATTTACTGTTGGTGTCACTTGAATGCCTAAGAATAGTGAAACCAGTCCTAGTTGTTTGAGAGAAGGTGGCTTGTAACTTAGCGAGAAGCTACTAAATGGTAGAAGAGTTGTTACTAGTTAGAAGCAAGTGACATGAGTGAAAGATTAAGGAAGGATCAGATTTGCTAAATTTAAAGCCAAAAATCAATTAGGAATGACATGAACTTATTGAATAGTTGTCTTGGAGTCTGTTTAAGTTCCTATATGAAAGAGGAGGAATGAGAGACTAAGTGCCCTATTTTTGGAGGACTAGAAATAGACCTGTCAATATTGGACCCGACCCAAAAATTTTGGGTTTGGGTTGACCCGAACCCGAAGGGGGTCGGGTTCGGGTTCGGAAAATTGATATGTTTGCAAAATCAGGTCGGGTTCGGGTTGACCCGACAACCCGGGAATGACCCGAAATGATCCTAAAATTGGCCCTGCCCGCTCTGCCATAGTCTGCTCCGCGCCTCAACTGCCCGGCTACCCCGCTCTGCCCGACTCTGCCTCGCTTTGCCCACCTGCCCCGCATCGAGCCCCACGCGTGACAGCTCGTGTCGCTGTGGGTCTCCGAAAGGATTCCGCTCGTGTGGTTCGAATGCAAAGAGTACGATCACACTATCCCGTAGGACAAAATGGTCGTAGGCCTTTACAATCGTCACAAGCAGGCCGATGGAAGAGCAGATGGAGTTATAGATACGATTAGCCATGGAGGATAGCGGCTTTCACCTACCAACCTCGATGGATAATAATATATATAACCCAAAAGTCACGAGATTTCCCCCATTCGATACATCAGCTCGAATGGGGTTTATTTGATTGTGGGGATCGGTTTCCTACGGGCGCGAGCCCCCGTAGTTAATTACATCCTAAGCCTTGACTTAGGAAAACTCTCGATTAAGGATGTTAGATTATCTTCTCCAAATGGGTTTAGTTCAAAGGGGTTTCTAGGCTTTCCTAATCAAAGAGAAAGAGTGTCCCAAGTTGACTTAATCAATCACACACGGTTCAGTCAACATCCGGCCGGCTTAAAGAAGAGAAAACTGGAGAAAAAGAGAAGAGACAACGCATTCTAACATGCATGAGAGAAAGAAGGAGGTGGCGTCATCTATGTGACGCAGATGGGTAGGATTTATAGTCTCCGAAGAAATGGAGAACTTACCCACCGATAAGGTGTATAGAGGTACACTCGTACCACTCACCTTTAGACCCTAAATCTACAAAAGATGTAGTGTTGCACACACAACACTAACATCTACGACCTAACTAATGCAGTCTGGACTTATTCCTTGCCTGAAAAAGGAAGCCAGCTAAAATCCTAAGCACAACCAACCGTCCTATATATATGCAAGATGGGAAGGGTCTATCCTAATGAATCAAGGATTTGTAGTTTAAAAGACTTCAATCAAGGATTCTACAATATGCAAAGGAACATATCTAGCGTTATTAATGATGCATGAAACAAATGCACGAGTAAGAAAGATCCTTAGGTCCACTAATGCAATGCATGTATGTAAGTGCATTGTGGAGAAAAGTGTGTAAGAACGTATGCATGACATCCAGAGTACAGAAAAAATAAATAAACACACCCTAAGGGTATCCTTCAGGCAAGATACCCGCACAGAAAATCATCAATCATCATGCCCACTTCGTGTGGGAAAACAGCGATGCCCAATGGCATGAATAGGTGGCCTACTCGACAGGCCTAAATGACCCTAATGGTCTCTAAGGCTCACAGAAAAAAAAGAAAAAAAAAAAAAGGGGGGGGGGGGGGTATCGTACCCAAAACCGGAAAAGGCCAAAATCCTAGCAGAAAAATAACGATGCCCACTTCGTGTGGGAAAATAACGATGCCAACCGGCATAATAGGTGGCCTACTCTACAGGCCTAAATGACCCTAATGATCTCTAGGGCTCACAGAAGGGGGGCAAGCTTTGACCTATAGGGCCAAAGCTTCGTTAGTGAACTACCCTATGGCTGGCTACCTACACATGCTAGAATACCTATTAACAAGTCGTGTGTGATGTGTAGCAATTCCGATATATAATTAAAAATTTGCTTTACAAGTTGCAGAAATTATACCTGAGTGTGGCGCTGCCACTTACAAGCTTATAAGCAAACGATTTCGGATTGTGGCGCTGCCACTTAAAAGTTCCAAAGCAAGTGCTCTAGTTTAATTCCCGATCATCAAGCTCCGATGCACCTCGCAATAAAAGATAACAGAGAAATATATATATGAGCGTAGATGCCATTCAGAAAATAAATGCATGTAAGTAAGAATGTAACAAACAGGAAATGTAAGAATTGCATTTATAGAACATGTATAGGTAGTAAATACTGAATAGCAAAAGAAAATGCAAGCCTAACCTAGGACTAGAAGTAGTGTCCTAATCAAACCGGTCTAAGGTGTGTGTAGGCTGTGCAGTTTTTGATAGATCCTATGTAGGGTAATTTAGTTTAAGTTATTTGCATTTTTATTTGTTCAAGGCCAAGGGGAAGTTTTGATTGAAGTTCAAATATTAATATTTTAGGATTGATTTTAGATATTTTATTTTTAGTATTTGATTGATTACCACCTTTGTTTCACACCGAGGCCGTGAGGTTTATTTCACCCTCCTTGGGGCTAACTTAATAGCCTCGTAGGCCTGGGTTACCCAGTGGCAACCAATTTTTGTTGAATTATTAAGTTGGTTGTAAATTAGAAAAGAAATATAGATTAGGCAATTTATTATCACTTACGATTCGACTTAAACCAATTATGAAATTAATTTTACAGTTCTGCCATTCCATTGAATCCATTCGTGGCGTTGTGCCACCAGGCTCGAGGAACCAGGCCTCCTTAGGACACTTAGCCCCGCAGCCCGGAGTAGTCCATCCAATAAACTTCATCTTTGGAATGGTTGTTATGTATTAAGGGATTTGTTAATTGATTTTAAAGGATTACTCTATGTTTGACCCTTAAGAGTTTTTTAATCCTAATGAATTTAGTTTGTAATTTAATCCCTAATAAAATCTACATCTTTTAGATTTTAGATTGGTTAAGAGTTAATTATTAGATTAGTTAGAATTGGTTTAGGTTTATGTCTTAGGTTTATAATTTAATGATTACGAATGTTAACAATAACTTGATTAAGAATTAAATATTTTAACATATTTTAAGAGTTAGGTTATAAAGGGTTAGTTGATTATTAATGAATTAAGGAAACTAGAACCTAGGAAGACGTGTCCCTAAGTTTGATTTTAATGTCTCTATCCTAAAAGGAGCATGCACCCTAAGTCTATATTTTCTAAGACTCAGTCCTTAATTTTTGTCCTTAGATGTCACTAAAGTTGTAGGGCTAAAAGTGTTGTTTCCTAATCCTTAGGACTCTCGTACATGTGTCACTAGGCTTGGAGAATCTATAGCAAAACAGTATAATGAAAAAGAATGAAAGTTACAAATAAAAGGGATGTAGGCATTGTTGTTTTGGACACACTCCGTAGAAGTCAAGTGCATCCTATAATATCAACAATGCCCTTTGCTGTTCCCACTCCAAACGAGGCACTTGATATTTTTTAAGACTTCTACCCGCAACACGCTATAAACAAATCTATATCTACTAATGGGATACAAATACCCAACTCTAAATCCAAAGTAAGAGTTTCTTTTGTTTTGTATTTCTCTCAAAAATTCTATACATCTTCTCTATGGAAGCTAATGTTAAAGGAATCTAAACCAGACAAGTGAGTAATACCCTATTCCCAAAAAGACACTAGAGGTTTTCTAACTCCAGGCTCTTTAAGATTCCAAACTCCAAAAAAAACCATCCTATGGAAAGAGACTCTAAAAGGGTCTAACCCAAAACTTCCTAAAGTCTAAACCTCCAATGTTCATCCTTAGCCATAACCACTAAAAGAATTTGATTCAAATAGGAAAGCATTAACTATTCCCCAAAGGATACTAAGAGATCCTACTACACAAGTTCAATCATAAAGTCATACCTCTTGAAATAACTTGCTAAGACTTTCCAAATGGGCTACTACACAAAATTCTACGAGGAGAAAATCTACCAAAATCTCTTTTTTTTTATTTGACACTAAAATTCTACAAAATCTCTACAAAATCTTCTACCAAAATTTCCCCTCTTGACATAAAATCCTACCCAACAACCTATAATCAAGTGCCTCCTTTCATTTGGAATGGGGTAAAAAATCATAAAGCTTTCCAACAAGAAAGTTGTATAAAACCTCTCGTTGTAAAGCCTTCACGAAATTCGTCGCATAAAATCCTTCAAAAAAACAAATCTAAAACAACTAATAAATTATTCCGACTGAAGCAAAATAAGACCCCTTCCAATCAAAAGCAACTTCCCCAAATTTGCAACACAAAGCGACTCGTGAGAAGACTTCAATAAAAGCAAAGAGAAATATTTCATAAAGCTCTTTAAATATAAAACAACTCATAAGACTCTCCAAAACACTTCAAACATGCATCTTTTTTTTAAGTGACAAATAAAAAAAACTTCATTTTCACACATGTCATAAAAGAAATACTCCAAATCATCGCGTAAAATCTTTTACTATAAAAGGTCATATGTGTAGAAAAAGATGCTTTTGAATGTTGCAAACATAATTGTAAGACATATACTAAGTCATGTTACATGCTTCTACTAAAGCCATCACAACACAATTATATGCCACACATAAACTCCCCTCATAAGGGACATCGATACATATGATTAAACTTTGCAAAAGCTCCAAATAAATCACAATACTTGGATAACATTCTCTATGTGAAATCTAGGAATTTCCATGATTCAATTTCAAAAAGGTGCATACAGAAACCACATATATTTGCACTTTTAACTAAAGGAATTCAATGCAACATGCTCTTTCTAAGGCCACAAGAAGAGCATAACGAATCAATGAAAGAAAAGGTATCAAGTCTCCTTTGATATCAACCCTTAACATAGGGATGAATGATCCTTCATGAAAAACAAAGAATAACAGCTTATTAAGAATGAAACTCTATGCCACCTCAAATATTCCTTCTTTCTTATCTACTGAACAATCATGCCAAGACATTAAAACATAGGTACATATCCAAGGAATAAACTGGTTTAATCATGGCTTGCAAAGCATGAAACTATTTCTTGATGGTAAGCAACAATATTATTTCACAATTGAACTCATAAAGGAGGCTTCCAATCAAATATGAATGAGTGCAGTTATTCTATTCATTTTACCATAAACAACAATCAGAGAGGCAAACTAATCTCTATGCAATGACCCAATTTTGGAGACTAACTTGCAATGATAAATAAAGAAAAGTTATCTTCCATGATGTACTTAGATGTATAGAGAAAGAGTTTTGTTCCACATTTCTTTCACCAACAAAAGCTCACAAGATTTTAATGCCAATAGCATGATGACCTTGCTTGTAAACCCATAACACTTTCATGTAGTGAACATTTATGGAATAAAGTGTAAGAAACCTCCACATATCACATTAGCCATACTTTATAATGGCCATAAAAGAGAGGGCACAAACTCCAAAGCTATATGCAGACAACATTAATGTTCTCAATCTTATGATAGGGATTCTCAAGAGCCCCACCAAACAGGAGTCACTTTCATGCAGGTGTAAGATATGAAATCATTTGCTAGTATAAACCTTTCCAACAAACAGACTATTTTTTATTAGAATATTATAAACATATGAATCACAACTAGGAGACGAAGCACAAGGAAGCTCATTAGCATGACTGACAATCTCTACACCATATGACATTTTTTTTAATGAAACAGTTTATACAAGAAATCATGATAACAATCCTCATCAATAATCATTATGGTATGAAAATATCTTTTCAAGGCATAACATGTTCGTAACCACATAGGCCAAGTGAAATGTACGCATACTAATACGATAAAATTTTTCACAAGATTTATCATGTATTGAATCGAAGTATAACAAGTCTCCACTATCTTTGTATCTAAACATGTACCTCCTCCAAGAGGCATTATCGCAAATGGTTTATATGCATACCTTAGTGAATGGCAAAATAGCTCCATACAACCCAAACTTTATCGCAAAACACGTTCTATTCTCAATATTTCATCATTTCAGTAGAGTATGAACCAAATACAACTAGATCCAATAGCCAATGTCTTTTCCAAATCATAAATCATCCAACGATTCAATAACCACCAATTAATAAACATGAGACTTTTCACCAATTAGTAAACCAGTGACATAACCAAGCTAAGGAACAAGGTTTTGTATGAGTGATACCCAAATAAAAGGCATAACAGAAGGAATACAACCTTTACAAAGTATTTAATCGAATGACTAGTATGCAAGGTTTAAGAAGTGATGTAAAATAATCTCTTTAAATGTATTGCCATGTCACACCTAAGACTTCTAAATCATGTGGTACAAAGCAAGTGCAAGACAATAAGCATATAATAAAAAGACTCCAATGACATTAGAATCTCCCAAACGAGTTCTCTTCTAAGTAACCGAAATCAACATGTATGTTGCTTACACATGTATCCTTAATAAACGTAACCATGATTATCTTATATGCATATTTCGGCAATCAATAACATGACCTCTCATGATTTATGACAACCTAAACATGGGATTTTGAATAAACTTACCAGAACATGATCATGTCATTTTAATCCAACTTACTTAACACAATTTATATAAAAAGGAAAAGTCACCCAATGGAGATGAGTATTATAAAGCATATAGATTGTGTGATGTCGACTACAACAAGAGAGCAAAGTGGCTATCATTCATTCTCAACATAAATATTCATTCTTAGTCTCATATCTTCAAGGAATATAAATATCCATGAAGCATTGAGTTAAGAAAACAACCATCCAAACATTATTATTTTCTCATTAGCATTTTGTCAAACACTTGATATGCATTAATCGTAAGATCGCAGAAAACAAGCTATTATGAAAGTTTGATTTATACGCCTACTTGATTGAAACCTTCTAAATAATCCATAAAAGACCCTTTCATGATTAGTGTAACAATAACTTCAACAAAGAGATAAAGAAGATACATATGAACACACATAGATAATGAAACTTCGTTCTTCAAATTTTGCAAAGGATTTAAACACGATTACTCTTCTCATTCATTAACATGGAAGCAAATAGATGTAAGGAAAAGGGAAAGAAGATGAAGAATAATGAAGAAGAAGGAAAGGGAAAGTATACTCATAGAGAGGAGCTCGGGTAGATCCAAGCGTCGGACAAGACGACGGGCTCGCTCTAGGAGAGGGAGATCGGCCTCCCTATTTCAGTCCGAATAGAGCAGAGACGGAGAGGGAGGGAGAGCTCGGTCGGCGTCAGAGAAGAAGAAGCAGCCGTCGGACTAGGCGATGGGTCCAACGTCGCCTGGAGCTCACGACCAAGGAGGAATGGGCAAGGCCGGCGTCGGGCTTTCCCATAGAGCTCGCGAACGGAGGCATGGGGGCTCCGATCTCCTGCAGTGAGACCGGCGGCTAGGGCCGGTTGGAGGGCTCTCGGTTCGGTCCTGAACAGAGGAACGGCAGAGGGGAGAGCGGGGGCTTCGACCTTGGAAGAGAGGGCGACCGAGAGAGGGAGTCTTGGGTGTGAGAGCCGGAGAGATCTCTCGTGAGAGAGGGAGTCTTGTGCGGAAGATCGAGAGCTGGGAGAGAGAAGGGGCGAGTTCGAATGCCCTAGCTGAAGGCTTCCCCGAGCCTTCTAAACATCTCTCCCGATGTTCTGCCTTGCTCCAAACACGAAAACAGCCCCTGTCCGCTGAAATCCCGCTAACGAGAGTCTTCCTCGTTCTAAAACAGGTGTATCACGCGACTACGGACGGGGCAACGGCAGAATGAATATTTTAACGCAATCAGAGCCATCGGTTGCATTTCTTGATTTAGGAATCAAATTCAAACGGCTTAGAAAGTCAAATGAGCCCTAATAGAATTAAATTAGGCTGATTTGAGTTAGGTTTGAATGCAAATTTGGCTCAAATCGCCTCGATTAGAATCGAGCTAGGTCCGATCAATTTAATCCAATAAAATTGAACTCAACTTGAAATCGATTTGGATCAAATCGAACTCGAATTGGGCTCGTCGAGGACTAATTAAGTCGATCGAAAGTGTTCGAGCGAAAATCGAGGTCAACAGTCGCGTGACCGCTCCGTCCGCTCGCGTCGCCGCTTGCATCTGGCCCGCTGCCTCGCCGGCACTGTTGACACTGCACCACTGCCAGCCTTCCCCTGCACAGCGCGGGAACTTGAAAAATCAAACCGAAGCCGGTCGGGTCGGTTTGACCCGAACCCGAAGTGGGTCGGGTGCGGGTCTGAAAAATTGACCCGTTTGTGAATACGGGTCGGGTTGACCCGAACCCGAATAGTGTCGGGTCAATTACGGGTTCGACCCGAACCCGACCCGTGACCCGAAATTAACAAATCTAACTAGAAATTCATTTTGCATAGCTATATGCCAAGGTTGAAATTTTATTGCTTGAGCATAGCTTGACGGGGATGGTGGGATTGAGATTGTGGCATATAAATCAAATATGCGTTTAGGTTTAAGGTGATTGGTTTTGAACCTTGTTCCATGGGATTAGTGGAGAAATGAAATGAGAATTGAGATGGGAGAATGAGATAGACTTAGGCTTCGTTTGGGACGGCTTTCTTACTGCTTTTTAAAACAGGTTTTTAGTACAAAAAATAAATTTTTCTACTAAAAAACTTCTTTAAGAAGCAATAAGAAAGCCGTCCAAACGAAGCCTTAGTTGAGCAGTAGAAATGAGGCATTACACTATGCAATTTGTTATACATTTTAGGCTTCATTTGGGAGAGGTTTCTTATTATTTTCTAAAGTAAATTTTTAGTGAAAATATTTCTTAATCTTGAGATTTTTGTGCTAAAAAACAGTTTCAGAAAGCAACAAAAAAAATTGCCCCAAACAAAACCTTAGAAGCAATATGAGCTATAACAAAATGTGAGATTTGGATGATTGTTAAATCAATCAACTCAATTATAAAGAGTTCTCATTGAAGAGTGGTTGATCGAGTCAAATAAAATACTAGTCTTTCAATTACTCATTTGAGGGATCATAATTCGAGTAACTTATTGGGCTTTAGTGACTTTAATTTTTTTATCCATGATTAGATTAATGATTTGCACTTGTTACCATTATTTTTTTTTTTTTGTGAATCTTAGAAATCCTTAGAATAAGAAATTACTCATTAGGGCACTCCAAATCCAACTAGTGCGTAGAGTTTGGCTTGTTGATTAAGATCATCTAATCTATTCTTTGTTTGTAGAAATTATTCTGTGCGGATACTGGATGTAGCTCTGTATCCGAAGACGAATCATAAAGTGTCACGTACCCGATACACAATGGATACACAACCGTTATACACAGCAAGAAGATGACGCGGCGTGCTCTAATTTGCCTGCGGACGACATCCGATGTCCGCACAGAATAATTAATCCTTTGTTTGAGCTCAACCCCAAGCCATATTTTTTGAATTTGTTTCAATTATCTCCAAGAAAAGAGATAAAAAGAAATATAAAAACGTAATTTAATACATATTATTTTAAATTTTAGGAATTTGTAGAATTTATCTTTATATATTTTTCACATAAAAATTAAAATTCATAATAAAATCATTGCAACTATTGTTAGCCATAGAATTCAAGCCTTTATTCTTTAAAAAATTATTTATTTAAAAGTATATATAATTTTGATGAAATTATCAAAGAAATAGCTAAGCCACGAAGCAGCTCCTCAATCCTCTTCTCTTCCCCTTCTGTTGTAAAACCGCTCTTTCTAATTTGCTCCTGTATCAGAAACCATGGCGGTTTTTGAAGAAACGAACAAACACAACGCCCCACTAAACCTTTTCTCTCTCTAAACGAAATGGCGAAACCCAAGCACTCCCTCTTTAAATAACACTGCCTCCTCCTGCCATGCACCATCTCCTTCCTCCTTTTTAGTCCTTTGTGTGATTGAGTGGAAAGAGAAAGCTCTTTACCATTTCAGTTCTTCAAGAAAACAGATAAGTAAGACCAAAAGATTGATCTTTCTGGTCTTTTTTGTTTGCAAATACACCATTAACGATTTGGGCTTTCATGTCTTCAATTTTTGCTCCTCCATTTTCTTTTTAGTTTGGGGGGAAATTTGATTCATTTTTTTTGGAGAACAGAGAATTTGGTTGGCGCTCGTAGTTTTATAATCCTGCAACCTGTAAAAATTGGATTTGAACTTTTCTAGGGGATTTATTGTATTTTACTGGTTTCCGCCTTTCAATTTTATTTATCAGAACTTCTCTATTTCTCCTGATGAACTTACCTTGTTCTCTGTTTCTCTTTTTGTTTGCAGCGGCTATTAAATCTTTATGATTGGGAGAGCTTAAGAAAGGATATTTTGAAGTTGGAAATAGCCATAACCTGATGTCTGATAATCCAAAAACTACTATTTTTACTGCTTTGAAGCTCATCCGGAGCTTCTCTTCTGAGGTTTTTAGGAGCCCAACCTCCATTCTTGAGATCAAACCCTTCTCTGTAGCAAACCATCCTTTTTTTTCCGAGAAAAACTGTAGAAAGCCTCATTGGATCAATAAAGACTCAAGAGGCATAGGCCTTGGCATAATTGATGTTCTTATAAATTGCAAGTCCGATAGCAGATCCCTGAATTCCAGCAGTAGAATGATTGTATTTGGTTCACAACTAAAGATTCAAATCCATCAACTAGAATCCAGCTCCAATTCTTCAACTGGGTCAGTTGAGTCTCCTTACTCTCGTATAGAATTTGGCATCAAGAACAAAGATTCACAACTTGCTCTGCTCTCTCCTCCTGATCTAAGCATCGAAGATCTTCCACCTTCTCCTAAAATTTTTACAAGGGAAATTGAGCTTTTGGAGGAATATACCTGTGTGATTTCTCACGGTCCGAATCCAAAGAAAACTCATATCTTTGATAACTGTATCATGGAGAACTCTGATAATGGCTTTGCTATGTGGAAGAAGGAGAACAGAGAAATCTCTGACAAGAGCTCAGATTACCCTTCTGCTGATTTCTTAAGTTTTTGCCATGCTTGCAAGAAGACGCTTGTGTGCAAAGACATTTTCATGTACAGGTAGGTTAAAAATCTCTTTTTTCTTAGGAACCATTAATCCAAACTGAACCATGATCAAAGTGTCGGCATACTTCTCCATTAACTTCCAATTATTTCGTTCATTCTTCATTAATTTGTTTAGTCTCTTAAGATATCAAGTTGTTTTGACAGTTTAGCAAAGGGCACTCATGATTTTTTTTACCATTTCTTATTTAAACAGAGAAACATAAAAAAATTATAATTAAAGGTACTCTATTTTTTTTTTTTTTTTTTTGGGAAAGAACGTAAGGAGGTTGGACCAAGTATTTTTCTCTTTCAGTTGTATTATAACAAGGATCAGCTTTAAGCCTATAACTTTTTGCTCAGTCATGATCATTCTTACTAGACATTTGAAGCTTATGTATGCTTTTTGTTGATGATATTATTCTTGTTGATAAGACTAAACTTGAATTATGGAGGTCAATCTTAGAGTCTAAATATTTTCATTTGAGTATATCTAAAATCAATATATGGAGTATAATTTTAGTTTTGATAGATCTAATATGAGAATTGTGAATTTAGACGATCAAGTCATTAATAAGGGTACACGTTTTAAATATCTCAGAGCTTTGTCCAAAGTGATCGTGAAATATATGGGGGGTACTATTAGTAGAATTCAAGTTGAATGATTGAAGTAAAGAAATGCGTCGGACCTATTGTGTGATTGAAAAGTATCCTTTAAACTTAAGGGAACATTCTATATTAAGATGGTGAAGGGTTCTACAATGTTTTTATGGTGCACAATGTTGGCCTTTAAAAGAGAAGCATACAATTAAGTTGAGTTTTGTAGAGATGAGGATGTTCAGGTGGATAAGTGGCTTTACTCTCAGAGATAGAATATGAAATTAGCATATATGTGAAAAGGTTGGAGTAGCTCTAGTGGCTTTCTGGCGGTTTTCTAACGGCTCATTTCCCACGGAATTTTCCTGCGCTTTTTCAGTTTTTCGACGTAATTTCACCGGAAAGCCGCCAGAATTACTTACCGTTGGAAAAAGCCGCCGGAATATATTTTCCTACGCGGGTTTTACCGGCAGAATTTTTTCCACCGGTAAATTCGAAAACCGCAAGAAAATGATCCATTTCTGTCGGAAAATTCCGCTGTTAATAGATAATTTTCCTGTAGTGTGACAAATAAGATTAGAGAGAATCATCTTAGCTAGTTTAGTCACATAAAATATCGGCCTTCTGACGATCTGGTTAAGTAGATATATTAGTTTTGGCCTATGTTAAGAGAGTAAGAGATAGACCTAAAAAGAAGTGATTAAAAAATATTAGAAATAATATTTTTTATTATATTTAAATGACAATTGAACTCTTAACATTTTTTTCTCTTAACCTCACATGGTAGGATAAAAGTTTGATGTTGTTGTTGTAGTTGAAAAGAAAATGAAAATAATTTTATTATTATTTATATTTGTAATACATTATATAAGTATAATAATAATAAATAATTTAAATGATTGTAATTTAATTTCCTAACATTGGCATTATACTTATAAAGAGTCCTTTGCGGCAAAAAATAATACCACATATTCTCAATTAAAAAAAAAAACACCCACATATATCATATACTTCTTATATTATTGCAATATGTTTTAATTAATTTACTCTATTTTTTGCAGAGGTGAGATAGCATTCTGCAGCCGTGAATGCCGCCAGCAGGAAATGATCTCTGATGATGAACTGAGAAGCACTTCAAAGAAATTTTAGATCCATTATAGGATTAAATCTTATGTGGATGAGAAATATTTTCTTTATTATTATTATTTTTTTCCTTTTTTTTCTTTTTAATTTTTGATTGTGTAGTAATTTGATTGTTTGGTGATGGGCATCACTTCACAACTCCGGAGATGTTATCAATTTATTAAGAGGATTGCATCATTGAAAATTGGTTTTAAATTACGACTTGGGCTTCGTTTGGGACGGTTTTTTTGCTGCTTCTTAAAGAAGCTTTCAAGTACAAAAATTTCAACTTTTGTACCAGAAAGCTGTTTCAAGAAGCAGTAAAAAAGTCGTCCCAAACGAAGCCTTAGTTTGGTATAAATTTTTTATTCTTTTTTTATTCAAAAGGTAATCACATTTTTTGTTTAGCTATTATTTTTTCGTTGCTTTTAAAAAAAAAATTTACTAGAAATTTATTTTTTACCACAGTTTTAAAAAGTTAGGCTTCGTTTGGGATGACTTTCTAAATGTTTATTTACTAGAAATTTTAATTTTTGTATTAGAAAGCTGCTTTATCTATTACAAAAGTTTTAATTTTTATATTAAAAAAATTGTTTTAAGAAGCAGTAAGAAAGTTATCACAAATGAAGCCTTATTTTCTTTATAACAGCTTTACAAATATTATATATAATTTAGATTTATGTACGAAATTAAGGCTTTTTATAAGGAAATCTTTTTTATTGCTTTACAAAACAGCTTTCAAGCATAAAAAAATTGTATTAAAAAATTGCTTTAATAAACAGTAATAAAACCGTTCCAAATAAATATAATATATATTAAGCATCATTTGGAACAACTTTACAACATTTTTGCAAATATTATACAAAATTAAGCTTTAGAATTTCAATCCCAAATAGCTTTTTTTTTTCTTCCTACTGGTCGCAGTATAGGTGAAGAACGCATTTTGTAGCAAGACAGACAAAAGCAAAAGAATAGAACAGAAGGTAAACTCCAATATTCATGTAATAAATTGTTATATTACTGTAGCACAGGCATACACACGTATTTATAATAGCATATTATAAAAGGAAATTAACGACTCAGATTTAAAGCAGCCATCGAATGGCTGTAGCTAAGACTGATGCAGTTCGTTGAGTAGAGTGTGGTAATTTGCAGAGACTAGTGCAGCATAGGCCTCTTAATAAGAAACAATTATTAGGTCCGGACACCTGACGTAGCTCTACATCCGGACGACAATAATATGTCGCCATGTACTCTTACTCTTTACCGCGCGGCCCGACAACCCGACCTAGACCGGAACCCGGAATTGCTATGTTCGCGTATTGCTAGGTATTGCTCGGTATTGCTAGGTAGGGGTGTCAATTCGGGTCAACGGGTCGGGTTTGGGTCGAACCTGGAACTGACCCGACACTATTCGGGTCAACCCGAACCCGACCCGTTAAAACGGGTCAGGTTTTCCGACCCGAACCCGACCCGATTCAGGTCCGGGTCAACCAGACCTGACACGAATGACCTGAAGTTGACCTAAAATTGCTAGTTTTTCGGGTCAAAATCGGGTCAATCTTCTATTTTCGGGTCAAAATCGGGTAAAAAAACTGGTCAATCTCGGGTTTCTGTGTCAAATAAGAGTTTTCGTGTCAATTTCGGGTCATTTTTGGGTTGTTGGGTCAACCCGAACCCGACTCGATTTTTAAAACGGGTTGATTTGTTGAACCCGAACCGTTTCGGGTTCGGGTTGATCCTAACCCGGATTTTTCCGGGTCGGATTCGGGTCGTGTTTCAGATCGTGTCAAAAATTGACACCCCTTTGCTAGGTATTGATTCACAATAACGAGAAATACCGTCCTGTCAAGATCAATACCTAGCAATACTGAGCAATACCTAGCAAAACCGGGGTATTGCTCGGTATTGCTCGGTATTGTTCGGTATTGGTCTTGACAGAATGGTATTTCTCGTTATTGCCGAGCAATATCGAGCAATACCTAGCAATACCCCGGTCTGCACAAATCAGCCAATACATAGCAATCCCGTGTCCGGTCCGGGTCGGGACTTCGGGCCGCGTAGTAAAGAGTAAGAACACATGGCACCATTTTAATGTTGTCCGAACGTAGAGCTATGTCAGGACACCGGACCTAATAAAAATTCGTTAATAAGAGGTGCCAATCTCCATATTGTAATCTTTAGCATTTATATGATTGTTGGTGATATCAAATAACTTGGCCAAAGTATTTATAAGCTGAGTGCTTAGGTAAGAGCTGCTCAAACGACATCTATCACTGAATCCTTAACATCAAGCATCTCATTTTTAAATTGAGTGATGAAACTGTTCAACGATTCACTTGATTTTTGCCAAATTTGTAATAAATCTTGAGAATTGTTTAGTGGCAATTATGTGCTTAAGAATTATGTCACCAACATTCTCTTAACATAGACAAACGCAATACTGACATTGAGTGGCAGATGCGTGTTTTTAGGGTAGTGAGAATAAACTATATTTCAATACATTGCTAATGTCAAGGAGAGAGATAATCAGCTCAAAGTAGGTGAAATGGTCAGCCGGATCCATCCTTCATATGAATCTAGATTTTGAACCTTGCTGGAGGCTTGGCCTCCGAAATTTCCCTCAAGATGGATTTGACCGGTGTTGACCTCCTCTTCTTAATTCTCCTCTCTTCATGATGAAGTGTTGAAGTTGACCCCTCACTATTAGGGTTGTTGCGTAGTTGAATATTCGCGGCGGTAGAAAAATATGAAGTTTAGCATCTTAGCGTTGTATGAAGATCCAGTACAAGCAGATAAGAGAGAGGGTGTAGCGTTCATAAGAGACACTAGAGTTTTTACGTGAAAACCTCTGAAAAGGGGGAAAAACTATGGGGCCTCGCTCAGTTTGAATGAATCCACTAGTATTTGCAGTCGATTATAAATGAAGCCCTTCCATGGGAGAAGACATTGGCTTGATGTAACAAATGTACATCATATAGAGAGCATTACATGGTGGGAGTTACAATAATCAACATATACATGTTTGTTTGGTCGGCATGATCATAGTCGATAGAATAGAGGTAATAAAGATCATTGTAGGTAGGAGACCGATGTCATAAAGATTGTTATCTGGCGATGGAGGTCGGAAGGACCATAGTAGGCGACGGAGGTCCGAATGACCGCAGTATGCGACGGAAGTCAGAAGAATCATAGTCGGAAGGAGACAGGGGCCCGAAAGATAGAAGTTGGTAGGAGACCGGGGTCAGAAAAATTGTTGTCTGACGATGAAGGTCAGAAGGACCATAGTAGGCGACTGAGGTCGGAAGGACCGTAGTCAGCAAGAGACAGGCGTACGGAAGATCACAGTTGGCAGAAGACCGGGGTACCATTGTCTGGTGATGTTGGTTGGAAGGACCGTAGTAGGCGACGGAGGTCGAAAGGATCATAGTCGGCAAGATACATGGCTCCGAAAGATCGTAGTTGGTAGGAGACTGGGGTCAAAAAAATTATTGTCTGGTGATGTAGGTCTGAAAGATTATAGTAGGTGACGGAGGTCCGAAGGATCGTAGTCGGCAGGAGACAAGGGTCCAAAAGATCATAGTTGGCAAGAGGCCGAGGTCAAAAAGACCGTAATAGTAGGGCGGTACTCCGGTAGAACTCCAGGCTTCAAGTGGTAGTTTGGAAGAACTCTAGACGTCAGGTGGTTGTCCGGCAGAACTCTGGGCGTCAGGTGGTGGTCCAGCAAAACTCCAGGCGTCAGGTGGTGGTATGGAAGAACTTCGGGCATCACGTGGTGGTCCAGCAAAACTCAGGGCCTCAAGTGGTGGTCCGGCTGAACTCAGGGCCTCGAGTGGTGGTCCGGCTGAACTCAGGGCCTCGAGTGGTGGTCCGATGGAGCTTAGGGCCTTAAGCAATGGTCTGACGGAACTCAAGGCCTCGAGTGGTGGTCCGACGGAGCTTAGGGCCTCAATCGGTGGTCCAGCGGAACTTAGAGCCTCAAGTGGTGGTCCAGCAAAACTCAGAGCCTCAAACAGTGGTCCAGCGAAACTTAGGGCCTCAAGTGGTGGTCTGGTGAAGCTCAGTGCCTCAAGTGGTGGTCCAGCGGAACTCAGGGCCTCAAGTGGTGTGGTTCGATAGAGCTCAGGTCCTCAAGTGGTGGTACGCCAGAACTCAGGGCCTCGAGTGGTGGTATGGTGGAGCTCAGAGCCTCAAGTGGTGGTCTTGCAAAACTCAGGGCCTCGAGTGGTGGTCCGATTATGCTCAAGATCTCAAGTGGTGGTCCGGCGGAACTCAGGGCCTCAAGCGGTGGTCCAGCGGAACTCAAGGCCTCAAGTGGTGGTCCGGTGAAGCTTAGGGCCTTAATTGGTGGTTCGGTGAAACTCAGGGCCTCAAGTGGTGGTCCGGTGGAGCTCAATGCCTCAAGCGGTGGTCCAGCAGAACTTAGGGACTTGAGTGGCGGAGGAGCAAGGAGGCAAGAGAGATCTCCGATCTCTCTCTTGTTCTCTTGCTCAGAGCCCCTTTTCAAGAGGGAGGAGGGGTCTATTTATAGATTTTCTAGAGTGGCATGGCCCGTAAATAGGAGAAAGATCAAGGGTAAATGGGGAGTGGTTTGGATGGACGACCGATGTTGAATCCATTGATCGTGGACCGTTCGTTAGATATTTGAAGCTCTTAATGATATCGGGATTTAATGATCTTGGGCTTGTTAAATTTGTCTCGTCAAGCCGCTCGATTCAACTATAAGCATATCATGTTTGGAAACCGTTTAGTAATCCAAATTGTGGTTTGAACCTTCCAACAACGCTTCAAGTCCTTGATTCAGACCCATTTGGACTCGGATTGAGTCGAATTTGGTGTCGTTGGGTTCATATTTCTGAAACGTTCAGTTCGATTATAAGATTGATGAAATCGGAGTTCGGATGGTCCCAATTTTAATTTTGGAAGTTTCCAACTTGATTTTTCCTCGAGATTCGTGCCCGATTACAATATATATATATATATTTTAAGACGTATCAAGGATAGAGTGTTTCATAAGCAACTAGACAAGAGATCAATGCTTTAGCTTTAGAAGGTTTCCACCTCATACAATATAAATAAGATAACCCTTAAAAAAATTCAACTATATAAGTGGTTCTTGGGATTCTCTCAATATGTGCATCATTTGAGCATCCTCTCCAGCATGTTTATGAATTGTTACGTACTACTAATTTTCCATAGTTGATAGATTCTTCTTATCCTCTTTGATAATATTTTGTTGCACATAGTACTCTTCGAATTTATGGCATGCCTCATACTTATCGTATTTTTTAGAATGCTGAATTCAGAATTGTACATGAAGTCAATGAACACACCAAATTATAATCAGAATATTGAGTAAAAAAATGAATATGAAAATAGAGAGTATGTGTGAGAGAAAGTTATTATGTCCGGACAAAGAATCGGAAATCCGAATGTATACCAAGCAATACAGAGTTATAAGGGGTTCTTGGGATTATCTCAATATGTGCATCATTTGAGCATCCTCTTCTTAAATTGTGCATGTTTATGAATTGTTACGTACTCCTAATTTCCCATAGTTGATAGATTCTTCTTATCCTCTTTGATAATATTTTGTTGCACATAGAACTCTTCGAATTTATGGCATGCCTCATACTTATCGTACTTTTTAGAATGCTGAATCTAGAATTGTACATGAAGTCAATGAACACACCAAATTATAATCAGAATATTGAGTAAAAAAATGAATATGAAAATAGAGAGTGTGTGTGAGAGAGTTATTATGTCGGACAAAGAATCGGAAATCCGAATGTATACCAAGCAATACAGAGTGTTCGGTACCGAGCTCCAGGTGACGTGGCACATTGTTATTAGTATCTGGACGCGTTCGGTGTCCGGACACAATAATTACTCGTGAGAGAGAGAGAGAGAGAGAGAGAGAGAGAGAGAGAGAGAGAGAGAGAGAGAGAATTCTAGAGTAATATGCCATGGATTTTAGTAAAAGAAGCTTGCGTATAGAAAATAGAGTTGCGGTGAAAAGTTGAGTATATTTATGTAAGCTGAGCTCACCACTCGACACCCTTTTTTTAGCGGCAAATTTTTAATTAGGATCACTGTTTAAATGCAATTTAGAAAAAATACTTAATTAAAATATATTTTAAAAGGAGCAAAAACACACAAAAAAAAATTTGTTTTATGTGTAAACACAAAATCATTTGGTGTTTTTGGGTGAAAACACAAAATGATTTTGTGCACCTTTTTGTAATTAAAATTTAGCCGGTATTGATTATCTTAATAAGTCATTCTTTCTTGTATAATCAGCAGGTTCGACTTTATAGATAGCAGTTATTAGGGCCAGGGGTGTCAATTTCGGGTCACGGGTCGGGTTCGGGTCGAACCCGAACTGACCCGGGTGGAAAACGGGTCAACCCTAACCCGACCCGGGTAGAGAAACGGGTCGAAAATCCGAACCCGGACCCGACCCGGAGGGTTGCCGGGTTGACCCGACACGACCCGGCACCGCGACGGCGGCAGCGTGCGGCAGCAGGCGACGGCGGCAGCGCGCGGCAGTAGGCGACGGCGGCAACGCGCGGCAATCGGCAGCTCGCGGCAGCGCGCGGCACGTGGGGGGGCAGCGGGGCAGCGGGCAGGGCAGCGGGGCAGCGGCGCGTCACGCGTGGCAGCGCGCAGCGGAGCGGGCAGCGGGGGCAGCGGGGCGGGCAGCGGGGGCAGCAGGGCGGGCAGCGGCGCGTGGCAGTGGGGCAGCGGGCAGGGGGCGGGGGCAGCGGGCAGAGGGCGGGATTTCGAAATTTTTTGAATTAAACGGGTTGGCGGGTTGACCCGGCAACCCGCCGGGTCAACCCGAACCCGACCCGTTTTTGAAACGGGTCGATTTCTGGAACCCGAACCCGACCCGTTCTGAACTCGGGTCGGGTCCAACCCGGCGGGTCCGGGTCGGGTTTTCGTGTCGTGTCAAAAATTGACACCCCTAATTAGGGCCAAAAGAAGAGCTTTATTCATGAGTGGGGTGAATTTTAGAATCATTGTTGCTTGAGGCAAATTTTATTGTAAGCCAGTGAGTATTCAGATGAGTAAATTAAGTTAACTTGACTTGAATTAGCTTGATTTATCTTGTGGTGGATTGACTTTACTCAAATTGAGTTTTTTGATTAGAGGTATGTTTCATCTCATATCTAAAATCCTTCTAGCTTCGAGATTTAGAGTGTAGACATATAACATCACTAACTTTCGATGACATTCATCGACTAGCCAGAGATAAAGATGCAATAATACTGCATTGGAACTTGCCTTAAAATTGCCGCCAGAGAAGATGAAGATGCTGAGAATAGGAGTGCTTTCAATTTTTTGCACAAAATGTTGCTTACATAAATTATAACGACTCCTCAAATTTCACGTATTTTGATTCGAAGTAAAACTCTAGTTATGTTTTTCTATATTTCTCTAATTTTGATTTTTATGAGACATATAAAGTCAAATATCTCCAATTGTAATGCCATGGGATTTATGTGTTGACATTTATTTTCTAATGATAGAACTCATATTTCATATAATGAGACATATTAATCTTTGGCTTTTTGTTATTTTGGGTGCATAGAATCTTATGTCCAGCTTTAAAGCTTTTTATGTATTTTTTGCGATTATTTTCGGATATGATTAATATCTTATGTCTTGAGATTCAATAGCTGGCTATATGTCCTCTATCGCCAATCTTAATAAATAAGTGATTAACTTTTTTAATTTAAGAATCTCTTTTTGACTTATGCTGAGGAAGACAAGCTCTTAAGAAACTTCAGATTTTTGTAAAAACTGAAGCAAATTTTTTAAGGCAAATTTCAACTTTGATCTTAAAAATTTGTAGAGAGTATTGGCAAAGAATTTTCATTCCTCACCAGAATGTTTTCACGTCTTGATGAGCCTCGGTATGTCACAAAAAATCGCCTTGGTTGGGTATGAATCTCGATGCAAAAATATGAGTAGTAAGCTTCAAAAATTAAATTAAGGATGATCCAAACTTTGATTTTAGCAAACTTACTGTCAAATTAATCGTCTCAATGAGACAAAACCCGATGAAACTAAATTCGGATCTAATTCGAGCCCAAAGGTGTTCAAATCGAAGGACCAAAGCCTACTTGAAAGGTTCAGAACATTAATTGGAAGATCAAATGATATCTAAATGTGACATGCTTATAGTTTAATCGAGCGGCTCGATGAGGCAAATCCAACAAGCCCAATATCGCTTAATTTCAACATCATTATAGTATATAAATGCTATAAGATCATGGGAGCTAATACCAACTGTCCAATGGAACACTACAAACTTATCCTTGATCTTCTATATATTTATTAGTCATGCGACTTACAAAAAATTATAAATAGGCCTTCATTCTTCACATAATAAGGAGGGAAGAGAAGAGAAAGCTAGGGAGCTCTCTTGCCACTGGCAATCATCGGATCTCTTCTCGGCCACCGACAGTCGCCAAACTTCCTCCAGTTCATTGGCCACCACCGAATCTCCTTCCAACGTTCAACTGTCATCAGATTTCTGCCAATTTGTTAGCCACCATCAGATCTTCTCCCGACTTTCAACCGTCGCCAGACTTCCTCACGTTCGTTGGCCATCGTCAAATCTACTCTCAACTTTCGACTATTACCCGACTCCAATTCATTGGCCATCGTTGGATCTCTTCCTGACCACCATCTGACTCCGAACTTCCATCTGTCTATTGATTATCACCAGATCCCCAACCATCGTCGGATTTTTGCTGAATATTATTCTGACTGTTGCTACCAAATTTTTAGTATCTATCATTCAATTAATATCAGGAATACCCATATGAAGTTTGGTCCATTTTCACATACATTGTATTCACACTGTCTTCGAGTTGGAAGACGGGTTAACTTTTGTATCATATTCAAGCATTATTGGAATCATTTCAACTGGGCAAAGCCCCGTAGTTTTTCCCTTTTCAAGATTTTCCACGTAAAAAATTTGATGTTCTCTCTTATTTCAATTATCTATTTGTGCTTTGAATTTCTCAGTCCGCAAAAGAGCTAAATGACATTAAAAGTTATCTGATTTGACTCTAATGAGATCAAATCAATCACTTGAAGCGTAGTTGAAAACTTCATAATATTAATTAAAGAATTAAACAACCAATGAATCTCTTAAGCCTAGAGTCAAAAAGAGTGGCTCAATGATAGAAATTCAATGTGCCCAAAATATCGAATTCTAAGTTCACTAAGGTACATAAATCATGATAGAGCCTTCAATTATCAAATTAAATAATATGGGCTACTCGATGGAGCGTTTTAAGGATTTTGACCAAATTACCTAAATGCCACTCAAGAAAACTATAAATAGACCATTCTTCACACATGAAATAAAGACTTAGAAGCTTGATGTTGAACCTAGACTTTGACTTAGAGAGAGCTTTGCCTAATGATCGTCTCCAACGACCACTACCAACAACCATCGTTGTATGTTGACCATCTTCGAACCATTATGGCAGAACTATAGCCTCATTACTAGTGTTATCAAATTATGGTCTTTGAACCAACATCACTTAACTATTGCTTCACACTACATACTTCTAACCTCTGTTGCTTACTTATCATCACTTGCCTACCATCTTTCACTGACTTGATCACCAATTGTTAACACCAACATCTATACTACCTTCTTTGTAGCCCATTCTCATCAGTAATTTTGAGACGCATCATAACTTATGAGAATAATAAACCTTGTTGACAAGAATATTGATGCTCACAGAACTTTATTGCTCAATATTGTCATTAATGTCAATGCATGTCATCACCTATAAGGCCAATGCACATCGTTGACGCCTGATATAACCCATAATATTGATGCTTGTTGTCAATGCATGCTATTGCATGCACGAATAATTCACGTTGTTGACACTAAAGTCAAATCTGTCTACTTCATTGCTAGTTGTTGCTTACTATGTCGATGCATGCCAATGTTGTCAAAATCAACTCCAATTCTCAACATTAACAACAAAGTTAAATAGATTTCTAGGTCCATGGTCTTCTCTCCTCAATAGGGAACAGCTAAACAAAAAAGAAACTCTCTTGAAAATAACTTCAATGACTCAATGCTCATTTAACTTCCACAACAGATCCACCATTCACAATTCATGTTTAATACATTATATGAATGTCATATCTTATTACAAAGAAGAACGTTATTTGTAGCCTACGATATATATTAGTGGAATCATTTCTTATGAGCTAAATCTCATTATATTTTTCTTTCTAGATATTTTATAAGAAAATTTTGGTGCCTTTTATACCTTTTTTTATTTTTTATCATTGTATACATATTGTTAGTACAAAATTTTTTGAATGCAGCAAAAAATACAGTGACAAAAAATTGTTCCAAAGAAGACCTTACAATTTTCTTTATGCTTTCTAAAACAGGTCTTTAATACAAAAAAATTTAGTTAAAAAAAATTATATTAAAAAATCACTTTAGAAAGCAGTAAGAAAACTGTCTCAAATGAAGCCTTAAATTGTTTCAGATTAATGGTTGAAATAGTTAGGCTTAGTGGGGTTGGTGGGCGAACACGGTTGGGAACCCCCATCCCGGATTCGAATCCCTCTACTACGGCCTCGCCTCTTCATTGGGGTAAAGTAAGTGTGGGCCCGATGCCGGTGGATGGCCTAGCTAGGTTTCGCCGAGATATTAGTTACCCAGCCAAACGTTCTATTTGGAGTGGCAGCGGATAGATACCTCGGATCCGTCTGCTTACCGGGCAACAGGTCAACAGCAGAAAATAGCTGGTTTTCAGTAGCATACCGGGCTGAGCCCGTTACTCTGGGTCTAGCACTATAATGGGCCTTTATTATTAAAAAAACTGGAATTCATAACATAACATAATAATATCACAAAATCATAGACCTATAACAGAAATCAATTTGAAATTACGGTTCAGATCTCTTAATTGCATTTTGATTACGAGAGGTTATAAGATCATCTTTCTTTGTCGATAATTATAAGAAATGCTTTGAATTATTCAAGATTAGAACTAAAATATCTATCAAGAAAATTATAAATAAATCCTCATTTTAACTCTTTTAAGATGGCATAGGATAACAGAGAATGAATCTTTCAAGAAATCTTAGAAGCAACAATCATGGAGAAATAGGGCGCAAATGAGTAAATCATTTGGGAAAGCTCATGTCATTAATCTTACTTATTTGTGTACTAGATGATGTTGCAACTTGACCTACATTTGCAATCTTATTATGCCATATACATTGATGCATCTAAGCATATCTCACAAACTCATTCATTGTAGTTAGGGGTGTCAAAATTGGAATTCGGGTCGGATTCGAATCGAATTCGGAGCTAACCCAGGTTCAAACGGGTTGACCCTAACCTGATCCGGTTATAAAATGGGTAGAAAGTTCAGACCCGGATCTGACTCGTTGGATTACCAGGTTGACCCGACCCTACAGATTTTGGAAACCCGGGACGGCAGGGCTCGCGTCGACGGCGGGGCTCATGTATACGGCAACAAGCAATTCAAACGCGCGACAGCGGGGAGACGCGGTCAGCGCGGGATAGCGGGCAGACGCTGAGAAGTGACGGGCGGGCGGGCACTCGACGAGACGCGCAGACAACATGCAGACTCAGACTCGACGGGCGGGCAAACGCAGTAAGTTCGTTTCAAACGGGTTACTCGGGTTGACTTCTGGTTTCCGGATCAACCCGAATCTGACCCATATTTTCAAACTGGTCGAATCCGAGAACTCGAACCCAACCCGTTTGCGAAGCAGGTTGATCCTAAACCAAAATTTTTTGATCGTATTCAAATTGAATTTTCGGGTCATGTCAAATATTGACACCTCTAATTGTAGCATCTTTTCTATAGTAAAGTGGATCTATACTTTCATTTTTTTCGGAGATGCGCCCCTCTTGGCAAATTTATTCTTATCGTCTTAAATGATTCTTCAAATTTGAAGAAGCCACTTATTAGTTCTCCATTCAATTTCTTTCAATCTCTGCAACATTTGTCTCATTCATGCAACACTCGATGGACTTTGGAACATCAGATCTCCCCACTATTTTATCCTGAACAAATTATTCAATACAATAATTAAGCGCCTTACAACAAAAGTAATATAAATTATTGAAAATTTTTTCTATCATCATTATTTTCTCAAAAAATATGAATAAATCTTAATTTGTAGTCAAATTTTCTAAATGAAAACGTTATTAAAAGTTAATTTGCAGTGCCATGCTTTGAGCTTGTACTTTTATTCAAAGTGCTATGTTGGCAAACTAGAAAAAGGGTTATGTGAGTTGTAATCATTTAAATTTAATAATTATAAGAATATACAAACTATTTTTTTTTTAGATGTTATGTGGCTAAATTTGTAGTTGTGTGATGAAATTTTCTAAGTTATATATAGAGTTTTATGTCTTAATTTATACGGTCCGAAACATATTATAAATAATAAAGTTCATATAAGAGATATCCAATCATTAAGTCTGGCACAATTGAAATAGTACACCATACAAGTGAAATAATAGGATTGTATTTTTTGTCATTCAATTAGTGAAGAAGAGATTATAAAGTGTAAAAATTAGCTTGACCTTTAATCTAGTTGTAGTAGACATTCTAGAGAAACAACGATAAGTGATACTAGTGGTCAAGAGGCAATTCTCAAATGACTTTGTGTGCGCGCGTGATGATACTTGAGTAATGGGTATTAAAAAACGGAGGATGGACGATGACAATTGGATCATGTTGGCCGAGTGATGATAGTTGAGAAATGGCACCAAACGATGATAGTCAAATAATAGTACTTTGGCGACAATAGTAATATGTTGGCGGTCAAGCAACATCGATCTATTGACAATGATGATTGATGTTGATCATCAGACAAGGTTCTAGAGTACCGTGGATCTTTAAGTTCTCTTGCATTTCAGAGCTATTTCATGTGAAGAATTGGTGTATATTAATTATTTTTTTAGTGATATTTTAAAACTTTTAGACAAAATTTTGAATAATTTCATGAAACTATCAATTCAGATTCTCTTAATTATAGATCATTCTTTTGTTTTTTAAGTTATTTAATGATATTAAAATTGAGTGATTTTAGGCTCCATGGATTCCTCTCACCGAAATACTTGTTTTGACTACAAAAACTTAATATTTTGGGATCGCTTAGTCCATTAAATGATGTCATAAAGTTTTCAACTATATTTCAAATGCTTATTTTAATTCAAATATTACATCAATATTCATGCATCTACTCAAGTCAAAATTAACAAGTTACTTGCATTCGGTGATTTTGGATCATGATCACCATTAAAAAACGTGAGTAGAGTACAATAGTTTAAGAATTGACTTACGGTATAGAACAATCTAACTGGGCCTTTTAGGCCTATTTAAAGCCTTTAACCTTAAAACTTATCAAGATGAAGCCCATCATTGAATGAATATGTGCCAACCTAGCCCTGTTTAGTTCGATATTCTATAAAAATAAGAACAAATAATAAGACGGCAGTACATATAGAAGTCATAAATATGAACCATTTCAGACAGTTATGGATAGCCAAGAACCAAACTTTGATTAAATACATTCGAAGTAAACTAATCTCTTAGATTAATTAATTGGTTCCTTCGTCTTCAATTAACCATACATAGCCTCGCTGTAAATGGTAGAAATATTTTGGAAGAAAGGTAGATAAGGAGGCAAGCTATGGGCTACAGATGTTTGGTTGGGGGAATAGAAGAACAATTTTATTATTGAACTATTGTTGAGTAGTTTTCAGCTTGGCTTACAACATCATGGCATTACCTATTTATTAATTGGTATGAAGGATAAATCTAGAGATTTCTATAATATAGCAATTCTCGAGTCTTCTCTATTTATTACAAATATCATAGATCCTTATGCTACTCTAAAGTCTCATCTAATTATTACCAATATCATAGATTATTTTACTACTCTAGAGTCTTCTATATTGGAGAAGATTTTAGTATATATAAAATACTCTAGAAATATTGAGAAACGAGCATCAAATTTTATCACTCACCCTTGATGCAAATTTGAAATTTTGATAACTTCAATCATGTCGCGGAGTTGCTCAAACTTTTCTCTTGTAAGTGCTTTTATAAATATGTTTTCTAACTGTTCTTCAGTCTTGCAGTTCTTGAGCTTAATCTCTTGATTGCTCTTAGCTTCTCTAATGAAGTGACATTTGATGCCAATGTGTTTAGTTCTGCCATGAAATACATGATTTTTTTCTATTATAATAGTTGATTTGGTATCATAGTAGATTTCTATAACTTTTTCTTGTGGCTCCTTCATGTCATCAAATATTCATTTTAGCCATTGGTTGGACTTGTAGTTAATATTGTTGTAATATATTTAGCTTCATCTAAAGATTGTGCCACTATTTCTTGCTTCTTTAATCCCTAAGAAAATATTCAGATCCTAGTGTGAAGGCATATCCTGATTTGCTCTTCATATCATCCAATCATCTTTCACAATCCCTTTCAATATATCCTATTAAATTTGAGTTGGGAGAAAATTCATACCAAATGCCATAATCTTTTGTTCCTTCCAAATATCTAAGGATTCTCTTAGCTGCTCCTTAGTAAATTTGGCTTGGACTTTGTATGAATCTTGAGAGTAAACTTATTGCATACATAATATCTGGTCTTGTACATGTTAAATAAAGTAAACTTCCAATAAGATTTTGATAGATTGTATTGTCTACCTTTAGTGCTTTGTCTTCTTTCATGAGTGCCTTGTTGTCTGGTGGAGTAGCTACTATTTTGCAACCATTCATCTTAAATTTCTTTAGCATATTTTATGTATACTTTTTTTGTGAGATGAAGATCACAGCTTCTTTTTTATTTACTTCTATCCTAAGAAAATAGTGCATGATACATAAGTCAGTCATCATGGATGTATTCATCATATCTTCCTTAAAATTCTCCATCATCCTTTCATTATTTCCTATATAGATTAGATCATCCACATATATGGAGAGAATAATTGTATTATTCATACCTTGAGTCTTGATGTATAATGTTGTCTCACTTTTGCTCCTCCTAAAACCTTGCTCTATGAAGTAGCTATCAATATGACTATACCAAGCTCTTAAAGCCAACTTTAACCCGTATAAAGCATTCTGTAGCCTTTGAACTTTGTCTTCTTGTCCATTTATAATAAATCCTAGAGGTTGTTCTACATAGATCTCTTCTTCTAAATAATAATTAAAAATGTTGAGTTCACATATAGTTAATTGATCTTCCACTTCTTTTGTGTTTAAAGTGCTATCATTATCCTTGTTGTGTCAAGTCTAGCAACTAGAGCAAATGTCTCATTATATTCAACTCCAAACTATTGTGATTATCCCCTAGCAATTAGCCTTGCTTTGTGTTTTTGAATTGATTCATCTAGATTGAGCTTTATCTTGTAGACCCATTTTACTCCAATCACCACTTTTCCTTGTGATGAGTCCACTAGCTCCCATATCTTGTTCTTCTCAATTTTCATTATTTCTTCTTACATAGATTTTCTCTATACTTCTTGCTTTAAGGCTTCTTCAAAGCTTTGTGGCTCTATTATTATCAAACTATAATACTCATAAATCTCTGCTAAAGATTTTGTTCTTTTAGACGGTGATTCTAAATTTGTAACATAAGCTGGCTCTTGAGTTGGCATTCTAGTTGGATCATTAATATCTTCAACTTGTTCTTGTGTTGATGGCGATAAGTTGATACTCTTCCTTTCAACTTCTTTTGTCTTCTAATTATATGTAGCATCTTCATCTAATTCCACATCTCAACTAATGATAAGTTTCTTTGTTATTAAGTTATAAATTTGATATCCTTTAGATTGAATATTATAACCTAAGAAAATTCCTTTTTCTAATTTTTCATCTGGCTTAATCTTTTTTATTATGGAATGTGGATATAACAAATAAATCTTACGTCTCTGAGATGCTTTGCGGGTGACTTCCTTTCACTCCAAGCTTCAATTGGTGTCTTACCTTTTACTGCTTTAGTTGTACATCAATTTAGAAGGTAGACTGCACTATATACGGCCTTAGCCCATAAGCACTTTGGAAGATCTTTATCAATCAGCATAGCTTTAGCCGTTTCCATCACGGTCAAATTCTTTCTTTCATATATCTCATTTTTGTCTAGTGTATATCCGACTGTGAGTTGCTGCTCCACTTCTTTTTCACAAAACTTGTTGAACTCTTTTGAGATATATTCTTTCCTCTATCACTTCTTAATGTATTCAAGTGATGATTGCTTTGCTTTTCAATACAAGTTTTTAATTTTTTTTAAATTCTGAAGTACTTAAGATTTTTCATACATAAAGTAAACCTATGTCATTCTTGTGTAGTCATCAATGAAAAAAATGAAGTATATGTTTTGCTTAATGAAGGAGTATGCATCGGCTCGTAAACATCTGTGTGAATAAGCTTCAGTGGCTCCTTAACACTCCATGCTTTGCCTGATGGAAATGGTTGTCGATGTATTTTATCAATCAAGCATCCTTTATAAGCACTATCGATCTCCTTTATTATTGAAAGATTTCTTATCATATTCTTTAGGTGGAGAATAGTTAGCCCATGGAAGTTAAAATGCCCTAGATGTTTGTGCTATAATAATGATTCTCCCATTGTGCCTTCATTCCACTTCATTTTTGCATCTCCATTAAATTGGAGCCCCTGTTCTTTTTCATTCTAATCTTTGTTATTTCAAGGGATTTATCTTGCTTGTCATAAATTGTGTAAGTATTTTCCTCAAAATATAAAGAATATCCTTTTTCCATCATTTGGCCCATGATGAGTAGATTTTGATCGATGTTTGAAACCAGAACTTCATCATTAATATCTTGTCCCCTTTTTTGTGTCAATGGCAATGCTGTCTTTTCTTGTTGCCTCCATAAAGTTACCATTTCCAATTTTGATTTTTTTCTTATTTTTGTCAAGACGACAAAATATATTCTCATTTTTCTCCATGTAGTTGCTATAACCACTATCAAGATACGATGTATCTTTTTTCTCTTCTACTGCAACTGGACAAGCATAGAAGAGATTTTTATCATCTTTCTCTTCTAAAAAATTAGCTTGATAATTTTTCTTCAAGCAACAAGCATAGGTGTAGCTAGGGGAGGCACGTGGCCACCCCCCCCCCCCCCCCCCCCCCCCCCCTTAAAAAAAATTGTAACCATGCATTGCTTCAACTATAGAGAGAGAAAGACTAATAGGGTAATATATTAAGAGAGAGAGAGAGAGAGAGAGAGAGGGAGGAATGACTTTCCAATGTAGACAAACGATATCCTCTAGAGGATTTGGCTAAAGCTAAAACTAAAAGTCTAAAGGGGCTTAAAACTAATTGTTTTACTAAATTAACAGAGCAACAAGTTTGCCAACGAAAAAACCTACTCTAATTTATGTAATTCTTTCTTTTTAAAGTTTTATTAATCCAAAGAAGCCACCAACATCTTTTTCTGGACACTTGAAAATAATCAATGGTTTATCTTCCTCTTTGCTCCTCTCTCGCAACTCATGACCTTGAGCACCGCTTTCGTTTTCCCTTTCATTCCTCTCTCGCCCCCAAATGAAGACCACCCATGGTAGATGTTTATGTATTCTAAGCTCTAAGGGTTATGTTATTTGTATTCTTAATTTTTATCTTATAGTTCTTCTTAGCTCCAATAATGAGATAGAAAACATAATTATTTTAATGTATTCTAACCTTCTAAATATGACAAACCTATTTTAATTTAGGCCCCCCTGAATAAAATTTCTGGCTCCGCCACTGGCGACAAATACATTCTATATGTCTTATTTTTTTATAATTTTGACATTGTGATTTTCCTTTAAATTAAACCAACAATCCTTTTCCAAGAAACTATTTCTTTTGCAAATGCCACATGGAGAATGTTTGCCACTCTTTCTTTGATTGTTTTTATCTTTAGTGCATACCTGTGAATTTCTCCCTTCTTTTTTTTTTTAATTTATGAGATTGTGGATTTGTTTTATATTGAAAGGCATTTTTATAGAGATTATATTTTGTCTATTCAATTTATTCTTAGTGCTTCAAGAGAGTCCATTAATTCTGTTGGTCATAAGGCTTCTATGTCCTTTGATTCTTCAATTGCATAAATTATTGTGTCAAACTTTTCTCTACAAGAAATTACTATCTTCTCGTCTATTTCCTTATCAGAAAATGTAGCTCCATTGGCTATCATTTGGTTAACTATTTATTCTATTCTAGAGAAATAGTCATTTGCGGTTTAATTATCATTCATTTTAATATTATCAAAACCTCATTTTAGATTATGCAGCTTGATGACACGTACATTCTTAGTTCCTTGGAACTTCTCCTGCAATGTATCTCATGAATGTTGTCGGCTATTCTTTGTTGTAAGGCAAATAATGCTTGAGAATCCTTTTGTTGATTCTCTTCAAGCACCTTTCATTGATTTGCCGAAAGATGCGTCGTATCTTCAGCAGTTGGACCCTTCTTCAACGATCTTCCACAAAATTTGGGAGTGAAATATGTCTCCATTTTGATGGACCAAAAATCATAATTTTATCCACTAAAGATTAGAATCGAGACAATAGAGTGGTTTGAGTTTTTCATTGAATTTTAGACAAGATTTCTACAACGCTCTATGAGTGATTGATTGAGGCTCTGGTACCAAGATGTTAGAAATAGTTTGGAAGAAAGATAGATTGGGAGGCAAGCAATGAACTATAGAGATTTGGATGGGAGAATAGAAGAACAATTTTATTGTTGAACTTTTGTTGAGTAGTTTTCAGCTTGGCTTACAACATCATGACATTACTTATTTATACGTATGAAGGTTTAATCTAGAGAATTCTATAATTTAGCAATTCTAAAGTCTTCTTTATTTATTATAAACATCCAAGATCCTTCTCTAATTATTACAAATATTCTAGATTCTTCTACTACTCTAGAGTCTTCTATATTGGATAAATTTATCATATACTGAATACTTTAAAAATATTGAGAAATGAGCATCAAATTTTATGAGTAACTATTGTTGATCTTTTTTTTTTTCCTCTCTTGACATGAAGAAACAAGATAATATCATGCATGGCCCATCTTTATAAGTTTACGAAAACTTTTACTTCATAGATTGGAAAAGGAATGGGCCACAAAAAGCCCATAAGTAGTCGTCTGCTTGTTTTTAAGCTTGTGGGCATGGCTTCTGAAAAAAAGTTCAAAAGCTACGAGAGAGAAACGAGGCTCATCCGTAGCAGCTTATTGGAATCTATACATACATTTTATTTATTTCTTTTTAAGTAACGAACAATATAAAATAAAATTCTAACATTTATTAAATGGTTTAAGCTAATCTAAAACAATGGTTTTAACTAATTAGTAATTATAGAACATTTTAATTATTTAAATTTTATTATTTCATTAAACTTCTTTAATTTAGGTTGAGTTCTAATCAAAATTAACTAGCCAAAATTCAATTTAATATAGCTCAATTCAAGTGATAGCCTTTAATCAAAGTTTGTTTGGCTTGAGATCAAATTGAATGCTTCTGAGCTAATCTTTGAGCAAAGATTTGATCAATTGGAGAACAAATAGTTAATGACCCTTAAAAGTTTTCTAAGAAAATATTAGAATACAAAATTATCAATTTTAATTTTTATATAAAACCAAAATTTATAATTTTTTGATCCCATGCAAGGGGTTAGTTTTTCATTCAATGTGTCCCCAAGAATTAAATACATGCTCTCCAATAAAGGGATCCCTAAAACGTCATCTTTAGTTTATTGCACATTACAATTTATTGAAACAACTAATTAAATAATGACTATGGCTTAGCTTGGAATAGCTTTTTTACTGTTTCTTAAAGCAGCTTTTCAATACAAATTTTTTTATTTTTATAGTTTTATAAGTTTGATAAATTTTTATTTTGATGATGGCTATACATATAATTTGATGCATGAAAAATTGTCATGAAAGTATTAGCTAGATAGTATTGGGGTTTAGGATTAGTTAGGGGCAACTTTTTCACCGTTATTCTTTTTAAACAATCACCGCACATTCATTTAATTGGCTGTTATTTTCTTTTCATTTTCAAGAAATTTTTTGTTCTGGGAAAGTACATACAACAAATCATTTGCAACAAAACTATAGCTTTCATTTCTTCAATAGAGAGATAATACAATGCAATCTTGGTTACGATTGCAAGAAAGGGTGGCAAAATGCTCTAACCCAACATCCAAAAACAAAAGATGGTCAGCTAATATCGACCAAAAGGAATAGCAATGTACGACAAAGGCTTCTATGAGCTACAGTAGCCATAGAGACATGCTTAGCCTGATAAGTTCAATCCTAAAACTCAACGAAATAGCAGAGCTTCTTGAACACAGATTAAGAATAGCTGATGATATAACTGAGTACATCATTAGTAGCCTTTTCAAACATGGCTATCTAAGCCCATAACTCCTCCATTTTCCATAAGGTTTCCACTAGTTTTTACTGTATGCAGAATAAACTTGCAGGCACCAACAGCTTCCCCTACAGTTAGAAAGATCCAATCATGACCAATTGTCTCGAGCACCTTTGAACTATCGAGCTTCTTCATCACTTCACTTCCTGGGTTGGCTAGCACCAACTGTTTAAAAAATATGTTCAGAATTTGTATAATCAATCAAATTCCTAATGTTTAACACATAACGATATCAATGCATTTGAATGAAATGTCTTTTGATGTTAAAGTAATCTATGGTTGCGAAACATATGTACCTGAAGCTCTCTTCTTTCTAAAGCTTTTTTTGTCTCCTTCATCATGCTTATTCCGCTTGTGTCGATACTAGACACAGCTGAAAAGACAAACAAATAGACTTTATTATGTTAGAAAAAGCTTAAAACATAAACATGTGCATGTAGATCATATATATATATATACATCATAATTGTGAAAAATGTAATTAACGTACCACCCATATCAAGTATCACATAATGTAAGCTGGTTTTTCCGTTCACCCTAAGCCTATCTTCCTCCTCGTTGATCCATCGGGAGATCCTAAACACCAAATAGAGATCTTTGTGAACTTTCCAAAGAGAGAGAGAGAGATCTTTGTGATCACCAACTATATCAAAGTCATTAATTAAGCCTAAACATGGCATAAATACTATAAATATGTCCTTGCACTATCTTCCTAACTTGCATATATACCTCTCTCTCAAGTAATTGGCATTGGCAAAATAGATTGGGGCATCAATGCCAAGTACAAGAACACCAGGGATGCTCTGGGCTCCGGGGTACTGATCCATTCTTCTATAAGCCATGGAATTTGGAATGTTACCCAACATGGTCATCCTTGGCCTTGCAATGAACAACAAAACTCTAAGTATTGACACCATCACCTGCATGATCAGTTATAATTTGTTAACATATTTGTGATATTAACTAAACTTAAGAGAGAATACATTCTGCTTATCTGCTTCAAAAACACAAAGAAAAATACGAACCGCAGTAACCAGGCCGATCTCGACACTCCCAAAGACAACTCCAAGGTAAGCTCCAATGCACACGCAGAAGTCAATCTTATCAACCTTCCACAGGTGAAAGGCAGCTTCATAATCGATAAGGCCTAACATAGCCGAGATAATGATGGAGGACAAAACCACCAAAGGAGTGTAGTGAAAGAGTGGGGTGAGAAATAATAAAGTGATCATTACTGCCAATGCCATGACCACGTTGGACACTGCTGTTTTGCAACCGGCGTTATAATTCACAGCCGATCGTGAAAAAGGTCCTGTTAAATTTCATTAATATTTTTTACAGTTATTAGTATATATGCATAGATAAGTACTGCAAGTAATCATTAATTACGTACCTGTAGTAAGGTAGCAAGAAGTCAGGGATCCAGCCACGTTCATGGCTCCGAATGCAATCATCTCTTTGTTCCCATCAATGTGATAGTTTTTGAACATGGCGAAGCTTCTCCCCACAGCAATTCCTTCCTGAATTAGTGTGGAAGGCAAAAGGATTAGAGAGAAGAATAATAAAAGCTTTGATTTTGTGAGATAAAGGAGTTGACTTGACTTACAGCAAGGGCGATGATTCCAGTGACCATGCCGGTTTTGAGGGCCACCAGCATGTGAGGCGGAGATAAGGTCAGTTTGGTCAAAGAGGGAGGATTCAACCCCTTTGTGAGGTGACCAATCTGCAAGAAGTGTAATTAATGAGATCCTATAATAAAATGGAAGCGTTGACTTGCTTCTTGGTAATATGTATTGGTATTTAATTACCAAAATAATTTTGCTTATATCGAACGAACATTAATCCAACTCCTTATTAAAATAATTCTCATAAAAGTTCAATGGAGAAATAAACTGTCTCAGTTATAATTGGCCTCATTTTAAGTTGTAACTTGTAAGATGATAGGAGAATCCTGATTCCTTCAAGATGCCCAGACTTATCTTGGCAAAGTCTGTACAGGCATGAGCATTATTTCTCCTACTGAACTCGTTTGAGATGAATTTCTTACTGATTTTTCAAATAACTTTAAGAAGTAGTAAGAAAGTCATTTTTAAAATATTTTTTTAGTATAAAAATCAATATTTTGTACTAAAAAATTACTCTAAGAAGCAATAAAAAAGTCACGGAGCCTTGATCATTAAGATTATTGATAAAATATCGTTATAATATGAACCAATTGAACTCACCACATCAACACCATGAGTCTCGGCATGGCTCAAATACACCACTAGACTTCCTAATATCACTGATGTTAATGGCGCTGCTGCAGATAGCCAAAAGAACAGGGATCCTCTCTTGCTCTGAGCACAACATCCAGAGAGAAATTAAAATTATAAATATTTGTATTTCACAATAATGAAATAAGTTAAAATTTTTATTAGAAAAGAAACGGTCTATAAAAATAAGGGAAGTGCTCCATTACTACAAGAAGAAAGTGACAGAAAGATCACATGCTTGAGATTATGAGAAGCTAATCTGATGCAGCTAGCAGAGAGAGAAATGATGAATCAAACGAGAAGAGGACAACATTTTGTGAGCCCTGCATATGGACAATGGCCAATAGAGCTTTTGGATAGTTGACAAAGAGATGACGCCGAGTTCTCATCCCTATGACCCTACGTTTGGTGGAGGAATCACGGGACTGCGTCTTTCATGCCACAATTAAGAAATTTTTATTTTTCTTTTCTTTGGAATGTTTATGTAGCAATATTTAGGCCGGCTAGGTTCTTTGACTTTTTTTTTTTTTTTTTTTTTTTTGAGAGGAGAATTTGCATGTAATATAATAAATTTATATTATAAAAATGGTATATTTAAATAATTTTATTTATAATAATATGAATTAAATTATTTAGATTGTAAGAGAATTATCAATTTATTTTTAATGGTTTGCTAAGTTTATATTGCTTGATTATACCATAATGAAATATACATATTTCATACTTCATTTTAAAAAAATAAGTTATATATATTAGTTTTTATATATTAAAGTATTCAATCTTATCTTTGAGGACTATACCAAATCCTTTCAAAATATTTCTCATAATAAAATAATCTTGCATTCACTATTAAATATATATCATAGTACTCTTTTTTTTCTTGATCAGCCCGTTCAATAAAATTTGAAAAAAAAATAAAAAAGAATATTCAATTTAAATTTTATTCATGCTAAATATTTTCTTTAGTGGTATTTTCACTTGAATATATATATATATAATATCACTCGTAATTTTACAATTTACAGTGTGGTTATTATAGATTTTATTTGTGGAAAATTATGCCTAAATATTACTATTTGCTATAAAAACTCATCATGTATAGAAAAAGCAACTATTCATAAAAAAATTTGACATGATATGAGATATCAACAATCATAAATATATAACAAAAAAAATATTTTAGTACAAATTATAACAGTGGGTCAACCTCTGACACTGTAATTATAACACGTTAAGTATATAAAACTGCCAGTTTAAATCAGTCTTAAGAGTAGGTAATGATAGTCATTAAGCAGGAGAAACTTACCAAGATGCGTGTGGTGAGGAGGAAAGAGAGAAAGCCACATCCAAGCACTACGCTCTCCCACCTCCACTGCAGAGAAGATACAGAGGCCACATGCACACATTAGCATCAAAAGCTAAATTTGTGGTTAACCTTTTAAAGTAGACGAATATTTTTAAATGATATGGATATCGCTTTCATTGTTACAAAAGCAACACTAATAATCGATGTCATCAATCGTTACATATATCATGATATTTTTAATCCTAATTTCAACACGATTCTCATGCACTAATTAAGTTATGCTCTCTTTTGTATGTCAACATTATGCTCAGAATAATTGTTTTACAAAAAATATTTAGATAAATATGTATTGTTTTCATCAATCAAATTATGATATTTATATTATATAATATAAAATGTATAGTTTCCAAAAAAAAAATCTTAAATTTGTTAGTGTTTGAATAATTTCTCTTAATTATAAGCTTGTGGTTAAACATAGATTATAAACGGTGGTAAAAGAACTACTAAGTTAATTATTGTAAAGTATATATAGTATAAGACTTCATTTAAGACAACTTTGTTCCAGCCTTATGAAACAATTTCTTAGCACAAATTTTTTCTGAATTTAGAAATTTTGAGCTAAAAAGATTTTTGTACTAAAAAATTATTTTAAGAAACAGTAAGAAAGCCGTTTCAAATCAACCCTAAATCAATAAAGAACGCATCACAAACAAGAAATAACACGTAAACACTGTCCATATTTTAGTGGCAAGTTGATCTTTATTAATTTGATAGAGTGTAGACATAGTGCATAGCTTAATAATTCTCTCCTTGGTAAATGGATTGATCAAAGAAAAAATTTAAACCAATTATAATTCTATGCTTTAAGACCTATCTTCTACAAATTAAATATTAGTTACTGCTAACAGAGGGTGAGGAGAGACTGAGAGCTCATAAAGGAAGTGTGAATTATGAAAGAATTAATTAAAGATTCAACGAAGCTTCTCCTACATTAGTCGCAGATTAATTACCTGATGAACTTGAGAGAAGACGGACTCCAGCACTGAAACAAGATCAGTATTAGTGGTGAAGTGCTCAAGTCCCAAAATCCCTTTCAGCTGCTGCAGGCAAACCACAGTTGCTGCTCCTCCCATGAATCCAACTATGGTTGAATGCGATAAGAAGTCCACTATAAACCCAAGCCTGCAATCACAGAAAATTAAATCTAACCTTCATTAATTATCGAGCATAATTCATAAGATTATTAGATAATATGATCTGAAGCTGATATAGTTTTTAAAAACTATAAATTTACCTCAGCAAGCCCAGAGACGCTTGCAGGACGCCGGCGAAGAACGTCGCAGTGAACGCCAAATGCAAATACAAAGCCGGCTCTTCCTTGGCCGATACCGTCTTCCCCAACATCGACGCCAAGAGCAGCGACGCCACCGCCACCGTCCCAACAGCCAAATCCTTCGAACTCCCCATCATCGCATACACCAGCGGTGGCACAAAGCTCGAATCTGCATACCAACTTTCTCATTACGTACGGCGGCATATCATCAAACACCACAAATAAAATAAAAAAGATACGTACATAGCCCGAGTATAGGCGGAAGATTAGCCAGCTTAGCGTAGCTGATGCCCTGCGGAATTGCAAGACTAGCTATGGTGATGCCGGCGACGAGATCGGCACGGAAAAAGTTGAAAGTGTAGTTTGGAGCCCATTCGAATATGGGAAAGAAGTATTGGAGGGCTCGGATGGCACGGCGGCCGCCTTTTTCTTGTTTGAATTGACGGAATGGGTCGTCGGGGAAGAAGGTTTCTTTGAGATTGGAGCAGAAGATGTCCAGGAAGGGACGAGGAGTGGGGACGGGAACGCGGTGGGCGACCTCAACGCCGGCCATGTAGGCGGCGTCGGTGTTTCCCATTGAGATCGACGAGGCGGAAGTTAATTAATGTATTAATGGATGTAATTAGTAGAATAATTAATGTGATTAAATAGGATTTGGGAGCAGAGGTGAGGAGTTTAGCAGGAAGCAGTGGGGATGAGTGTTCAGCTGATAACAAATGGAGGGGAATGGATGGGTTTATATAGGGAAGAGAAGAGGGGTGTGTGGATGAGCCGGAGGCGGTTCGGAGCTTAGCTGGTTCCCCTTTTTGAGGGATATTATAAAGTGGGCTTGATTTGTCTGGGATCTTTCTTTAGGCAGAATAAACTTAATGGAAATCGATTTTTGGAAAATAAAGGTCAATAATGATCTTTTACTCAAAATTCGGATAAAATTTATGAGTTTCGATAGTCTAAAAAATGAGTCTATCCTAATGCTAATTAATAGGTGAAAATGGTAGGTTAATGATATAAATTTAAATAGGATCAAATAAAGATAATTAAATAATTTAAATAAGCTACCCACCGGGTTTAGAACATCCGCAACCGAACGGTAAACAAGTGTATGTCGTCCACCAAACAATCTAATCGAGCACGAAATTATCAACTAATCTCCTGGAGTGAACAATGCAACCCCAATATTGACGTCACAACGTTCACCTTTGCAAAAAAAAATTGGCCTACAGGATTTGCGAAAGAAGCGCTTGAAAGAGGAGAAAGACTGTTCCTTTGCTGCGAGATGAAGAAGCATATGAAAGAGGAGAAGAAATGGAGTTTGGTTGAAGATGAATTACTACATTTTTTAGTTTTACTATATTTTGGACTGGAAAATGGGTTTTTTGGTTGAAGATGCCCTTAGCTTGGTTGGTGGGCGAGAGTGGTTGGGTACCTCCAACCCACGTTCGATTCCTCTCTCGAGAGCAGCTCGCCTCCTTCGAGTGGAGTAAGCAAGTGTGGACTTGGATACCTATAGGTGGCTGCGCTAGGTCCACCGAGGGATTAGTTATGCCGTCATGTGCCTCTTAAGGAGGGGGCAGCTGGTAAATATCTCCATTCCAAAATAAATAAATGCAGTATATATATATATATATATATATATATATATATATATATATATATATATATATATATATATATATATATTATATATATATATATATATATATATATATATTATAGTTACTATTATTTATCTTCTTTTTCTTTGTTATAGTTTTTCCAAATTAGGCTTTAATTTTCTCTCTTGTAGCTGAAAATTTTTGTTAGTAATGAAGTTGAAAATATATAACAAAACTTTCTTATTCTTGAAGAAATAAAAGGCATGCCTCTTATATCCAACTCATCCATTCTCTTCGTGTTAGCAAAACTCTCTCTCTATATATCCGTCTCCTTTTTATATCTTCTCTTAAAGTTTCAATAGTTCTTATACATAAAAAAGAAGTAAACTAAATAAAAAACGTCACAAACAAGCCTGATGCATTCCTCCACTTCAATCATCCAACTTGAATTCTACTAATATTATCTTCATCCATTACACCATCATCATGAACAAAAGACTCTAATAGTAAAGCCACTACCCACCTAAGTATCCTCATCTTTGCAACACTTAACTTAATATTATGCTTCTCTTTTAATGGCTAACATTCTACACAATAAATCATTGCATGTATGGCCATCCTTCTTTAGAATTTTTTCTTAAGTTTGAGGGAAACTTATTTATCACACAATATACCCGATGCATTATCCTCCATTCCAACCATCCAACACAAATTCTACTAACCATCCAACATAGTATGATTATTGTATACAACATCCTCATCTCTGCAACATTTAATGGCCAACATTCTACACCATAATACATTGCAGGTCTCACCACCATTTTTTAGAATTTTTCCTTAAGTTTGAGAGGAACTTATTTATTACACAATAAGTCTGATGCATTCATCCATTTTAATCATCCAACACGAGTTCTACTAATAATATCTCCATCTATTACATCATCACAATGAATAATAGACTCATAAAATTTAAGCAAGAAAGATGGATACCGTCTCAACGAACAAGTTCCGATCTGCCGAGAGAAGGAATGTCATGGAAGGAGCCGAGCAAGATCACGATCATAAGTCAGATAATGGCGAGGAAGTGTCGAAAGAACAACAAAGAAGAAAGGAGACGAACTTCGGATGTGACAAGAAGGAACATCATCGATGGAGGCAACATGAAATAACGTCGTTGAAGGAGGCGGAGCAACTGGCGGTGCGAGGGGATACAACGACTGTGAAGACAAAGAACAGTGAGGAAGTGTGACTTCATATGCGAGAGGAAGGAATGTCGTCGAAGGAGACAATGCTAAGCGAACTTCGTCAAAGAAGCTTGTGGGCGAGGTCAAAGCAGAACGTCCAGAAGATGAAAGAAATGGCAGTCAGCTGTTTTATATAGGTTTTAGAGAAAAAATTAAACTTCAGGAAAAAAAATTTCGTTGCATTGTCTGCCACAAATTAATAACTTTTCTATAGTGTGTGGCGCCGATGTACTCACCTTGTGCTGCAACACTCAAAAGTATAACGTCAAAGCGCTTTAGTTTAAACATATATTATAAAATTCACATTTTAAAATACATTTCATTTTCGGGTTGTTACACGATGATGACTACTAGACGGATGTCCGAAGATAATGGTTGAGCAAAGGTCCAGCAGCAATGGCCTGGTGGTGAGGGTTCACCGAAGATGGTGCCGAGGTGGAGCTCTGGGATGCTTTAACTCTTAGAGATTTCTTGAGTCTCTAGCCCAAGGTCTAAATCTCAAAAAGTCTAAGCCCCCTATAAAGTGAAAAGAGGGGACTATTAGTAGATTTTGCGAGTGACACACTTCATAAAAAACATGAAGAAAGCACTAATCAAATGGAATCATGATTTTGGTCTGCCAAGCAATGCAGTGGGAACCCGGTCCTAAATCAACATTATGTTAATTTATTAAAAATATATTGCACATAGCTTTTTGTAAAGGTGGTTCTAAAGTTATTGTTAAGAAAATCATTTTCTTGAAAGTTGGTATAAAGTCGTTTCTTAGTACAAAAACTTTGTAAATGAAGTCTAGATTTAGGCTTCGTTTGGGATGGCTTTCTTACTGATTATAAAGCTATTTTTTTCGTGCAAAAATCTCTTGAAAATAAGAAAAAAATAATGATCTAAAACTATCCTAAATAAAGCCTTAATATTAAGATAAATATTTTGACTAAATTGTAGCCAAACTTTCTTCTCCTTTAAATTCTTCTCCTTCTAGCTAATATAAACTATAGGAGTATGCATATTAATGATCAAATTAAAGGTCTTGATCAACCCTTCAGAATTACTAATTTTTATATTAATCTAAACTGAGAAAATATTTCCTCGTTTTAAAATAAGCTTCTCCTAATTTTCTTATGTTTTGTATCCATTTAGATGGAAATAAACGTGTTTTCTGTCCAAGAAAAAAAATCACGTCTATCGTTCTATCTAACTTATATTTATATTTATATAATGCACACATAGTCTACATAGTTAAATAATATTAATAAGTCATAGTAAGATAGAAAATTTATCTCCAAAATTTTAGAGCAATAAGAAAACTTCATATTGAAATTTACCTATCCCAAAATTTAAATATCTTTTATTTCTTTGAAATCATAAAATGAATCAATTGACTTCTTTAAATAATTAGTTCTATATATATATGATAAAATTCTACCTCAATCTACAAAGCTAAATAGAGAATTAATATAAATAAATCATTGAAAAAATATTTCAAAAATATATAATTTTTTTCTTTCATATCTAAATTCAGATATTCTATTTTAAACTCTCAATCCAGCTCGATATTTGATTATTTACAAGTTGACTCGACAAGGGAGAGTTTTTCAAAGAAGTCGTAAAACGAGTAAGCAATCGAAGATGGTGCATAGTTTCATTTGTGACAACTTTTGAAGACTAATTTTTCATTACAATCAAGAATTTTTTGTAAAAAAAAAAAAGCAATAAGAAAATTGTACTTGAAAATTGATTCAAATTCATCAAAATCAAATAGAATTATCAAAACTTAAAACAATAATTTAAATAAAAAAGAACATATGACAAATAAAGAAATATATAAAATGCTTTTTTTGATGAAAATTGTTTCTTTGTCATTGAAATTTTTATCCTAGTGAAGTCACTCGTTTAAGAGCTTGGAACATCTAAAAGAAGGTCAGTGGAACTGATAAAGATGTTTAACGATAGTATCCAATTAGAAGAGGTTTTAATTATAATACTAAGCATGATTTAATACTAAATAAATTAATTAACACAGGTCATTTGAGGTGGACTGCATAAACGCGTACGCCACTAGAGCTGAGAGGCCTAACCACAGGAAAAAATTATAGCAGAGAGGGGATGTGGAAGGCAAATTAACAACGGGCAGATGGCAAGGTAGGAGCGGAGGTTGTGAGGTTCATCGTACCGCATTCGTGGGGCGGAGATGTGACCGGTCAACACGGGGAGAGAGAAAGTTCCAGTCGTTTAACAATTTGACCTCCACGTGTCTCAGTGCGTCCAACTTGTTTTTGACTTAAACAGTTAAACGTGTTTTATTATGGTTGTTATTACTAAAAATATCAGATGGAAAGCTAATTTTTTTTAAGATGCTTTTATTAATAATTCGAAAGTTAATTTTATCTATTTAATTATAATGCTTTATATTATATTGTATACTATAAACTATCTATTTATAGAATTTCTAGAATTTATCTCAACATAATTTTTTTAGCAATAAAATCATAGAGTTTCTATCATATTCTCTCTCTCGCTCTTTTTATTCCTCTACTTTCATAAATAATTGTGCAACATTATATTTTAGGGAAATTTACATACATACCACTTTATAACATCCTATTTATATATCTAACACCCAAAACTTTAATATTACGTTCATACAACCCTATATTATTTTAAAATTAAATATATTTTAATATTAAATATATCACTTATATTTCTTTCATATCACTCATATATTTCATTTCTACCACTCATATTTGATATGAAAATAAACTATGGGTGGTATGTATGTAATATTAAAGTTTTAAGTGTTAAATATGTAAATAGAGTAGTATAAGGTGGTATGTATGCAAATCTCCCTATATTTTATTCACTTGTGTTATCTTTTAGCAACGATTTTAACCCCTCCTAAAGCCTTTCTACGTCAGTACTCATGAAACCGCTGCAAATTATTTAGTAAATATTTAAACTGTTGTAGTAGGTAAAAAAAGTGTTGCAAAAACATAATTTATTAGTAATGGAATACCAATTGATAATTTTGAATACAACAATTTATCATAATAAAAAGGATTTGGGATGCTCTCATGTCCTTAATATTGAAAAAATAACTCTTATTATTATGTATAATATATAAATTTTAATTGTAGATTATATTATATGATCGAAGATCCTCTTCCCGGTTCATTTAAAATACTACTTCTATAATTCATGATCGCACATGCATTTCTCAAGCCTAACAAACAAATGAGATTTGAAGGAAATCTGTTATTGTCGACACTTGGAGAAAGAATCAGGATAGAGACATGCAAAAAATCATATCATTGGGGTATCTCCAATCGAACTGCAAACGTCCGTTTGCAACTTCCATGACTTGCCCACTTGATTGACATTCACAGCACCATTTTTGAGACTATGATCATGAACAGCTTCACAATCCCTTTTTTTATTATAAAATAATCCTAAAATTAATCAATTTTAAGATTTAGATTCCAAATATATTTGTTTAACTTGTGTTATTAATTTTAAAATTTTATTATGTTTCATTTTCTTATGTAATTCATTTATTTAAACATATATGAATAAGAATAAATAATAAATTTTTCACAAAGGTTGCGATGTCGCCGTCTGCTCTGCTAGGGTTTCGGTTCCGTTCTTGCTCTCTCACTGGTGAGAGATTCTTCTTCTGATTTCTCTTGCTTTTTTGCATGGCTTCCTCCCGGCTGTGGGATCTGGGTTTTTTTTTTTGGGGGGGGGGGGGGGGGTCGCGGCCCCTCTCTCTTTCAAAGACGCTGTTTCTGGTCCGTCCTCTGCTTTCCTCGATCTTAATTTTTCTTCTCATCGTGGTTTGCCTGCTTTACTTATTTCTGAAGAGGAAATTAGGGCTCTTGCGAAACCTTTTGAATTTGCTTTGGTTGGTCGTTTTCCGGGGAGGAGGCCGACTGTCGATGCTATTCAAAAATTTTGTTTCAACTTAAAGCTGATTGGGGATTTCTCAGTCACCGTCCTTAATGCCCAGAATGTTTTGATAAAACTAGTGAATGATTTTGACTATTGCAGAATTTTTGCTCATAGATCTTATTTTGTTTAAAATTGTTTGATGAAAGTGGTGAAATGGTCACCCCATTTGGATGTTGAAGTTGATTCGCCGGTGGTGCTGATTTGGGTTTCTTTCCCTCTTCTTAGACCTCATTTATTTTCTCCTAGAATTCTTTTTGGTTTAGGATCCATTTTTGGTAAACCTCTCAAATCACTACACGAAAACAGCTTATTTCCGGCAGAATTTCTGGCGGAATTAAATTCGTCGCAATTTCCGGCTGATTTTCCGGCGGCTTTCCGACTGAAAATTTTCAACGAATTTCCGACACATTTTTTGATTGGTTTACCGACGAAATTTTTTCAAAGAAATTACCGGCGGAATTTCCGGCGGATTTCCGACGGAAATTAAAAAATTATATTTTTTTAATGCTAACGGATTTTTTTCAAAGGAATTTGGGGTGGAATTTCCGGCGGATTTCCGACGAATTTCCGACAGAAATTAGAAAAATTAAGTTATATTTTAAGAACTTATTGTCAAATTAAATTATTTAAATTAAATATTAAATATTTTTTATTTTAAAATATAAGTTAAATAATTGAATTTACTAACTTAAATTATTGAATTTAATTACTTAAAATATAATAAAATAAATTATAATTTAATTAGTTAATAAAAAAATAAATGTTTAAATTTAAAATTAAATTATAATAAAATATTAAAATTAAATTATAATAAAATATTAAAATTATTTATCTTTAAAAAAAATTTACTTTTAAAATACTTATTATTTTTAATATGATTCAGTAATAGGTTAAATAGAAAAAAAGTATAGATAATTTCAGGTTTTCGCCTAAAGGAATGATGGTATGCTCTTAGAGGAGGAAGCGGGGTGAGCGGGGTTCGAACCCCGCTGGAAGCATTCTGCGCAGGCGGGCTGGCCTGCAGAAGCGGGTAGGGCTGGGAGCCACGCGTGCGGGCTGGGCTTGGGTTCTCAGGCAGCGGCTTGGTTTCTCAGGCGGATATAAAATCCGGCGGGCTGCAAAAAAAAAAATTTCTTTACATTTCGGCGGATAAAAAATCCGCCGAAAAAACGTCGGAATTTTTCCGGCGACTTATTTTGCGCCGGAAGTCCTTTTGCGATGCACGTGAAACCGGCGAAAATATTTCCGCCGGAAATCCGTCAGAAATGCAATTTTCTGACGGATTTTGGTCATTTTCCGACGAAAATGGCCGCCGGAAAATGACGTTTTTCTTGTAGTGAATCTAATTTGGCGACGGCTTCTGGTTCGCGACCTTCTATAGCCCGCATTCTTGTTGAGATGGATGTTACCTTGAATCACCCTGATAAGGTTTGGGTTGGCTCTGTGGAGTCGGGGTATGTACAGTCTGTTATTTTTTATGATATTCCTAAGTTTTGTGTTCATTGTAACTCCTAGGCCATTCTTAGGGGTCTTGCACTATCTTACATCCCAATCTTATACTTCTAAACCTGTGATGATCTTGGCGGGGTGCCTGTGCGATTGTGTCTGCTGCTGTGGATGATGTGCTGGACAATAATGCTGTGACTGTGCCGAATGTGTTTGGGTTGAACAATGATGTAGCTGCTCCGTGTGGAGAGCTGGTCTCTAATCCCCTATTGATATGACTTTGGAAATCGTTCAGTGGCAATGTTTTATATTGATGATGGTTTTACGGGTGTGGCTGAGATTTGCTTTCTCCTAATGCTATTCCCTCTTTCTTCTTCGTCTGTTGATTCTGGGCAGTTGGCTGAGAAGGTTGTTAGTCCGAATAATATCTGGAGCCGGCTGTTTGTGAGAAATTGGTTTCTAATCCTAATGTTGTTGATGATGGGCTACCTGGTGATTCAGCTGTGCTGGGCAATGTGGAGGATTCCGAGAGTAGAAAGGTGCACTCTTCAGTGGGGGGCCAAGTGCTAGGTGATTTTATTAATGTACCTGTTAACCTTTCGGCAGCCAATATTGTTGTGGGATCAAATTCTGGAAGGGATGTTATGTAATATCAAGATCTGCTCCAGTATCGTCCAGGACGATCTGGGATCGTCCTGGGACGATCAGTGGAAATCAGCTCCAGATTTTGCCCAGTTTTGCTCCAGGTGATTTTCTGCAGGCATCGTCCAGGCCGATTGGAGACATCGGCCAGGCCGATCGGCACTGTAGAAAATATCGTCCATGCAATAGCCTGAAGGGAGACCAGGCCGATCCTTTTGGTCGGATCGTCCCGGGACGATGCTGCGATCGGCCGGGCCGGTCTGTGTATTTTAAAGCTGATTTCAGTCGTTTTGAAGAGAGAGAAAATCAAAAATAAATATCTGATTTTTCTGAGGGGAGAGAGAAAGTCGAGGGCATTTTGGAAAAGTGGATTTTCGGACGACGCGGAGCCGTTTTCGATCGAAAGTGACTGTTGAGGAAATTGCTGTGCTCGAGGTAAGGCACATTCCGCCTTTCTCAATTTTTATGTTCCGTCGTGTTTGGCGGTATATTTCTGTCGGATTTCGTTTTCGTTAATGATTTTTGTCCGTATCTGTTGATTGGTTCAGTTTTTACCGCGTAACTTTCTGTATATTGTTGACGTGCCGAGTGTGCACATTTTGGTTATTTCTGAAGATTTTCGTCCGGGTATTTTTGATTCGACTGTGTTTTTAGTCGACCGGATTTTTCTGTGAAATTGGAATTTATCTGTGCAGTAGAATAAAGGTTCTGAAATGTTGATATCTGTATTCTGTGCGAATTCAGTAAATTTTCTTTGCAGGAATTTTTGTGTAAATTCCGTATACTGCCGTTGTGCTGCCCGATTTTTGGGTAATTTCTGAATTGTCCGGATTTCTTCTGAATTGAAATGCTATGTGTATAAGCTATAAAAAAGGGAGTTATAAGGGGCCTGGATCCTATGAGATTCAGTTAGTGAAACGGGAAATCTGAAATGAGCTCAATCTGAAATCTGATATCTGTTCTGTTCGGATCCGATGAATTCTATTTTGGTGCTATTAAGCACATCTGTTTTGGTGCCGTGAGCACAAAGGGAGACATAAGGGGCCTGAATCCTATGAGATTCAGTCAGTGTCTGGGAAGGGAGGCATAGGGGCCGGAATCCGTAGAGATTCCGTCAGTGTCAGGGCATTTAGCTATATGTATCTGTACTATTTTCTGTATCTGTTCTGTTCTGTACGAAATTGTGATTATGGCATGATATGATCCGTACGATTCTGATTTCTGTTTCTGACTCTGTTGATTTGTTCTGTTCTGATACGATGTACGACTCTGATGCGATCTGATGTCTGTCGTAAGTTTTGATTTCCGATTCTGTTCCGACTTCTGATCTGATTTCTGTCTGATAAGTTTGGTTTTGTTTTCTGAGAATTTAGATTGGAGGTTTGTTGCTTTGCTGAGCTGTTGAGCTCACCCTTGCTTTCTGGTGGTTTTCAGGTTCTGGGAAGGGCAAGGAAGTCCAGGATTAGATTTCAGAGTCTGATCAGATTAGGTACTTTTGTACTTTTGATTTTGTTACAGTCATGGCTTTCCTATTCTGTCTTTCTTTCTGTTGAAAGCCTTGTACTGTTCTGTAGATGATTATTTCGAGGAAATGAAAAGATAGATGTTTTGTTCCGCTGCATTTTGATGTTTTTAGTAGCTCTGTTGTTCTGTGTGCTTCTGTTGAGTTAAGAGATTTGGAAGATCAGTTCAGTAACCTATATCCAAAGCCAAAATCCTGGTTAGCTATTCTCCGTCGCGATCCGGCCGCGGCGGGATCCGTCGTTCGGGTCGGGTCGTGACAAGCTTTTTGTGGTATCAGAGCATTGGTTTTGGAAACAGGTTGGATTGTAAAACAGAGCTTTAGGAAGTGATCAGTGAGTCTGTCTGGGAGGTAGTTTTGGGTCGTTTGGCTTTTTATTGTGTTATTTTTGTGTTGTTTTGTGATAGTTTTCCGGATTTTCAGGATTTTTCTGTATGGATCAGCCAGACCCAGACATGACAGACGGTCAGAGTGACGATCAGGCAGCACCAGTGGGGAGTACAGCCCCAGTGGTCGGTGTGATACGCTTTCACAGTTTGCTTCACTTGTTGCTCAGATGATGAGCGAGACTCAGAGCAGAGCTTCGACTGTTAGATCTGAGGACATTGATCGACACCTGCAGTTATTTTTGAGGTTGAAGCCTCCGAGGTTTGAGGGCGCTGTTGAGCCCAGAGCAGCGAGGAGTGGCTGAGGAGATTGGAGAAGACTTTTGACGGGATGCAGTGTCCTGCAGACAGGAAAGTTCCGTTAGCTGTTTTTCTGTTGGACGGAGAGGCTGAGCACTGGTGGGATGGCCGCAAGCAGCCAGATTTCAGGGCAGACTGAACTCTTTGATTACTTGGGAAGAGTTCACTGAGGTATTCAGAGATTGGTTTGTTCCCCCTTCTGCCGACAGCAGATGCAGGAGAGTTTTCTGAGACTTGTTCAGGGGAGGCAAGACGGTGATGCAGTACGAGGCTGAGTTTACTGCATTAGCCAGGTACGCTCGCAGCTGGTTTAGCACGTCTGCTGAGAGGTGCTACAGATTTCTGAGAGGCTTACGAGACACTTTGAGGCAGCCTCTGATACCGTTCCGGATTACTGATTTCTCTGAGCTTGTGGAGCGAGCTGTCTGATTGAGAATGATATGACGGCTACTCAGCAGCGGTGGACTGCGAGTAGGAAGAGGTTTGGAGGAGAGACATCTGGCAGTGGTTCCTCTGGGAAGAGAGATTTGTTCCTGGATCTGGATCTGGAGATTCCAGGAAGAGCGGAAGGATCGTCTGGTACTGCTACCAGTACGACTAGTTCTGGATCTGTCAGTACGGCACCTGTGTGCCAGAGTTGTGGGACGGCGACACCATGGCCAGTGCTACAGGATGCTGGTTTTGTTTCAGATGTGGTCAGCCGGGACATGGATTGCGAATGTCCACAGATGGGATATGAGCAGCGATTGAGGGCTTTGTCGACCTGTTGGTTCAGCAGCAGGAGAAGACCGAGGACTGTTCCTCCACGCCCTGAGGGATTTGCTGGTAGAGGTGGTGGTTCTAGTTCTGCACCGCGGAGACCACCTACGATTCAGAGGGAGCAGAGTAGTTCTGTTGCTTCAGCTCCTGTTCCAGTTCAGCCACGAGTTTACAGTCTGAGTCAGCAGGAGGCTCGAGATGCTCCGGATTTGTGACAGGTATGGTTTACATTTCTGATCAGCCCTGTCGTGTTTTGTTTGATTCTGGAGCGAGTCATTCTTTTTGTCCGAGCATTGTTTTGAGATTTTACATTTGGATTCGATGGTTTTACCGAGTTTCTTTGTCTGTGATTTTACCGGCTGGGATCCTTTGATTGCTCGACAGTTTTGTTTGTGTGAAATCGAGATTTCTGGCAAGAAGTGGAAATCGAGTTTGATTCGATTGCCGATTTCTTCGTATGATGTGATTCTGGGCATGGATTGGCTGAGTCAGTATGAGGCCCAGATAGACTGTCTGAAGAAGCAAGTGAGTTTGCTTATGGCTGGAGAGAGAGTTGTATTTCAGGATTTACGAGGTGTTCTCTCAGTCTGGTTTCTGTGTTGGAGGTGAGCAGGATGTGGAAGAAAGGATGTCCGGTATTTTTGGTCTTCGGTGCGGGATCTGAAACCTGGAGGTTGGTTCTGTTTCTGAGATCCCTGTGGTACGGGAGTTTGCTGATGTTTTTCCTGAGGAGTTGGTTGGTTTACCTCCGGATAGAGATGTGGAGTTCTCTATCGATGTTTTCCGGGTACAGCTCCGATATCGAAAGCTCCGTACAGGATGGCACCGAAAGAACTTTCTGAGTTGAAAGTTCAGCTTCAGGAGTTGGTTGACAGAGGTTTTGTACGTCCTAGTGTTTCGCCCTGGGGGAGCACCTGTTCTGTTTGTGAAGAAGAAGGACGGTACACTCCGTATGTGTATTGATTACAGAGATTTGAAACAAGGTCACGATCAAGAACAAGTACCCTTTGCCTCGGATTGACGACTTGTTTGATCAACTTTCCGGATCTTCGGTATATTTTCGAAGATTGATTTGCGATCCGGATACTATCAGGTGAAGGTGAAGGAAACTGATGTGGTGAAGACTGCTTTCAGTACTCGGTACGGGCACTACGAGTTTTTGGTTATGCCTTTTGGGGTAACCAATGCGCCTGCGATTTTCATGGATCTGATGAACCGAGATTCAGGGAGTATTTGGATCAGTTTGTGATCGTCTTCATTGACGATATTTTCTGGTATATTTCTGCATCTGAGGATGAGCATGCCAGACATTTGAGGATTGTGTTGGAGACTTTGAGGAGGCATCAGCTGTATGCCAAGTTCTCCAGTGTGAGTTCTGGTTGAAGAGCATTTCATTTTTTGGGCACGTGGTTAGCGGAGAAGGCATTTTCTGTAGATCCCCAGAAGATTCAGGCTGTTGCTGATTGGCCAAGCGCGACTACGGTATTTGAGGTACGTAGTTTCTGGGCATGGCCGGGTATTTATAGGAAGTTTGTGAAAGGATTTTCACAGATTTCGACTCCTCTGACGGACTGACCAGAAGTCAGTACCTTTTGTTTGGACACGGGAGTGTGAAGCTAGTTTCCAGAGATTGAAGGGTGTTTGACTTCAGCTCCAGTGTTGGCACTTCCGTCAGGTACGGGGGTTTCCAGGTGTTCAGTGTGCTTCATGAAAGGATTGGGTTGTGTTCTGATGCAGCATGGTCAGGTAATTGCTTATGTTCGAGACAGTTGAAACCACATGAAAAGAATTACCCGACGCATGATCTGGAGTTAGCTGCAGTTTTTTTTGCTTTGAAGATTTGGCGTCATTACCTGTATGGCGTCAGATGTGAGATCTTTACTGATCATAGACATGAAGTATATTTTTACTCAGAAGGATCTGAATCTGAGACAGAGGAGGTGGCTCGAGTTGATCAAGGACTACGATTTGACTATTTCAGTATCAGCCTGGGAAGGCGAATGTGGTAGCGGACGCTCTGAGCAGGAAGTCTTCTGGATTCTCAGGTATTCAGCTTACCTGTGATGACTTTCTGATTCGTGATTTGGAGAGATTGCAGTTGGAGTGGTTTCCTCCAGTGATTTGGAGTTGGCTCAGATGAGTATTCAGTCTTCTTTGGAAGCACGGATTCAAGAAGCAGAAGTCAGATTCTGACTATTCGAAGTTGATAGCTCAGATTGGATCTGGTAAGACTCCTGAACTTCGAATTTCTGATTCTGGTGTTATTTTCTGTAAGAACAGGTTGTGGGTACCTGTGTTTGGAGACTTGAGGCAGGGATTCTGTACGAATCTCATCATTTGGCTACACTGTACATCCAGGCAGTGAAGATGTACGCTGACATGAAGCTTTTGTTTTGGTGGCCTGGGATGAAGAAAGATGTGGTAGTGTTTGTGTCGAGATGCGAAGCCTGTCAGGTGGTGAAGGCAGAGCATCAGCGACCGGGTGGACTGTTGCAGTCGTTGCCTATCCCTGAGTGGAATGGGAGGAGGTAACGATGGATTTTGCGATGGGTTTTCCTCGATCTAGACAAGGACATGATGCCATTTGGGTGGTTGTAGATCGATTGACCAAGTCAGCCCATTTTCTTCCGATCAGACAGACGGATTCAGTTGATCGATTGGCACAGATTTATGTGAAGGAAATAGTCAGATTGCACGGTGTGCCTCGTGTGATCGTATCTGATCGAGATGGACGCTTTACTTCCAGACTTTGGAAAGGCATTCAGCAAGGCTTGGGTACGAAACTGCATTTCAGTACAGCCTTTCATCCTCAGACCGACGGACAGTCTGAGAGGACGATTCAGGTACTGGAAGATCTGTTGAGGCTTTGTGTTCTGGACTTTAGCGGAAGTTGGGAGGATCATATTCCGCTGATTGAGTTTGCTTATAACAACAGTTTTCAGTCCAGTATCGGTATGGCACCGTACGAGGCTTTGTATGGCAGGAAGTGTCGTACTCCTTTGAATCTGACGGAGGTCGGAGATAGACAGGCTTTGGGGGCCACTTTTGCTGATGAAACTGCTCAGAAGATCAATTTGATAAGAGAAAGATTGAAAGCCGCTCAAGATCGTCAGCAGAAGTATTACAATCAGAAGCACAGATTTGTTGAGTTTCAGGTTGGTGACTTTGTGTATGTCAAAGTCAGCCCGATGAAGGGTGTGAGCAGATTTGGTCAGGTAAGCAAGCTTAGTCCAAGGTATGTTGGACCATTGAGATTTTGGAAAGAATTGGAAAATCTGCTTATCGCCTATTGCTTTCTGAATCTATGCCGGATGTGCATAATGTGTTTCACGTATCCACTCTGAGGAAGTGGGTTTCAGACTCTGGGAAGAAGTTGTCAGCTGATGAGGTGGAGATTCAGGAGAATCTGGCGTACAAGGAAGAGCCAGAGCTTATTTTGGCGTACGACGTCCGAAAGTTAAGAAATAAAGAGATTCCGATGGTTAAAGTCCAGTGGAAGCACCGGACTGCACGGGAAGCAACTTGGGAGAAGGAGTCTGATATGAGACGGTCGTACCCGTACTTGTTTTGACTGAGTTTGGACTGGATAATGTCGAGGACGACATTTTTCTGAGTTGGGGAGATTGTAATATCAAGATCTGCTCCAGTATCGTCCAGGACGATCTGGGATCGTCCTGGGACGATCAGTGGAAATCAGCTCCAGATTTTGCCCAGTTTTGCTCCAGGTGATTTTCTGCAGGCATCGTCCAGGCCGATTGGAGACATCGGCCAGGCCGATCGGCACTGTAGAAAATATCGTCCATGCAATAGCCCTGAAGGAGACCAGGCCGATCCTTTTGGTCGGATCGTCCGGGACGATGCTGCGATCGGCGGGCCGATCTGTGTATTATAAAGCTGATTTCAGTCGTTTTGAAGAGAGAGAAAATCAAAAATAAATATCTGATTTTTCTGAGGAGAGAGAAAGTCGAGGGCATTTGTGGAAAAGTGGATTTTCGGACGACGCGGAGCCGTTTTCGATCGAAGTGACTGTTGAGGAAATTGCTGTGCTCGAGGTAAGGCACATTCCGCCTTTCTCAATTTTCAGTTCCGTCGTGTTTGGCGGTATATTCTGTCCGGATTTCGTTTTCGTTAATGATTTTTGTCCGTATCTGTTGATTGGTTCAGTTTTTACCGCGTAACTTTCTGTATATTGTTGACGTGCCGAGTGTGCACATTTTGGTTATTTTCTGAAGATTTTCGTCCGGGTATTTTTGATTCGACTGTGTTTTTAGTCGACCGGATTTTTCTGTGAAATTGGAATTTATCTGTGCAGTAGAATAAAGGTTCTGAAATGTTGATATCTGTATTCTGTGCGAATTCGGTAAATTTTCTTTGCAGGAATTTTTGTGTAAATTCCGTATACTGCCGTTGTGCTGCCCGATTTTGGGTAATTTCTGAATTGTCCGGATTTCTTCTGAATTGAAATGCTATGTGTATAAGCTATAAAAAGGGAGTTATAAGGGGCCTGGATCCTATGAGATTCAGTTAGTGAAACGGGAAATCTGAAATGAGCTCAATCTGAAATCTGATATCTGTTCTGTTCCGGATCCGATGAATTCTGTTTTGGTGCTATAAGCACATCTGTTTTGGTGCCGTGAGCACAAAGGGAGACATAAGGGGCCTGAATCCTATGAGATTCAGTCAGTGTCTGGGAAGGGAGGCATAAGGGGCCGGAATCCGTAGAGATTCCGTCAGTGTCAGGGCATTTAGCTATATGTATCTGTACTATTTTCTGTATATGTTCTGTTCTGTACGAAATTGTGATTATGACATGATATGATCCGTACGATTCTGATTTCTGTTTCTAACTCTGTTGATTTGTTCTGTTCTGATACGATCTGTACGACTCTGATGCGATCTGATGTCTGTCCGTAAGTTTTGATTTCCGATTCTGTTCCGACTTCTGATCTGATTTCTGTCTGATAAGTTTGGTTTTGTTTTCTGAGAATTTAGATTGGAGGTTTGTTGCTTTGCTGAGCTGTTGAGCTCACCCTTGCTTTCTGGTGGTTTTCAGGTTCTGGGAAGGGCAAGGAAGTCCAGGATTAGATTTCAGAGTCTGATCAGATTAGGTACTTTTGTACTTTTGATTTTTGTACAGTCATGGCTTTCCTATTCTGTCTTTCTTTCTGTTGAAAGCCTTGTACTGTTCTGTAGATGATTATTTCGAGGAAATGAAAAGATAGATGTTTTGTTCCGCTGCATTTGATGTTTTTAGTAGCTCTGTTGTTCTGTGTGCTTCTGTTGAGTTAAGAATTTGGAAGATCAGTTCAGTAACCTAATCCAAAGCCAGATCCTGGTTAGCTATTCTCCGTCGCGATCCGGCGCGGGCGGGATCCGTCTCGTCTCGGGTCGGGTCGTGATGTTAGGTCACATGGTGATTGGTTGATCAATTCGTCTGTGGTTGATTCTGATTCTGATTCCCTTTCAGATCCTGATTTTGATGTTAAAATGGTTCCTGATAGGTCTCATAGGGCCAGCTTGCGTAGGAAATTGTGGAAGCGAGGTGGTAGAAGAAGGTAATCTGTTTAATTTTTGCTTGCTACTGGTGTCTTCATCTGTTGGTTTTTCGTTTGGATGATTAATTACTGGGCTATGATGTGCTGGGGCTCGCACCATCGTCGACTCTCCTGTGGCAACCGTTGGTACCTCTTCTGGATGGTCCTTGTGGGATCTCGAGGTGCTGGTAGTCTCGCTGTTCTACTGAGCCCTCTTTTGGTTTGCCTTTATCTAGTTTGTGGGGTTTTTTGGTTGGTCCTTTTTCCTGTTACTTGTTGTTTTTGCTCACTTCTGATGTAACCCTTTCAATTATTAATGAAATTTTTGTTCAATATATATATATATAATATATATATATATATATATATATATATATATATATATATATATATATATATATATATATGAATAAGAATACACACATAAATATTTTTTTTTGTGTTAGAAATGAAGTCTGGTTGGAGATGAATTACTGTTTGACATGATTATTGTTATATTTTGAAATGAAAAATCGATTTTTGGGTTGGGTATGCCTTTATGTAAATACTCTAATGGAAATATTTTGGTCCCATATAAATTTTTGCCAAAGGCGTTGGGGAAGGAAAGACAATCGATAAATTGAAAAAATTAAATCAAACTTATTTAAAAAATCAATAAATGTTATGGAGCAATTAGCATTAATATATCTTTGTCATTTATTTGCTTATAAACATATGTCAATTATCTGTAATCGTTTAATGTTATTTTAGTTTGGCGTTCAGTCTAATGGTTAAATGCGTAATAAATAGATTGAAAGTACTTATCTTTTGCTTATTATGATAAAGTAAAGTAGATTGGAAGATCATAAAGCCGGGTGTCGAACGTAAGAGCTGATAGGCGCTTAGATTTTGGTTCTAAAGTCATGCAAAAACTTGTAGAAGACTCGATTGATCGTGTGATTGGATGGGACACAGGTCAACCAACAGGAAGTTGTGGATATTATACATCAAAGGCTTACAAATCTTAGATGCCGATCATTGGTAAGCATCCATCATCACCGACAATAATCCTCCGATCATCATCACTTGACAATAATCCTCTGGCCCAACTACAATCATCTAACCATTGTCAACCTTTTTTTTTTTTTTTTGAAACAAAATTCTATTCAAATAAAACAACCGTTACAACATAAGAAGACGCAAGAACAAAATAAATGGAAAATACAATAATGTGAGAGCTCAGTAAGTGGTTGAAGCTTCCAGCATCGCCAAAACCACACAAGGATCGTCCATGGTGACGAAAGCACAGGTTGCCACCAGCATAGTATCAACAACGCGAGCTCCAACCCATCGTCGCTCAGCACCCACCAACCAACAAGTCTCTCAGCAAAATAGAAAAAGAATTCGAACCAGTAAACAAGGGGCAATCCAAAAATAATAAACTATCCCCTACGCCGACCCCTACCACGTCCACGAAATCTTCCCCGAGAGCCAACATTGAAAGTAGTTCTAGCATTAACCAGAGTAAAATCATTTCCCGGATCGGAACCTCCACAGAAATCCGTAACAGCCAAATCACCACCGTTAAAGAATTCAGATTCAAAATCACCATCTGAAGAATCTAACCAATTCATATGGTTCCTAATATCCATACCAGAACTGTCGCCTAATGTGGTGCCTAAGTTTCGCGACTCAACCAAAGTAACAGGAACCTCGATCAAATTATTGGCAACTGAAATGCATTCCAGATTCACAGCCACACCAGGCTGAGGGTCCACAGCCTCAACTAGTAAACCCGTAGTGATAGCAGGCACACACACATTACTAGAAGCCGGTAATGTAGGTGGGAAAAAAGGTACAACATTAGGAGATAAGCCACAATTACCAACCTCAGTGACAATATCACAATGATCCAGCCTTGCAACACTATCGCTAGCCATTAACTCTCCATTCACAGACTCAATGACCTGAGCAGAATCCGACACAGGAGAAACAAAAATGGGGACATCAGACGAAACAAGCTCAACATCAGCACGACAAATCCCAACACCCTGAACCTCTGAAACCAGCTCCACACTATCAACACGACAATCATCGCCAGGCAGAGACTCCTTACCACCAACAGGGGAGGTCAAAGATAGCACCTCAACAGGCAAAACCACACCATTTCCAACCTCACCCGCCACATCCAAATGAGCCGTAACAGTTCCAGCCTCTACAGCTTGAAAATTAACGTTAGAGGGGAGGGGAGAAATCACGTTACCAGTCTTATCAGGATGACAATTACCCTTAGAATGACCAATACACTTACAACCCTCACAGAACTGAGGGAAATCATCAAAAACAACATCTTGAACGTAGCCTAGTGATTCAGAGCCTAGCCAAATTTGCTTGGGGTAGGATTTTGTTATATCAAGCTCTACTAAAATACGAGCAATGGATGGACGTGATCCCACAGCGGTAGCACCATCAATTTTCAGTGCCTTACCAAACAAACCGCCCAAACCAGAAAGGATCCTAGGGGAGAAAAAATGCGGTCGAAGGCGAGGAAAAGAGATCCATACCGGGATCACCGGCGACTCCACACCAATGTCCAAAGAAGGAGACCATTTGGTGAGTTTCATGAAGCAATTGAAAACAATATAAGAGCGATGACAGAAAACTCTGCAATAATCTAGATCATTGACCAATTTTATGAGGATATCAGAAGGATCCAAAACTGTCACAGACACTTCTCCATTCAGTTTTAAATTAAAAAAAAATTTCTGAATCGATTCGAGCGGAGGACATTTGGTCGGAAAAAAACCAACCAAAGAAAAACGGAAAGGGGCGGCAAGCACTTGGATTTCCTCATCGGAAACCCAAAGCGACGGCATACCACGGTAAGTCGAAGTTTTCAACTCAGAAAAGGTAGAAGAAGAACCAGCTAAAGCTTCGAGAAAAGATTTAGGGTGCGACAAACCACCAAAGAGACCGGGGTCCTTCAATCTATTCGACGCCATACCGGCACCGCCGGCTAAACGGAGAGAAAAACCAACCAAAAAGCCTCCAGCAACTAAAACCAGAGAGAGAAGAAAAGACTCACGAAAGAAAATAAATTCATATAGAATAAATTGTCAACCTATTATGATCTCCTAATGATCATCATGTAATCATGATCTTCTAGCTATTGTTTCATGACTATTCTGACACCCATTAATTTTTCTACCCACTTTGACTAAAAGCTTTAATGCATAATATCATGCATGTCATATGCACCAACTTTCACTCTCAATGTTAACATCAACATTTATATTTGACATATTGGTCCTGACCTCCCCTCATCAAAGAAGAATGACTATATAGACAATAAATTAATATAAAAATTATATATATATATATATATATATATAATCAAAATTATGTCAAAATATTTTTTTTTTGGGTAAACCCGGGGCCAAAGCCCATGAATTAGATTAAAGAGTTCAAATTACAAAAACCTGTAGGAAGAGAAAATAAAAACAGAAGTAACAAAATTTACACAAAGAGAAGACAGCAAATGTAAGAGAAGAAAATTGGACAAAACAAAAGGACTCAGAAATAAAGGCAGCTCCGATTCAGCCACATAAGCAGTTGAAAATCATAATTCCGATGTTGAAGCAGTGGTTGCCAAAAATAACCAAGATAAACCCATGCAAAGAACCAGCAGAAGGCCGTCCGAACTCCTCCAGCAAGCATTCCCGCGTACGAGCCTGGTTGCCTCAGAGGCCGTCCAAGGCTCATGGAGACTGACCATGGTCATCATAGTCTGAATGTCCAAAATTCCCCACAATTGCTGTCTGTTATCTTTGTAGTATACCCGAGAAATGATGGACTGCATAATAGCAAACGAACTGGATTTTGCCTTGGGTTGAAACAGAACAAAATCCCAAAAAACATCTTCCCAGGTCTGAACTATAAAGAAGATCCAAAATTGTGACAGGGGTAAAAAACTGTCAAAATATAATCATATGCGTTTTTTTTAGCGCAGCAATGATTAGGCAGCATAAGCCAAATGGTTGCTTGGCACGGCTCAGAAAAGTTGCCAATCATTGTAGATATATTCTGTTTATAAAATTAATTAAAATATTTATAATGCTTTCTAAGTTAATTGCAAGCTAAATTCCAATGGAATCAATATATCTATCAGTTGATATCTATTATGAAAGAGCACTCATGTTGATAAGACTTCACATTATTTGAAACTTTGACTCATAATTTCACATTATTTTGATAAATGACTTATTTTGAAGGACTCTAATATTAATATTTTATAAAATTGATTATAAAATTATTATTAAAAAATAATTTTAATATTATGATTGTAATTTTCTAATTCATATTAAAAAAATATCAAGAAAATAATAGTAAAATAAAATTATTATTATTATATGAAAAATAAAGCAATTAGAAAAGTGTTCCAAATCTACTAATTATCATCTTAATTATATATGAATTTTTTTTGTAATATTCACATTAGGAAAGTGGTAAGGATATGACTAAATAATTTTGATTAAAATATCTTAAATTATTTTTTTTCTGCTAAAAATAAATTCATATAGAATAAATTGTAAGAAGCATATAATTAAATGAGATATAAAATTGAATTATTTATCACTTAGAATAATTAAAAATTCATTTTTAACTCATATAAATTATCATTCTAAGAAAATTATTTTCAATATTTAAGTAGTTGCATTTTTTGTAACAGTTAAATTAATATGGTAAAAATGTATTAACTTTTAAAAAAATTGATGTATGTACAGCCGAAAGTATTATTAACAAAGATCATTAATTTAACATAAACAGCAATCAGCAACTAAACTTTGCAAATTTCTCGAGGCTTCATGTGGCAATACGTTATGGCTTTCTATTAGCTATCAGCAATATTTTTATAATCATATATACCTGACATTGGACATTGAATCTGTCGAATACTCCCAAAAAAAACGAAAATAAAAATTCGGTGCAAGAAAGATTCGATGTTTAATAGTTGAGTCGGTTTTCAATCATTGATTCAACCAATATAAAAAAATATATATTATTAAATTATTTAAATTTTATATATAATCTTAAATTTTCCATTTTATTATATATATATATATATATATATATAAACAAACAAAAAAGAACATTTCATTCTATAAAAAAGAGCGATTACAAGATACAAAAAGCAAATACAAAAATAAGAGGAAAAAAACAAACCCGAGGGCTCAGTAGAAGGCCGAGGCAACCAGCTTCCCATACGACAAGCTCGGACCGTCCAATTGGAGGACCAAAAAGCGTAGCAGCCATCCTAACGAGATCAACACCAAGGTTGCCACGAGCCTAGCTGACGGAAAAGCGAGCCACAGCCACATCATTGCCCAGCAACAAACAACGAAAAAAATAAAGCTGAGATATCCAAAAGCACTTAAGCCCACTAAAAGTGCCAAAATGAGTGCACACACCATCACTAAAAGGATCACCCAACCAACCCAGAGAATAGATACCTTGTCCAACCAAACAAAATGTCACCCAAAAAGAAAACCAAGTACACTATGACCGACCACGTCTACCCCTTCCACGAGCCCTACCACGAGAGGCAACAGATACAAGAGGTTTATCTCGCAACAAGGCAAAAGTATTGCCCGGATCCTCATCTCTAGACGATTCGAAAGAAACAGAATCAGAATCAGAATAAGACGAGTCTTGTAGCCAATCCAATTGCACACGAACATCAAATCCCGAATTGTCCCCCACATGATACATTAAACTTTGAGGATAAATTAACGTAACAGGTACATCCACAAAATTATTGTTAACTAAACATCCGACCATGACTGGATGCGAACTGGAGTTAGCAAACAACTCACAAAACCCCGCACCCAAATTTTCAGACGGAAGAGCAGTAGCCACATGAGGGCAATCCAAAACAATTGGCTTAAAAGAAATTTCATCCAAAACAGCCGAGGCAGACACCACCGACAACAAGCGATCAGCACCACCATGATTATCAGCACTAAGACAAGTTCTAGGGGAGACCACAAAGGGATCTAAAGCACCCGAAATGGAACCATGAGGAAGAAAGGGTAAAGTATCGGGGGACAAAACAGCAACACCATCACCACCATCATCCTTACCACCCAAAAGGTTCACATTATTTTCCACATCAATTTCCACATTCTCAACAACAAAATTAGCTTGAGTCATATTCAAATCAACCAACTGAACCACAGGATGCGCACCCAAAGCCAAAGTTGGAAGAATGGGTTCAACAGAAATAACTTGCTCAGCCTCAACATTAGAAGAAGGGAGAATTGGATCAGAGACAATAGAATCCTTCTTAGCAACCTTAGTCGGCACAGATAAATCAACCTCAGGATGGCAATTACCCAAAAAATGACCAAATTTTTTACACGAAGAACAAAAAGAAGAGAAATCCTCCATAACAACATGCTGAACATACCCAGAAGATTCAGGTCCTAACCAGACACGATCGGGATAGGATTTAGTAACATCTAATTCCACTAACACACGAGCAAGAGATGGCCTAGACCCAATAGCAGTAGCAGTATCGATTTTAAGGGGCTTTCCAAAGATTAAACCCAAGCCATGAAGTATGCGGGGAGAGAAGAGATGGGGGCGCAGTAGAGGGAAAGACACCCAAATGGGTACAACTGGCGACTCCACCCCAATGTCCATAAAGGGCAGCCATTTGGTGAGTTTCATAAAGCAATTATAAACTAAGTAAGATCCATGGCAAAAGACCCGCAATAATCAAGATCATTTTTAAGCTTAATGAGGATATGAGACGGGTCCAGCAACGTAACAGAAAATTCATCATTCAATTTTAGATTGAAGGAAAATCGTTGAATAGAGTCCAAAGAAGGACGCTTAGAAGGAAAAAATCCGACCAGAGAGAAATGGAAAGGCGCGGCCAACATAGAGATTTCTTGTTCCGAAATCCACAGAGAGGGAATACCACGAAAAGAAGAAACCCTAAGCTCCAAAAAAATGGGATCATCTTGCTTACCCGCAAGTACATCCAAAAATGAACGAGAAGATGAAGAAACCCCTAAAAATCCATGGTCACATAACTTCGGCGGCATGCCGACAAGCTTCTGGCAGAACCAAAAACAACGAAAGTCCAAAATAAAAAATTAGAGAAATAGGAACTACCCTGAAGGAAAGAGGAAGCCGTCGCCACCACGGCGAGGAGCTCCAGCCACAAGAACTCACCGGAGAAGGCTAGGGCAAAAGTCCTAGCAGAGCGGAAGCAGGAGCGGGAGGGAGTGGGGTTTTAGTCCGAAACTAAACTTTGGTTTAAAAATAGATTTTATTTTATTTTTATTTATCTTTTCTTTGTTATTCATTATTCTCAATATAATTTAGGATTCATTTGGGACGATTTTTTACTACTGCTTAAAATAGGTTTTTTTTTAAATTGCTTTTAGAAGCATAAAAAAATTGTCCCAAATGAAGTCTTAATATGATTTAGATATAATTTTTTATTTAACAATTTAAATATCAGTTGAGTGATTCGACTCAATTTTTTTACAAATTATTCATATTTTTAATAAATTTAATTTTAATAAAATCAAATCAATTAAGAACTTATTCAACATAGAGGTGTCAATTTTTAACATGATCCGAAAAATTGACTCGTTTGCAAAAACGAATCGAGTTCGGGTTGACCCGAATACTCGAATAGTACCGGATTAATTTTAGATTCGATCCGAACCCGACAAGTGACCCGAAATTGACACCGCTAATTCAACACACTCATTTCAATTCATTTTTTTTTTAAACAGCAATTCATTAATAAAAGGAAGGAACGAAGGTAGACCACAGAAGTGGCCACAACACATGGTTACAGGAGAAACAGTAAAATTTGAATTCATAGCCTTGAATTTAAAGCATTTGTTTATTGAGCAAAAATTGAATGTTATTCAAAATAATATTTAATTTTTGCTCTTTAATGTATATAAAGAATATATTAATACATATTGATCATAAATAAGGGCATACTAAGAATTTAAGGATTTGCATATTTCCAATAAATTCACCATTGATCGCATGCTTTTATAGTGGGTATAGAACTAATTAGAGCATGTAATTTTTATATCCACCAAAACTTTCATACAATTTAATTAACACAAAAAAAATAGAATTTTCGTCTAATTTATTTTATTATTAGTAAGGGTGAATTTTTTTTTTTTTTTTTTTTTTTAAGGGTGGGCAAAGCTAGTGGCAGGCATTTGGAGAATGGTAGGTGGCAAAGACCAAAAACTTCTAAGCAATAAGTGGCAGGTTGAGTGGTTGTGCTTCTCTAACAACTAGGTTATGAATCCTTTCACATATATTTTTATTTATTTTTTTTATTTTTATGATATATTTACATAACATGCAATTGCATAAAAAGCCTACCTAAAAGTCTAATACTATATATGTCTACTTATAACACGTGAAAATCATTAGAGGAGATTAGAGATCATGTTTTTCGTGGTTGCGGTTTGAGGTAAGAAGGGATGTTAAGGGGAGTCTCCGACCAAATTTACATAGGTGGATGGTCAAGAAAGCCTAAAGAAATATAAAGATATTGCATAACAAGATTTAGTAGTTAATACCATCTAGATGTGAGTGGTTTAGTTGTTTTTGTTGACTTGGAATTATTTTCAAAGACAAATAAGCTTTATTTTGAAAAGCTTTAATGACTTACTATTTATTTGATTAGGAAATTGATTATTTTCTTAATTAAGTATATTTGATTGGAGATTTGATTGATGTATTAATAAGGGGATCTGATTATTACATTAATTAAGAGATTTGATTTATGTATTGATTAGGAAAACATTGATTATAAGATCTTATAATAGCATGATTAGATTTCTTAGTAATTGGGCTTTCATTATTGTGTTCGGTTCAAATCCTTAAATATGATTTGAGGGCTATTGTATTATATATATATGGGAGATAAAGAGTCAAATTGTAATCCATATAGTTCTCCAATATAGTGAAACCATCATCCCCTCCTCATGGACGTAGGCATCTTCGCCGAACCACATAAATCACAGTGTTCTTTATTTTGGTTATGTGATTTTATTGTTTCCGTTATGTTTATTGCACAACATTTTTATCATGCGTCCACTTTGGAATGCACTAGCTTTGGTTATAGTGATAATATGAAGAAGATAGAGAAGTCTGTACCCACACCATCAAAATGTTATTGGCTTTTCTCAGTACTCCACACAAATGTGTTTCGTGGCATGATAAGGCTCATTTATTAAGCTAATAAAAATCTGGAAAATAAATTTAGTTAATAGCTTAATAAAGCTTATTTACTATTTTATATGACATGCTCGCTTGAATCTCAGTAAGACATGAATCGCTTATGAGCTGAACACTAATCAAATTTGAGCGTCTACCATTTTAAATGAATCAAACTTGAACATAAATAGAAAAGCTCGAACGAGCTAAATATAAACAAGCTCATACATGACTTGCACCTGCTCGATTCGTTTCATTCCTAAGGAAAAGCTATACCAAAAAATAAGAAAATATATCAAATTACTTGAAAAATATAACCCAAAAAATAATCAGTCAAGAAAATACACGTGAAAAATTAACATGTGGACAATCAGTAGTTAAGGGCCAATCGAGTAGCATGACGAGTTATCCCACCGAGCAGCCTTAATGAGTTGGCCTGTTGATTGAACCTAATCATTAGGTTCATTGAATAGACCTGATGAATAAAATCAATGAGTGAATCTGATGAGCATACCTACCAAGTGGTCTAATAAGTTGGCCCATATAGTGGAACTTTTATTAGGTCCGGTGTAAGGACGTAGAGGAACGTCCGGTCGGAGGCAAAATTCCGCCAAAAAACTCGGTATTTGCTCGGTATTGCTAGGTATTATTTGATAATAACGAGGAATACCGCTCTGTGAAGATCAATACCGAGTTATACCGAGCAATACCGAGTTATACCGAGTTTTTTCTAGGAAAAACTCGATACAACTTTTGTATAACTCGGTATTGCTCAGTATAACTCGGTATTGGATCTTCACGTGATGGTATTCCACGTTATTGTTTGGTATTGCTCGGTATTTCTCGTTTTTTGGCGTGATTTAGCCTTCGACCGGATGTTCTTCTACGTCCGGTCGGAGGACGTAATAATTGTTCCATATAGTGGGCTTGATATAGCCGGCCAAGGAGTAATTATTGTGTTCGGACAGGCGGACACCGAACGAATTCATAGACCAATAACAAAGCGTCATGTCACTTGGGTGCTCGGTACCGAGCACTCTGTATTGCTCGGTATTTGTCCGGATTTCCGATTTTTTGTCCGGATGTAATAACTTTCCCTTGCCAAGTGACCTGGCAAGTTGGCCCGCTATGTAGATCTGACGAGTGGGTATGTCTAGCTAAACCCTATACCTTAGCTCTAAATTAATTTTTATACTATAGTTGCTTACTATTGAATTGAGCCTTTGATTTATTTGAGTGTTGAATACATATAACCTAAGAACACAGTTAGTTAGAAATTATATTTAAAAAACAAAAAAAGAAAATTGATCAAATTCAACATTTTAGTAAATGTAATTGGACATCAAACTTGACTTAAAATTTCACAAATATTTTCATTTTTTCTGGATATAAAAAGATAATATTATTTTATATATTTAAAATTAAAAAATAATAAATATTTTTTTTTCTTACAAACAACTAAATAAGCTTTTAGAAAATGATGGGATGAACTCAAAATTGAATTTTTTATTGCCATAAAACTTTATGATTGGTATCCATCAATCATATTACTATTGCTTAATAGGTCTGGTCATTTGATTATTCTCATACTTTTTTCTTAAATTATCTTTGAATCTCATTCTCGCTAACTTTATTCACTATTATCATTGAGCTTTATATTATATTTAATTTATTTTAAATCAAAAAATAAATAATCAATTATATTTATTTTACACTCTATTAAATAATTATGAATATTTTAAATTGTATTTCTTTTTTTTTTTTTTGAGCAAAAGAGAGGAACCTTCAGAAAATTCTCTGCTCATTAAAAGTTTTTAATAATTCATTGAATAGACATGTTCTCTTTGGGGCGGTCTGAGCGGCTAAAGTAGCAAGATCCGGCGGCGATCGTGCCGTCAATCAAACGGTTAATGGCCCAGATTCTAAAAGCACTTTAAAGAACGTTGATGAGAAATCGGGTAGTTTTCAATGAGTAGTAGTCTTCCAAGAAGGAAATTTTATAAGGTGCGGAGTGCGGACGGAGTGAGAACCGTCCGCACAGACACTGGGTACCAAGCGGTACCCAGTGGTACCGAGTGGTACCGAACGGTACCGAGCACGATTTTATACTAGTGTGCGGACGGTTCTCCCCGTCCGCACTCCGCACCTAATAATTGCTCTCCAGTATGCCACCCCCTCATGTGAATTAATGGAAAGCATAATTACTTGATAAAAAGGAAGATCCACTAATAAGTAATAACTCTCCATTTTCATGAAAGAGATTTATGATGGAAACTAATTTGTCTTTACAAGCTCTGCACAATTCCCATTTCAGACATAATTATTTTTTTATGATTTGAAATTAATTTTTTTAATATTTATAGAAAAACACCTCAGGTAGTTGTTGGGTAAAACATAAATTTAATAGTAATTTTTTTTTCACACGTACATTGCAAATCAGTAGAAACCATATTTTGTCAAAACATTTTTTTATTTTTTTACCAAATTTGCTTCTTTGTAATTATTTGAAAGTTAAGGTGTTAGAATTGAATTTTAATATTTATTTAGTAGAATATGATTGAAATAGACTTTTTATTAATTAAACTTTGCGAAAGTTTGATGCTGGCTTTATTTATAAAGCTAAGACTTTTTTAAAATTGACATTCAAAAATAATAAATGAATAAAAATTTAAATGGTGGATTTTAATTTAGTTTATATACATACTTGATACATCACCGAAAATGATCTTGATCAGATACAAATCTGGAGGCATATCCAAATTGAAAATTTTCAAAATTAAATATGGGACCATCCAAACTCGAGTTTAAGCAAACTTATAATCAAATTGGGCACCTCAATGAGACAAATCAAATGACAATAAAATTGGTCTAATCCAAGCCCAAATGGGTCCATTCCAAAAGGTGGAGCATACTTGGAAGATTCAATTTATTACTTGGATGACTAAGTGATCTCTAAATATGAGATGGCTATAGTAAAATCAAGCAGCTCTACGAGATGAATCCAATGAGCCCAAGATTGTTTAATTCTAATATCATTAAGGCGCTTAAATACTTGAAGAATGCTCTATAATCGAGGGAATCAACATGCATGGGTTATCCAAACCTGTCCTGGATCTTCTTCATATTCATAGGGTGCGCTACTCACAAAATATATAAATACACTCACACTCTCTACATGAAGGGGAACCTTTTGTAGGAGAGTCGAGATAGTTTTGAGGCTTTGAGGTTCCTAGAATTCCACCCAAGTACCACCGCTGGTGAACTTTCGGTGATCGTCGCCAAACCATCACATGTCCGCCTACCGTCGTAGAATTAAACACTACCCGTCCGTCGATCATCACTAGACCATTGTTCGTCGATCGTCACCAGACCACCGTCTGTCAATTGATCACCACTGAACCTCTGCTCGGCTGCCTACTGCCGTCGGACCTTCGCCCTATTGCCATCAACACACCACTCTGATTACCGTTGCCGCCGGCTAAAATCCTCCGGAATATCATCGCCCTCCTATTATGAATCTTCCGACCTCTACTGTCCGATGACTATAGTTCTTTCAACCATCGTCGTCTGATGCTGATAGTCTTATTGACCTCTGTCTCCAGTAAACTATAGTCTCTCCGACCTCCTTAGCTCTTGACTATGGCCCCTCTGACCTCCTTCCCCTAGTGATTACAGTCCCTCCGACCTCCAACCACTGTTACCCGATTATGTTCCTACCGACCAAACAAATAGGCTAATATTGTCTTTAGAACAATTCTCATATCATTGGACTCTTTCAATTGACACTATGTAATATACTCTATATAATATATATTTGTTACATTGAGTCAAGGTCTTCCCCCAATGAAGGGCCTCATTTGTAATGAATAATAAACACTAGTAGAATCATTTTAACTCGGTCAGACCTCTTGGTTTTTTTTTCCTTTTTCAAGGTTTTCCATGTAATAATCTTAATGGACTTTTGTAACCCCCCCCCCCCCCCCCCCCCCCCCCCCTCTCTCTATCATTATGTGTCATACTCCATGGTCTGTATTGAAAGAATTATATATGTTTATCACTTTAATCATTTAAGTAGAGCTTACCAATGAATAGCGAAAAGAAATATGATTATATTTTTATCTTTTCTGGAGCCTCATATCAAAGGATCCATACCCTTTATTGAAAATATATAGAACCATGTAATGAGCACATATATAGCTCAGCAAGTAACAAAAAATTTTGAATTAAAATCATTGCAAGATAAAAGATAACAATATGGTATAAATCATATAATGAAAAATAGACATTAATATTTATATTGATTATCGGTATCAATTTATGTTTTTAGTTCATCATATCTCAATCCATTATATCATCTATCGCAGTATCAGTAAAATTAAATAGTGTTAATTTTGAAAGCTTTCAACTCAAGTTTGCCTTGAGATTTGAGCCCGATCAAGATAAATTTTTGATGATATATCAATGATGAATCTTAGTGTTCCTGAATTTGCTTTGAGAAGAGAGCAAAATTGCGACAATTAAAATTGCATACGTATCAAAATAAATTTCAAAATTTTTAAATCCATCCATTTTACTCTTCATTTATTTTTCAGCAAATCAAAAGGCCACCTATTTCTTTATTTTCAGTTTAGTTAATTATATTGAGAAATTAAAACAAAGTCTGAATGGAAATCTGACACTCTTAGGAAAGATCATGAGAAAGCTTTATGTTGCAAAAGAGGACACACTTGACGTCCATCTCATGTTACAGCAGCGAAGAAGAAGATATAACCTTCCCCATATCTTGCAATTCTTTCTTAGTGGAAGAAACAGTTTAAAAAGCTAATAATTAAACAAACAAACACAGCCTGCACTCCATCAAATAAGTGTATTGGATGACTCAAAGGTCTTTGTCCACAGCAAATCTTTCTCCAGCCCTACCAATATTGATTATGTTTATGTTCATTACATTTATTATAATTAAGATTTTATTTGATGCAGTTTTCTTATTATTTTTTAAAGTAAATTTTTATATTAGAAAATCACTTTAAAAAATAATAAGAAAGTTATTACAAACAAAGTTTAAGACTTTGTTTGGGACCACTTTCTGGTTGCTTCTTAAAGCAACTTTTTAGAATAAAAATTTAAATTTTTGTACTAAAAAATTACTTTAAGATGCAACAAGAAAGCTATCACAAATGAAACCTAAAGCTTCAATTGAGTCAACTTTTTTGTTGTTTTCTAAAACAGCTTTTTAGCACAAAATTTTTGTGAATTAGAAATTTTTGTACTAAAAAGCTATTTTAAAAAGCAGCACAAAATTTATCTAATCAACAAAATTATTGAGTATATATCATGCTATAATTCAGAACTAAAGGTTAAATATAGGGGAATTTTGCTGTCCATTGTCTTCATATCCTGATAGATGTGCATTGCCATAATGTAATCAGAAATGATTATATAAAATTTGACCAATAATTACTGTTTAGTTGAATAATTAACTATAATTAATGGTAATTAACATTTGTATGACTAAAAATATTTATTAAAAATATAATTATTTAATCAGAATTATTAATACTTATATATATTACTTGCTCAAGAACTAGTCCAACTCAAAACTTTTTTTTTAAAAAAGGTGTGATTAAAAGGTATGATTGTAAAGAATTTACTGTGGATATAAATAAAGGTAATGGGATGGGTTAGCCAATAAGAATATCCAAAGACTATTTAAAGGTACAATAATTTAGAGCAAAGTCAAGAAATGGCTGTGCATTTCCCTCATTGTATTGCATAACAGTTTTTCTCCATTAAACCCCTCCAATATTCATTAGAGAACATAATAGGTAGGATATCTTTATATATGGCAGGATAAATTGTATATTCATCAAATTTATATTAAGATTAGTTTTTTTTTTTGGATAAATAGAACACTAATTTTAATATAAATCTATATTTTAACACCAATAATTTTGTACATGTCTCTTTTGATATATTAAGAAATGGAAATTATAATGGCCTAATGACTTAGGCTTCGTTTGGGACGGCTTTTTTATTGTTTTTTAAAACGGAGTTGTAGTACAAATTTTTTAATTTTTGTGCTAAAACTCCGTTTTTAGAAACAATAAGAAAGCCGTCCCAAACGAAGCTTTAGGCTTTATTTGTGTTATTTTTTTCTACTTTCTAAAATATTTTTTAGTACAATTTCTTTTTTTACCGAGAAGTTGCTTTTGAAAGGAGTAAGAAAGAAGTCCCAAATGAAACCTTACTGTTTCTTTTAGCAACATTTAGCATAAAATTTTATTACTTGTGCCACAATTATTGGTTTAGCTTGGTCATTAATAAATTACAATAAATTAGCTTCTTATTTAACCAATCTTAATTTCATCTAAAGCAATCATATATATAAATCAATCATGTACTCTAAGCTTGACCAATATATTTGACTTTCATAAAAAAATAGAACATGCACAATTATTGAAATATTGAATAAAAAATTAAAAGGTACATGATTTTTATTTGGATATAAGAGTATTCCTCATATTTTATCTTTTAAAAAAAAATATCAATAATTATTAATTAAAATAAGAAAGGTGAGATATAATTAAACAATTATGCTTAAATAAATATGGATTAATATAAAATCTCCAAGTGAATTGCAATGCTTCTGATTTTTACAAATCCAGTGCTGTGTTAAAAGATCACCTATCAAAACATATGGACATTATTCCATTTTATTAAATATCTTGCTTCTAATATTCACTTTATATGATTATATAACTTTATGGATAAAATGCATTTCCTTTCATATATATATTATTCGGTGGGGACCATAGGTTGGTCCTCTTTATAGTTAGTGTCAACAAAAGGTGAAAAGATGGATGGGTTAGGATGAAAATTTTAAAGAAAATCAATTATATTTTTAAGAGAAATTAATGCACGTTTATTAAAAAATATGGAGCATTTAATCTTCATTGAGCTCCAACTCGGTAGGCGGGATTTAGGCAAATAAAAATATTATAATTGATTTAAATTAATATATTAAAAAGAATTATATTGTATATTATAACTCTATATTTTAATTAAATGAGTAGCTCGAGAGGGTTATGAGCCGAGTCATGCTGAGCTCGAGCTCTAGCTCACATAATATACAAGCTTGAACTCATGGCTCAATATACTCGGCTTGTGATCTTATTAATAAGTAGAGTTCGAGCCATCGAGGGGCATAACCAGCCTTAGTTCTCATGGGAAAGTGGCTCAACACTGCATAGTTCATGAGGGGGGTGCCTTAGTACCCGGGGCGGAACCAGCCATAATTTTCAGGGGGGGGGGGGGGGGCAAACTTATAAGTAACTGTTTGCATATATGTCGGGGGTCCAAGGGGGCAGCGCCCCTTGGTAGGGTTCGACTTGCCCGGTCAGGTCGCGAGATCAAGGGGCAGCGCCCCTGCAGGGGTTTCCGGGGGCAACGCCCTCTGTACAAATTTTGATTTACTATTTATCTTTGTATTTGGTTCATCATTCCCTAACAATAACGCATCTACATGATATATGTATTTAATTATATTGGGGGAAATTGACTAAAGACCGTAGTATTTTAACTTTTTTTTTTTGGGGGGTGTGGCAATTGCCTAAAAACCCTTATAATAAAGACTAAAAATTATCTAGGCACAAAGAAGTTCCGCCCCTGCTTAGTACAACACAGTTCCGCCCTTGGAGCCCTCTTGGCTCATTTACATCCTTAAACCCCATATGATTTGAGAGTTAAGTGTTTTATGTATTGGCTGATTTCATCTTTTTGGTGAAAAGCAAAAGTGAGTCAAAGCACACAGCAGAGAAAATTTATGTGGATTTGCAGAGAAAATTTATGTGGCTTTGGAGAGAAGACCTTTTGCTCTATAATTGAGCTTCTAAGTCTAAATATTGGGCCCCATGATTAAGGTAGTGGAAATTGTTGATGCACTCTTTTTATAATTATTTGTTATTATAAATTTTATCCAAATGATAGCTCTCAGTATTATTATTATTATTATTATTATTATTATTTATGATTACATTAAAATGACCCTTGGATAAAAATCGAAGGGCTATAATTGCAGCCCAGATGAGCCACTTGTGCCATTGCCCAGGTAATTCTCTTAGTTCGTTTTTGCTCTGCTTGTGCGGTCGGTTCTCCTGTACGCACTTCACACCTAATAATTTCTCCAGCAAAAGAGCATCATCCAGATTTCCCAGTGGGTCCTTTCAAATGCTCTAGATATAGCTTTTGAGAGAAAGGAAAAGCATATACAAATTTATTTTTATAAATATTCTAAATAAATGAACAAATAAATCAAAATAAATTAAAAATGATTTAATTTGGGAGCTGTTTATTTGCAAATTTTTATAATTCAGTGATATGTTAACTCCACTATAAAATAAATATGATGTATTTGAAAGATATTGTTATTTTTTATTTATTTAGTACTAATAATAATAAATTTTAAATTTAAGAAAAAAAAAAAGATTAATCTAGGTGATGGAGATGGATGAGAACAAAGGCACATGGTTGTAACAAGGTGTGGAGTCACACACTAGGGGCGAGGGATGTCATAAGCATGCCAGTCAACAGTGTTGCGAAAGTCAGGAATAGGGATCGAGGCGAGTTGTTTTATAGGGGTATTTAGACTAAATAAGGTAAATTTACACACACATCACATACGCAAGATATGAACCCAAAACCTCTTGATTGATCGCCAGAGCTTCCAACCACCAGATCAACGTGAGTTGCATGAGGTATATTGTTAGACGACGATTTAGGATGAGAGCAAGTTCCAATCAAATTAGAACATTCCTATTTCATCCTCCGACAATATATTCTTGAAATAAAGGCTTATTAGCACCGGAAAGAGTGATATCGAGCCTCAACTTATCATCTTATTTCGTGAACTAGTCACAAAATTGTGTTATCATGCTTCAACAATGAAAACTCAATTTACGCAGCTCATATTTGTCTGTTGGTTGGAAACTTTGGCTACCAACTAGAAGGTCTTGAATTCAAATCTACTCCTTATATCAAAATGAATATCGTCATCTCAATATAAATAAATGATATTTATGCATTCTCATTCCTTTTTTTTCCTCTGAATATTGTGAGAGAACTTTTTTGAGAGAATGAGTTCTACCCTTTTTTCCAAGAAGAAAAAAGAGTAGACTTTTATTCCCCAGAAAAGTTTTTGTAGGGAATAAAGAAGAGCTCGCATCTGTTGCTCACTACAATATCGATCCATAAACGAAGAATAACTATGCATATTCTTTAGCCTTCTAGAGCCAGTGTGCTAAAATGGCATCTCATGCTTGGTTTTCTAGAGCAATTAGATTCAAATCTTTTGCATAAAGTGCATCTTTATCATCTATAGAAGAAAATATAATAACACATAAGAAGGAATGAAGGATGAAGAAATCTCCAACTTCATCGGAGCGGTTTCTGCAGAGCGATGATGACGCACAGACGATTATTCTACGGCGATAATAATAAATAAAGAAAGTTGAAGTGAAAAGGGCAAGACGTTTCCCTTCTGGACGAAGACGAATCAGAATGCGTCACATCATCCAGTAAACAACGATAAATAGTACCGGTATACAACAAAAAAATGGCATAGCTCATCCTGATTCGCCTCGGGATGACATCCAGTGACAACACATAATAATTTCACCTATACGAGATATTTATATAAGCGGGTATTTTGATCCGAATAAAATGTTTTAGCATATTTATCCAAGAAATAAAATAATAGATGTATTTCTTTAATTTTGGATAATATTGGGCATATAAAATCAAATTTTAATCATTATTTTGAGTAAAATTAAAATGATCATGCAAACTCTATCTAACTTGGTATTATTTTTAAAGTTATTTTATATAAAGCATTAAAAATTAATGTTTACTTTCAAATCCTCAGAAGTGATCAAACACATTTTTTATTTCTATGAAATAAATTTTAAATATAAGAACTCAATTTCATCTAATTTCTACCAAATAAATACAATAATTAATTAAATTATATTGACATCCTTACAATAAATTATGATAACAGGCTTGCCAATGCAATTTTAAAGAGAAATTTTAAGTTATGATACATTGCTTAATTTTTGTGTGGATGTACCAATTTTTTTAATCTTAGAGGAGAAATAACTCTGTCAATAAAATAATAATTTGTTGAAAAAATAGTGTTTTTTCTATTTTATTCTGTACAAGAAAATTATGATCGGGCCAATAAAATCTATTTATGATTTTAAATAGAAAATTAATATTATTTATTATATGTTAGAATATTCATAATATTAAACATATATATGTTTAATATCAAATTTTGCATGAATACAGGTACCATCACCGATGGTACAGATCGTGCTCAGAGGGCGTGTAATTAAAGATAAACAGCAAAGAAAGTAATTCTTATTATTGTCTCTAATCTATTACAATAGGTGAGAATATATAGAGCTAAGAGTAGAATACAGGTATACATGTAGGACCTGTGAACCGCAGAACAAAATATATGGTTTATTACACCCCCTCAAGCTGATGCATGGTGTTGAAGTGTCAGCTTGTCCCGGAGATAGTGAAATCGTGGGGTAGAAAGCGATTTGGTAAATATATCAGCGGTTTGATCTTTTGTACAGATCGGGAAGATTTGAACCGATTGGGAGTGAATATGATCCTTGATGAAGTGATGATCTATTTCAATATGCTTGGTGCGGACATGAAAGACTGGATTGTTGGCTAAGGCAATCGCCGAGGTACTGTCGCAGTGTAATTGCGTGGGAGATGACAAGGTAATGTAGAAGTCTTGTAGTAGGCGACGGAGCCATAGGATGTCAACGAGTGCCGTAGCAAGCGATCGATATTCAGCTTCAGTCGACGATCTCGCCACAGTGTGTTGCTTCTTTACGCTCCATGAGATAAGTGAGTTGCTAAGAAAGGTACAGTAGCCGGACGTGGATCGCCGAGTGTCTTTGTCACCGGCCCAGTCCGCATCTGAGTAAGAATGTAGTTCCATTGAGCCCTGCAAAATAGGTAATCCAAGTGAGATAGATCCTTGTATGTAACGAAGTAGGCGATGAAGTATATTGAAATGCTGAGAATCGGGATTGTGCATATGATGGCACAGTTGGTTGACGGTGAATGATATATCCGGCCGAGTGATCGTGAGGTATTGTAGAGAACCGGTGAGCTGTCTGTAGAGTTTAGGATCAGTTGGTAGGCTCCGGTGATTGTCGGAGACCGATTGCTTTATACAACAAGGATTGGCTAACGGTTTACAGTCCTGCATCCCGGCTGTGTTTAGTATTGATTGAACATATTGAGTTTGAGACAATATGTATGAGGTTGGCGTTGTAGTAATGTTGATACCCAAGAAACTGTTAACCAAACCAAGATCTTTCATAGCAAATTTTTTATGTAGCTTGGTCGTAATGGTAGTACTTAGTGATGAATTGTCTCCAGTTAAAAGGATATCATCTACATAGATGATCAAAAAGAGCTTGCTAGATTCTTTTTGAAGGATAAATAGAGACGAGTCCGCTTTGCCTGATGTGAACCCGAGGGATGAAAGAAACTCGGAAAACGTTTGAAACCATTGTTGTGGAGCCTGTTTGAGGCCGTAGAGAGCTTTCTTTAGTTTGCATACATGATCTGGATGGCTGTCATCTTCAAACCCTTTTGGCTGTTTCATATAGATGGTTTCGGAGATGTTGCCATGTAGGAAAGCGTTCGTTACATCTAGCTGATGCACAGGCCAGGCGTTAGTAATAGCAATAGTTAATAAGATACGTATAGTTTGAAATTTAGCCACGGGGCTGAAGGTTTCAAGGTAGTTTAACCCATATTGTTGGTTGTTGCCCTGAGCGACAAGGCGAGCTTTGAATCGAGCAATGGTACCGTCAGTTTTGTGTTTGATGCGATAAGTCCAGCGACTGCCTAGAACATGAGTGTTGTGAGGACGGGGGACGAGATCCCAGGTTCCTTGCTTTTGCAAGGCATGGAATTCATCTGCCATGGCACGTCTCCACTGTATCTGTTGACTGGCTTCGGTGTAGGAAGATGGTTCTTGACAGTTAATCGGAAGAGACGAGTCCTGTATATGCAGTAAATTGAGACGTTGAATGGGCTTATGGTTACCGGTTTTAGTTCTTGTGGTCATCGGATGACTTGGCTTAGTCACAGCAGGAGAATTGCTTATGGTGGGATGACTAGAAGGAGCTGGTTCACTTGAAGTGGGAAAACAGGTTAAGTCTTCGGAATTAGAGAAAGTGGTGATCGTATTAGTTGGGACAGGAGACCTGGGTATGGTGAAATGAGAATCCTGATGAAGATTTTGAATGGTATGTTTGATAGTTTGAGAAGAGGGTACAAGAAGTGAAGGAGGTATAGATTGCTGAGGTTGGGAAGAGATGATAGATGTTTGTTTGAAAGGGAAGGTAAGTTCATCAAATGTTACATGCCGAGATATGTAGACTTTGTTTGTGTTAGGATCTAAGCACTTGTAACCTTTAGAAATGTGGGAGTAGCCAAGAAACACACACGAACGAGTTCTTGGTTGAAGTTTGTTGCGTTGGTTTGGCGGTACCCATGGATAACAAGCACAACCAAAGACTTTAAGAAAAGTGTAATCTGGAATCTTGTGAAAGAGCATGTAAATGGGGGATTAAAACTTTGTAGTGACAGTGGGTAACCAGTTGATGATAAACGATGCAGTCAAGACTACATCCGGCCAGAACGTGGGAGGAATCGAAGCAGTGTGAAGCAGGGTCCGTGTGGTTTCAAGAAGGTGTCTGTGTTTACGTTCAGCCAACCCATTTTGTTCGGGAGTATATGGGCAAGACGTTTGATGCAATATGCCATGTTGGGTTAAGAAGTTTTTGAAGTTGGAATTGAGGTATTCAGTACCACCGTCAGAGCGAAGACATTTTATATCAAAGCTAGTTTGTTTTTTAACGTGCGTTTTAAAATTCCGAAAAATGTCGAACACTTCGGACTTGTGTTTCATCGGAAACACCCAAGAAAACCACGAAAAATCGTCGATAAAAACAACGTAGTACAGAAAACCTTGGTGCGAGGGGACTGGGGAAGGACCCCAAACATCCGAATTAATTATAGCTAACGGTAAAGTAGCACGATGTTTATTATTAGCAAAAGGTAGTTTGTGACCTTTTGAGGTCGTACAAGAAGAACAGAAATTAAAAGAGTTGGGTATTTTTAAGCCTGTATCAGCTAGTGAGATAGCTTTTGTAATTCTTGAATGGGGATGACCCAATCTTTGATGCCATAGGGATGCCGCTTGAGATGTAGCTGTAAGCGCCAATGAGGGGAGGAACTTCTTGGTAGCTGATCGTAGTGGGTACATAGAGCCCTCGATTACTTGGACCCGATAGAAGAGTTTTGTTTGTCTTCATATCCTTAATAGCAAAACCATGAGGATAAAAGTTGACAGAAACGTTATTGTCTCAGGCTAAGTTAGAAACCGATAACAAATTATGTGATAAATGAGGAACATGAAATAGAGGTTGGAGATTCAGCTTACGATACGGTGTTGGCAGAATGCCATTGTCGGAGTGCGCAATGGGAAGAGATCTGCCATCACCTATGGTAATGTTATCGTTGTCGTTGTACGTTGTGGCTTGAGAGAGATTGTCCATGGTGTTAGTGAGATGAGCCGACGCTCCCGAATCTAAATACCAGTAGTGATTGTCGGAATCAGTTGTCGCGACCATTGCACGAGACGCAGAATTCGTGGTAGTAGGATCAGGAGGATTGACAGATGGATTAAGTCTGTGCCAGCAATTATGTGTGAGATGACCCTTTTTGTTGCAAATTTGGCATTGAGGAATGCTGGAGTTTGCTGGGCGAGTTTGCTGAGAGGATGATTTAGCTCGTCCTCTTCGTCCACGGCCTCTGTTCGAATACAGAGCTATAGCAGAATCTCCAAGTTGTATCTGGCGAACTGCTTCGGATTGAAGATTTATTTCTTCAGAGAGCAGGAGAGAGTAAAGACTGTCAAGATCCATGGTTGATTGCATCGCGCGAATTGTCGTCTTAAGCGCATTGTACGACGAAGGTAGTCCATTCAAGGTATACAAAAGAACGTCTTCTTGATCGATAGCAGAACCCGATGATGCTATGTTATCAACAATTGTTTTTATTTGTTGCAAGTATTGCATCATATTCTGAGATTTCATCTGAACATTGTGCAACTCATTTTTGAGTTGGATTACACGGGAACGATTTGACGATTGGAGTCGGCGTTCGAGTGTGAGCCAGATGTCAGAGACGGAGACGAGATGAATAACGTAAGGCAGGATCGCCGGAGATAGAGTTGAGCAGAGGGCTGCCGCCAGGTTCTGATCAACAAGAACCCATTCTTGATGTTTGGGATTGGGTTCTTGACTACCATTGGAAAGAATTTTGTAGCTGGCTGGGGGGGATGCCGTCGGAAGAAGAAAACCAGCAAAGTCGTTGGCATTGAGAAGTTTCAGAACCTGAGATCGCCATATGGGATAGTTGTCAGAGGATAGTTGAATCGGGATGATGATCTTGATGTTGGAGATCACAAACTTAAGAGCGGCAGATATGGCCACGCTGTCGTTGGACGAGGAAGCGGAAACAGCTTCCGTTTGAGAGATAGTGGAAGCCTCCATGGTCGGAGTGGAAGGGAGGGAGGAAACCGAAGAGGAAGCGGAAACCCAAGAACAAGAATTGCTCAGAGCCGTAGCTCTGATACCATAAAGATAAACAGTAAAGAAAGTAATTCTTATTATTGTCTCTAATCTATTACAATAGGTGAGAATATATAGAGCTAAGAGAATATCTAGAATACAGGTATACTGGTAGGACCTGTGAACCGCAGAACAGAATATATATATGGTTTATTAGCGTGTCTATGCTAGGGGTGTAAACGAGTTGAGTCGAGTCGAGTATTTTCTTTATCAAGCCTGGCTCGTTTAATCCTTAATGAGCTCGATCGAGCTCGATTAGTGGGCTCAAGATCGACTCGTTTAGAAAATATCAAGCTCGAGCTCGAGATCAAGCTCGTTTGCTATTATAAAAAATAAGCTGTCAAATATTATAAAAAATAATATTATAAATAATATATATATATATATATATATATATAGAGTAGCTTGATAAGCTTTTGAGTCGAGTCGGGTTGAGCTCGAACTCGAGCTCGTTTATCATATGAGCTCGATTGTAGGCTCGAGCTCGAGCTCGAAGTTCGATAAGCTCGGCTCACGAGCCAGCTCGGCTCACTTACACCCCTAGTCTATCAGGTGGCCATTTGCAAGACTAAGTAGCTATTACTATCAAAGTAATGCATGTCATCAGTTATAATCGATGCTCTTCCCTCATGATTAGGGAAGGTATTAATACAATATTGAAGACATAAACAACCTAAAATGAATTTCATGGTAAAAGTTGAAAAAATATTGAGGCATTAGAGTTATTTTCAAGTGATTGCTTGTGGTATGTTCGATTGTTATCCTTTGGAAAGTGATCCGAGACTAAGAAGTCTTCTATAAATAATGATTTGGACATCGGGAGTGGGAGTCAGAAGCATCCATCCATCTTATTAATGATGTCATGCGTCAACAATATTGGCGAATGGCTACTAAGGCTTCGTTTGGGATGGCCTTTTTACTGCTTCTTAAAATAATTTATTTATACAAAAATTAAATTTTGTATTAGAAAGCTGTTTTAAGAAGTAGCAAGAAAATCTTCCCAAACAAAATCTAAGTTGATGAATATTGACATTGGTGTCGATGTTGTTCATCAGCCCTATAACAGACAGTGTATTGGTCTTATAGGCGATGATGTGCATTGCTAGCAAGCATGCATCAATCTTTATGGGATTTTTTTGACACTCTCTCTACGGCCGTAAATATTCTAACACGTAATAATAAAAAGAAAGTTTTTGAAAAAATATTCTTCCTTTAAGCCATGATTGAGAAATGGAATCTTGGCTAGCTAGCTCCAAATGATCCATATTCATTTTTGCAATGAGGATATTGAACGCTGTGGTCCAATTTAGTGTTCATGCTTTTGGTATTGCTCTCGATGCTCACCTTCCAATAAAAACTGAATCAGTTGCTCCATCTTAGGCCAAGCATTTTGCATAAGTACAATGAGGCTCCCACTAATCACCATTAATATAAATATAAATACAACTGACTCTGAGCCAGTAGCTTAAAGCACTTTATATGGTGAGAGTGCATAAACGATTACATATAATTCTTTTTTATTTGTCATAGTCATGTGGATGCTATGAGACAAACTTCATATAAGAGATTCTATCATTGTTATTATTGCGCAATATTACTGGAGAAATATCTAGATCTTAGTTTTTAAGAAATTTGCAAACAAAGTTTTAATGTAAATTTCAGCAAACAATTTTGACTAAAATTTATTTAACATAGATATAATTTATTTTACATGAATAACTAATTAATATAGCTTCAAGATAGATAGATTTTTTTCTTCAAATATTTTCAACAATCAAAATGATAATTGCAATTTATTATAATTGAACCATAGTAAACAATATTATAACAAGAAAATTGGTCTAACATAGGCATTTGAAAGAATGTAAACAGTTAGATAAATATTTTCGAAGAACTCTACATTCACAGGATAAATTCGAACTCAATGATTTTCATGATATCGAGAAAAAATTGATATGATATATAGATTTATAAGATTATTCAATTCTTTTCACAAAAACAGTTAATCGAAATTCTCAAATCTAAACAAGCACAAATAAAAATTAGATCTTTCTTTTTGCCAACAAACTTATCCAAATGACATATAGAGAAGAAATATACCTGTGATTTAGGCCTACAACCAATGCATACCAAGAATAAGGATCTCATGGAGGAACCGAGCAAGAGCATGAATAACCGAGTGACTTAATCACTTAAAAACATTCTCTATTATAATTTTAATATACTAGATTTTACTTTTCCATTACAATGATAATGTCCTAGCTAGCCACATATTTCTCCTCCTTCAGCTGAAAACCCTTTCACCTTTCTCTCCAAAATCGAGAGCTCCACTCGGTCTTCCTGCTTGCGAATAGGATAGAAATCGGAATATCGGTATGGGGATACTTTACTCAATATTCTCATATTCATTAAAAATAATTGATCTGGCACATGAGAGTACTATACATTAACATCACTCTTTTAGGAATAAAAGAATCGTCAAAAATCATGTAATAAGATTATATTCAACTATACTGGAAAGCTGATCACAATCCAACAATCGAGCCACCAACTGCCAAATTATTGGTAATGATACTATTTGTTAGGGATTATAAGATATAATAAACAAGACTTCTTTTGGGACAGCTTTCTTATTGCTTTCTATAACAACTTTCTAGCACAAAATTATTTATAGAAAGCCATTTTAGAAAGTAGCAAAAAAACTATCCTATTAAACAAAGCCTAAGCATATATAACATGAATTGTGATGTCGAGCTAAATTAACAGTCATTTTCCTTTCCTTCTTCAACCTTCCAATTTGCATGGCTTGCATGCTTTCACTTGTTGCTCAAAACAAAAATAATTTTCTCTTACTCATCATTGTGAGACATTTTTATTATAAATTTGAAACTTCGGACATATAATGAGTGGAAAGGAAGCAATAATAAGCAAATGTCACTGTTGCAGGCTTCAATTATCCGCTTCTTTTTCTTGTATATTGCATCACCACAGTGGCCGTTTGTTCAATTATGTTGTATAAGTATTTGTTCATGACCACACAGAGTGGAGAAAATGGAGATGGAATCCCATTATCCCATATAAATTAGTCAAATCAAGGACAAAAGGAAGAAGACCGACCATGCATTCTGGTTGGGAAGGTGAGAAATCTCTGTTTGTTCTCTTATGTTATTCATGATTTGGTCGGCTTACCTTCTCATAGTGGGATATGAGCTGACAATATTATTTAGTTGGTTGAGTAATGTTTAATTCACAAAGTTTATGAAATTAAAAATATTTTTATTTTGATGGTGTATATATTTATGTCAATTTATATATAAGAAATGTAAAATATAGGAGAAGATATTTTAATTGATGATGATATGATTATTGATACATGAAACATCAAAAAATTATCTTGATCGGGCATGAATCTCGGTGTAAAATCTAGTCGGAAACTTCCGAAATTAAAATTTGGACCATCCAAACTCTGATTTCAGCAAACTTATAGTCGAACTGAACGTCTCAAAAATATGAACCCAACGACACAAAATCCAACCCAATTTGAGCCCAAATGGGTCCAAATCAAGGGTTAGAAGCGTTGCTGGAAGGTTCAATTAAACCACAATTTGGATTACCAAACGGGTTCCAAACATAACGTTCTTATATTTGAATCGAGCGGCTCGACGAGAAGAATCCAGCGAGCTCAAGATCACCAAATTTTGACATCACTAAGACATTCAAATGTCCATGAAACAGTCCATGATACAGGGATTCAACATCGACCGTCCATCCAACCATTCCCCATTTTCCCTTGATCTTCCACCCATTTACGGGCCATGCCACTCCAAGAAATTTATAAATAGAGCCCCCTTTTCTCTTGAGAAGGGACCCCTAAGCCTAAGGAGAAAAGAGAGAGATCGGAGATCGCTCTTGCCTCCTTGCCTCCTGGACCACTGCCGAACCACCACCTAAGGCTCTGAGCTCCAACAGACCACCACTTGAGGCCCTGAGCTCCGTTGGACCACCACCTGAGGTCCTGAGCTCCACTGAACTTCCACCGGAGGCCCTAACATTTGTCGGACCACCACTTGAGGCCCTGGACTCCGTCGGACACCACTTGAGGCCCTGAGCTCCACCAGACCACCACCTAAGGCCCTAAGTTCCCCTAAACCACCACCTGAGGCCCGGAGTTACGCCGGACAACCATCTGAGGCTCGGACTTCTGCCGGACCACCACCTGACCCCCTTACTTATGTTGGACCTCCACCTGAGGCCCAAAGTTTTGCTGGACCATCACCTGAGGCCTGGACTTCTGTCGGACCACCACTTGACGCCCTGACTTCTGCCAGACCACCACCTAAGGCCCGGACTTCTGCCGAACCACCACCTAATGCCTGGAGTTATGCTAGACCACCAATAGACGTCAAACTATCATTCGTGTTTGTCACTAGATTTCAACTTCATTGTTGACATTTGTAATATGATCGCCCTAAAGGATGAGTCAACCCACTATAATCCATTCAAATTCTAGTGAATCATTTTCAATTGGGTCAGGCCCCGTGATTTTTCCCCTTTCCAGGGTTTATCACATCAAGAATCTTATGTTCTCTGTATGTGAGCTGTCATGCAATGCTAAGACGTAGGACTCTAACTCTATTACCACGTATATTCTAGCCGGCAACAATTATAAAAATATATTAATTTAAGCTTCATTTGGGACTATTTTTTTATTGGTTTCTAAAATAATTTTTTAATGTAAAAATTTTTAAAATAAAAAGTTTTATACCAAAAAATTATTTCAAAAAATAGTAAAAAAGTCATTTCAAAATGTCTTAAGCTTTTTTTCGGATGATTTTTTTTTTTTACTAAAGTTATTTAAAGAAACAATAATTGCTTTCCAAAATGACTTTTTAATATATAAAAATAATTTTAATAAAAAATTTGATACTAAAAAGCTGCTTTAGATAGCAGAAAAAGACGGTATCAAATTGATAAAAATGACATGATTTGTTTGGCAGATAATGGAATTGGTAATTGAAATGTTTGACTCATTAGTGCATCTTTTGGGATAATCATGAAGCTCAGTCAAAGCTTGTCATTGTCTTTCTCTCTCAACCTTAAGCAGATAACGGGTTCAGGGGTATAAAACTTTTATTTAAAAGAAATAGATATTCCGTTCAATTTCTCTGACAAAGGGTTTATTTGGGATAGTTTCTTTTATATTTTAATTTTCATATCATAATTATAGTTTTATACTTTTATCTGGGTCTTGATTTCCATTGCTTTCAAAAAAAATTTATGTTTAAAAAATTGCTTTTTACAGTAGATTTTAAAAAAATAATTTTGCTCATATTTATAAAAAAATAATAGTAGTCATAAATAAACCCTAAGATTTTATTCGGAATAATTTTTTTACTATTTTGCTATTAAGACTGCAGCCATATTTTCTGTTTGTAAGCTATTTTTTTGTTGCTTTTAGAAAAATTTTATGCTATAATGTTGCTTTCAACAACAATATTTAAAAAGTTATTTTTCTACAACAATTTTATAATCATATTTATAAAAAGTTGTAGCCGTATGTCGTAAACGGGCCTTAATATATATATATAGAAGCATAAGATTTTTTTTTTTCTATGCAATAAAACCTCTGAAAATTATTTTTTCCAGTGAAAAATAACCGTTTATTTATTTATTTATTTTGAACATTCAGTGAAAAATAACCGTTTAGTAGTTTATATAAAGGGGCATTAACATGCACAGCACTCAAAATTATTTCATTTATTGTAATATCTAAACTTCATTACCTATAAATTATAATATATCGTATTAATTATAATCTATAGCATAAAAATTAAAAATATAGATCAATTTTCATTAATTATTATAACAAATTAACTTGTTATTCAATATGAAAAAAAAATATAAAAATGATTAAATCTTATTAGATGTCTTATTTTACACACGAAAGACATCATTACCAACTATTAAAATTATTTTATAAATAGATCAATTTTCATTCAATTTGATAATAATATAGCTCACAATTATCTTATCCTACTATTAATCCGAGTTATTTGTGAAAATTTTGACACATCTTATTAGGAATGGAAGTAAAATCACGCAACAAAATAAATAAGAAAAATAGAAATACAACAGAAAGAATAAAAGGCACTAGGATTTAACGTGAAAAAAATTGAAATTGAAAAAAAAAAACAACAGTCATACCACACCAACAAATCCACTAAATATTGGGAGAGATAAGTACATATCTCTCACTCACTCCTTGCATCTCTTCTCTTTTGCACCTTTCTCACCTCAAAACAAAAGAGAAAGTAAAGTTAATAACAACAAGGGACGCCACCCTTGAGAAAAAATGAGAAAGAAAAATTGTCCAGTTCGCCTCGTAGCACTGTAACGCCAATTTAGAGCGTAGTGATGCTCAAGCCCCTGTAAAAATGATGATGCGACGCCTAAACCAGAAGCGTAGCGACATCACATAGCGTTGAGACACCGAATCTATGGAGTTGCAGCGCTTCACTCTCTATCATCTCTCCAACAAACTCTGTAGCACTAGGGCGTTTGGGAATACAACGTTGGGGTGCTCGGCTACACAACGCTGGGGCGCTCAGGTAGACCGTGAGTAAAAGCCAAAACTTTTAACAATCGAGATATTATTTTTTTTTGCCCTAAGACCCTCACGATTTTATCACGTTAGTGTAACTTTCTAGGATATCACCCATCCTAAAATTTCTTCGAGATGAGCACGTTTAACTATGGAGTTTCTTAATAAAATTTAATTATTTTACCAAAAGGAACCTCAATATTTAAGAGTTTAGCTTTTTTTTTACTTAAGGAATTTCTTAATCTCACCCACTTAAGTAAATGATGGTCTCGTCGGCATCTTTATCTTGTAATTATCCACCACGTAGATAGGATTCTAGAGGTGGCCTCTAGAAGTTTAAGTAGTGACTCTCGCTACGTATCACTTCTCGTATCACTTCTTTCTATATTGGGTTCAAGAGGTGGCTCTCATGGCATAACACTTTATCTTATATGACACTTATTTCTCATTTTCCGACTGGTTTATTTTTTTGAAATAATTTGTAAGAGCTCAAACTCTTAACTATTGAGATATTGTCTACTTTGACATAAAATCATCACGGTTTAATGCTATTAGTGGAACTTCCCAAGAGGTCACTCATTCTAGGAATTCTCTAGAATGAGCACGCTCAGCTGTGAAATTTCAACCATTACACTAAAAGACGACGTCTTAATGTTTAAGAGTTTAGCTTCTTTTTACTTAAGGGGTCTCACACAGTGCTGGGACATTGCACGGAGAAAAAAAAATTTCAATTAGGGGGAAGACCCCTACACCCAGCTAGCGTAGGTGCGGAACCAACCTTAACTTTCAGGGGGGCAAACTCATAAGCAATTGTTGGTGTTACATTGAATTTGGCTCGACCCTTCACTACATGAAAATGGGCCAATAGCGACCCCTATTTATTCATATCCTTGATCGTCGTTTGCTTCGTAGATATATCGGGGGTCCTTAAAAATTTTAGTTGCAAGGATATTTTTGGAATTCAAATTAATAAATAAAATGATGAATTCTATTTACTATTTGTTATGAGCAATTGCCTAAAAATCATAATACTTTAAAAATTTTAGGGGGGGCCGGGGGGGTGCACACCCTTGAAATAAAGACTAAAAAATTGATGGAGGGGAATAAATTACTTAAAGAACAATATATCTAAGATTTTTTTTTTTCGGAGGGGCGGGGGGGGGGGGGGGAATTGCCCCCCAAACCCTAAGGGGTTTGACCAATGAGGGAGCATAACAAATTGACTTGAAGTCTAAGGCAACAATACAAACAGATTGATCAACAAAATCAGATTCCATACAAAACTAAAACATATAAATATTGATTATCTAACAATCTTAAAAATTATTAAAATCATGAGGCAACAGTACAAAGCCAATTGATCAACAAAATCAGATTCTAAACTAAACTGACACTAATAAATATAAGAATAGATGATTTTAATTTTGTATTTAAAGTCCATACAACTAGAATTATCACTTATGATAGTTATCTTTGTAGGTTCACATGGAAAGAAAATTATATTATACATGGAATGAACTAACTCTCACTATAGGAAAACAGCTCATTTCCGACAGAATTTTTGGCGGAAAAAAATTCATCACAAATTTCGGCGAATTTCCGACGGAAATTTGTTGATGAATTACCGACATATTTTTGACTGGTTTTCCGACGGATTTTTTCCGACGAAAATTTAAAAAAAAAGTTATATTTTAATAACTTATTGTCAAATTAAATATTTTATATCTTAAAAATAACTTAAATTATAGAATTTAATAACTTAAATTATAATAAAATAAAATAAATTATCATTTAATTATTTAATAACAAAAAATTAAATGATTTAAATTAAAACTTAAATTATAATAAAATTTTATAATTATTTATTTTGTTAAATTAAGTTAAATAAATTAATAATTTATTATTAAATTAAATTAATTTATTATTAAATTAAATTAACTAATATAATAATTCATTTTTAAATTAAATTATATTTTTTTTATCTTTAATAATTCATTGTTAAAAAAATTACTTTAAAAATAATTATTACTTTTAATATTTATCTGTTTTAAGTTAAATACAATAAAATATCAAAATTAACAGATTTTGTTTGATGGCTTAGATGGTAAATGGGTGGAATGCTTCGCACGCGCAGAGGGGAAGGTGCAGGTTCGAACTACGCTTAAGGCGCAGGCTACGCGGGCTTGAGCGGGGGTGGGCGAAGCGGGATCAGGCGGCCCAGTTCCAGCTGGGCTCGGGTGGGGCTGCTGCTTGACTGCTTCCACGGAGTCTTGGGCCGCGGTCTTGGGCGGTTGGGATCGGGTGGGCGGAGCTGGCTCCAGCTGGGCTAACATTCCGGAGAAAAAATATATCCTTTTTTAATTTATCTTGTCATTCCGGCGAAAAAAATTCCGTCAGAAATATTTTTCCAACAGTAAATTCGCCTGAAATATGTCGGAAATGTTTCCGGCAAATTATTTTGCGTCGTAATGTCTTTTCCAATGCGCGTTAAACCGGCGAACATATTTCCACCAGAAATTCATCGAAAATGCACATTTCTGACAGATTTCAGCCATTTTTCTGGCGAAATTGGCCGGCGGAAAATGACATTTTTCCTGTAGTGTCTACTCATAAAAAGGAGAATCACCATTCCTTTCTTAATTAAAATTTGAAATCATCACTTTCATATATATGATTAAAATCTTATATTTTTTGCTGGGGATACGGGTTGAACTTTTTTTTTTGGGAAAAAATCCACAACGCGGCCTACGTGTTAATGATGATACAAATTACAAGTCCTTAGAAGATCAAAAGCTCATTAAAAATAACATTTGATATACAACCTGATAGCTTTAGATCCTATCAATTACAGGAAAATAAAGGCAACACAAATAAGAAAAACAACACAGATCCACAAAAGAAAAACACCAAAGTCAACAAGCATTCAGATCATCACCCCAAAAAAATGGGTAGCTGGAGCAATCCAACGACCCGGAACCAATCCAAATAGAGAGGAAAAAGCAATCCAAAAGGCAACAACTGTAACACAACAACACCAAGACAGCTCCCAAAACCATAGACAAATGAACCCACCATTAGTAGCAAAAGCTCAACGAACAATCTCCACCAAGAGCATCCATAGTGCTTGAGACCAAACCCAATAGGGAAATAATACATGCAAGCACAAGCAGAGCCAAAGGGAAGAAGGAGGGCAACCCAACACCACAACCAACAACAAACTCCCACCACCAAACCAAAGGAACAACAATAAAGTTGCCCGCAAAATAAAACAAACAACTAAATAACTACCTTCTAGATTTCCTTCTATAACGCTTACTGTCACGAGAAAGCACTTTCTTAGTTATTTTACAAACATCTAAACCGTACAATTCCTTAAAGGAATCAACCTGGTCAACATCCAAATCCTCACCCCCCTCACCCGACCATGATGAATACCCATTAAGCCAAACCGACTGACCAGAACAAGTGACCCCCAAATTTGATACAAACTGAGCATGTAAGCCACTTGGGGACATGACAGTTATAGGCACATCAACCAAAGACTCGGATGCGCCATCAGCCAAAGTACCCGACACAACAACTTCCTCCTCCCCAACCTCCTCCACCTCAACATGAGCCAAAGCCAAAGCACAAGCCCCCACCTTTGTAAGGTCACTCAATTGCTTACCCCCAGCCATTATAGATCAAGTAACAGGTGTAATAAAACCACCACCACTATTAAAAACAACCTCACCATGATCCTTATCCAAATTTAACAAAGGAGAAACAACACCATCATCAATATGAACACCATTAACCACATTATTCATCAACATATCACCTTGAGCCACATTGAAATCATTCGAAGAAGGGTCAACAGCCACAGCACCATGGTACACATTAAATTCATACGCTGAAGACTCAATAGCCACTACCCCGACCAAGTCAGGGACCAACGATTCATTTCCAACTAAAGGAGATTCAATGTCAATATCAACATGAGCTACAGTAGAAGAAAACTCTTCCAACTGCTTGGGAAAATCCTTCTCAAGTACAACAACATCAACTATGGGGTTCTCACCCGATACAATAGGGACTGCATTAGCAACATTTTTATCACCTCCATCCAAATCTAGACTAACCACGTTATATACAGGACAATTAGCTAATAGAGGATTTAAAATATGGCATTCCACTTTAGAGTGTCCCAGAGCCTTACACTAAGCACAATAGGAAAAATAGAATGTAAAATATATAATCTTATATATGAAATAGAAAAAGAATTTCTTTCTTAAAATATGGGCAACTACATTTATTGAAAGTGGATAAAATAGTTAAAATATTTATTTTTCTAAGAAAAAAAAATTCAGGTGAGCAATTGCATATTTTTCCAAGAAAAAAAGGAATTTCGGGTGCGCAACTGCCCACCTTGAGCTCTTCTTAGTTCCACCCCTGGTTTATAAAAAAAATAGTTCCACCCGTGCTTGGGGAAGTAAAAACCATGCGATGAAATTTAAAAAAAAAATAATGATAATGAACACTATGATTTAACATGAAAAAACTTAAAACCAAGAAAATTTTTAGCTACGCCACATCAAGAAATTTACTATGAAAATATGAGAAATTGTACCATCTCCTTTTTCTCTCGGTCTCTCCTTGACTCACTTCATTTTTCTCATCATTCTCTTCTTATAATAGACAAAGAGACATACTTAAATTACATTAAGGGGCACAACCCTTCAAGTTAAGTATGAAAAATGAGAAATAAAACTGTCGGCCCAACTTACAACGCAGTAGTGTTCCACTCTTTGCCTTTGAGCTACCCTGTAGTGCTGTGGCACTGCAGCCTACAGTGATGCAGCACTTGCTCTTTGTCTCTAACTATAGATTATAGCATCGCAATGTTAGAGTATACATCGTCGTATGGCTATACCAAAAAATGAAGGGGGGCAAGGGCCCCCTACAACCCTCTGATAGCCCAACTTACAACGCCATAGTGCTCCACTCTTTGTCTTTGAGCTACCCTATAGCATTGTGGCACTACAGCCTATAGTGATGCAGCACTTGCTCTCTGTCTCTAACTAGAGATTACAGTGTTGCAGCGTTAGAGTATACATGGTTGTATGGTTGTACCCAAAAAAGTGGTAAGGCCCCCTACAACCCCCTAGCAAGCTCGACTGACGAAATTGAGATATGAGTTAATAGTATAACCCGATTGATTGTTACACTCATATTCCACCTATAACTAACATTTGATCTCTTCTACATTGTATATATATTGATCATCAATTTTATGGATTAAAATATTCACAATAAATTATTGGTAAGATTGCATAAAAAATAATCACAATTTCCAATCATAGAACCTTTGAAATAGCTCAGAATCATATATATATATATATATATATATATATATATATATATATATGAATTAATAAGGTATGTTTGGTGAAGGTAGACTTTTAAAAGCGCTTTTATAAGCCATCTGATTATCCTTATTCCTTATATTTATCATAACTTTAATAAATAATTAAATATTTGAAAAAAAAAAACCTTTAAATCTTAATTTACATATAATTCGTTTATTGAAAATCACAATCACTATATTTGTCATTTGTGTAATTTTTAATTTGTAGATTATATAAATAGGTAGGTATATTAATAATTTGGAAAAAATACTCTCTTCTAAAAAGAAATAAAATCAATCTTTTTATGTTATATTATTATTGTTGTTGTTTATTATTAATACTCATGCTAAACAATACTAAGAAAATATCAATAAAAAAATTGCTAAGCTAGATTATATATGTATTAGAACTAGGCAAGACATTCGACACAACCTAGATACATTTATGCGATACCAAATGTTATATTTAATGTTTCGTTTAGGACAACTTTTTTCTGCTTTGTATTATACAGCAATTGAAATTTTTATTTGGCCACACAGCCTTTTTTATCGCTTTCAAAAGTAAATTTTTAGTAAAAAAAATTCTAGTTTAAGATTTTCTTGTACTAGAAAGCCGATTTTAAAAATAGTAAAAATTTTGTCTCAAACATGTTAGTTTTGTGTGAAATCTGATTTTGTTGATCAATCGGGGTTGTACTGTTGCCACTAATCTTAGCTCAGTTTTTTCCCTATTTCAAAATTTTTCACGTTAAATCATAGTGTTCTTTACTTTCCGCTGCATTTCTATTTTTTTCTTATTTATCTCGTTGTGGCATGTTTTACTTCTATCCACAACAAAACAAATTAAGCCTAAGTTTACTAATCTACCCAACTTGACTCGGCCCAATAGATTGATTAATGAGCTTACATTTAAGATGTTGTTTATGATTATTTTCTTTATTCCTTTTGAAGCTAATTCATTTAGTTAGTTTCCTGAATCCTAAATCATGCATGAATTATTCTCAAATATTACTTTGGAATATTCGGTTAATCTAGCTAAGGCTGCAAGCGAACCAAATGTTCGACAAGCTACTCGATGCTTGGTTCGAGTAAAATTCGTTTGTGATTGTTTAACTAACTAAACAAACAAACTTGAACAATATTTTAAATTAATATTTGATCCTTAAAAGAATAAGCTTGAAAACTAATGTGATCGGTTCATTTATGTTCACGAACAACATCATTTGAAGTTCGTGAACAAGCTCGACATTAAGCTCGATAAAAAACTCGATAAAAACTCAAATGGAGAGAAATTCAACAGGTAAATTTCATTTAAGAATATATTCCTATAAATCAATCATATTTTTATTTTAAATAGACAACTGCTTTTATTATAAACTTAATTTTCTGAACAAAAGACATTACATTTATCTATGTTTGCTAGATTGTTTATTTAAGATGTTCATGAACAAATTTAATGTTTATTTGTTAAATAGATTATTTGTTAAATATGTTTATGAACATAGCTTGTTAAGACCAGTTTGTTTAAAACTTGATAAGCATTGATACATCATCAAAAAATTATCTTGATCGGGCACGAATCTCAATGCGAAAGCTAGTCGGAAACTTTAAAAATTAATTTTAGGAGCATCCGAACTCCGATTTCAGCGAGCTTACAGTCAAACTGAGCGTCTCGGAAATACGGACCCGACAACATCAAGATCAACCCAATCCGAGCCCAAATGAGTCCGAATCAAGGGCTCAAAGTGCTGTCGGAAAGTTCAAACAGCAATTTGAGTTACCAAACAGTCTCCTATTTTGACGAGCTTATACTCAAATCGAACAGCTCGACGAGACGAATCCAACGAGCCCAAGATTGCTGAATTCCGACATCACTAAGGCCTCCAAATGTCCAACGAACAGTGCACGATCTAAGGGTTCACTATCGGCCGTCCATTCGAACCACTCCCTATTCGCCCTTGATCTCACACCTATTTACGGGCCATGCCACTGCAGAAAATCTATAAATAGAGCCCTCATTCTTCACAATAGAGGATCTAAGCAAGAGAGAGAAGAAGAGAAGAGAAGGAAGAAGCTCCTCCTCGACAGCCGCCGGACTATCGCCGGACCACCGTAGGAACCTCGCCGGACCACCGCAGGAACCTCGCCGGACCACAGCAGAACCTCGTCGGACCACCGCAGAACCTCGCCGGACCACCGCCTTAAGGCCCGACGTTCAGCCCCTACGTCCTGCTGAAGTCCGGACGTCATGCTCAAGGCCCGACGTTCAGTCCCTACGTCCTACTGAAGACCTGTCGTTCTGTTCAAGGCCCGACACTCAGTCCCTACGTCCTGCCGAAGACCCGACGTCCTGTTCAGGGCCGACGTTTAGTCCCTAAGTCCTGCCGAAGACCCGACGTCTTACTTAAGTAACTAATTGTAATCTGATCACCCGTGGAGGTCATTCTGTCCTTTGTAACCAACTCAAAGTCTAGTGGAATCGTTTTCAACTGGGCTAGGCCCTGTGGTTTTTTACTTTTCAAGGGTTTTCCACATAAAAAATCTTGTGTTCTCTGTGTGTGAGCTAGTTATCCGTTCAACGTTAAGACGCAGAATTAAATCTCTATCGCCGCGTATTTTCTAGCCCGCAACAAGCATTAAACGAATCGAACATGAATCGAACCCGAACCAAACATGAACACCCTTAAATTAAACGAACCAAACATGAGCACAAATAATAAAGCTCGAATCAAACACGAAACGAACTTGAACAAGCTAATGATAAATAAACTCAAACATGAACACTCACATACTCGGCTTGACTCGGTTCGTTTGCAGCCCTAAATCCAGCTATACCGGGCCAACCTGATCCAACAGACCGTACAATATGATGGACTCACGGTGTTATGGCCCGTTAAAAGAGGCCTGCTGGGCCTGATATTCATTGTTCCATGCTCAAAGGGTAGATCTGTGTGTGTAGCCTTCATCGTATCAAAAAGTCAGGTACATGAAACGCCATATATACCTCAACGTTCTGCACATGGGCTGATTACCTTCAATCTATTTTAAAAAAACTCAAATACTAAGATGTTATATGATTAAATATAATTATTTAAATTTTATAAGTAAATACGTAAGAGTTTAGTGATATTTATGAAAAAAGCCCAATTCTTTTATTGTTATGAATGACTGTGAAATTAGGATTAAAAAGTATAGTTCATTCAAAATTTTGATTGGTTTTATCTCATAATCAATGTTGATAGGTTTGCTTAAGAAATATATATTCAAATCAAATTTTAGTTGACTTAGAGCTAAAAGCTAAAAGTTTGCTTAAGATGATTCAAGTGTAAGTACAATAATTATATTTAAAACATCATTAAAATTTAGCTTAATCAAGTATGAATCTAGATACACATATGAATTCAAAGTTCTAGAATTAAATTCATGGCTATCCATACTCTCATTTCAATAAACTTATAGTCGCACTGATCGAGCCAGATGGTACTAATCCAACGACATTAAAAAAATGCTTTGATCCAAGCTCAAATAAATACAAATATAGAGTTTAAAGCACTAAAAATTTTAGAATATTAATTGAAGTAAGAAGTGATCTTCAAATTTAGCATGCTTAAATTCATGTTGGGCACTCGACGAGACAAAACCAACAAGCCCAAGATTGCTTAATTACAACAGCAATAAGACATTTAAATATTGAATGAACGCTTTATGATTAATGAATTAATAAGGTTGTCCATCATAATGTTTTAGATTTTCTCTATATTTATGGGACATGCCACTAAAAAATCTATAAATATTACTCAAACTTCCTAAAAAAAAGGAGACATGGGCCTAAAGATTAAAGAAAACTCAAAACCTTGAAGAATATAAAAAATTCACTTGAGTGTCATCATTTTAAACCACTAACTAATTGTCGCCATCAAACCACAATCCAACTTTGATAATTAGACTTTCGTCGATCAACCTCGTTGTCAGTGCTTCATCTCTTGACAGCCTCCATTGAACTACCACATAACTGAGCATATTACTAGTGTAAACCTATCAGCATCTTCAGACTATCATTATCCCAACCACAATTGTCTAACCATCGCTACTCAATTATCATTGGAAATTAAATTGCTGCTTGATCACATCATCGAACTATCGTCGCCTGACCAATCATGTCAAGTCGTTAGCATTTGACCACAACCATCTAAATGACTTTCAACTGATAAAAACTCTGCCATATTTTCTGTGGATTCTCCAAAATTGTAACCTTCTAGTCTCCAAGTTAAAGAACTTATAATCTTTCATAACCAACACTTATATAGTATATAATCTTTTTGAGTTGAGTAAAACCTCATAATTCTTTTCTTTCCAAAATTTTCACGTAATAATTCTTAGGGGTGTCAATTCAGGTTAACGGGTTGGGTTCGGGTCGAACTCGGAACTGACCCAGCACTATTCGGGTCAACCCGAATCCGACCCGTTTTTAAAAATGGGTCAGGTTTCTAGCCCCGAACCCGACCCGATTCGAGTCCGGGTCAAGCCGATACGAATGACCTGGGGTTGACCCAAAATTACTAGTTTTCGGGTCAAAAATAGGGTCAATCTCGGATTTTGAGTAAAAATCGGGTCAATCTCGGGTTTTCGGGTCAAAAATGAGTTTATGTGTCACTTTCAGGTCAATTTCGGGTTGCTGGGTCAACCCGAACCCAAACCCGATTTTTAAAACGGGTTGATTTGTTGAACCCGAACCCGACCCATTTCGGGTTCGGAACTTTCGGGTTCGGGTCCCGAACCCTGATTTTTTCAGGTCGGTTTCGGGTCGTGTCAAAAATTGACACCCCTAATAATTCTGGTGCCACTTGTATCTTTTCATTCATCTATCTATACAAAATGGATCTTTTACAAAGCTAAGACATAAAAAAAGTCTAATACTCTACTGCCACAAATTTTTTAGCCAATAACAATATTAATGCATTTATACATCTATGTGATCATACATACAAATGTAACTATTTATGCATGGGTGCCTATTATAGAGGTTTACTTAAGATTTAATATTAAAAAAGTAGAAAATAATTAAATTGAATAACCAAATATATGAGTAAAGTCTTATTAGAATTGAAAATAAATCAAACAATCCCATAACCAATCCTATCTCATCATATATAGCAAGCCCTTAGAGCTACAAATAGCCAAATGTGAATTGCAATGTAAATTATAGTGAAATTATAATTTGGTCAGCATATTTTGATTAAAATTTAAATAATAATGATTAATTTTAATTTTTTTATTTTATTTAAAATAAATATAAATATATTACTAACAAAAGAGTCGATAGAGAGAGGGCGAAGTTGTATAGGTAGTTATATAACTTATAACTAAATAAATAAATATTATTATTATTATTATTTTATTTATTTAATTTGATATTTAATCATTACAAACACCATGCAAATAATTAATATTCTCTAAGCTGCATGTTAATTGCAAAAATAAGTTGGGCTAGGCCGACCCCTGAATGGGCTTCTAAATATATGGGCCTTTACAAGCCTTAAATGTTCTCCCAGTCGAGCCCTAACAGCACTGCGTCTCTGTTGTCAAATAGCATGCGATTTCCGCTTCGCGCCGGCGGCGATGGAAACACAAGCAGAGGTTTTCGAGCCATTGGAGCTCCGTTACTCCGATCTCGTCCTCCTATCCTCTTCAAGGATTACTTCTTCCTCTCTTTCCTGCGAAGAGCTGGAGAGGATCGAATTCATCTCCGGCGGTGTCATGCGAGCTCTAGGGCCGTCGGGTCCTGGCCTTCTCGCCATCACCGGAGTTCCGAAGGCTCCGGCTTTGCGGCGGGATCTTCTCCCTCTTGCACGGAAGTTGGCTCTCCTTGGTCAAAAGGAACGAGCGCAAGTGCTCAAGGTAAGCTTCTCATTTTGCATCCTTCTACGCTAGTTCGGTTGGTTCGTTTCTATGTTGTACTCTCATTCATCCCTTTCGAGATTTCCTAGTTTCTTTCTTGTTATGTCCATTTAGATGATGTTGTCTAATATTCTTGCTTTGATTGGGTGATGTTATTGCTGCTAATTTATAATTCTTCTGTTGGGATTACTAGGTATGTTGTTGTTGAAGTCCGCAGATTTGCTAAAGTTCTAGAAAACGTCTGCAGGGTATGAGATGTTTGCACCTTGATGTTTATGAAATAAAGGCCATGTTTGATTAAGAGCTAATTTTAGGGTTGTTCGGCTACAAGTAGGATTTAACTCAATAGGATTCAGTAAATCCTATCAATTTATATTTAGTCAATCATGAGAGAATTAAATTTTATTTATTTTCTTACATGACAACTGTTAAATTTTGCTAAATTAGGGTAAATTGTTCAGCATTTATTTTTGGATTTAAGATTTGTGAAGAGGGAGAAATTCAATAAATCATGTGAATGACAGCTTTAACATTGCCTGAATTTAATAAAAAATGGGGATGAAATAATATTTATTGAAATAGTAGGATTTAAAATTTATTTTGCAGGTTATCAAAGCAATTAGATATAAGAACTTAAAAAAAAAATCTATTTTTGGATTTACTTAAATCTTTTACATAAAATAAGATTCTAAATAGCCTATTCAAACTTCGTGATGATATTAAATATAATGAATGCATGTGCTAATTAAGGATTAGCACACTTATAAGGTTATGTAATGCAACACATGTAATCCAAATATTATAATAGGAGACAAACCAGATTCTATACTTGTCTTGTTGAAAAATTAGTATAAATTTTATTGGTTTTTATCAATTATGTTAGTTTTCAATTTCTTGTTTATGTTGGTCATATAATAATACATGACTCTTTTCTATAATAGGAAATCATGACATAGGATTTAGATATTGAATATTGAAGATAAATTAAGTTCTTCTAACCTAGTCACTGGCTTCCTATCTCATTTCTTCCTGTTCATATATTCTTTACTTCTTTTCTTCCTCATATAATTCAATTTTCTTCATTGTCTTTGTCATTAGTGGTATTAGGGCAAAGTTCAATCTTCTGTTGATCACAAACTCCTTAAATGACCCGGTACTCCTCGCTCTTCTCATTTTATGTGTGATCAGCCATCCACAACCTTCTTTTGTTCATGGCTTCATGCTCATGTTGCCCCTACCCTCACCCTTTTTCTTCATTGTTGAGCAGTGGACCTCATGTTTGTAAAGTTGGTCTATCAATATTGATTCATTCATTTTATGCTATATGGTATAAGCTATGCTAAAATTATGCTAAAATTTTTAAGACAATTTTCATTAAATTATATTGCGAGTTCTTATGTGAAGTGAGACGATTGAACCATTACAAAATCTACCACAACAAATCATTCCTTGAGGCATGCTTGTGTATCATGCTTTAGTGGGTTTTAATGTATGCATATACATTCTTGCTTTTGTTATTTATTTAGATAGGTAGGTTCAATGTGGCTTTTTTCATATGTAATTATAGGCATCGACACCCAAGACACATTACATATGACCATTAAAGGGATGCAGTGGCTGCGAGTCTCATATTGTTGGGTACAATGCACTTGATTTGTTTTAATTGGCTTTTAGCTGTTAAGCATTTATAGTTCTCATTTGCTATTTATTTACATCAATAGCAATTTGCTTATGTAGCCTTTTGTGTGTTAGATTATCCTTGGATATTGAGATGAAGCCTAACCACCTTTATATTACCCTTATGCTCCGGATTGATCGAGGTTGTGGATTTTCTGAAGTGATTGGTCATGAGCTCTAATAAGTGGGTTGTAAAACTTGTGGAAGTAGCCTAATGATCTCCTATTGTGATAGGAGTCTGTCTCATGGGTTTTCTATTTGATTAGAAATTTATTCTTATTATTTTGTACACGTGGGGATACAACAATTATTTTATTTTTTGAGTGAAAATGACACCCTTTATGACTTAATCAATAGTACATATCCATAACATAAAATAGCACATGATATAGTCCATAGCCTATAGTCCTATGTATTATTTTATGGAGAAAGATGTTCAATTTGAAAATAGAAGTTTCTTATGCAAATACTCGTCTTCCCCCTCTTCCCCTCCCTCACTTTCTCCTACCTTCCTCCTTGGCTAGTTAGCCTAGTTCCCCTTCTCATCCAATATCTTCCTCCACCACCACTTCCTTTCAACCTTTTCTCTTCTTTATTTACTTATTTACTATGGCCTCTTTAATCTTCTATATCCTCATCTCTTAAGCCGTGGAAGTGGAATAGATAAAATGAAGATGTTGAGTGATAGTTCATCTTCTTCTACATTTAGGTGTGATTGAATGATTTTTCCTCTTTGAATTGAGCCATACTTAGATCATTCATTATCAAAAATAGATAAATTGAAGAAGATGGAAGATGGGCAAATTAGTAGCCTCTCATTTGACGTTATTATATTTTGCATCAGACTATTTCACGGTGAGATGGTCTCACCCACCCAAGCACCAACCTCCCTATTATTTGCTTGGAATTCACAAGCTCTTTAATTTGTTTTGCATTAGAGTTTGTTGAAATTGTTACAACTGCACCTGAATATCTAAATCTAATCAAAATTAGATAATATTCCTTCAAAATTTTATGAGCATTATGTTGATTGCTTACACTTTGCTCAATCAATTTTAGCATACATATTTATTTGTAAAAATATATGTTGTTAAGTCGTTGCATGCACATATAGTTTTAAAACATCATTTTTTAGTATCCTTAACGTAGCCTCTCGAAAAATATATGGAATTTTAAGAACCCAAGGAATAGATTTCTGATGTGAAACTCTCATCATTATGAAAGTAGGAAAATCATGGCCCATTTATATATATATATATATATATATATATATATATATATATATATATATATATATATATATATATATATATATATATATATATATTAATAATAGGTCTCTTGAAACCCTCAATGAAGTCGAATATTTATCTCTTAAGGCTACATCTCTCTTGATTTTGAGAAAGTAGAGTTAATTATTTTACTCATTGAACATGAGAAAATTTAGTTCTAAAGTTGTGAACCAACCTCATAATGGTTCTTTGAAAGAAAAACCCGAAGATAATGAAAGAAGTCATAAGAGAAGCTTGAGCACAACCTATGAAGTCGATCAACACATAATTGTAGGAGCCTAATCCTCTAAAAGCACTATGAGTTAATCCTATTAGGCATTGGATTTTATTTACCTTAATAAATATTGGTTTGATGGGAAAATATAGAGAGAATAAGGGGGATCTACATATGATATTTATTGATTTAGAAAAACCATATGATAAGTTCCAAGAGAAGTGCTCTGGAGAGTTCTAGAAAAGAAAGGAGTTAATAATGCTTCTATTCAAGTTATTAAGAATATGTATCTTGAAGTTGTAACCTGTGTTTAAACACAAGGTGGTTTAACTAAGTATTTTCCCATTTTCGTTGGTTTACATTCAAGTTGGTATGTTGAAGTGGAGGAATGCAGCGGATCCGTTGTGTGATAGAAAAGTATCTCTCAAATTTAAGGGAAAAATTCTATAATATGGTGGTAAGACCTAAAATGCTTTAAGGAGTAGAATGTTGGCCGTTAAAACAGAAGCATAGAATTAAGTTAAGCATTGTAGATATGATGATTCTCAGGTGGATGAGTGGCTTTACTTTTAGAGACAGAATGCAAAATGAGCATATGCATAAAAAGGTTGGAGTAGCTCTAATGGTTGATAAGATCATAGAGAGTCGCCTTTGATGGTTTGGTTATATGAAGCGTTGGCCTTCCGATGACTCAATTAGGAGAGTAGATATATTAGATCTGACCTATGTTAAGAAAGAGAGTAATGGACCAAAAAGAATTTGGTTAGAAAGTATTAAAAATGACATTTTTTAAATTAGATTTTAATGAGAATCTTCTAATCAAGCACAATGGAGAAAAGGATTCATGATTTTTTGATCCCACATAGTGGCACGTAGTGGTACAAAGGCTTGCTATTGTTGTTGTTGTTTAACTATGAGCTCATTTAGTATTCAGAAGCCCCACCATGGCCCCTCATTAAGCAAATCAAAATTAAAATGATAATGCAATCAAGATATGATCTAATTCTTGCTCTTGTTTAAATATAATTAAACTCTAATTATCCAGCCTAATATTTACTTATATGATATTGGGAAGTTTTATTTTGTGATTTTTGTTGAATCAAAATAATCTTTCCTTCAGGCGCGCCCTCTACAAATCAATACATTCTCTCTGGCTTCTTGAAAGCTCTAAAAGCTGATGTTTGACTTTCTCAATGAAAAACCGTTTCAACTTGCGTTCATTTCTCTTTCGAAAAATAGAAGGCATAATTCTGCAACAACTCTAACCAGGCTAATGCATGCTTCTTGAGTATAGCCAACTTGGTCTTTGAAAGCTTCGAAGTCCCGTGACTCTAACATAATCAAATTCTGATGCTTTAATAAAAACGAACCCTGCAGAACATTCAATTCATATTATTTGATTACATAGTTATAGTTGGCAGTAGCCATGAATATTTAGCCATTTACTGAATACATTCTAAAAGGATAAAAAGAATAATGGAGGCTTTTGGTATGCCAAAGGCCTCATACAGTTGGTTGCCAAAGCTACTACAAATGCTTCATTTTTTAATAGAAAGTTTATGTTATTGACTCGCAAATGTATAGTTTAGAAAATATTCATATAATGTAGTATGTAATCTTCCGTAACTCTTGAAGATCTTTTTTACCTTTCTCCATGCATGGCCAGAGGTCTCAGGTTCTCTGGTGCAGTGTGCGGTATGACAAATTATTCTATGCGGACGCCGAATGCTGTCCATAGACCAATGATAGGAAATACTTGAGTTTGCAAGCAAACCTATCACTAATTGGTGAAAACAGCGAGAACAATGCAAAATCTGGGTGAAATCAGCCCCAAAACGATGGATTGCAATAAGAGAATCAAAGCCAAACAAACACAAAACAAGATACAAGTGATCCTCAATTTGAGAGGAGTATCTCTCTCTCTCTCTCTCTCCCAATCCTAGACAAGGAGTCTAGAACCCAAGACACCAAGAAACTACAAGAGAAACAAATCAAGCATCCCCCTAACCCTAAAACACCTCATGCTATTTAATACATAAATTTTCCAAATCAATTTTCCCTCCAAAGCCCTAGCCCGAGTCCCGCCTCCTATAAACAAAAAATGGCCCTCCCCCTATAAACAAAAACCGGCCCTGGATTGGCCGGTTCAAGAGGAACTGGCCTATCAACCAACCAGAATGTGCCACGTCACCCCCTTCGGTATCGCGGCTCAGTACCGCTCTCGGTACTACGATGTGATGCATTCTGGTTTGCCTCCGGATGGTGAACTGCATTTGGCATCCACACAAAATAATTTCTCATGCGGTATATCACTGATATCTGGGGCTAAATGAATGCATATTTCAAAACTATCATACTAAACTTGGCAATATTTGCTACCACAGCCTCGTATCCATTATTTGACATAGATCTCTAAATCAAACTATTAGGTGGCTTTTCTGCCACTCCCTGGTTTACTTCAAGTTTCGTCTATCATTGACCATTTTTCATATTTCTGCCTTATGCAACTAATGCATGATGCAATAAACCCCTCAAAATCTGCCAGCCTTATGACTGGTTCCTTGTAGAAAATTCCATTTTCTTGTCTTGATATGTTTAGTGCTTTTGGAAAAAATGATCATGTAATTTCCAGGATATTGGTTTGGGCAGTGATGTATCCATGAGGAATCTTGATAGAGCTGTCTCATCATTTGCAATGCAGTTGAAATATGAACAATTTTCGGACTTAGAGTCAGTATCACCACTTTTTAACAATGGACAGGAAGATATTGAGGACATGCAGAAAAGGAGATCTGTTGATGATTGGCAGGTATTTCATGGTCATGAACAACAGTTGATTGGCAACATATTCAGAGAACTAGGCCTTTGCATGATGGATCTAGGGTTTCAGTTAGCACAGGTATGTGATAACTTGATTGGTGGTAAAGAGTTAGGGCAAAGCATATTAGATGCTGGTCTTGCAAAAGGGCGCCTCATTCACTATCATTCTGTACTGGATAACCTCCTCCTAAAAGAAGAGAACAAGAGAACCAAAGGGTCAATATCAAAGGCAAGACCAACAACTACCTCAAGTGTTATTAATTTATCAAATACCTTAAGCCTTACAAATTTGCATGTTTCAGCTTCATCAGATAATAAAGTTCTTTCCAATTTTATGAAAAGCGAGGATGAGCAATTCTTCTGCAGCAAAATCAGCACTACTGGAGTGAGTTGTCGCAGGAAATATTTCTCAAATCTGTGGCAACAATGGCACTATGACTATGGAATTTTCACTGTCCTTACATCTCCTTTATTCATGTCATCTTGCGGGCTGAATGATTCTTTTTGCTTCAAAGATTGTTCTTCTCCAGATGAGCATACATACTTGCAATTATATGACTCTAATAATGATAGGGTTCTACTGGTGAAAGCTTCGCCTGAGAGCTTCATTATTCAAGTAGGGGAATCAGCTGATATCCTATCAAATGGAAAGCTTCGATCAACACTTCATTCAGTTGGCAGGCCTTCAGAGATTGAAAGCCTAAGTAGAGAGACCTTTGTTGTGTTCCTGCAACCGCCTTGGAATAAAGTTCTTCCTATTCCTAGCTATCTCATGGATGCCGAAGTGAAAGATGAGGAGTATTTGGCAAGCAATGATGCTTGCCTAGTTGGTCACATGGTTGGATCTGGAGACTCAAACCATATAGTTCAAGAAATCTTCAAAAGTATCCCACCTTTGTCTTCTCGATTGAGACCTGGGATGACATTTGCAGAATTTTCACGTGAGACTACAAAACAATACTATGGTGGAGGTGGTACACAGTCTGGGAGGCAATAATCCTGGGCCTTTTAGGACAGTATGCGCTTACTCTTTATTCAAAGAATATGATTGATTCTAAAAGGACATTCAGGCTTCGTTTGGGACTATTTTTTTACTGCTTCTTAAGACGGTGATAGGAAACACTTGGATTTCCAAGTGTTTCTCACCAAAACCAAGTAGATCCAATGTAAAATTGCTGTCCACAGCAGAAAAACAGCCAAAAACAGTAGGAAAACAGGAAAAACTGCAGAAAAATCCGAGAAAAGACTTGTATTTTACTAGTAGTTGCAAGGAAATAGCAAAGATACAATTGATCCTCAATTCGAGAGGAGGATCGATCTCTCCCAAATCTCTAGACGCCGCTAGAGCCCAAAGAAATCCTAAATCTACGAGATCTCCAATTTCAGCCAAATTCAAGATGATCAAACCCTAGGAAAATCTACTATTTAATGCATACAAATCAAAAGGAAATCCCTAAACAGTCCCTACATTCAAATTCCCCTCTTAATTTCCCCAAAAAAGCTTCCTATTCGGCTCCCGCAAGGCGTGCGGTGCGCGCGGCCTCCGCCCAGGCGAACAAATCGCCTGTTTCGCGATATTCGCCCGTGAACCGGTCCCGCCTGGACCGGCTGGACCGGTCTAACAATACTCCCCTCCCGAAAATCCACCTTGTCCTCAAGGTGGAGATATGCTCGTGTTCTGGTGGAGGTGGCCATCCTTGAGGTGACTGAAAATCCTTACTGTATTGCGGAACCAAGGGCTGCAAAGAACGAGAAACATCCTCTCCCTCCTCCAAACTGATCACCTCCACCCTGTGTAGTCCCACCACATAATCCTTCCCCATCTCTTGTGTGTCCCTAACCATGGCCTTAAGTGATGTGATGGCTTTGGATAGCCCTGCATCTCCCCTTATGACCACCCTTCTCCCATCCACCATTAACTCCATCGTGAGTGCTCCCCAATTGTCCTTGGTTTCCCCCAAGGTTTGTAACCACTTCATCCCCAGGATGATATCAGTGCTTCCCAACTCTAGTGGGAGAAAGTCCTCCGTTACTTGAATCCCCTGGATGGTCAACACCACTCCTTTACAGATTCCCTGGCCTTTCTCCACCTTCCCTGTACCCATCATCACCCCATAACAACCGGTGTCCACCAATTTCACTCCCAGTTGGTTGACGACCTGAGTGGAAATGAAATTGTGGGTAGCCCCACTATCAATTAGCACCACCACCTCAAGGTCAGCTATCTCTCCTTTCACTTTCATAGTGTGACTCGGAGTGAATCCCACTACAGAGTTCAGAGAGACTTCTGCCACATCCAGGTGCAGCTTCTCCTCCTCTCCAGATCTGCTCCCACCTCCCTCCTCGTCTTCCTCGTCTTCCTCGTCTTCACAGACAAGGAGAACATGAAGAGTTCGGTCCTTGCACCTATGCCCTGGCATGTACTTCTCATCACATCTGAAGCACAACCCCTTTGTCCTCTTATCCTGCACCTCCTCCTCTGTCAACCTCTTGAAATTTTCCCCACTCCCTCCTACTGGCTTCTCCCGGGTGGTCTCATTATTGTTGCCTAATGTAGGCCCCTTGGGTGCTGGAAGAGTGGTCGTCGTCCTGTTAAAGCCTCCTGAGTTGTTTCCTCGAGCCCCTCTTTCTGCCTTCTTCTGATCTTCTACCAACTGCGCCAGCTCCATAGCCTTTCCCAGGTTCCTCGGCTCCATTACCCTGACTGCTGTTCGGATCTCAGGTTTCAGCCCCTTCATGAAGTTCCCTTCTAAGGCTGACTCTGAAATGTGATCCAATCTGCTAGCCAAGTACTCAAATCTGTCCCGGTAATCGGCCACAGTCCCCTCCTGCGTCAGAGCAAAGAATTGTTCATAGAAGTCTCCTCCCCCATCGGCTCGAAAACGCTCTAATAAACAATCCTTAAACTCTCTCCAGCTCCGGATAGGCTCCCTCCTGTCTCGCCACTGATACCATGCCAGCGCCTTCCCTTCCAGACACAATCCTGCCGCCGTTAGCTTCTCATCATCTGTCAACCCGTTGACAGCGAAGTAACGCTCCACCTTATAGATCCAACCATGGCCATCTTCGCCCTCAAAGATGGGCATCTTCAACTTCCTCACCTTCGGATCCCTTCCGTTACCCTGGTACTCTCCATAACCTCCCATTCCACGAAGATGAGGTGCTCCCCAAGTGTCCCGGTCCTCCCTCCGGCGTTGGTATCCGAATTCGTCATCATATTCCCCTCTTCCCCTTTCAAAATCAGCACCTCGACGCTGAAATTCAGCACCTCGACGCTGATATTCTTCTCTTCTTTCGCCAAAACATGCACTTCCCTCATATTCCCCTCTCCTGCCTTCAAATTCCGCACCTCGACGCTGAAATTCAGCACCTCGACGCTGGAATTCCTCTCTTCTACTGCCAAAATCAGCACCTCTTCGATCGTACCCCCGACTCATCTCCTCTCTAGAAAGCGGTTCTAGAGGAGGCATATCGTCTTCCCCCTCAAGAATCTCCACCTCCGGATTCCTCCTCCCCCGGGCCGGGTTTGGATTTCCTCCTACGACATTGCGGTCGGTGGTCTCTCTTACTTCCGATGCCGCCGGATGGGTCTTCATTTCTAATAGTTTCTTCATCATTTCTTCCATCGCCGCGAACCTCCCTTCCAACCTGTCATTGTTGGTAGAGATTTCCAGGAACTTTCCCTTCAGATCTGTCTTTAGTTGTCCGAACTCGCCTTCCAATACTTTCACCTTCTTTTCGGCCATCTTTCTTCCCAACAGATCTCAACAATTTCACTTCCGGAAGCCGAAAGCTCGCTGAAAAATTAGAATTTCAGCCGCCTAAGGTCCCAAAAACGACGCTCTGATACCAATTTGATAGGAAACACTTGGATTTCCAAGTGTTTCTCACCAAAACCAAGTAGATCCAATGTAAAATTGCTGTCCACAGCAGAAAAACAGCCAAAAACAGTAGGAAAACAGGAAAAACTGCAGAAAAATCCGAGAAAAGACTTGTATTTTACTAGTAGTTGCAAGGAAATAGCAAAGATACAATTGATCCTCAATTCGAGAGGAGGATCGATCTCTCCCAAATCTCTAGACGCCGCTAGAGCCCAAAGAAATCCTAAATCTACGAGATCTCCAATTTCAGCCAAATTCAAGATGATCAAACCCTAGGAAAATCTACTATTTAATGCATACAAATCAAAAGGAAATCCCTAAACAGTCCCTACATTCAAATTCCCCTCTTAATTTCCCCAAAAAAGCTTCCTATTCGGCTCCCGCAAGGCGTGCGGTGCGCGCGGCCTCCGCCCAGGCGAACAAATCGCCTGTTTCGCGATATTCGCCCGTGAACCGGTCCCGCCTGGACCGGCTGGACCGGTCTAACAGACGGCTTCTCAGTATAAAATTTTAAACTTTTGTACTAAAAATTTATTTTAAGAATCAGTAAGAAAACCGTCCCAAACGAAATCTTAGTCAGAATTACATGAACATCTTAAACACTCTCCATTCATTTAGGTCTTGAAGAAGCAAACATAGACGTGCATATATGACTGCATGATCAAAAGCTATAAACTATATTTATACTAAGGAGCTTAATGTTTATTTCTTTGTAGATTGAAAATCAACATATCGGTTTCGGAAATGTCTTCAAGGAGAGATTATTTTGTGCAGACATCGGATGGAAGAACCGTCCGGTACCGAGCACGATATACTTTTGAGGTGATGTGGTGCATTTTTATTGATTTCTGGACGACATACAAACTCCGCACAGAATAGTTTGTCCTTTTGAAAGAACACTACGACGTCTCTTTTGCAGTTATTGCTGTTACGCTTGTCAGAAGATATTACTTGTGAGAGATGAATGATGTCAGTAATTATTCCCGTGGACCTGCAACAATAAAGGATGAATCATTCAGTCAAAGCTTCCCTTTGGAAAAGACAAACGCCATGGCTACACGCCATGTACTTATTCTTACCTCATACCCCACTAGAGATCTGCAGTAGTTTGAATTTGTGAGTACAGTACTTGTTGAACCACATTCACTTTCTTTGAGGGACATGTTGGACTTATCAAACTTGATTGACCATGGATATTGGTAACTATTGGCTGTCAAACCAACATGAGAAGAGGATCTTTGCATCCTAATTCCCCTTGGAATATTTCTACCCTCCACCGACGGTCTCTTCCTGCTTGATTGCCTCTCATAAGTATCAATTCTTGGCCTTGGTGCACTTTGTGACCGTACCTTAGCTCTGAAGGATTCTGTGTTAGCCATGTAATTGGGATAGTCAAAAAAGTTGTGTGTGGGCATGGACATGGCGGATAGGTGTGGACTGCTTTGTGCTGTGGCAAAGGAGAACTCCTCAAAGTGCCCGCTGTATGCTCGGGGGCTCATGGGATTCATCTCAGTTAAGGTTGATGGGGCAGGTGAGAACTGTGGTGGGAGATCAGCCTTGCTAGGTCTGCAGTTAGCTTTATTGTATATAGAAAACATCTGGTCAATGCTCTCAGTTTGTCCTATGGAATAACTGCTTCTGCCCTTTGAAGTGCTTCTGGTCTCCCCAAGATCCATCTCTACAATTTTGACATTCTCGTCTTCGTTCCTATTCATTTCCTGGATCATGAATCATTTGTTTTAAGAAATAGAAAATTGAAATAGAGAGACAGCTGCACTGTAAGTGCTGCCTATGAAATTACTTTAGCATGGCAGGGGCACTCAAATCTACATCCTGAGTGCTTTTAAAGGGACAAATTCCTCATAGAAAATTTCATGCGCAACTTTCCTCGCATTGAGGAATTCAACAGTTATTTTGTGGTTCTCTGTAAAAGCTAAAGATAAATCCTTTTTGGTATTGGGATTTTTGCATTTTCAGGAATTCTTCTGTAAATAGTCTATTTTTTCATAAGCATTTGTTCTAGTAAACACACAAATTTCACAAGAGATCCCCCCATAAAATTTCTTTAAGAAATTCCTTAGGAATTCTGTTCTACCTGAGGTATGAGCAAAACAATACTATCAGAAATTTACTTACAAATGATTTTCTGAAACGGGAATGCTGTGGTGATCTCCTGTAATTCTGCTGCCTTTGTGATATAGTAGCTTGTGATTCTTCGATCATCCCTATTCTTTTTGCCCGAGCCCGAGCTTGCGCATTAGCAAGTGCTTGCATGCATCTGAGGGTTGCTGTAGCCTGTTTTCTGACCAAATGCCCTCTCACCAATGCTTGCAATTTTACCAATCCTTTCAATGCACATAATGCTTTCCTTGCCTGCAGGAAACAAGTTACGTTTATATAATGCTTCTTCAAAAACTATTATATGAAGTTTCATGGACAGGAGAAGGTGAGTACCAGATATGATCGGAAGACAGATTGTATTCTGACAGCAGCAGCTTCCTCGAAGGCGGCCCTTGTTTTTCTACCATTTGCGACAGCAGTGAGACGCACTACTGCTGCCGCAGCCTGTGCTGCAGCCACCGCAGCATCGGCTGCTGCTGCAGTGGCCACAGCTACAACCATGGCCTGTCTCTTCTGATCAATCTCTGAATCAAATAACTCACGGCAAGGGACACTTATTCTTGGCTCTGTAGAATTCAAATCCTTTGCAGCTCCCACCGCTCTCCGGAAGCTCCACCTCCTCTTCTCCTTAGTTGCTGGAACTGCTACAGAAGCTGATCTGTTTTCTGCAGTCAATCCAATCGTCAAATTCCCACCCTTCACCTTCTCCTTCTCCTTCTCCTTCTTGCCTATCAACAAGCCCCGGAGCCATTTGCTTGCCTTTCCCATAACTCCTCCAAGGCTAGCTGCAGGTAAAGCAGCTCATGAAGGTACTCTCTCTCTCTCTCTCTCTGGTTACAATTCCATTGTTGACCAATTTATATGTGCTCTGTGACATCCCCCTTGGATGATCTGTGAACCTGATTGTTTATAGGAAGTGGAATTGTTCTGTGGAAACCATGGAACAGCAGAAGGAACCAATAGCTTATACCTGTTGAGCATCTTGGTCTTCACTAATTAATGCCAGTCTGGTTTCTGTATTTAAGTGAGGGATCAGATCAGTTATTAGGGGAAGATCAATTATGCTAAGGGAGCATTAATTTTAAAGTCGTATAACTGGGCCAAGGGCCATGTGGCTGAAAGTAGCATTGAACGTGGATTTTTCTGTGAGAAATAGTCCAATGCCTGCGAGCAAAATTAGTTGGCTCCATCTTTTTGCGTAGGAGAGGACCATCTATTCTTACCAGCAGAACCAGCTTTTTCTCCATCTTTGATCTGCTGCCGACGTCCTGATTATCCAAGTAGGTGATCAAAAATTTTTTTCTTGTTTTTTAGTGTTTTTTATCTGCGTATCACTTCACTATTTTGTTCTTATAAAGATTTCGACTTCGTTTGGGCAGCTTTCTTAATGTTTTTTAAAATAGTTTTTAGTATAAAAATTTAATTTTTTATATTAGAAAGCTGCTTTAAGAAGCGGTAAGAAAGCCCTCCCAAATGAAGCCTTCATCTTGCTTCGGTGTTTATTTAGAGGAATATTTACTGAAATTCATCTAAGTTAAGAAAATAATGGGGCGGTGTCCGATCAAATACTTATAGATCAGACCTGATATGTTAAGCATGCCGTAATTGGGGCGGGTGGATCAATTTAAGTTTTCTGGTGGCTTTGTTTGGGGTGACTTTCTTATTGTTCTTAAAATAATTTTGTAGTACAAAAATTTAAAAATTATTTTAAAAAACAATAAAATAAAAAAGCTCCATTTTTGAAAAAAAAAAAAGATTGATCAGAAATTGCTAATATAATTTTAATTAATTATATTGTGTTATTTTTATTATATTTAAATGATAGAAAATTATGTGATTTTAATTTATTTATAAATTAAAATTTATAAAAATACTTACTGTTAATTATATTATAAAAAAATAAAATATTAGATATTTCTATTATAACTAATAGAATAAATGTTTGAGAGTAAATTTCAGATTTTTTTTTTTTTTTTTTTGAAGTTTGATGGTACGTTACAATTAATGAGTAGATGGAGAGCTGGAGCTGGGAATCATTAAAGCGTTGTAGGTGCTTTTTACTTCTTTATATTAAAAATATAATTATATATAATATGCTGTTTAATTTTTAAATTCTCTCACAATTATTTATCTCATCTAAATTTAGCATAAGCCTTTCTCATCTTAAACTATAATTCTGCCACCGCCTGACTTCAGAGTTTTATTAATGTTTCATTGATTAATATTATTGTATTTTGATCTGTAGAAATAATTGATTAGCACATTTTTGTGTTTGGGAGGAGAGAAATAGCTGGCAAGTCATGTGGATTTCTTATATAATCTACTTCTTCGTCATAAGGCCATGTGCTAGCTAGATAAGAAGAGATGGGGAAGACTATGAATGCTTTGCTTGCCCTAGGTTTGTAGTTGAAGTAGGGGTATGAGTGAGTCAAGCTGGTTTGTAAATAGACTCGAGCTCAGCTCGTTGATGGTTTGCGATTCAAGCTTATAGAGTTTAGGGCTCGAGTTCAAGCTTATAATCAAGTTTGTATATTATACAATCTTGAGTTCGAGTTAAATGAAGTTTCATAGTTCCTCGAGCTATTCGATTAATACCAAAACTTTGCAGTTTATACCTCTAAAAATCTTGTTGTGATCCATCTACTCATCTCCCATAACCCTCTTCCTCATTAGCCTTTAGGAAAGAAAGAAAAAAGCTAATAACCTTGATTTTCTCCTGCAAGTTCTCATAGCTTTCTTCTTCATTATGCTCTCATCCTTGAGCTCATGAGTCAAGTTCAAGCCCGTTATTTCTCTAGTGAATCAAGCTCGAGTTTGATTTATGAGCTTGATATTGAGCGAATGAGTCGAGTTTGATTTATGAGCTTGATATTGAGTGAATGAGTCAAGTTTGAGTTTGAGCTAGCTCTAACTCCAGTTAGGTTCAACTCGTTTTTACCTAATCCAAAGTAATATGCTCTTCATGTAACTCTATTTTAAAGCCAACATGTTTTTATATGGTTTAATGACATTTGAGTTTGATCAAACAGTCAGCTTTTTTTAATGATCGTATCATTCAAGGAAAGGCATAATGATATTCTACTTCATTTGTGTGTCATTATAATTTTAAGTAATTTCAAATTATTACATAAAGAAAGCTTTGAATCAGTCCACATTATATAGCTCCTATAATGTTTATAATTGAAAACCATCAAATAAATATATATATTTTTTTTGGACATTGAGGCTAATTAAGGCAGATTCTCTCGAGAAATTATTCTGTGGAGGTCGGACATAGAACATCATCCGAAAATCAATCAGAATGCGTCATGTCAACGGTATCGAGCCGCTGTACTGAGCGAAGGAATAACGTGGTATATTCTAGTTGATCTTCGAACGGCGTTCGGCATCCATACATAATAATTTTTTGACTCACACATGCATCGCATACACAAGAATTGAATTCAAGACCTGTCAGTTGATAGCCTAAGCTTCCAACCAATCGATTAAGATAAGCCATAAAGAATTATGATCGCTGTACATCTCACTTTATAATATTATTATTACAAGCAGTCTGTATGTGTGCTACATTCTAGACTCCTAGTTTTTGAACTACTCTGATAAGAAATGAATGATTTGATCATTCATCGCACATGCATGTCAGTGGTACATGATCGAAGACTCTTTATATATTCTTTAGCTAAAGCTATTGGTTTAATTTTGGTTTCTAACATGGGGCTTAAAGATTTGATGGATTCTCTTTTCAGTTTTTTTATTAAAAGCTGCTTTAACGGATAAGATTCCAATCGATTTCTGTCTCCAACTAATCATATACTGATAGCTGTGAATTTCTTTCACTTACTTATTTTCTCGAGATATTATTACGTGCGGTTACCAGATAATTCAGAGATGAATCAGAATATGTCACATCATCTAGTATACAACGGTATATAGCATTGATACACAGCAAAAAAGTAATGTGATGCGTCCTAATTTGCCTCTGGATGTATAAAGAAAAAGATGAGCATCAATCATCTAGGTCTGAAGAATAGGTTCATTTCATGAGGCAAACATGTTAAAAGAATAGGTAGGAGCAAGCCGGTTGTTGAATGGGCTCGGACGTAGTTCGACAAATGACTTATGAGCACAACTCTATAAGTCAAGCTTGAGCCAACCTTGCTCAATTCACTAACTCGCGAGCTGGCTCGTTTAAAAAGTAATATAAAATATATTTAAAATATATTTAAAATATATTAGTATTTATGATTTTAAATATAAAGTTATTAAAAATATTTCTCTTATAATAAGTTATTTTTTATTTCTCAATTTTATTTTATTTCATTATAATTATTATTTGAATCATAATTATGTCTCTCTTTCATAATAAACGAGTTAGCTCGTGAGTCAGTTTGAACTCATAGAATAAATCTCGAGCTCAAACTCGGTTAATTAATAGTTTCAAGCTCAAATTAGCATGACTCAAGCTTTACTCAACTCGTTTACACCTCCAATCCGGTTTGGGGGATCTTATTGTTGTTGCGAATATCATACTTGGATGGATAAGTATTGGGACTATGGAGAAAGCTTTTGAATCTATTAGCTGTAAAGATCTTTTTGAGTATATGAGACTTTTAGATGAGGTTGTCGCCATTGGAGAATTGAATAGGCATTAATTGTTTAATGTTGAAGATGAGGAATATCCGAATATGGAGAAGGGGGGATGATGATGGTGGCGGCCATTGTCACTCACATCAATGTGGAATTTGGTCGTTTCATCTGTAATATTAAGCAATTATACACTGATACCATAAAAGACAAGCAGAATAGAATGCATAAAGAGATTATGAATAACAAAATTATAACGGTGAGAGAATGTTTTCGGACATTAGCAGACTTTCTTTGGTGAGAGATCAACAGGAAGCTTCAAACGCTCGTTGTGTCTCTAATAAGGGATGAATTATTCTGTGCGGACACCGGACGGGAGAACCGTTTGATTTGTCTCTGTGAATAATAAAAATGCAGTTCTTCGCTTCCCTTTTACTATTCACATAGACAAAATTGGATGGGAAGAACTGTCCGCACAAAATAATCTCTTCTAATGAGAGGCTAAGTCGGAGTCAGAATTTTTTTCTAGTTGAGATACAAATTAAATATTTAAGATATTCCCGTGATTTTCTTTTATTTGCTCTTGAGGCCAGCATTTGGAGCTTTAAAAAAAATATCTAAATTTTTATTTTAAAAAAATTAAAAATAAGATGATAAAAAACCTTCAAGTTATAAGACATACTGTCATTTAATAAGTACTTTATTATCAATACATTAAAAAAAAATCAATTATTAAAATATCATTCATTCAATTCTCTCTTTAATTCTATTTCGTGATAAAACTCTTTTAACTTATATTATATGTATTGATCTTAAAATAATTCTAAAATTTTTATTTTATTATGATAAAATTTTGATTATAATATTCAAATCTAATTTATTTCAATAGAAAAGTCAGAGTTATAAAGAGATAAATTTAAAAAAAAAAATTAGGAATTAGAATTTTTCCTCTTCTCCAATCAACAATAAAATTCTCTTGAATCTTAAGCTATTATAGTTCTTGCTTATTTTTTGTCATATTTCAACTAACCATATCTAATATATGGAACTATTTATAAAAAAAATAAAAAAAAAATATTACTAACTCCACTATGTTTCTCTTTCGAAAGGCTTAACGAGAAAAGTCAACCACTTCATTAACAATGTTCTTTATGGCAATGATGCTAACAACAAAATTCATGCAGCTTTTTGAAAAATCACTTCTATGCCTATGTCAAATGGTGGTTTGGGACTCCCCTCCTTTGATACTCTCCATAATTCATACTCTTAGTAAAGCCAAACCTCAGAAGTCTCCACAACATTAAGGCTTCATTTGGGATGACTTTCTTGATGCTTCTTAAAACAATTTTCTACTATAAAAATTAAAATGTTTATACTATAAAGTTACTTTAAGAAGCAGTAAGAAAGCCATCCCAAACGAAGCCTAAGACTTCATTTGAAATATCTTTCTTATTGCTTCTTAAACCTCAAAAGGCATCTTGCATGCTTTAGATTCTTAGTATTAATATCAAAGAAGCATCTTTTGCTCCTTATTATTGTTTAGGCAGAGACTTCTTTAATAAGTTTTATGGCTGGAAAAATTTTCAACTCCTCACTATCTTCTTGGTATAAGCATCTTTGGTTCAAAGCATATGCTATAAACTATGCCTTTTCTACTTAGAAAATTCTGAGGGAAAGCTTTAAAACTACTTATATTTTCTTTCAGCTTGTAGTATTATGATTAATCAAGTATGTATTTTATATAGAAGAATTACATGGAATCACACATGCATACCTTTTCTTTGAATGTGTGATAAATTTTTGTTACTCATTGAAGCTGCTTGCTCTGTTATAAATTTGGATGGGGAGTTTTCTGATTGTTTCTGAACAGGGATACTTTGAGTTGCATTTGTGGCTACAACTATGATGCATTAACTAGGGAAAGTTCTTATGGCTTTATGATGGGTATATTATATGTGAAAGAGATTATATTTTGGTACTTTTAATTGGTTGAATTGATAGATGATTATCCCTACTGAAACTATTTTATGTTTCTCTGTTAGTGATCTCTCTGATTGAAGTGGCTTACATCTTCACTTCTCTAGTTTTGGTGATGCTCTCTCAATTCAGAACTATATCATATTATAATACATTAAAATTGTTTCGTTTGTCGTCTCATTACTGGAGCCAAGATGAGCTGTAAGATCAAAATTAAGAATGCAAATAACATGGCCTCATAGAGCTTAGAAGACAAATATATGTTACAGGCGGTCTCCGTTTGGGAGCGATAGAGGAGCGAAAGAAAAAATGAAAGTCATGCTCGAGTTCGTGGGTCGCGAGAGAGGAGCAAAGGGGAAACGAAGCAGGCTGCTTGGGTCGAGGGAAAGCAAGCAGTTTGGGGGGATCTTCGTTTGGGCCTTTGCATGCGGAAGAGAAACCCGCTCGAGGTCGCGAGTTGCAAAGGAGGAACAAAGGGAAAACGAAGCATGCTACATAGGCGGAGGAGAAAATGAAGCAACGACTAAGGAACCAAACAAAAAAATCAGGGTTTTTATATACTTATATTACTATAATTATATATAATGAGTGATTTTTTTGTCTAATTCCCTTTCAAAACAAACAGGACTTCAAAGTTAGTCTTACAATAAAAATTTCTCTCTCTCTCTCTCTCTCTCTCGCTCGCCCCCGCCCATCTTCCAAACAAAAAAAAAAAATCCTTTTCACTTGGTTTTTTCCTCGTTTTGCAGCGATTGCATAGAGCATTGGTGCCCTGCCTTCATTTTTGGAAGATTTTTTACTGATCTTTCTAAGCCATTTTGTTAAGCAATTATGTCAAATTATATCCATCGTAGCATATGCCAATGTCTGTGAGTTTCTCTTTTAAGGTATTTACATATATATTATAAAATTTTTATGTATTTACATAACCAAATTTTAATTATTTATTTATTTATTTATTTGCAAATTACATTGAAATTACATCAAATTATACACATTTGAAAGCATATTTTATTTTAAATAAATTAAGATTTGTGATATTATACATATAAACAATCAAGCTATTATCAAGTAAAAAAATAATTGAATAAGATTTTATTTGTGTTTGACTCTTTAAATAAACGAACTTATAAAATTTCGTTTAACTTGCGATGATCGAACACAAACAGTGAGCTTTCTTTATAGCCCTAGCCACGGAGCAAAAGAGGGATTAAGATTTGGTCTAATTTGTTTTTTTTTTTTTAAGTAATTTTGTGAAATATAAATATACTATATATGAAAATATAACTTTTTTAGAAAAATATTTCTTATAAGTTGATATTTTTATAATTTAGTGAATATTATAACAACAAAAATTTATTGATGAATTATGAATTTTGTCACTAACAAATGTTTAGATTAGAAATATCAATAATTAATTTCATGATGGTCTGCACTTTATTTTCAATAGATTTATGGCTGAGATAGTGTGATTTATTAAAGAGATGAATTTTAAAATATAAAAAATTCCTTATTCTGAGTTTAAATGGGTTTAAATTTAGAAGTAAAAATGCTATTGACAATTGCCACCCTCTGCCAACACCTATTACCAATGCTATTGACTGCTATATATTATCACTATCATCATATTCTAACTTTACACTATATTTATTTGACTTAAAAAAATTTATTTGCATTTATTTTACACTTATATAATTAATTCTAAAGTATTTCAAATACATTATATATATATATATATATATGTTCCGTCCTGGAGTATTCGTGGCGGTAGAGAAATATGAAGTTTAACGTCTTAGAAAATCTGGCACGCAATCAGATAAGAGAGTGTGTAGAATTTATAGGAGAAACCAATATTTTTACGTGGAAAAACCCCTGAAATGGGGGAAAAACCACGGGGCTTAGCCCAGTTTGAATGAATCCACTAGTATTGCAGTTGATTACAAATGAGGCCCTTTCTTAGGAGGCCTTAACTTGATGTACATTTTATAGAGTACAATACATGATGTGAATGCAAATAATCACTATTGACGTTGGTCGGGAGGACCATAGTCTGGTGACGGAGGTCATAAAAGCTGTAGTCTGCGGATGACGTAAGTCAGGAGGACTGTAGTCAGCTGACGACGGAGGTCAGAATGACTGTAGTCGGTGGGCGACGTAAGTCAGGAGGACCGTAGTCGGCTGGCGACGGAGGTCAGAAAGACTGTAGTCGGCGGGCGACATAAGTTAGGAGGACCGTAGTCGTCTAGCGACGAAGGTTGGAAGGACCGTTGTCTTGTGACGGAGGTTGCAAGGATTGTGTCTGACGATGAAGGTCAGAAGGACGACGTCAGGTAGAAGTCCAACAATGGAAAGAAATACATCTTCGGATATATGTCCAGTGAAAGTCCGATAACAGATCGAAGTCGTGCGTCAGGTAGAAACTTGGCAAAGAGTGAAGGTCCAGCGTCGGGTAGAAGTCCGACGTCTGTTGGTGACCGAGGAGAACTCCGGCATCACTTGGGCGGAGTTTCGGCGTCAGGAGGGAACTCTGTCGTTATTTGGGAAGAATTTCAGCATCCCGTGGAAGTTGGGCAGAATTCTGGCGTCCCGTGGAAGTCGGGCAGAATTCCGGCGTCATTTGGAGTTCGAGCGGAACTCCGACGGTTGTCGAGGAGGAGTCTCTTCCCTCCTATTCTTCTCTTCTTCTTCTCCTCCTTCCTTCGGTCCCTCTCTCATGAGAAATGAGGGGTCTATTTATAGATTTTATGGAGTGGCATAGCTTATAAATAGGTGTGAGATCAGGGGAAAATAGGGAGTGGTCGAATGGACGGTTGATGTCGAATCCCTTGATCATGCACCGTTCATCAGACATTTGAAGGTCTTAATGACTTTGGAATTCGGCGATCTTGGGCTCGTTGGATTCATCTCGTCAAGCCGTTCGATTCGACTATAAGCTCGTCAAGTTTGAAGACCGTTTGGTAACTCAAATTGTGGTACGAACTTTCCAACAGCGCTTCGGGTCCTTGATTTGGACTCATTTGGGCTTGGATTGAATTGAATTTGGTGTCATTGGGTTCGTATTTCCGAGACGCTCAGTTTGACTGTAAGTTTGCTGAATTCGGACTTCAGATGCTCTCGAATTTAATTTTTGAAATTTCCGGCTTGATTTTAGGCTTGAGATTCGTGCCCGATCAAAATAATTTTATGATGACATGTATATATATATATATATATATATATATATTCGTTCAACCAAATAGCAATTTAAAATTTTAGTCAAATCAATCAATCTCATTTCATAATAAAAAAATTATAATAGAATATTATGATATTAAATATATCATAATAATGTTAGAGAATTTAAAATTTATTCTAATCTCTTCATAAATCTAAATACTTTGAAGACTACCTGATATCCAACACTTTATTTTTTCTATTTTCATATTATATCATATTTCTATTTTCATATCTCTATTTTCATATCATCCATAGTCCATACTGAACTTTCAAGTACTCCACGAATTATAAAAACTTGACGAAGAAAACGAGACGTTGCATTAATTAGGCATTAATTCGGTCTTCTTGCGAATCGGTGATCTCACCGCTTTCAACTTCACTTTTATTTGAGTTTCAAGATCCATTCCAGATTCCGCTTCGCCTGCCAACTACCCACGAGCTTTAAAGCAGTAATAGCATCCTGGAGAAATTATTAATTGCGCTTATCGTCCATAATTAGGATAAGCCACATCATTATTTTATTGTATATTAATATTATGTACCTCTGTATACTATGTAATATGGCACATCCTAATTCGTATCCGATAATCGTACGTAATAATTTTTCAGCATTATCCAGTGACCGGTTAATTAATTGAATTTTTCTTGTCTTTTTTCCATTCTATTTATAATAACCCTTATCGGAGAATATGAACTAAAAATTAGAAAAAATATTAAGAATTGATTGAGATCATTTTCATTGTATATTATTTATTAAGTATCTTTTTTTTTATTTTGTTTAAATTTTGTTTTAAAATAAACACATACTAATAATATATTTCTATTGAATATTAAATAAATTGATTTATATGATGATTGATGATGATCATCATCAACAGAGCATCGACGACGACCAGCAAGAAAATGAAGACGATGGCAGTCGCGGTGGATAGCAACTGACGATGGTGGCGCACATCTATAGTGGTGGAGATATCCTGTAGTTGGTGGTAGCTGGTGATAGGCAACATTGGGGAAACAAATGGTAGTGAATGATGATGATAATTATTTTAAAAAACACTCGAAATATTTAAAAGTTACATTAGGGAAAACTCTAATGTCTCATGCAGTACGATTATGTCATTCTTCTTTTTTATTTGTGTATGTGCAAGATTTTCATGCAAAGTTATAATGTAAAACTCTTTCTCTATCAGTAAAAACTTTCTAGCACCCAACATTCTTATTCATGAGCCATTTTCAATGTTCGATTAAAATTGTAGAGATAAATATTTAAATAACAAGATTACAACATATAATCTCTTTTGATAGCCCTAAATAAAATTTAAGAATAATTTCAAATTTTCATGTTCTTGAAAGTTGACTATTAGTAATTTAATATATCATTTAAATTAACTCATGACATCAAATGATTTAGATTGGTATATTATGCTTGTATATCAGGGAAATCACTTATGACAACCACCCGTGGATTGTTATCGACCCCTAAATGACCTCCCAAATTGACCTTAATCCACATAGTTCTACAATGAGCTTTCATGTCAGAGGAGGGTGTGAGCTCAGTCAATTAATATTCATGCAAATATGGAAGAATCAAATTAGAGCATCATTAGATTAACTCATGGAATCAAATTATTCAAATTAGTATGTTGTGATTGTCTAACATAAAAATCATTTATGACAGCGACCCCTGAATTGTTATCGACCCGTAAATGGCCGTCTAAGTTGACCTTAGTCCATATAGGTCTATAATGAGCTTTTTATGTCAGGGGAGAGTGTGAGCTCAACCATTCAGCATTCATGAAAATATGGAAGAATCTCTCTCTCTCTCTCTCTCTCCCCCCCCCCCCCCACCCCCGGGGCGCGTTAAACCAATATATATACATATGCTCTTATTTATACACTTTCGAGGTTATTTTTTAGGGAAATTTACATACATATCACTTTATAATATCCTATTTACATATCTAACACCTAAAACTTTAATATTACGTGAATACCACCATATATTATTTTAATATCAAATATATCACTTACATTTCTTTCCTACCACTCATATTTGATATAAAAATGAACTATGGGTGGTATGTATGTAATATTAAAGTTTTAGGTGTTAAATATGTAAATAGAATAGTATTAAGTGGTACGTATGTAAATCTCCTTATTTTTTATGGTGATTAGATTCCTAGATCATAGAGAATTTCAAATCTCCAAAAAACTTATCTTGTTCGGGCACGAATCTTGAGAAAAATTTAATGGAAAACTTTCAATGTTAAATTCAGTGCCATCTAATCTCTGATTTTAACAAACTTATAATTGAATTGAACTTGTCGAAGAGAAAAACCTAATGACACAAAAATATTGGTCCAATTTGAACCCAAATGGGTCCAAATCAAAGCCTATTTGAAACCTTTTGAATATTAATTGGATTACTAAATGATATTCAAATGTGACATGCTTATAGTCGAATCGAGCGGCTCGACGAGACGAATCCAACAAGCACAATATCGCTAAATTATAACATCAATAAGATACTTAAATACTCAATAAATACTCTATAATCAAGGCATTCAATATCGATCGTTCATTTGAAATAATCCCAATATGCCTTTGATCTTCTCACTATTTACTAGCCATGTCACTCTCAAAAACTATAAATTGACACCTAATTCTTCTCAAAGGGGAGAATGACGAGATGAAAAAAGAAGGATCTTTATTGCTTTTTAAACCTTGCACTGCCCGACCGCCTACCGCAGCAGAACTTTCACCTGTCCGCCGACCGCCATCGAACTTCCTTCGGACCACTGTTACTCGCCGACTACGATCATTCCAACCACTGCCAGCAAACTACTGTCTTTCTTACCACCATTACCCGACTACAATCCTTCCAACCACTGTCGCCCTACTATGATCCTTCCGACCATCGTGGCCCAACTACGATAGTATTTCCAACTACCGTCACTCAAATATGATCTTTTCAACCACCATCGCCCGATTACGGTCTTTCGGACCACCATCGCTCAAAAATAGTCATTCCGGCCACCGTCGTCCGATTACAATTTTTTTACCACTATCACTCGACTACAATCCTTCTAAACATCGTCGCCAGCTGACTATGGTCTTTTTGATCACCATCGCCCAACTACGATCCTTCCAACTATCGTTGCCGGACTACGGTCTTTCCGACTATCATCGTCCGACTACGTTCCATCTGATGATCATCGCCCAACACGGTCATTCCGCCACCATTGCACGTCGACTATGGTCCTTCCGACTATTGTCGCTCGCCGACTACGATCCTTCGGTCCAACGTCGCCTACCAATCATGTCGCTTGCCAACTACGAACCTTCAGATCACTGTCGCCCATTAACCTTAGTCCTTCCGTCCACCGTCACCCGCCAACAACGGTCTTACTGACCAAACAAGCATGTCAACACTATCTTAAGAAAAAATTGTCATATTATTTTCTAATTATGTAATGTGCTATATATAATATATATCGAGCCAAAGACTTCTCTCCAAGGAAGGGCTTTATTTGTAATCAACTACAAGTATTAGTGAATTCATTCAAACTGGGGTAGGCCCCATAATTCTCTTATGAATACTACACCTTACACTTTTATCGATATGCGTAATAGATTTTCGTACAAAACTAAGAAGCTAAATTTTATATTTCTCTACCGCACCAAGATGCAACAATTCTTTTAAATTAAAATTTTAATTTCAGCCTCATATATTTTTTTTATTTGAATATTATTTCTCAACATTTCTTGAGAGACCTTGACTCCTGTTATCGAAGTCTCTGCAGTCGACCTCAAATTCCCTTTTAAGTGGCTTATAGTCTGAGGAATCAGTTTCCATCCTCCACAGTTCCACCCGCCCTCACAATCAATAACGTATTAAATACTCCCCGCAGTGAGCCATTTAGATCTCCATCTCGCTACTTCCCATCTTCCCACTCCACTTCTCTCTCTCCTCTCTCTCAGAAATAAGAAATGGCTTTGTCTGAAGTTACAGTTTACCTCGTGGTCCTGCAAACGATAGCTCTGCTCCATCAACCATGCTCGGGAGACTTTCTCTCTCCATTCCTTTCTCCAGTCCTAAGTACTGCTCTCATCTTTGTTCCACCCCCCAAATTCTTTCTTCTACTCTAAGGTCTAGTTTGGTTGTTTTCAGATGAAAAATATGTTTTTAATGGTGAGATTTTTTTCCCCTACTAATTTTGATTGTGAAATAAAGAGTTTTGAAGAGATTTATGAAGTTTCAAAATAGTATTCCTGTTTGAATATATTCAATCAAGTGATAATAATAAATGTTAACGCTCTTCAAAAAAAATTCTAACTTCAGGCAATCAAATGAGCCTAGTGAAAATTTACTTAATCTTTTACTGAACAGGATTTCTCTTCTGGTCCTGTAATTTCTTCCCGAAAGCAAAAGAACTCCAAGCGAAGTATCAGTATTAGTTTACACAGTTTCTTTAGGTTTTACAGCGTTCTTCCATCCTTAAAATGCCTTTAGACACCAACAGATATTATTTTCATGTCCCTTTGGTATTTTGTGACTTATGAACAGTTATTATTGTTTGTTAGTCGATTTGATAAATATTTTATTAATGTATCAGATGGACTCTGCAAAGCTGTGTATTGTGGTAAGGGGATTTGCAAGGTTTCTGAGAACAGCACATTTGGGTTCTCGTGTCAATGCAATCCGGGTTGGACTCAGTTACATATTGAAGAACATTTCCGTTTCCTACCTTGCCTTATACCCAACTGTGAGTTTCTTTCACTTTGTCTATATTAATTTCAAAATCAAATAAGTCCAATAATTAGTATCTGATGTGTGGAGATCATTCGATGAAGCCTTTCAATTAAAACTCCTCATAGCTAGAACACACAAACAGTAAAAACACTACTAAATTCCCAAAAATATATTCATACCTCTTCCCTCTTATAACCCCTATTCTAATAAGCTAGCAAAAGAAATCTAGAGAAATCAAGAACATATGCTTACGGAACAATTTAATAGAGATGCTCTGCATCGGTATCATACATTGTACAAACAAATGAATGTTATAGAAGTTGAAAATAAATGCAGAAATTCAGAAAACCTTGAATAATAACTTTATTTCTTAAATTATAATATATCATAATAGGTGTTTATCTGATTTCCAAATGATTTGTAAATTTGGACAAATTATTTATGGTCAGTGATTGTTCATCTAAGCCTAGATTTATAAAGATTTTGTTCAGGGAACCATTTGGAAGCATTTGCCCTGTGCAGATGCAAATTGGTCATCTAATTGTTCACTAACTAACCTTAATTTGTTATGTTCAGGTAGCATAAATAACTCTTGCACAAAGATATCTGGACCTCTTGCACTTCCACCATTTCCAGCTCCTCCAGACAACTTCAGCCTCTTCGATCGTAAGCATGTCCTTCACCATATATATTCAATTTTTATGTTACGAACAAAGTTCAGAAAACTTGCACAAACACAGAAAAATACAAGAAAGTATAATAATCAAGTAATTCCAGGGTGCTTAAAATTTTCAAGATTGAATGAGGGAGAAGGGGCAGGAGCTTCGAGGATGCTCACAGCTCCAGACTCTCATTAGATAATTTCCAACCGAACTGCATACCATTGTACGCCGTCCGTCATTCGCTGCATTCGAACTCCAAATATTATGCCAAAATTCGGTAGGTGAACAGTGCGACACCAATATTGGCATCAGACTATTCACCTAAACAAAAAAAAACCCTGGATTGTGAATTTGCCGAAGAAGAGCAGGAAAGAGGAGAAAAAGCGCGTGAAAGAGGAGAGAGAGATGGTTACCTTCGCAAGAAGCGCGCGAAAGAGGAGAGAAATGAAGTTCAATTGGAAATGAATTACGCCATTTTGAACTTTTACTGCATTTTAGAGTGTTAATTGAGTTTTTTGTTTAGAGATGCCTTTTAGGGAGGGAGAGGAAATAGCTAAAGCTTTTCACACATTCATTTTGGATGCTCGAATTCCTCCTAAAAGAAGTATTTATAGCAGTACATGACCCATAAGAACCTACTAAATCTAATACCCTATAATTATCAAAACTTTTAGCGTTGTCATAAACAAAATTTGATGCTAATTAACTTGATTTTCATTCTGAAAGCTTGCAAATGGAGTTTTTGCGGTGGTGGAGAATGCGTTCGGAGCTCAACATTTGAGCACAGTTGTGAGTGCAAGAAAGGCTACGATAACCTTCTCAATGTCTCCAGCCTCCCTTGTTACAAGGATTGTAAGCATTTCATCTCTTTTATCAATGCAATATAGAAACAAAATTAAGCCTTTGGTTGGTGGCATTCATGTTTTCAGATTTGGAAATGCTTTCAACTACTTAACCAAAAGCTTGAAACTTTGTTTACCAGAGTGTTTCTGTTAATTTAGTTTTAAATCTCTACATTATAGCGTTTTCTTATAAATCCAAGACATGAAAAACACTACATAAAAAGGTAATATATGAGATTTTTTTGGCATACTCATCTGTTTCTCCATGATTAAGTTTTCTAGAACTGCTCAGGTTCCATTGGAGCAGATTGTTCAAACCTTGGGATCAGTATGTCGCCATCTTCTCAGCCCAGTCTTTCTGATAATGGAAATTCATCTGCAGCTGGTCAGTGCTTTCCATGAATCAGCTTTGTAATAATTATAAAGTTTATTGCTTTTGTTTCTATTACTTCACATGCATTTCCTTTATGACTTTCAGATTATCAAGCTCTGAATAACTTGCTATGGTTGGTGACGTTGATGATTTCTCTTGCACTGATCTGATCACCTTCTCTGGGTAGAATATGATGAAGATAATTAGGTGAGTTCAGGGAAACAGCTATGTGTTCATTCTCTAAATATGAAGTACTACTAAAAGGAGAGCCGATTACAATATTCTTTACTGTAAATGTTCAGACAAGAAGCAAAGTTAATGTGTATGAGAAGTATATTATGAAAGTTGTCGAGCTCTGCTATGAGTTCATAAGCATTGTGCATTGCAGATATATTTATGAAATAGTTCTTTCATTATATGACTGTATGGATCAAACTATGCTAATTTTATTTCATAAAACAGTTGCAGTGAGTAAAATAAACTTTTTTTTTCTTTCTAAATAAATTAAACATGAGTTTCCTTATAGTTTTATTTCACTAGTTCTTCTCATTATAAAAAGTTTTCAAAATTTTTCTGAAAATCATAACTAAATTGAACTATGACAGCTAAAAAAATATAACTTTTTTTGACTTTTCCATTATAGATTGTGTCAATCCCCTGTGTAATTCTATTATTTTGCTGCCAGTGGAACCCTAAAGTTGAAGAATTTGGTGCAATTAGAGCATTGCTTAATTTCTTATTATTTACTTTTGAGTAATGTCTCACTAACATCAAATGCTTACCCTTTTGGCAACTGATGTGGTCACTAATCCGCCTCAGAAAAGTAAAAAGATATCTACCATTAGCAGATGACGAGCTCAGAGAGATTATTTTATGCGGTCACCGGACCGTGTGGAGGTGAATCCGAATGTGCAGCGTCATCCGGTCGTCCGCTGACCACATAGAATAATTTCCCAACTTTACCGCATTATGTGATTTAAAGCTATATGCATAAAAATACAAGTCGTAACTCGGTCATCTTACGTGTGATATTTTAATTATTTTTAAATCAGCACTGCATCTGCATCCATTGGATTGTTGTGCGGTGAGCTGACTTCTTATTAAATTCAGGTTTAATTTGAGATGATTTTTTTGCTACATCTTAAAATAGTTTTTTAATAATAAAAAATTTTTTTACTAAAAAATTATTTTAAAAACGAGGAAAATCATCTCAAAGAAACTCTCAATGTAAAAAAACATAGTAATGCAATGCTGCTTAATTTATAAATTAATAATTATTGATGTAATATTGTCATTATTAATAACCTATTTTTTAATTTACTCCTAATGGATTTTAATATAAAAGGATAAGCTCTTAATACGGAGAGATAGCGTTTATTAACGGACTGTAAACACATCAATTTATTTTTTTTGGGGGGGGGGGGGCAATTATTACGTCCTCCGATCGGACGTAGAGGAACGTCCGGTCGGAGGCAAATCGCGCTAAAAAATGAGAAATACCGAGCAATACCAAACAATAACGAGGAATATCATCACGGGAAGACCCAATACCAAGTTATACCGAGCAATACCGAGTTATACAAAAGTTGTACCGAGTTTTTTCTAGATATTGGGCTTCACAGAGCGGTATTCCTCGTTATTATCAAATAATACCTAGCAATACCGAGTTTTTTGGCGGGATTTTGCCTCTGACCGGACGTTCCTCTACATCCTTACACCGGACCTAATAAAAGTTTTGGGGGGGGGGGGGGGGAAGGAACTGTTAGTTTAGTGCTTGACATTTCTTTTAAAAAAATGATAAATTGTGATTTTTATTCAAACAAATATAAATTGTGAATCCAAAATTATTTGGTGGTTAAAATAAAAGCTCAAAAACAAAGTTCATTTTTAACGTAGCTAAAATTTTAATGAATTCAAAGTAATTTAAAATTTGATTATCTGAAAGCTCATATAAGTGCTAAAGTTGAGCTAAATGATATGAGCATCTTTTATGTAGGAGCTATTAAATTGGCAGCATTTTTAGTGTAAAGTAGATGTAGGGATTTTGAAAATATAGGTATTTGGATGGCAAATGGAAATTATTTTGGGAGTGTATTTGGAAACCACCTTCTAATTCATTTTAAGTGCATTTAGAATTTGACTTTTTGAATAAATTTTAAATACTCAACTTCAGTAAAAGTGATGTCGGTCAGTCGCTGCCCATTTGAAGATGCGAAAGCCTTAGCTACCCTTCAAGCCTTCACCTTCCACTATCATCGCTTTCATCTTCGAGCGCCTTCCTTCGACATCTGTCGTTTATCATTATCGTCCCTCCCTGTTGACTATCCCCAACATCGTAGCCTCCCATCGACAAGTGACTACCTAGCGCCATCAACCATTGATGAAAATCACCAACGCTCGCCATCTTCATCATTAGCTAAATTCAATTAATTATTATTCCAAATGCACAATTGTTTTACTTTAGATTCTCTATTTTCAATCAAAGAAAAAAATAAAATAAAGAACTCAATAAGAAAAACTCAAAAAAAAAAAAAAAAATCATTGCACTATTTTTCATGATTTTGAAAATCGAATTAGACCGGTCAATTCAGTCCTCCTTAAATTTGATGAGAATCAATTTGAATTGTCAGCTCAATCAGCCCCGGTTCTTAAGAATCATCATAATATGTTCAAATAATATAATTTAATATAAATTATTTTATTAAATATTAAATTAATTTAAATATAATATATTTATTTAATAATATAATTCTGAAATTTTTATAGTATTATGTATTAAAAAACTAATTACTCATATAATATATTTCATATTAAATTTATATATTTATATGGAAACTGAATTTATATTAAATATGAATTAAAATCAAAGATTGGAGATGGATATATTTAAATTTAAAATTCATAATTATTTATATTGAAATATACAATAAATATATTTTTTATTTTTAACTTTAAAGTTATATAATAATAATAATATAAAGTTATATATATATATATATATTATTTATTTTTAAGTTTCAAAATTCTTAAAATTATGATGTTTTAAAGGTTAGATTGTTATCATTATTATGTTAATTTTATTAATTTTTAATAATATTATTATTCATTACATCATCCGATTTAACCCCAATTCGACCGGACGAATTATGAACTTCTCCTTCTTCTGATTCGTTGTCCGGTTATATTTTCACAACCTTGCTATTTTTACTTTATATTGCATTCTTTTAATTCTACAATTTTTTTCTCATCAAATAAAATAACCCCTTAAAAAAACTAAAAACAAAATAAATTAGGATAAATAATTAAAAATTGTTTTAACATATGTAATGTAAAATTTTTATATCACACATCATTTCTATAAATACCTAAAACATCAATATACAAAATCTTAAGAAACCTTAAGAATAGTGTACAATCAGACCATACAATATATTTTCCCAAAAAAAAAAAAAAAATACTCCATAAAATATCAATGGTTAATGGCACAATGGGCCTAAGACTATCTTACTTAACTGGATCTCTTGTTCTGTAGCTTAACTTGTATAATAACCCTGGGAATCTTGTCTGTGTATATTTTTCCCTATTACTTTATAGGATATAAAAAATGTTCGAATAAACAAAATCAAATTGATTCAAAATGATTCTTTGGCTCTCCTCAATTTCATTTGATCTAAATTTGTCCAAAAACATAAAAGGAATTTTGCCATAAATAATGTTTATACTTTATAGAGCCATTTTAGTTTTTTTTTTTAATTCTAAAAAAATCAGCTAAGGAGTCGACTTTTAACTGCTAGTATATGCAAAATAACTCTAAAAAATTAAATATAATAAATTCCATTTTAGTTTAAAAAAAGGCTGGCTCCCCTGAACTTCCTCCTTCCTTCTTAGTTCCTCCATCTAATACCTCCAAGGAATACAACAAGTCCTTTTTGTCCATTCATTACATCGTCCATCACATTTTGAGAGAAAAAAATAATAGAAAATTTAATAACTCCACTACTGTTCTCTACAAAATAAAATTGGTACTTGTGCCAAGCTTCACAGATAGATGAGAATTCAACAATGGCAAGGCATTATAAGCAACTCTTTTTCATACTTGAGTGACAATAACAAGGAAAGGATGGCGATAAAGAGGAACATATCCATGGATTTAGAAAAGATTAAAGCAATAGTGAAATGGCCAAGACCAACAAATTGCTTTGTCTTTATCCAAATTGACCAGAAAAGATATGAAATTTGAGTGGATTGATGATTGTGAGCAGAGTTTTCAGGAATTAAAATAGCGTTTAACAACTGCACATGTATTGACAATTCCTTCTGAAATTGAAGGATTTCAATTGTTCAGAGATGCTTCTCTAAAAGAGTTGGGTTGTGTATTGATGCAAAATAAAAAGGTTATTATCTAGGCTTCCAAACAGTTGAAATCTCATGAAAAGAATTATCCAACTCATGATCTAAAATTAGCTGCAGTGGTTTTTACCTTTAAAAAAAAAAAACATGTACCACGCAAGATCCATTGAGTGCCCACAAGATCCCCTAACTCCATTAAAAAGTACTAGACGGCATAACTGATAACGTTTAACTATGAAACTAGTAATTCCCGCTGCATCATCCCTCAAAATTCCTCCGCAATATCAAGGAAACTTCTTAACGTTCTCATATGATAAAAATTCGGTCATCCCAGTCAAGTCAAAAAATCAATAGCCATCCCCGGAAGCTATCAGGGACATACTTTTCCTACCATCTCAGATTTCAAAATAACTTTTAATGACTATTAGACGAATAACATATACATCATTCAATGGCCTCTTCATTTATTTAAGCTCTTAAGCAATCATCCTAACCAATTAATCAGATTATTCTGTTCAATTTGACCACAAAATCAAACCTTTAACAAGTACTTATCTACCTTACATAATTTTAAATATTCTCAACAGCTTCTATTACAATTAAAGGAAGGATATACACGTTAAATTGCATAAAACATAGTTGAATAAAAGCAAATGGCAGCAAAAAGAACCATAAATTCAAACCAAGTATGATCTCGCACCTACAACTGCTTCAATTATCAGCAGCCCTGAACAGATTAAGCAGGGAGAGGAACAGATTAATGATGTCAAGATACAGCGCCACAGCAGCCCAAATATACTCATCATAACCATATCGCTTGATCAGATTATCAGTGTCAAATATTATATATCCACAGAAGACAAGAGAAGCCAGGCCGCCATAGATCATATTTGAGATCTTTCCCATTGGGAAGAAAAGCTGAGTTCCAGGAAAAAAGAAAATTTCAGTTGTTACAATGGCAATCATGAATGCAGAGGATGATCAAGATTCATTACCTGGATTATACCGAACAGCATCAAAATTATCACTGCACCAAACAAGAATGGTCCAAGGAAGCTAAAGTCATGACCTTTCTTGGCTGCCCAGAAGGTGTAGAGTGTGAGGCTGACAACAACCACGGCGGTAAGAAAAGCAGCCTCCAGAATCACCTTCCCTGTTTCCCATACAAAAACAAAGATCACAAGGTGACATCTAAAGAAAAAAAAAATCTTTCTTACCCATACCAGTTTCAAAATTTATAATTCAGCTGGTGTTAAGGTTCACAAATGAAGCAGAAGTGATTAATCCCACAATAGATGTAAAATACAAATACAAGAAGATTGTTAAGAATTTCTTTTTCAACAGATTCATTGTGGCTAATATATCAATGATGTATTTTACTCATTAGTTTAAACTTTTGAATTTATTAGTGACCATTTACTAGTATAGTTCAAGTTTTCTGCCTCCTTGCATCAATAAAGTGAAGGAAGATTCGAAGAGCTTACCACTTGTAAAGGCGCAAGTTAGTCCCACAGCAAAGCTGATGGATACAGTGAAAAGGCCGAGTAAAAGAAGGTTTATCGGATGGCGCTGGTAGTAGTTGTACAGAGGCCACAGCACTGAAAATTTAACAAAACAATAATGATATCTAAAATCTCTCAATCCAAGAAAAACATTTGAATTCTACATGGAAATAAACAAGTAAAATGAAGATGAAAGTTGGAAAAAGAGAAACAAAAACTTGAACTTCATGTGAAAAAGATCCAACAGACAATCAGAAGACCATGATGGAACCCTAATAGCCCCATAATAGATGAAAAATAGAACCACTTCTAAGGGCTTTCATATTGTGTTTAGAAAAAAGAAAATTAACATAGCAAAAGAATTTCATAATCAGGAAATAACAAAGACTGGTGAATTTCCAGCAAAGATCAAATATTTTAAAGCATAAGAAAACCGCGGCGAAGTTAACCGATCAAGAATAAAATCAGGGGAAAAATAAAAGGAAACCAAATAACGGTCTAATCGACTTAAAAAAAAAATATTAAAATAAAAAGTTGCAAATGGAAAGAACAAGAAAGGGGTGAAGAGGATATACAGATGAAAGGTAAAATTATGAGGAAAATGTAGAGTCCAAGTCCGACGCCTGATGAGACAAAGAAGTAAGAGATGGGCTTGACGAAGACGACAAGGGAGGAGACTGCGATGGTGAGCAGCAACTGGATGGAAACAATTGTGTAGATCTTACGCACAAACGCCCACCGCAGCTCCGGCCTCTCAAGCATCATCGGGTAAAGCGGCCTAGTCTCGCTGCCCTCCTCCACATCGCCGCGTTTCCAGAACGGCGGTCGATTCCAGCTCATCTTCCTCCCCTCGTTTTTGCTCTTAGAGATGCTAGTGTTGGTACAAGGATTTCAGTGAGAAAGCGGATGGCGAACGACGGAACACGAGGAAACTGAGGCCTCGTTTGATTAGGCTTTTTTTCTCCGTTTTCGTTTGAATACGCCGAAGTCAATCAGTATTTACTGTTTGGAATCAAAGCTTAACAATAATTCCTTTTTAATAAACATCGTTTTTTCGGCTTTTACAAAATTCTTTTCGTATCTGCTTCTTCGGTCACAAAACGGAGTTTCGGGAGCGAATTATGTCTTTTATAATAAAATCTCAAAAGCAGAACTTCTAAACAAACAATTTAAAATTACTTTCAAGTATTAATAAGCACTTTTAAAAATATTAGTCAAACATATCTCATTATTGAAACTCCATTTTATTGAACGGCTTTTTCTCAACCTCCTTTTCTAAAACTCCTTTTCATGTAAGCATAAACCGAATCAAACGAAGCCTGAAAGAAAGGTAGGCTTCCACGGAGTTTTTATCCTTGCAATTGTGGTTGGGGATTACCAGAGTGCATGTTAGCAAATGCGACACTTGGTACACGTGGATAATAAACCGGTTCGCCGAAGAGTTGCATCTTCTAGAGGGGAAAATTTTTGTGAGAATATAAGAATGCAAAATAAATTTTGATGTCCTTAAATTTGTGACATTTTTTTTTGGAACGGGGGTATTGGCCCGCTGCCACGTCAGCTTGTGACGCCTTGGCGATGTCCACTAATCCCTCGGCGAGTCTATCAGTAACAAACCCCACAGATGCAGGACCACAGTTATTTTCTCCCCATTTAAGTGGTCGTGCCATATGAGAGGGGATTCGAACTTAGGACGGGGGTTCCCAACCAAGCACTCCTACTAACCCACCTAAGCCCGGTGGGGTGACATACTATTTATAATATTTTGAATTATATTAATTTAATATACCTTCAAGAATAAGAAAATCATTTTGATGCATTTTATATTAATATATCATTACAATGGTTGGAGATGAGGAGTAAACACCACAATGACGATACAAGCAAGAAACTAAAAGCAACAAAAATAAATAAAGGACGTCAGGATTGAACGTGTAAAAATTCAAAATAGTGAAAAACCTATGAAACCATACCATATCAAGAAATCCATTATGAAAATTGAGAGAAATAAGTACAGATTTCTATTCTCTCTTGCTCTCACCTTGCTTATCTTCTCTCTTACATCATTCTCACACACAAAATAAAAGAGAAAGTCAAGTTAATAATACAAAGGGACGCTACTTTAAGAAAAACAAGAAATAAAAATGTTTTGTCCACTTCGAAGCGCTGTTGTTGCGTCCAGGAGTATTCGCGGCAGTAGAGAAATATAAATTTTATCGTCTTAGCGTTATACGAAAATCCAACACGCAATCAGATAAGAGAGAGGTCTAGCATTTATGAGACACCAAGATTTTTACGTAGAAAACCCCTAAAAAGGGGAAAAACCCACGGGGCATAGCCCAGTTTGAATGAATCAACTAGTATTGTAATCGATTACAAATGAGACCCTTCCTTTGAGGAATGCATGTGTTTGATGTACATTACATGTTGGGAATACAAATAGTCACTGTTGATGTATTCGCTTTGTTGGAAGGATTATAGTCGGCGAGCGACGTAAGTCAGGAGGACCGTGGTCAGCTGGCGATGGAGGTTGGAAGGACTGTAGTCGGCGGGCAACGTAAGTCAGGAGAACCGTAGTCGGCTGGCGACGGAGGTTAAAAGGACTGTGTCTGACGATGAAGGTCAGAAGGACGACGTTAGGGAAAAGTCTAACAATGGGAAAAAATTCATCTTCGAATAAACGTCCAGCAAAAGTCCGATAACCGGTAGAAGTCCGGCGTCGGGTAGAAACTTGGCAAAGAGTGAAGGTCTGACGTCGGGTAGAAGTTTGACATCTGTTGGTGGTTGAGGAGAACTCCGGCATCATTTGAGCGGAGTTTTGGCATCAGGAGGGAACTCTGTCGTTAATTGGGAAGAATTTCAGAGTCCCGTGGAACTTGGGCAGAATTCTGGCGTCCCGTGGAAGTCTGGCAGAATTTCGGCGTTCTCCCGAATATCCAGCAGAATCCCGGCGTGTTCGGGCGGCGGGAAGAACTCCGGTGGTGGTCGAGGAGGAGCTGATTCTCCTTCCCCTTCTCTTCTTCTTCACTTCTTCTTCTTGCTCTCCCCCCCCCCTTGTGAGGAATGAGGGCTCTATTTATAATTTTTTTGGAGTGGCATGGCTTGTAAATAGATGTGAGATCAGGGGCAAATAGGGAGTGGTCGAATGGACGGGCGATATTGAACCCTTCGATCGTGCACCTTTCGTTGGACATTTGAAGGCCTCAGTGATGTTGAAATTCGGCGATTTTGGGCTTGTTGGATTCGTCTCGTCGAGCCGCTTGATTCGACTATAAGCTCGTCAAAATCGGAGACTGTTTGGCAACTCAAATTGTGGTACAAACTTTCCAATAACGCTTCGGGTGCTTGATTTGGGCTCAGATTGACTTGAATTTGGTGTCGTTGAGTTTGTATTCCGAGACACTCAGTTTGACTGTTAGCTCGCTGAAATCGTAGTTCAGGTGCTCCCGGATTTAATTTTTGAAGTTCCCAACTTGATTTTTGCCTCGAGATTCGTGTCGGATCAAGATAATTTCATGATGACATATCAGCTGTGATGCTAGTTTAAAGCGATACGACACTCAAACCTCCTCCATTGGTCCGTCTGACAGCGCCGAGGTGCCGAATTTAGAGCGTTACAATGCAAAGCCCTCTGTCATTTCTCCTAGTAAAGTTTGCAGCACCGTGCTACTCGAGAACACAACGCTGAAGTGCTTCGGTACGCAATGTCAGGGGTGTTCGGGTATACAACATCGGGGAGTTGTTCGAGAAATTTTTTTTTTTAATTTTATTTTGTGATAAATAATCATGGCACCATTTAGTTCTTCATTTATTCAATATTTTGCGTCCGTTAATGGCTTTAGAATTAAATATTTTTAGGTTCGTTAGATTTGCCTTATCGAGCCGCTCGAATTTGCTAAAAGAATGCATCAATGCAATATCATGAGACAGTTTAGTTCTTCAATTAATATCTTAAATGTTTCAAATATATTTAAGTACCTCATTTTGGCTCATTAGGATGCATACACATCAATTATAATGTTGATAAATTCGTCTTGTTGAGATATTAAATTAAACTATAAATTTGTTAAAATAAGATTTCAAATAACTTTGAATTTATTTTTAAAAAATTTTAATACAAAATAATGTATTGAGTTTTAATTTTTAAAGATATGTCAATTACACAAATAATAAAATTCAGTTCTTATATGATTGACGTACAATAACTAACAATAGATTATGTGTGTTGAGTCTAAGGGCAAATTATTGCATCCGGACGCGGAAAATAGGTTTGGACATCCAATAAAAATTTGTCGCGTCACCTGCGCATATGACTGTGTTTTTGACTTGCGCTTCTGACTGCGCTTTGACGTGCTCTTTACCTACGCTTTTGATGTGCTTAACTTAAAATAATATTTTATTAATATCCGGACCTATCTCCGCATCCGATGACCGGATGCAATAATTTGCCCATAAAATATTGGATGTAAAAAATTAGAAAGAACACTCTCATTGCTTTCTTAGCCTCCAAGCAAGTGTATCGTACCGTACATTTATTTTGATGGATAATGACAGAATGTCGTGTAACACCTTTTCTTTAGCTGAAAGTCATTTAATAATTGAAAATAATATTCAATATAATATTTGCTTGATTAAAAGCTAACGCACCCATAATCCCACCATGATAGAAAAATACATGATAGGGGCTCCAACGTGCGGTGGGCCGCAGGGTGCAATTCTAATTTTAAATTTTTTTCTAGTCTTTGAATTTCAGCTCGTCTCCAACTTGGGAGAAAATGCAAGGCGAGGGTGTTCTCATTCACACTTAGGATAAAATTTGCAGGGGAAAAAATTATGATAAATTATTTTGCCATCAAATTAGGCAACATGCCAATGATTAAGCCTAACATACGTAATTAGGTGTTATGTTGACATTGGCATTCGGGCGATGAGCTGAAGGCAATAAGCGAGATTCATTTTGTTGGAGATAATATCTTGTCTGAGGCAGAATGCAGATGTCCTAATTGAGGGGATCAAACTGTAAACGAACAGTCTCATACTTACAGTTTATTACATGTTTTACCATTGTATTTCTTTATATAAAGAACTCTGTACACGCTACCTTGATGTTAATCAAATACTTTATCTTTTCTACCTCTGCTCTGTCTTCTTTCCTGCACGTCTTCTCCCGTTTCCATTTCTGTCATGGTATCATGAGCCAAACCATGGGAGATCAAGATTCTGCAAACTCGCATCCTCCCTCCTCCACCACCATCTCCGGGAACAACAGCAACAACACCGAGATCCACATTCCACAACAACTCAAGTTTCTCATCTCCAACATCAAGAACCTCGTTCCCAACGCTCTCACCACAGAGAACTACGCAATCTGGCGCATTCAACTTCTCCAACAGTTCACGGCGAACGGCTACACCGGACACCTAACCGGCTCCGTTTCTTGCCCATCCAACGTCTCTTCTCCAGAATACCAACGCTGGCATCTAGCCGACAACAATCTCCTCTCCGCTCTCTTTTCCACAATTTCTCCACCTATCCTTCCCTACGTCATTTCTTGCACCACCGCTCAAGATGTGTGGCTTGTTCTGGAAAAACGCCTTCAACCAACTTGCCGATCGCGCGTAATCCAGCTCAAGAACGAGCTACATCACGTTCAGATGCAAAATCTGACCATGCAACAATATCTCAATCACGTCAAATCCATCGTCGATAACATAGCGGCATCCGGCTCTCACGTTGATGTGGAGGACATCATTATCCACATTCTCAACGGCCTCCCGTCAACCTACAACTCGTTCAAAGCCGCCATCCGCACTTACCCACTACCAATGAATCTCGACAATCTTTATTCTCTTCTATGCAGCGAAGAGATCAATGTTAATCAAGAACTATCCAAAGAAAACTCAGCCGTCTCCAGCGCTACAGCTCTTCACGCCATGTCTTCAATCCAGTCCCGCAACCGGCCCCCACGCAGATTCAACAAGAACCGTCCAACAACAGTGGGAAATGGTCCAAACCACAACAACGTCACTTCTAATACGCCAAATCCAGCTTCTCCGAACACAGCCCGTCCCATTTGTCAGATTTGCAACAAAGTGGGTCATATAGCGTTGAACTGCTGGCACCGTTCGAACCCAAGATTTGCTCCGACCAATCCAAGAACCATCTCCGCTCTTCTTGCTCAACCGAATCAGAGTCCCTCTCAAGACTGGATCGTCGATTCGGGTGCTTCCAACCACCTCACTCCAGATCTGAGCAATTTCCAATATCAGACACCTTACCATGGTCAAGAGAGTGTCTCTATCGCAAATGGGTCGCAACTTCCGGTTGCTCATTCCGGACAAGGGCTTCTTCCGCTACCCGAAACTCCTCGTAAGCTATATTTACGTAATCTTCTTCACGTTCCACATCTTTCTCACAATCTTTTATCAGTTTCCAAATTAACCACTGATAATCCAGTTTCTGTGAGTTTTAATGCTAATGGATTTAAAATTAAGGATCGCAAGGACCGCCGTCTTCTTCTTCATGGACCTCTTCATAACGGCTTGTACCAACTTCGACGATCCACCGAAGTCACTCCAACGGCATTCTACGCCAGCAGGAATCAAGAAAAGCTTTGGCATAGCCGTTTAGGACACCCACATCATAGGCTACTTAAAGATTTAGTCCATTTAATTCCTGACATTACAAAAATTTCAAATGATTTTTCCTGCACTGCTTGTACCGTGGCTAAATGTCACAAAATTTCCTTTAATAAAAGTGTTTCGGTTTCTTCTGCCGCATTTGATCTAATACACTCTGATGTATGGGGTCCTACACCCGTTTACTCCTCTGAAGGTTTTCATTATTATGTGGTTTTTATCGACGATTTTACACGGTTTTCTTGGATGTATCTTATGAAAAACAAACAGGAAACCTTCTCAAAATTTAAACTATTCCAGCAATATGTACAAACTCAGTTCCATACCACACCAAAAGCCTTTAGATCCGACGGCGGAGGCGAGTTTACAAGCCATGAGTTCTCGGCATTCCTCCTACAACATGGCATACAAAGGCAACTCAGCTGTCCTCACACGCCTGAACAGAACGGGATCGCCGAGCGAAAACACCGTCATCTACTGGATCTCGCTCGCACACTACTACATGCTGCACATCTACCTGCTACTCTGTGGGCCGAGGCGATCGCCACGGCCAATTATCTGGTAAACCGCTTACCCTCGTCGTCCATCGAAAATCAAATCCCATTTCATCGTCTACACGGTCATCCTCCGAATTACACACATCTTCGTACCTTCGGATGTCAATGCTTTCCGTGGCTATGTCCCTATGCCGCTAACAAACTATCGCCGCGATCCCACGAATGCATATTCATCGAGTATTCCCCCTTTCACAAGGGATATAAGTGCCTGGATATCTCCTCGAACAGAACTTATATCTCCCGCCACGTCACATTCAATGAAACCATCTTCCCCTACCAATATCTCAAACCTGTGCACAATCCAAATCTCTTACCATCACTGCACCGCACTCCACCCTCTCTGCTCATTCCGCCGTCTCTCATAGCTCCACCAACGTCAATGCCAACGTCTAGCACCACTAAACTACCTCAATCCACCAACTCTTCCGTTCAATCTCCTTCACATAACACTGGGGCCAATTCGACCATCCCCGCGATCTCAATCCTTCCCACTCAAAACAACGCCAATTTACCTTCACATCCCATGCAAACAAGACTCAAATCTGGAATTACTAAACCAAAACAAATCCTATCACTTATAGCCACCACACCTCCAACTTCAACCCCAAACACCTATGCTCAAGCAGTCAAGCACTCTCACTGGCGTCAAGCTATGTCCGATGAGTTTCACGCTCTCCAGAAACAATCAACATGGACACTCGTCCCCCCTCCGGCCAACACACTCATTCTTGGGTGCAAATGGACATTTAAGACCAAACTGCTTCCCAATGGAACCGTCGACAAATTTAAAGCTCGCCTTGTAGCTCAAGGCTACGACCAACAATACGGTATTAACTACCAAGAGACGTTCAGCCCTGTCGCCAAAATGACCACAATCCGCATCCTCCTCACCTTAGCTATCAATCGGAATTGGCAAATCATTCAACTCGACGTCTCAAATGCATTCCTCCACGGTGACCTGACCGAGAACATCTATATGCGACAGCCACCGGGCTTTATCAATGCCGCATCACCTTCCTACGTCTGCAAATTGCATAAATCTCTCTACGGTCTCAAGCAAGCTCCGCGACAATGGTTTGAAAAACTAACCTCCTTTCTTCAGACACAAGGCTTCAGGTTTACTCGCTCCGATCCGTCTCTATTATCTTATCGACTTAATCATACACAAATTTTCTTTTTAATCTATGTAGACGACATTTTAATTACAGGGAACAACTCCGCTGCCATCACCGCTCTACTAGCCAAACTACACTCTCAGTTTTCTCTCAAACAATCAAATCAGCTATCTTTGTTTCTTGGCATCAAGATCTCTCAGCAACCCAACGGTCTCTTCCTTTCACAGCAACATTATGCCGAGAGACTACTAAAGGATGCCGGACTAGCTGAATGCAAACCTGCTGTCACACCATTATCTCCCAAATCAAAACACAACGTCTCAACTAGCCAGCCATTTCATGACCCGACTCTATACCGCCGACTCGCTGGCTCACTCCAATATCTCTCCATCACCAGGCCGGACATCGCCTTTGCTACAAATCAGGTCTGCCAACACATGCATCAACCGACCACTCAAGATTTTCAAGATCTAAAACGCCTACTCAGATATGTCAAAGGTACCATTTCATTCGGACTTCCGCTCAAAACCGGCGATCTCATCTTGCGGACCTACACCGACGCCGACTGGGCGTCCGACTCATCCGACCGGAAATCCATTTCCGGTTTCTGCTCCTTTTTGGGACCAAACCTCATATCTTGGTTCGTGAAGAAACAAGTAACGGTAGCAAAATCCTCCACCGAGGCTGAATATAGAGCACTCTCGGCCGCTACTTCCGATGTTATCTGGTTACGTCGCCTCGTCGAAGAATTAGACCTTCCGCAGCACTCACCTACCACGATCCACTGCGACAACACATCGGCGATTGCTCTGGCCCGGAACCCAGTTTTCCATGCTCGGACTAAACACATTGAAATAGACTACCAATTCATCCGTCAACACATCAAGAACGGAGCTATCTCCCTCACTCACATACCGTCCGAAGATCAAATTGCAGATATCCTAACCAAATCCTTCTCTGTTGTTCGCTTTCACAACCTTCGTCGCAAATTAACCATTCGAACACAGAATGATTAATTTGAGGGGAGATGTAAACGAACAGTCTCATACTTACAGTTTATTACATGTTTTACCATTGTATTTCTTTATATAAAGAACTCTGTACACGCTACCTTGATGTTAATCAAATACTTTATCTTTTCTACCTCTAATCTGTCTTCTTTCCCTGCACGTCTTCTCCCGTTTCCATTTCTGTCACAAACACTGTATCAATCGCAATAATCTAACAACACATTCATGTTGCCAATTAAGTGTATGTCTAATGATTCGGCGGTTGCTTGTAAAGAGTTTTGTGAAGAACTAATTATTGCCTTAGAAAAGTCTGATTGGCCGTATGCTCCTCCGCTATTATTTATTACTGTGTATAATATGATGTTGATGAAAACACTTCACTTTTCATGTAATTTTAATTTCAGATCCTTATGAAAATAACTGTACTTTCAAATATAAAGTAGTATTTTATTATGCTGATCTCAATAAATTCAAAGACGTTGTATATGACTTTGAGACATTCATATGAGTTTAATGTTTGTTTTTGAAGTAAGAAAAACCCAATATTCATGTAAGAATATTTTTTATTTGTGAATTTGCCCACTAGTTAAAAAACTTGATTAGAGGGATTTATGCCTTCTACAACTTTTAACTTTGATGATTCGAAGAAATATATATTTTTTGGAGGTTTTTAGCTTTATAAAATTTTTAAATGAGTAGAGGTCCTATAAACCAATTTCACTCATGGAGTCTTTTAGTCAGGAGCCTGTCCACTGCTAATTTTCTTTCGAGGCTATCGTATGGGTGTACTTTCCTAGGATTATTTGTTAGATGTCGTTACCTTACTTTGAAAAAATTAAAAAAATTCACAAGGGAAGTTTGAGCTATTCGAGATTATTTGTCAAAGTATTGCTCGACAATGTTAACATGTATGGAAGAGACTGAAAGAATCCAGCAAGGAAGCGGCGGCAAACTCGGTGGAAGTCCGTTGGGCGATGGGTTAGTTTTGGCAGCAGTGGCGTTCGGCTAAGGCGACAGAGGCAAGCGGAGCGAACCAAAACACGAAGGAAGGAAATGATAATGAAGACGGGCTCGGGAGGGAAATAGGGCTTTAACCGTCAGCTAGTATGCTGATATTTTTACTTTCGCAAATTTTGACGAAAAGATTTCATCGAGTTTAAGCAGGCCGGCGAAATGTCTGGCTGATTGTACGTCGGAAACTACCGGTGGAAAATACGCCGGAAACTACTGGTGGAAAATACGCTAGAATACTTCTTATCTCATAAATTATGATGGAAAGGACGGTAGATCATACGCCGGAAAATAACCACGAATTTTACATCGAAACTACCGTCGTTATGTCACCGTCGAATTTTCCACCGGTTCACGCGTCGTTGTTACCAACGTATTTTATTACGTCGGAAGCTCCGACGTTAAGTGAAGGTTTTCCTGTAGTGTATCATGAATCAAAGGTGAATAAATGCTTTATCCTTAGATCATTATTGTCTTTTTGAGGTTGAGACTGTGACTTGCCCAAAGAGTTGAAGTCAAGCACGAAACTGTATAGAGATTAAGATTCAATTGAAGCCTTCTTGTATTTGTGAGAAGCTTTATGATAGAAGTTTGCCAATAAAATATTGGAGGGACTTGTTTGTCCACAAACATATTTGAGATTGCAACCAACGCTGCCTCCCAGTCCAAATTTGCTTCCCAGGGAATTAATATAGTGATGACTGATACAGAGAGGACATAAAATAATACATGCTTGATGTGGCAATAAAGTTATCCACAATATTGAAAGAGTTTTGTCGTACCTAGGAATAGATCATGGTAAAAGGACTATCTTACTTCAATCGTGCCCAGGACATTGATGGGCATTGATGTGAACGACATCTCGAGTAATATTTGTACTAAAAAGTTGTTTTAGAATTTGAGATAATGTTATTACTATTTTCTAAAACAACTTTTTAATACAAATATTTTTAAAAGCTGTACCAAACAAAGCCTTATTGTTGATAGTGTGAAGTAACATGGATATGAAAATATTAATGATTGACCCCTTTAAGATCTTAATTAATTTTGTTACTGAAAATATGCTTGAATTCAAATCTGTTTCGCACTCAATTCTAAAAACCTTTTTATCTACACTCATCAGCAAATGATATCGGAATTGATTGGTTCCATTCCACTCGAGTGATTTATGCAAATTATGGCTCCTACATATTTTTAACGCCCCGATTAAGCAAAAAGGAAGAAATGTGGCTCTCATGATGATGGCAAGTAGTTGTGGGTATTTTTAATGCATGGAAGTTGTGAAATAGAGAAGGTTTGATGGAAACTTGAGAGGATGAACAAGATTAAGGAAATAAGAAGAAGAAAAGAGAAGAGGAGGAATCAAGAAGAAAAAGAAAATGATAAAAATAACCAACATCATTATCGAGATTAATTCTGCAATAAGATGACCGACGTTCAAAAATATCGCCCATTATCTTCCTTCATGGTTGGGTCATGCTTTTTTGCTTCCAAGTCCAAAAAAAAAAAGTTAAAAATTATAAAATATATATGATAAGTGCAAAATATACAAGCTCAAGCTAAAGCTGAAGCCTTGTCCGCCTTTTTGTGGAGTGTTTGAATTAAATGCCTGCTTCATCATCACCCTCCTAAGGGCTGATGTTGTGGAGAGATTATTACGTGCAGAGACATGACACAGAGAATCGTTCAATTTTATCTCTATAAACAATAAAAAGGCAGTGTTGAACAGTAAAGTGCAGTGATGAACAATAATTGTGCTTTTACTGGTTATAGAGACAAAACTGATCGGTTCTCTGTATCTGATTTCCGCACTTTATAATTTCTCGATGTTGCGATAGCCACCAAATAAGTCTATTGGTAATTGTATCATAATGTGAAGGCCACCCAATGATGGTCTTCTAGAGATACACTCTTCCAACGAATCAAATTCATATGTGATCAATTCAGAGTCATCTTATTTGTAAGATATGCTCCATCTAATTTATGATATCATTTGAAGTTGGTGGAAAAGAGGAACAACAATAGAACCTATAACAAAAAAAAGTTTCAAGTACAAAGCATATGTGGATCTTTTGGAAGGAAGTTAGATTAAAAATAATCATATTTTTAAGTTTTTTTAAATTTTGACTTCAAAAAGTTAAATTTAGGCTTCGTTTGAGATAGTTTTTTACCACTATTTTTTTACGGCTATAAAAAAAAATTGTATTAAAAAATTGTTTTATAAAACAGTAAGAAAGATATCACAAACAAAGTTTTAGTTGATAAATTTAATAGGCTTAATTCGACTTAAATCCGATTTAAAGCTTCCTTTTGGATAACTTTCTCACTACTATCTAAAGTACATGTTAATTATAAAAAGTTCTTGAAAGCAGAGAAAAAGCAATGGCTTTATGCTTCGTTTGGAATATCTTTAGGTCACTATTTTTTCTCAACTTTCAAAAAAGTTTAATACTAAAAAATGACTTTAGAAAGCAATAAGAAAACTATCTCTTTCTTACTGCTTCTTAAATCATCTTTTTAGTACAAAATTAATATTTTTTAACAAAAAAGTTGCTTTAAGAAGCAAAAAAAATAGTTCCAAACAAAACCTTAGACTTCGTTTGGGATGGCTTTCTTACTGCTTCTTAAAGCGGCTTTCTAGTTCAAAAATTAAAAATTTTGAACTAGAAAGCTGCTTTAAGAAGCAGTAAGAAAGCCGTCCCAAACGAAGCCTTAATCTCAACCACATAATCCAAAATTTGATGAGTTTAGTGACCCAATCAAATGTAATTGATATTTTTCTATTTGGAGTTTATTATTGTAAGAGGTTTTTACATAAAAATTATGTGGTGTGTATGTAGATCACCCTTTTATATAATTATAATGAGAAAAAAAATTAAAATGACCGCTTGACTCTTTATAAAAGAATAAAGTAATCCACAATTAAATTAAAAAATTATTTTGATCCCTAAAATCTTTAAAAATGCATCAAAATAGTTCAATAATGAGATTATTTTAATTCATTTTTTAAATTTTAAAATATTAAAATAATTATTCAATATAGCTAAATTTTATTTTGATTTTTCATAAAAAATCAAAGAAATATTTTGGCCCTTTTTCTCTGGTTATAATCATCGAGTAGGATTGCTATATAAAAACGGAAAACCATCTATTTATGCGGACCGAGGTAACCTTTTTATCCGCACAAGTTTCGCGTTGCCTCCAAGCTTTTGATATTTCTCGATCGAGGCAGTAAGCAGAGGAAATGGAGAACGAGTTCCAGGTTTGAAATCCTCGTCTTTTTCCTATGAATTAAATTATGGCGGGCCTCTTTCTTTTTTCTTGTTGCCCGGAAAATAGATTGGGATTTTTGGGGCGCAAGTGTCGCAGAGATTCTGCGTCTACTGCTGATCCGTAAAGATTGAACTTAAACCTTTTTCTTGCAAGCAGCCGGACTTTGTTTGATATTTAGGAATTTGTTTTGAACACCAAAAGGATGGGTTGTAGTTTACTTGATTTAGTCTTGTCCTGATTGAGGGTTTCTGGTTTGGAATTTAATTGAAGCATACTAGCCAATGCTATCTTCTTTACGTGATGTTTTGCCTAGCAAAATTTGTCTTTACAGAAAATAGGATCACCACATCTTGCGATTGGAAAGGCCAATGGCGAGTTCATCTAAAAAAATTAAATTTGGTTGTTTTTTATGTTTGAAATTGATGATTCTTCAATGGCGAGGGATCTAGTGATACAATTTTCTTCCGTCAAATTGGCTTTGCAACTATGAAATGGTTGTTTTCTATCTTTCTGCTAAGTGTGAGCACTAGTTCCTTATGTTTGTTCGTTGGCCTACAAGTTGGAAGCCTTGGTTGGATCGCGATCAACTTTTGTTTAACACAGTCTTTCATATCCTATGTCAGTCTCCTTTGCATTTCTTTTACATTGTCAACAAATTCAATGCATTATGAACCGAAGAACATTGTTAAAAGCTTCAATTAATTACTGCTCGAAACAGGTTAAAAATGAAGATAATTGCTCTTAACTATGGTTGACTCCCAGAATGTGCATTCATTATTAACGTCTGATGATTACCTGATCTTTATGAAAACGGATGAAGAGTTTGAGTGTGGTGGATTTAACTTAATCTGTCAAATAATTATTTCTAGGTTGTGATGGTGCTTAGCTAAAAATGATGAATTTTGTTACCTTTACTTTCATGTTTATAATATTCAAATTAAGAGATCAAATTAATAGGTCAATATGATAACAATCAAATTATGTAAAAATAATGAGAATAAATTGAGTGATCACCAACATAGAAATCTAGGCCTCACTCCTACACAAAGTGATGACTTCCCCAAAAAATAGTAGTTGCTATTGCACCACTTTTGAAGGAACCAACATCCAACCAAACATGCAAGATTGAAAAAGAAAAAAATCATCAAACTCAAAGTTTTTAACATGTCTCAAATTTTGATATTTATAAGCATCAATCCCTCAAGTCAGTTGCTTTAGAGTCATTAATAGCTATCCGATTTCCTAGTAGTGTTCTCCTAACATTGCACATTGAGTATAATGTTTCACTGGACATGCATGTACGTGTATGAAAATATTTAGGGTGCATGCATGAAATTCTCAAACCGACCTTTTCCTCATCTTAACTCTATGAATATTGGTTCTATGAGGACATAACAACTAAAGTTATTCACCCGGTACTTAAATTTTACGACATAATTGATTTGGGGAAAAATCGTTTGATCGTTGGAAGAATCAGGCTAGCAAGAAGAAAATCTCAATCCATGGAACAAAGACAAATACTTAGCTTCAAAAAGCTTCAAAGAGAGTAATATTTTATCAATAAAATTTCCCACTACAATACTTTGCCTATTTATAGACTAATAAGAACATTCTATGAACCATAAGTAACAAACATATAACAAACTATGATAAACTATTCCTAAGGAGTATTCTACTAAAGATGTTTCTACATCATACTCCCCTTACGTCAAAAGATCTCGACGTCGAGGCACGTTGTCAGGAGGGAGATAGCAATCCTCATGGATCGAAATTTTTGTTCTCAATAATTTTTGCAACTGCTTTAAATAAATTGCCCCTCCCAAATAATACATTGTAAGATTTTTCCTCATTCCTTGCCCCCTTGAACATGTCACAAAGAATAGCCAAATGCCGATAGTTAACATATGATCCATTAAAGGATATAACCACACGCAGCTCAGCCAGAAGAGTACGACGGACAACCTCTATCCTCAGAACTTCAATAACTTCAATCAAACGATTACTTGTTGTCCTAGATGCATCAACATTTTCATGACACGTGACAAGCAACAGATTAACACCTTCTGTGTCAAGCATCCACTCAACATCAGGTTTGAAACCTTCATCCTCATCAAACTTGCTTATCTTTCTAGACTTAATAAAAACTTTGTTAATGTCCGAAATGCCTCGAAGAGCCATCTTGGTCAACATATTGTTCTCTCTCAACCTCGGCACACCCAGAGTAACATTCTTGACACTAACACCAGCATAATGGAAAACATTTAACGTCATCTGGGTAGCTGGTTATCAAATTGATTGAGTAGCCACACACCCGATTATTTCACCAGGGGCAATTAGATACTGCAGAAAACATGATTATAGCAAACATGATTCTAGTATGATATAGGAACATCTTTATTAGAATACTTCTTAGGAATAGTTTATCATAATTTGTTATAAGTTTGTTACTTATGTTTCTAGAATGTTCTTATTAGTCTATAAATAGGCAAAATATTGCAGTATGAAATTTTGTTGATGAAATATTACTCTCTTTGAAGCTTGGTGTTTGTTTTTGTTCTCGGGATTGTGATTTTCTTCTTGCTAATCCGATTCTTCCAATTATCCAACGATTTTTCCCCACATCAATAATGGCATAAAATTTATTTCATGGAGATTTTACTTGTTTTACTACATTTTTTTACATGGATGATAACCTACCCCAAAATTTTCTCTAGATCTAGTTGTCTTAGTACATCTTGATTTGCCCTTTTCATTGGTATTAGTGAAGTTATATTAATTGCTAGCTGTTTTTATAAATTCAATCTAAGAATTAAAAATTTTCCACCTATCATTTTTCTTGTGATGTATGGTTGGCTTTGAATAAGTTTCGTTCTCCTTGTTTGAACATATTATGGTTTTTAGTTTTTAGAATTCTTTAGAGATCTTATAAAACCCTGATGCCGTTCATATGGGCTAGTTTGTTTTCAAATATGAGGAAATATAGAGGAGTTAGGTTTCAAAACCAAATTCAGATGCTTGTAGAGATTTGGATTGGATAATTAGAAGGATCTTAACAAATCTTACCTAAACCAATGGAATGGACTTTCTCTCCATATGTGTTTAGTCACTTTTAGAGCACATGTGTTTGGGTTATCAAGTAAAATAATAAGGTTGTTCCTTATATATGCCCAATTGGTAAATGCACAAAATAACCCCCCTCCAATTTACCCATAGTATTCAAATGGACTACATTAGAATCAATTTTATATAGTCAAGGGACTAAATTGTGATCAATAGTCTCTCAATTTCTCTCATGTTCGACCTAAAAGACTTTTTGGGATCAATTTTCTATGGTTAAGGGACTAAATTAGAGAAATATGGTACTCTAAACTAAATTGGCTACATATGAATAGTCGGGGGACTATTTTGGATTTTTTCCTTGTACCCAATGCAAAACCATCAAGTATTCTAGTCGAAACCTCAAATAAACTTTTGGAGAAATGTAGTACTCTAGGACTAAATTGGAGAAATATAGTAGACTAGGACTAAATTGGCTACATATGAATAGTCGGAGGATTATTTTGAATTTTTTCTTTATACCCAATGCAAAAGCATCAAGTGTTATAGTCGAAACCTCAAATAAACTTTTGTATTTAATATCCTTTGATTGAGTGCTTTCATAAAATCCTATTATGGGATTGTTTTATGTGCTGATAGTGATTCGTCCAATGCATTGTGAACTGACAATGACCACAGAATTTTCTTTTGTTTATCTTTTTAATCTTTATTATTTAGCTCCACAAGCCTTCAGATGCAATTTAATAATAGCCTTCTATGTATCCTTCCCCTCAACGTTAGCAAATTCTTGTCTTTCTGAAGTTCTGTATCTGCCAATGGAGCTGAAAGGCTCTTATTTTACCAGCAGCTGCATACGTTCATTCATTATGGATGCAAAATTTACTTTTCGTTAAACCACTTTCAGTGAGCTGAACTGTTAAACCTTGAGGCACATTTTCTTGTAACTCTTGCAGTTGTATTAGGATCTTAAAAGTTAAGCATGCTCAAACTAGCGCATACTTGGGATGTGCTTTCCCTTTAGAAGGTACAACAATAGTATTATAAACTGTAAAGCTTATTAGACCTAAGCTGACAATGTCTCTTTCAATAAGGGTTAAAGTTGTTAGTTGTTACACTCTTAACCATCAGCCATCCTACTATAGCATTTACTTTGTTGGGCTGTTGAATTGTTAGGTGACATGCATAAAATCTTCCTTTTCATGTCAGATTTACCTCTTTACTAATGCTACCCTTGCCCAAGCTAAAATCATACAGGAGGAAGTAATATTGTATATTTGTAGACAAAGATTACACTTTTTTGGACTTGCTGTTAGTATACAGAAATGTATCGAAACAAATTCTATGAAATATTTTATTTTCTACTGTCCACTCAATCTAGGAGGGAAAGGAAGAGGTAATCCAAGCATGGTATATGGATAACACGGAAGAAGACCAGAGGCTTCCCCATCACCGCAAGCCAAAGCAGTTTGTTTCTATTGACAAACTTGCAGGTTTGCATGCCACCATATTTTCTTTTTCCTTGCTTTCAATGCATTTGTCAATTAGCTGTTCATGGTGCTGAAAGTTTTTATCAACTTTCTTTTGAAGAACTCGGTGTTCTCAGCTGGAGGCTGAATGCTGATGACTATGAAAATGATGATGCTCTGAAAAAGATTCGTGAAGCCAGGGGCTACTCTTACATGGTATTTTTGGTTAAACTTTTCCTTTTTCTGATAGTCAGTTTCATGAAGCCTAGGAAGATGCGATTTGCAGAAATTTATCATTTTTGTTATTTCTTTGCCCTTTCAGGACATATGTGAAGTTTGCCCAGAGAAGCTGCCAAATTATGAAGCCAAGATCAAGAGCTTCTTTGAGGAACATTTGCACACTGACGAAGAGATTCGTTATTGCCTTGAAGGAAGCGGTAGTTTTTCTTCCTGATTTTAGGCATCCAGTTGAGATTTATATTCATGGTGAACTGCTTGTTTGTGAAATTTCATTTTCTTACATCTCCCCTCCTTGTGAAGGTTATTTTGATGTGAGGGATGAAAATGACCAATGGATTCGGGTAGCTGTGAAGAAAGGGGGAATGATTGTCTTACCTGCAGGAATTTACCATCGATTTACTCTAGACACAAATAACTACATTAAGGTATAACATGCTATTTAGGTTCATCATCTTTACCCTCAATTGAGCCTCCTTAGTAACTCTGCGAGGCATATATATATATATATATAATCTCTAAAGAGGCAATGCTCTCTTAATAATCTCTAAAGAGGCAAAGAGTTGAAGATCTTTGGCAATTTATGAATACTGAGAAGGAATAGGACTAGGTCTTCATTTAAATTTGCAATAATCCTGCACCATGGTTGCAGCGATAAACATGAGTAGTTGAGAATGTTTCATTTCTATATGTTGGTGATGAAAGTATTGCATGTTTACTCCTATATTTTCCGCGGTTTTCGAAAAAATGCTTGAGCTTGTGCGGTTCTTATGTTCCATTTTCTAATTAAAAAAAATCATTTCACAGGCTTTGCGACTTTTCGTGGGTGAGCCTGTGTGGACTCCACACAACCGACCTAATGATCATCTTCCTTCAAGGTAAAATTAACTAGTTTTTCTCATTCTACAGTTAATATTCTTGCTGAGCCGCTGTATTACTAATCATTGCTTGCTCGTTGCAGGAAGGAGTATCTTGATTCATTGATGAACAAGTCAGCTGCTGTTGAGGCTCGCTAAGGTCATTCGAGAACTGCATCACTTAACACCATTTCTAACTACCTACCTTAATACCGTCTTTGATTACCGTTTGCATCTTATATATTAACCTCATTTCATGAGTGCCCGTCTTGTTTTGATATGATACCTTTGCATCTGCGTCTTAAAATCCATAAAATCGATTGCTTGGTGCCATATTAAATGCTTTAACATGTGGTATTAGTTTATCCTCAGAGCCTGGTATGACTAAAGAACTAAGAAGGTGCTTAGCTTAAAATCTCAACAATTTTCAGTTATCTACGGCCTTTTTTCTTATATAATAATATATTTGGCGATTCAATTATCTCCTATTTGAAAGTGAACAGTAGTTAATCTTCTTCAAACCTTGTTTTTAAGCAGTATTGATCTTAGATGTTATGTTATTGTTTTTTCAGTAGTGAATGCATTTCAATGTCCATTATTTTTTACAAGCGTCTCCTGTAGGGCTTCCTGATATGTTATGAGTATAGAAACAAATGGCAATATTAAGAAAAACAACAAAAAATCAGCTTAAAGGGGATTAAAGATAATATAATATTGAATAGGACGATAAGCAATTGGATTTTCTCTCTCCGAAGATCAATAGGAAAACGAAGATAAAAAGTTCATTCATAGGTGGATGTTTAGTTGAATTAAACTAAGGCTTCGTTTGGGACGACTTTTTTATTGCTTCTTAAAGCAACTTTCTAATACAAAAATTTTAATTTTTGTACTAGGAAGCTGCTTTAAGAAGCAGAAAGAAAGCCGTCTCAAAAGAATCCTAAGTTGATGAGGTGGTGTTGCACTAGGAGGACAAGATCATTGTATTTATACCCGAAGCTTCAAGAGGAAGCTAAACAAGGGAAGACGATGGTGTCGCAAATAATGGAGAGGAAAATAGGAAGATATTTCATAAGCATTACCTTCAAGTTTTGGAGTGCATACAATAGTGTATTGCTGAAGATGATGTGATGTTGGATGACCAAAATGAATTTGTTGTTTGAAAAGTGTGATGGTGGAAGTTCGAGTAGAGAAGATTCTAGATGTCAAGTAGTAAACAACATTAGCTTCAACATCTCCATCAATTATCTTCCTTGTACTTAGATTCTAAAAAATCACAATTAGCGTGATAAATATTGTGTTTTGTGAGAATGAATGGAGTGTAAATTGGCATGAAATTTAGCAACATATGTGAAATATGAAGGCTAGCGTTTGTAGAAAATGAATATACTCTAATAAGGATTAATGATAGAGATGATTAGTTCAGCCACAATGGGAGAATAGAGGAAAGGATTTGAATCCATATGTACCATCACCCCCACCGCAATGCCTTTTTGCTAGAGAAAAATGTTTTGAGATTAATAGGGAATGAGTCGAAAGCTTAGCGACTCAAGAATGATGAAACTAGAAAGAAATTTGGCAATAAGAAACATCTTATTATATTAATATTTGATTAGTTGTGAAGGGTTGATAATGAGGAAGTTCATCCTACCAAGCCCCAATGGGTATTGTATTATTTATATACTGAAAGATCGTTTTATTTTAGAGTTAAAAAGTTAAAAATGAAGTATGCACATTCTGGATATGTTGCTTTTCTAAAAGTAGAGTAAATTAGTCAAATAGGGCCTGCTCTGCTACACCTCTGAAGGAGAAAAATTTTGCATTCTCTATTATTTGAATAAGATCGTTCCTATAAATGTGCATGCATGACAGAAAAAAGCGAAAACAGATAAAGAAAAATTGCTTCACGTTGATCCTAATAAAATACTCACATCTCCTAAAATAAATTAGCTTTTATTATCATTTACACTTTGGAGAGAGAACATATTCATAGTGAAACCAAACTGGCTTAACAAATTTGAACCCAAGCTTCAAAAGCTCGTTTAAGGGAAAATTTATTACGTGTGGTGTCCGGACGTATCTGCAGGTCAATCTAGATGCGTCATGTCACCCAATACATAGTGCATTGGATGACGTGGCGCGTCCGGTTTGACCTCCGGACGCGTTCGGACACCGCACAGAATAATCTCTCTATTAAATGATAGGATGCTTCTGAATAACTGTTTAACCGTGCATCATTCAAATTAATTAACATAATCCTATTAGTCAACATATTACTGCTAACAGTATTATTATTTTGGTTAATTTTTTATTCTTTAGTTTTAATCAAATAAGCTTGCAATCTATGTACTTAAGGTTGATTAGCTTCGTTTGGGGCGACTTTCTTGCTGCTTCTTAAAGCAATTTTTAGGTAGAAAAATTGGTTTAGAAGCAGTAAGAAAGCCGTCTCAAATGAATACTAAATTGAGCAATCGATAAATAGAACGGAAGCTAATCGTCAACCACTAATAGTTATCGATCAACTGCAAATCCCCTTTTAATCTTTTAATCAACAGCCTCCTTATCCACTACCATCAGTTCGATGTGGACACAATGTTCTCAAATGGATGGATAAAAAGATTGGCTTTTCAAAAAGAGCTTATCTAGCACTTGGCTTTCTCCAGAATATTCATCCTCATTGCATTTAACTTCTTCTCTCGGTTCAGGAAAGAGGATTAGAGCTTCACATCTCCATGGATTCTTGGAACAACTTGGTTTCCTCTAAGCTATAATTACCAGTTTAAGCAATTTGCTACTTACGATATACCATTGCTTGAAATTTTCGTCATTTATCTTTGCATGAACTGCAGCTAATGTGAACTCAAAGCAGATCTGCAGCAGCTTGCTGTAATGTGTGATCAGAACTTGACAAAATTGGAATTTTTGAAACTGCAAATTTCATTTTAACTTTTTTTTTTTAAAGGATGAACGATAAATCATAAAAGAACATATTGTATGGCTCAGAATATACGAAACAACTTTCTTCAATCTTAGGCTTTGTTTTGGACGGCTTTCTTATTGTTTCGTAAAGCAGCTTTCTAGTACAATTTTTGTACTCAAAAGCTCATTTAAGAAGCAGGAAGAAAGCCGTCCCAAACGAAGCATTAGTAACTGAGCTGCTAATCCTTTTGCAATCCACCTCTATCTGTTATCTTTTATTGGTTGGTTGATAATTAGTAACTTCAATAATTAATGATATGTAACGCTGAAATTAAACCAAAAATAAGGAAAAACAAACTAACAAATTATCATGAGTAAGCTATAATGGTAAGAAAAAATGTGATGATTTCCCAATATAATTTTGATCAAGATGAGCTTTTAAATTATTAAATTTATTTTGATATTAGTACTGCACGTAAAGAATTTATATTGCACTCATTTGCAAGTATATTCAATAATTTTCAAGCCTAGTCTAACCAAAAATTACATTAGGATATGCCAAACAAATTTTATTTCTTTTTTGGTTATAGCAAAGAAAAGTTTTCATTTTGAATCCTGTAGCAGGGAAAGGAAGAGATTAGTAGCAATAGCAACAATATTTTCTTTTCTATATCTAACCCTCGTCTTCATAATAAGTAACTAAATTCTCTCTTAGTTATTGATGTAGACAAAGTAGCATATATATTTTTAAGTGTTTCTTTCTTTTCTATCGGTATCTATAGACTGCTCACAAGCCGAAGCATGATTAGAGCACTTATAGGAAAGGAAAGCAAAAGTGATTCTCGTAGTAGCGGCGAGTGAAAATGGGATCGTAAGAGAGCAATACAAGCGTCATGATGCATGCTAGGCGAAGTGGTGGTGTGATGCACGCCTAGATGGCGAGAGTCCAGTAGCCAAAAACATCACTAGCTTACACTCTGACCCAGGTAACATGAAGCACATGGAATCTATTGTGAATCAACAAGGACCATCTTGCAAGGCTAAAGAATCCTGGGTGACCGATAGCAAATAGTACCATGAGAGAAAGGTGAAAAGCACCCCCATCGGGGAGTGAAATAGAAATGAAATCGTGAGCTTCCAAGCAGTGGAAGTAGAATGTGATCACTGACCGCATGCTTGTTGAAAAATGAGTCAGCGACTCATACGCAGCGGCTTGGTTAAGGGAATCCACCGTAGCTGTGGCAAAAACTAGTCTTCACAAGGCGATTCATCACAGTTTAACCCTTTTTTTACAAAATTGTTTAGATAAATTAAAAAATTAAAGTAAATATTAAATATATAAATTAAAAAATTAAACACATATATATATATATAAATCCCCCACAAAAGTATAGAGCTGGATGGAAAGAAACATGGTAAGTTTTGTTACCATAAGTGCCGTTGTCATATTTGAACCCGGTTCGGTTCACTCGTGGCAAGCCGAAGAGGAATATATAAAAGTGGTAGAAGATCATCTTTAAAATTCGTCATGGCGGGCCCTACTGCTCCACCGCACCGCACTTTGCCACTTTCACTTCCGCTTTGTCACCCACGGAATAATGACAAAAGCCATGTGGACAATTCAAAGCGCAGCCTGAATTTTGTCTCTAATTTTAAGAATTGGAAATTCTAATTGTATTAAAATAATAATAAAATTTGACATTAGAGGGCCGCTCAGTTCTTCAAGATTTTTTTTTTGGGGGTAAATTGAGGGCTTGGCCCATTCTATTAAAAAGAAATTGATTACAAAATTGCTTGCCAGAAAAAACAAAGCAAGCAGCAAAAATGTAAAAGCAAAAAATTACATCTAATCTTCATTTTTAAAAAAACTGGAAGAGAAACCCAAAAACAGACAGTAAAAACTGTCTGGCCGGGACTCAGAGAAAATTATCAATCATTGTGATCAGTCTCCTTTGGTTGCCCGTAGACCATCCTAAAGGAGAGACAGGTATCATCATCGTCCACGGCCCAAAAAACCTGCCTGTGAAGAAGGCACTCCTTGTCGGCAACGAAGCAGCAGCGACTTGATGAAATTGGGCAGCAAACAGAGATGCCACCAACAATTATCATATAGAACAGAATTGGGCAGTCTTCAAGATTTTTCATTTTTGCTAAGAAAATTATTTTCTTCAAAACGGTGTGTTGGGAAATATAATCACAGAACACAACAAATAGAAAATAATAATAATAAAAATAAAGTACGAAAAAGAAGAAAGAATTCAAAGATTTAACATAAAAAATTTTGAAAAATTCTCAATGCCACTCTTTAAAAAAAAAATAATTATAAAAATTAGGAGAAATTGTACCTATATCTTTTCTTATGCTCTCTTTGTCTCACTTCATTTTACAAACACAATAATCGCTCAAAACAGATAAGAGACATATTAAATATATATATAAAGTATAGCGTAACTCTTCAAGTGAAATAAGAATAATAAAGAAGAAATTTTGTTCAACATGACTCGTAACACTTTGGAGTGTTGTAGCGCTCAACTCATTGTCTTAAACCCAACTCACAATGTTGTGACGCTTGAGGTTGGAGCACTGCAGCCTAAGCTTAAAGAGCTGCAGTAGTGCTCTGCTTTATGTCTCCAGCCTGAGCTTAAAGAGCTGTAGTGCTTTAGCTATAGTGCCTCAATGATGTATGGTTGTATAGGTAGAAAAATAATGTTTTAGGGCTTTGTCCAGAAATCCTTGAGAAACCCATCAATGAGCTTCTCATCGAGCTCGACCTACAAAATTAAGGTCTAAATTAACAGTTCAACACGAATGATCAACATAATCAAAATCCATACAAAGCTAACATGGTAAAAACTAATAATTAATTTAATTAAACAAAATCAACTAAAATTGTTGATTAAATTTCTCTCACAATCTTAGTGGATAGTGAGAGATCAGAATTATTTTCTCTGGTTGAAATTCAAATAAAATGGTTGTGCTTGTGCTATTTTTGAAGATGGCAGAAGATTAAGATTAGAAAACCAACAAGAACATCAACACACCTAATTAAAGTCCAATCTATGATCTAAGAGTCACTAATCACAAATTAGCAAAAAAATTACTATTATTGTTGCAAGCTAGAATATTCACAATTGTAGAGAAGTAAAAAGTTTAATGACTTAGCTTGGTACGAAGATCCAGCACACAATTAGATAAAAAGAGAGAGGGTGTAGCATTCATTAGAGATACCAAGATTTTTACGTGAAAAATCCTTTAAAGGGGAAAAATCACAAGGCCACGCTCATTTGAAACAATTTTACTAATGTTTGCAGTCGATTACAAATAAGGATCTTCCTTGGGGGACAGTCTTGGCTTGATATAATAAATATATATCATATATAGTATATTACAGGATGGGAATTACAATAATCAATATAGAAATATTTGTTTGATTGACAGGATCATTGTCGACAGGCAACGGAGGTTGGAAAGATCGTAGTATGATGACAAAGGTCGTAAGGACCGTAGTCGATGGGCGTTGGAAGTTGAAAATATCATAGTATGGTGACGACAGAAGTCATGAGGATTGTTATCTGGCGACAGAGGTTAGAAGGACCGTAGTCGATGACAGATAGAGTTCAGAAGGATTGTTGTCTGGCAATAAAGGTTGGAAGGACCGTAGTTGACAAGCGTTGGAGGTCGAAAAGATCGTAGTATGGTGACAGAAGTCAAGAGGACGATTATCTTGCGATGGAGGTCAAAAGGATTGTAGTCGACGGAAGATAGAGGTCGGAAGGATCGTTGTCTAGCAATATAGGTTTGAAGGATCGTAGTCGACGAGCATTGGAGGTCAAAAAGACCATAGTATGGTGAAAGAGGTCAGGAGGACTTTAGTCAGGCAATATAAGTCGAACGGATCATAGTCGATAGATGTTAAGGTCGGAAAGACTGTAGTATGGTGATAGAGGTCAGGAGGACTATTATCGGTGGGTGATGAAGGTCAGAAAAACCGTAGTCAGCAGGTGATAGAGATCGGAAAGACCATAATCTGGTGACGAAGGTCGGAAGGACCGTAGGTGGCTAGGTGTAAGTTTGGCAAAAATCCGGGCATCAGGTGGTGGACTGGAAGAAGTCCAATGTCAGGTTGTGGTCCGGCAGAAGTTCGACGTTAGTCGGTGGTCCGGTACGTAGAAGTCCGACATTAGGTGGTGACCTAACAGAAGTCTGGGCGTTAGGTGGTGGTTCGGCAAAAGTTCGGCGTCAGGTGATGGTCTAACATAAGTTCGGCGTCAGGTGGTGCTCCGACATAATTCTGAGCATCACGCGATGGTCCGGCAAAGGTCTAGTGTCAGTCGGTGGTCCGACATAAGTTCAGATGGTGAACAATCTCCGATCTCTCTCTTGCTTCTTTGCTTCGGCCCCCCTTCAATGAAAAGTGAGGGGTCTATTTATAAATTTTTTAGAGTGGCATGCATAACCAGTAAATAGGAGGAAGATCAAGGGAAAATTGGGAGTGGTTTGCATGGACAGCTGCTGATGATTCCTTTGATTATGGATCGTTTAGTGGACATTTGAATGTCTTAGTGATATAGGAATTCAGAGATCTTGGGCACGTTTGATTCATCTCGTCGAGCTGCTCAATTTGACTATAAGCATGTCACATTTGGAAACTGTTTGGTAATCCAAATTGTGGTTTAAACCTTCCAACAACGCTTTGGGTTTTGATTTGGATCCATTTGGGCTCTGATTAAGTTGAATTTGGTGTTATTGGGTTCATATTTTCACGACGTTCAGTTCGATTGTTAGTTTGCTAAAATTGGAGTTCAAATGATCCCGAATTTAATTTTTGAAGTTTCCCACTTGATTTTGCCTCGAGGTTCGTGCCAGATCAAGATATTATATATATATATATATATATATATATATATATATATATATATATATATATATATATATATATATATATATATATATATATATATATATATATATATATATATATGGATCTGAATATTGTTTAATTTACTTTAAGATTAGTATGAAAAATTTAGTAATTTTTAAACTCATTTTAATATAATTTGTTTCAGGATATTCATATATAATTTCTCTTTAAAAAAAATTATTAGGGCTTCTTTTTTTGAGGTGAACAACTAATTAAGATTTCGTTTGGGATGACTTTCTTATTGCTTCTTTAAAGCAATTTTTAATACAAAAATTTTAATTTTTTATTTGAAAACTTCCTTAAGAACCAATAAGATCGAAAGTCATCTCAAATGAAACCTAAAATATGGAGAATACATTTATTTATCTGATGCAATTTAAATTTAAAAATACAAATTTTTAGAAGCATAATATTTTTCATTAAAAGATAAAATAAAGCTTGCGCTTTGAAGCAGTGAACTCATCAATCAAACCGACAAATCAAGCTTATTGTGGGGGCATTGAAAAGATCTTACCTCTTTGCTTCATTTTGCCTTTAACTCATTTCCTAGGCTTTATAACCACCCTTTCACTCTCTAAACATCCTTGAAATAAGCCACCACTGCTTTTATTATCAGTCTCTTCCATTCCTATCAAAGCCCTCCACTTTTGATGGTTTGCTCGTTTTGTTGCAATACACAAAGCACTACGTAAGCATCATCCTCATTAATATGAAATCACTTACTAAACATCAATTCTCTCTCTTATAATTCATCTTGATCTATTATTTCAGAGCTCTAACTATCAACAAAGAGATCTTAGATTCAAAGATCCAAAAAAAAAAAAAACTTATCAATTCTCTCTCTCTCTCTCTTATAATTCATCTAGATTTTTTAGTCTTTATTATAAAGATTTTTAAGCAATTGTCCCCCTAAAGTTTTAAAATACTATATATATGATCTTTAGGCAACTGCCCCCAGCATAATTAAACACATTGTGTAGAGGTGTTATTGTTAGGGAACATCGAACGTCGTCAGGGGTGCATGGCTGCTCTCTTGGACCCACTGCATATATGCAAAATCTCGATATTTTTACTTATAAGTTTGTCCCCCTTCTTGAAAATTAAGATTGATTTTGCCCCTCTATCAGTCAAGAGATTTTGAATTAAAAACTTAAATATATGATATCAATTGGCTCAAAAGTCTCATAAAAAATAAAATTAAAGAAGAAAAGAAAAGGGAACAGTGATCATTTCCCTCTCTCATCCATATCACTTTGGGGATTGAGTCTCATACTCTCTTTGACTTTATATTCATATCATATATTTTGTATTTATCAAATCTGCAACCTGCCTCTCTGTCTTTCCTACCCTGCAGCAGCAATTATTCATATCCTTCTACATTAGAATAAAAGCAAACCCACTATAAATCAACAGAAACCAGTTCCTGTAATCTCTCTCTCTGGTCGCTTTTGGCAACAGTCAGGCAAAGAGATTAGGAGTTATGAGGATTGTACTCATTTCACTGTTTTAAAATCCTTTCCATATCTGTATAAGATTCATCATAGAGCCTTTCAATTCCATATTTGTATAAAATTCATCAAGTCATAGCCATTTTTTAAATTTATAAATAAAGATAATAATTTTCACTATTTTTTAAATATAAATACCGTGATACTGAGAGATTATTCTGTGCGGTGTCTGAACGTGTCCCGATTGGCCTCCGGACTTGGCACATCATCCAATACACTGTGCATTGGATGCTATGATGTGTCTGAATTGACCTCCGAATGCGTCCAAATACTGCACGTAATAATTTTTCCGTGATACTAGGTAGTTTCTCAAAATTTGACTTGTAAGCCTTGCTTTTTTTTTTTAATCTTTCATTTATGTTAGAATTTGTTATAAAATTCTGGTAGCACACTTGAATTATTGGCTATTTTTATATTAAGACAGAATTTTCATAATAAATCTATTATACAATAGTTTCAACAAAATCAAGTATTTATATTTGATTTTTCTTTTCAGCTGGGAAGTAAAATGAAATCATAGTATACAAAGTACTTAATATTCTGTAGTAATAGCAGAATTGCAAGGCATATTAGAAATTCAAGAAACCCAAAGATATGCCAAGGTATTTAAAAACCTAGCATATATTCTAATTAAGATTGATTCTTCATGTTTGTTAAATAGGGAAAATTTTTAAAATTATAGTCGCTTTTATAAAAGAGATCAAGCAATATAAAATTTTATGAGAGGTAACCCTTATTTATAAAAAAGTTAACAATTATTCTTTCTATAAATTCTAAATTATTTGGGTTTTTATAGAAATAACCCATTCTTCTTTCAAGCATTTCTTTCTGGCCCCTCATGACTGCGCTTTGAGAGCAAGTGGAAAAAGCTAGGTGTTTGTTCACTCTATCAGCCACCTGCTACTCTGCATGCAGTAAAATGACAGAACTGACTTGATTTTTTCCCCTTCCTATCCCATCTCTTTAGTCCTCAAGAGTCGATAGCACAGAAGAGGCCAGAATTAAACTCCTATTTTGCCCTTTTCATCATCTCCATCATTGTTGCGCGAGAAAAGAAGAAGACGAAGAAGAAGTAGAGAGAAACAAAGCCAAAAATTCTCCTTATGTTTCCATCAGCGACCATCTCCAACTCCACATCCATATCAGAGGACGCAAGTGTTTCCACTGAAACCAAAGCCCATGATCACTTCAATAACCTTAGCCATCTCTTCACACCCACATCTCCTCACCCGAAACCGAAGACTAAGAGAAACCAAGCGGGAAATCCAGGTAATGAATAAGAGCTTTTAAATGATGGCATGTTACAGTATGTAACTTTTTCTATTCTTGAATTGTTCTTCATCTTTTCATAAGAAGACCCCGAAGCAGAAGTGGTGGCTCTCTCTCCTAAAAGCCTTCTAGCCACCAACAGATTTGTGTGCGAGATATGCGGCAAAGGATTTCAGAGAGATCAGAATCTGCAGCTTCATAGGAGAGGGCACAATTTGCCATGGAGGTTGAGGCAGAGGAATAATGGAAAGGAGGCTGTGAAGAAGAGAGTCTATGTTTGTCCTGAGCCTTCCTGTGTTCATCACCACCCTTCCAGAGCTCTCGGAGATCTTACAGGGATAAAGAAGCATTTTTGCAGGAAACATGGTGAGAAGAAGTGGAAGTGTGAAAAGTGCTCAAAGAAGTATGCTGTTTACTCTGATTGGAAGGCTCATGTCAAGACTTGTGGAACCAGGGAGTATAGATGTGATTGTGGAACACTCTTCTCTAGGTTTGTTTGTACTTACTCATCAATTACTATTTTTTTTTAATCTCTTCTGGTTCATCTTCTACAATTAATTATACTGACAGTGTTTAATTAAGCTTCTTTTAGGGTTTGCATGGAAGCTGATTCAAATGTTCCAGTCCAGTATGGCTAGTTTTGCATGTCAAAGCTTTCATCTTTTCTTTCGTTTTTTTTTTAAAATAACTTGAAGCAAAAGTGACAGGCTAAAATTCTAATTAAGGGACAATTACTTAACCAAGATATCGTTAGCCCAGGGTAGGCCCCTAAAATTCTAAGCGCGAGTTGTCAAGTGAACCTGACACCAATAAATCAATTAAAATCTCAGATGATAGGATCATTCAAATGTTCAATGAGAAACTTGTACTTGTCTTTATTTTCCAACCTGTAGGGTTCTAAAAAAAATTCATTTGAATGGAAGCATTAGTTTATTTTTATAGAATACATGCAACGTTAACATCAAAACCTGTATCATGCAAGAATTACAGGTTGTACTGTTCATTCAATCTGTGTCAGGCCTGCGGCTACGTCTTTAATACTTCGATGTAATTCATTAACTCTTCACTGCTATTTGTTCTGAATTCATTGTTCAATTCTTTTAATTTGCGGTTGCCTTTGTTTTTTTATTTTTTTTTGTTTCATATGCTTTATACAAGTAGAGAGAGTCGTCTTAGATAGTTTGGTCACATTAAACGGAGGCCTTCTCATGGACCTCCAAGTAGTGAGAGTCGTCTTAGATAGTTCGATCTGATTGAGTTTTATAAATATTGCTTGATGATTAATTAGCACAATCAGTTGTTTTGCAGCTTTTTGAAAAGGAAGAATTTAGGATTAGAATACTTTCTATTTGTAAGATTGATTTTAACTTTCAGTGATATCTATTTGTCGTATAACTTTCATGGCTGATGCTTTGAGATCTCCATTAATACTTGGAGGTCCACTATTGAGTTAGATGACAAAGCCATGATGTTGAGAACTTGAAATTAATGAAACTTGTCTTTAACCTAAATGATAGGACTGACATATGGTCATATAGCTACAGTATACGGACATTTGAAAATATATGTGTCAGCATGCAAATGATTGTGACCAAGAGAACCTGACAATGGCTTAATTTTTATCTCAGAAGAAGACAGATATGACTCTGCATGACTAGTCAGATTGCTGTGCTAGTTACCTATTAGTACTGGCCTGTTTGGTCTGTTTAAAAAATAATTGGAGGAGAAAATATATGTTAAAATTATTATTAATCGATAAAACTAAATAAGATATATTTGGCTATCTCCTTTGCTTATGAAAATTCAGTGCTTCAAGATTAGTTGTTTCGCATGCAAGTCTTCTAAAAATTAAATTTACTTTAATCAAGTAGGAGTAAAAAATTAGAAAAATTCACGAAATAGAATGGTTTCTCATGTAATATCTACATGTCTGAATCATAATGGATAGACAAAGATGAAAGAGCCCAAGCAAGCCATCTACCTTTGGGCCCTCCCTCTTACAAAAACTGTGTCTATTGAGTCTTCTTTGCATTTATAGTCAGGACCGCAATCTCCATTTATAGTTCCCTTCAGCTCACCTTTTTACTTTCTTCTACTGCAAATAAGCTCCTTTACATTAATACCATCAATTAATGAAATTCATTTAATATTCTTACCAAACCCTCTTTTAACAAGAAAAATTATTCTGTGCCGACGCCGAATGCAACTCTATATTTGACAACTCTACATCTGGAGATCAATTAGAATGAGCTACATCAACAATAATGAGCGCGGTGTACCGCGCCGCGATACCGATGTGGTTCATTCTGATTTGCCTTCAGACGACATTCGGCATCTACCCAGAATAATTTATCCATTTAACAACATTGCATTGTGAGTTGTGCTTCAACTCAACCACCAAAGAATTTAACACTAAGGCAACACAAAATGTAGAGAAACATTGCTCGTACTTCATATGAAGCACTCTTTTTTTATACTTCATTATGAAGTGGAGCTTTGCTTTATTTCTAATGGATAGAACAATGGTTAAAGCCTTAGCACACTCATAAATTAATGACAGTTCAATAAATTATCTTCATGTGCTTGCTGCATAAAAAGATGATGGGTCGCCATCAGGTTTTTCTTTTCTTTTTTTTTTTTAATTATTATGAAGAAGTGCTATTGTTGTTTAAAATTGAAACGAAGATTACTGATGAAAAACCTGGTTTGATCTTAGAAAAAACTCCCTCACAGCCATGCAGCCAAGTTTTTTTATTCTTCTTTGCCACCCATCAGTTTTTTTTTTCTTCTTATACATATTCTTCAGAAGCGAAGTCAAAACAAAAGAGAGAAGTATTAACTAGTTAGAAAGGCTCTTGAAGCTGACAATTATATCTATATGGCTTGTGTTGGAAGAGAAATGTTTGCACCTACAAAATCAACACATGTTCAGCAAATTTGCTCATTTTATAGATCCAAATTTCGTAACACATTAACTCCACAATTCATCAAAGTTGTTAAATTTCTTACATGCAGACCCAACCATATAAGCGAGTTAGGCTCTTTAAAAAAATAGTCGTTTCTGATCATCTAATTGTATAATAGAAATGCTAAAAAATTCAATTTTTGCATGCAGGAAGGACAGCTTCATCACTCACAGAGCCTTCTGTGATGCCCTTGCAGAAGAAAGTGCGAGGCTGATCGCAAATTCCGATCCAGCAACCATTAATAATACCCTCTCCCCTCCTCTCCTCCACAACCCTCTCTTCCCTTCCTTCGCCAACAGCTGGAATCCATCTTACAACTCAAACCCTAATCTTGTTGCTTTTCTTCCTATGCCCAACCCTAACCCTAACCCCACAACATCCTCCTTTGAACTAAACCCCGGCGACTCATTTCAACCCTTTGCCAACCCTTACTTTTCCGCTCACCACCTTCACCCCTCCGCCGCCGCCGCCGCCGCCCAGCCGCCTTTGTCAGCCACTGCCCTCCTTCGGAGAGCCTCGAACATTGGACACATGAGGCTGACCGATGGCGGAGTTGACTACGACGCAAGAGCTTTTTCAGCGAGCCAAAGCGCTGATCGGCTCACCCACGATTTCCTCGGAGTTGACTCCAGCGACGTAGCGGTCGAGGAATTTCTGCCTCTGCCCGGCATCGGCATGGATGTGGTTACCACCGGTCCCTGTGTTGATAATGGAGGAGACGGTGACCACACCAAGCCCATCGTCGGCTTCTCCTTTCCACGTGTCACCGGAGCTTGGGGTGACCACAGAGGCGTTCGTGATTAAGGTCCGTGGACTTCGCCTGGAATTACGATAATGCCACCTTGTTGTTTTGTCCTTACGCGGAGAGGTTGCCTGTATTTGTTGGCTAATTATTGCGTCCCATCAACTCACAACCAATTCAGATGAGCCACATCACCCAAATATATCAGATCCGATGTATTTTGGTGACGTGACGCGTCTGAATTTGTATTCGGACGAATCCAAACACCGGACGCAATAATTTACCGTATTTGTCACGGTTGCCATGTTTTTTACTTTCGCACAGGCCGTAAACGAAAGAATCGAATGGGAAACATTTGGGCGAGTAGTCTTATCCAAATAAATTTTGGAACGAATGGATTTTCTGATATGTGTGTTATATATGAACAATCAATTAAAATTCATTTTAAATATATTTTAAATTAAACTTAATAATTAATGATTTATCTTTATAAAATAAGAGCCAATTTCTTTTTAAGTAAACATAGTACATTTATTTAAGTTCTTTTATTTGTTTTTTATTAAGTAAATTTGAATAGTATCCAAATTTTAAAATATTATTTATTTATTTATAGTTTAATTTGAATTGGAGTTTAGATTTAGGTTTTGTTTGGGATATATAGTTTTTTCATAATTTTCTAAAGCAAATTTTTAGTACAAAATTTTAAATTAAAAAAAAAATTAACTAAAAAATTATTTTAGAAAGCATTAAAAAAGCTATCCCAAGACTTTGTCTGAGACGGCGATCTTACTTCTGCTTCAAGCAATTTTTTAGTACTTTCTGAAGAAGCAATAAGAAAGTCATATCAAACAAAACATTTTTTAATTTTGTTGCAAAAGAAGACCTAAGCTTCATTTTATAAATCTTTGTTATAGTTTTTTAAAGCAATTTTTTATATAAAAATTTCTTGCATATTTTATATTAAAAAAATTGTACTAAAAAATTATTTTAAAAGAAATAAGAAAAGCTATCCCAAACTAAGTCTTAATTGAGCCTAACTCCCTATGTAATAATAATAATAATAATAATAATAATAATAGTAATAGTAATGAATGTCACTTTTTTAATTAGTTATGATGCTTTAAATTCAGTATTATTTGTAATTTTTTATAGATGACAAATTTTTTTTTTTAATTTATCCATCTAGTATTTGTTTTATATTTAATTATAAAAAATTAATTAAAATAACTAAAAATTTTAGTCTACCCATTTGAATAGTTGCTTAAATAGATTCTGTAATTATGAAATATAACTGTTAAGATAGTTGCTATTTGAATGCTTTACATTTTTACAACTTATATAGTTTTGATGATTCCAAACATTATTGTTCAAATGTGTAGTTATCTCCTAACAATTTTTAGAAGATTTGTATTTGCTCTTGTGTGTGCTAACATTTCAGAAAAATTGAACTCCAGACTACGAAGACTTCAAATCAAATTCAACATGAAATACTTTGTGAATTTGAAGCTTGTATTTTTCTTTGAATTAAATTTGAAAGGGAGTGATTGTAATTGAGTGAATAAAAACATACACACACACATAAGGATATCATATAAAATTTATACTGATCGTACGGGATGATATCAGATCGTACGGGACGATCAGACAGTTATCTCTTATTGAGCACATGGAACGAATAGGAACTGGCTTGAAAATTTTTTTTAAGTCCTATTCGTCCAGGACGAAATTAAAATATCGTCCAGGACGACTTGGTCTCTGTAAAATTTTTGTCCAGACGAAATTAATTATCGTCAGAAAACGAGTTGCTCTCTGTAAAATTTTCGTCCAGACAAAATTAATTATCGTCTAGGACGATCGGGTCTCTGTAAAAATTTCGTCCAGACGAAATTAATTATCGTCAGAAAATGAGTTGCTCTCTTTAAAATTTTCGTCCAAACGAAATTAATTATCGTCCAGGACGATCTGGTCTCTGTAAAAATTTCGTCCAGACGAACCAATTTTCGTCCAGACGATTAACCAACTTAGAACGGTTTTCAGCAGTTTCTAGAACCGACATAGTAATAACCGTTCGTACCGGACGAACTTAGTTCGTACGGGACGATCAGCGTGTACGAAGACATTTCGTACACATATACAAATAGGGTCGTTTCAAAGCGTTTAAGTAAAATCGTCCAGGACGATCCACGATCGTACGGGACGATCCACTGCGTACAAAATTGAAAACTTGCAGTTTTTTTGGGCTGTTTTTCTTGTCTTTTGTATAAATAGTCCAAATTAGACTGCCTCCCAATCTTTTTGTCATTTGATCTTCGTGTCTCTTGAGAGAATAGCTAAGGAGAGAGTGTGAGAGTGCATTCACAGGAGGATTCCTACCACAGGAGCGTGATGGCTTCACTTGGAGTTCAAAGGTAAGAATCTCTACTTGTGAATTGGGATTACTTCACTCTTTTCTTTCTTCCTTCTAGATTTCTTGTGAGAAGATCTGTCAAGGAGATCCGGTTCACTGCCGACACTTGGAGAGTGTGAATAGCCGAAGGGTTCGCTGCCTACACTTGGAGAGTGTGAATAGCTGAAGGGTTCTCTGCCCACACTAGGAGAGTGTGAAAGGACGATGGTTCTCTGCCAACACTGGGGATTGTGTAAAAGGACGACGGTTCTCTGCCAACATTGGGATTGTGTAAAAGGACGACGGTTCTCTGCCGCACCGAATAGTGGTGAAAAGAGTCTTTTGTAAAGGCTTCTCCGCCTTGCTGTGGGTGCAAAAGAAGAGTCACTATTGGTATTAGTGCAATACTCAGAGGGTGCCTCTGGGGAGTGGATGTAGGTCTGGTTTTAGACCGAACCACTATAAATCTGGTGTCATTTACTTTACTGTTTTTACATTTTCGCATTTTATTTTTAATTTTAAAAACTCTATGGTTGAAAAACATTTTCTAGAAAAACTCAAAAGATTAATTTTCATTTCGGTTCAATTTAAATTCAAAGAGGGATTAAAATTTTTTAAACTACCAATTCACCCCCCCCTCTTGGTAGCCTTGGGACATTAACTTAGGCTTAACAACTTAAATACTAGACTCAACAAGTGGTATCAGAGCTTCGTTTCAAAATCATAAGTTTGAACTACTTTTTGATTAACGTAGATGGCTACATTCGAAAACCGAAACACACCTGAAGGTTACTCTATCACTAGACCTCCACTGTTTGACAATATACCTTTTGATCTTTGAAAAACACGCATGTCTACTTTCTTACAGTCACTTGATTATCGTATGTGGATACTAGTCCAGGAAGGTTACACAAAACCAACTAGATTAGTTTATGGAGTTAAGGTAGAAACACCTTTTGCAGATTGGACTATAGAAGAATGTGACTTAGCACAATTAAATGCCAAATGTCTAAATAATTTCTTTTGTGCTTTAAAATCTGAAGACTATATGCGGGTTTCCACTTACAAAAGCGGAAAGGACATATGGGATAAATGGGATAGACTTTGTATAACTTATGAAGGGACTAATGATGTTAAGCAATCAAGACTCAATATCTTGTTACATGACTATGAATTGTTTCGCATGAAACCTAATGAATCTATTTCTGACATGTACACAAGATTCACACAAATAGTCACTTCTTTGCATGCACTTGGTAGGGAATTAACTAATGCTGAAATGGTTAATAAGATTCTTCGTTGTTTACCTACTGCTTATGATGCTAAAATTACTGCAATTACAGAGTCTAAAGATCTAAACATTTATTCTATTGACAATCTTCTTGGTTCACTCATTGCTTATGAGCAAGGAGTAAGTCAAATAAAGATTGATGCAGGTGAATCACGAAAGGAGAAGAATATTGCACTAAAGGTGGAAGAGTCAGAGAGTGAACACTCACAACCTGAGGATGAAGACGATATTGCATTGACGACTAGACAATTCAGAAGCTTTTTAAAGAGGAAGCAGAAGAGACGCCAGCAATGGAATAGAGGTAAGTTTAACAGAAATGACAAGGTTTCTAATGAAGTAATTTGTTATGAATGCAGGAAACCAGGTCATATCAAGACTGAATGCCCAAAACTCAAAGCCACTCCTAGCAAGGAGAAGGTAGAGGAGAAACCAATTGTAAAGAAGGGCAAGAAGAAGTTTCAAAGAGCTTTCTGGACGGACTCAGCTTCAGACTTATCTGAGACTGAAAAAGAAGAAGAAGTCACCAACCTTTGCTTGATGGCAGATAATGTTGAACAATCAGATCAAGAAGAGGTATGTGACTTAACCTATGATGAATTGTTTGAAGTTTCTAAACACATGCATAATGCATATAGGAAAATGAAAAAGATGCATGCTAGTTTAAGTTTAGAACTGGAAGAGCTTAAAAAGGAACATGAAATCCTTAGGAAAGATCATGCTTTAATAGATGACAACCACATGAAACTACTTGATGAATATGATGACTTAAATAAAAATTTTGAGAATTTAAAATCATCCTATGCTAAACTTGAAAAAGATTTTAAAAATTTTAAGGATGAATCTGAGAGCAAAACATATCAAATCAATTATACAAATCGAATCTTGGAAGATATGAATTCATTTTATAAATTGACAATAAGAGCTCTCGAGGATAATAGGAATCCCCCAAAACTTGAAGATTTTACAAATCCTAAATATTATCCTAAATTTATGAAATCCCTTAGGAGACAATCAAATGGAAGAAAACTTAGGAATATTTTTCCTAATGTTAAATGTAATAATTGTAGATTTTTGGGACATATAGCTCACACCTGTACTTTGAAGATGAAATCTAATTTGGTGTGGAGACCTAAGATACATAAACCTAGACATATCATACATGCATCTGATTATAAATTGCTAAAAGGTGAACCCAAACTTGTTTGGGTTCCCAGGTCTAACATTTGAGAGTTTTGCAGGAGTGCTCTCACACAAGACCTCGTGGGAGCATATGGTACCTGGACAGCAGATGTTCAAAGCATATGACTGGAGAAATTTGTGTTTGTATGTTTTGTTTTTGTATTCTGATTTTGTGTGTGTCATTTAGCTTGTGATTTTGTGTCATTTGGCTTATGTTATTGTCTTGAATTTTTTATTTTTATTTAAATTTAAAAAAAAAAACAAAAATTGTGTTCTTTGGTTCAAAATGCATCCTTATTTTCATGTATTCATCAATTCAGGGGGAGTTTAGGAGATTTGTTTAAATTGAAATCATACAAATAATAATTGTTTTGCCATTATCAAAAAAAGGGAGATTGTTAAGATAATTGCTATTTGAATGCTTTACATTTTTGCAACTTATATAGTTTTGATGATTCCAAACATTATTATTCAAATGTGTAGTTATCTCCTAACAATTTTTAGAAGATTTGTATTTGCTCTTGTGTGTACTAACATTTCAGGAAAATCGAACTCCAGACTACGAATACTTCAAATCAAATTCAACATGAAATACTTTGTGAATTTGAAGCTTGTACTTTTCTTTGAATTAAATTTGAAATGGAGTGATTGTAATTGAGTGAATAAAAACATACACACACACATAAGGAGATCATATAAAATTTATACTGATCGTACGGGACGATATCAGATCGTACGGGACGATCAGACAGTTATCTCCTATTGAGCACATGGAACGAATAGGAATTGGCTTGAAAAATATTTCTAAGTCCTATTCGTCCAGGACGAAATTAAAATATCGTCCAGGACGACTTGGTCTCTGTAAAATTTTCGTCCAGACGAAATTAATTATCGTCAGAAAACGAGTTGCTCTCTGTAAAATTTTCGTCTAGACGAAATTAATTATCGTCCAGGATGATCGGGTCTCTGTAAAAATTTCGTACAGACGAAATTAATTATCGTCAGAAAACGAGTTGCTCTCTGTAAAATTTTCGTCCAGACGAAATTAATTATCGTCTAGGACGATCTGGTCTCTGTAAAAATTTCGTCCAGACGAACCAATTTTCGTCCAGACGATTAATCGACTTAGAACGGTTTTCAGCAGTTTCTAGAACCGACCTAGTAATAACCGTTCGTACTGGACGAACTTAGTTCCTACGGGACGGTCAGCGCGTACGAAGACATTTCGTACACATATACAAATAGGGTCATTTCAAAGCGTTTAAGTAAAATCGTCCAGGACGATCCACGATCGTACGGGACGATCCACTGCGTACAGAATTGAAAACTTGCAGTTTTTGAGCAATTTTTCTTGTCTTTTGTATAAATAGTCCAAATTAGACTGCCACCCAATCTTTTTATCATTTGATCTTCGTGCCTCTTGAGAGAATAGCTAAGGAGAGAGTGTGAGAGTGCATTCAAAGGAGGATTCCTACCACTGGAGCGTGATGGCTTCACTTGGAGTTCAAAGGTAAGAATCTCTACTTGTGAATTGGGATTAGTTCACTCTTTTCTTTCTTCCTTCTAGATTTCTTGTGAGAAGATCTGTCAAGGAGATCCGGTTCGCTGCCAACACTTGGAGAGTGTAAATAGCCGAAGGGTTCGCTGCCTACACTTGGAGAGTGTGAATAGCCGAAGGGTTCTCTGCCCATACTAGGAGAGTGTGAAAGGATGACGGTTCTCTGCCAACACTGGGGATTGTGTAAAAGGACGACGGTTCTCTGCCAACACTGGAGATTATGTAAAAAGATGACGGTTCTCTGCCGCACCGGGTAGTGGTGAAAAGAGTGTTTTGTAAAGGCTTCTCCGCCTTGCTGTGGGTGCAAAAGGAGAGTCACTATTGGTATTAATGCAATACTCAGATGGTGCCTCTGGGGAGTGGATGTAGGTCTGGTTTTAGACCGAACCTCTATAAATCTGGTGTCATTTACTTTACTGTTTTTACATTTTCACATTTTATTTTTAATTTTAAGAACTCTGTGGTTGAAAAATATTTTCTAGAAAAACTCAAAAGACAAATTTTCATTTCGGTTCAATTTAAATTCAAAGAGGGATTAAAATTTTTTAAACTACCAATTCACCCCCTCTCTTGGTAGCCTTGGGACATTAACTTAGGCTTAACAACCTAAATACTAGACTCAACAATAACAAAATTAAAAAATAATATCAAGTGCAAATTCAAATTTTGAATACTGGTCTTTGAAAAATTTTATCATAATTTATCATTTAGAGTTTTATTATATTCATAAATCTCTATGAAACCAATATTCCCATGAATCATTTAATAATTTAAATCCAAAGCATTTGAGCATAAAAATACTATTTCTTATTTTCTTATTTAGTTTTCTTACTCATTCTTTTTCTCACTTTTTTCTATGACATTTTACTTGACTTCTTTTAATTTCTTAATCTTAATTCTCTTCGATTGATCTACAAGATCTCCTGTGCATTCTTATAATCTTAAATTATTATTTTTCTCTTAACTTTGCAATTTTTATGCTCTTATATTAAAAAATAATTTTTTAAAAAATTTAATTCTATTAATATTTAAAAATCAATTTTCTTATCATTTAGTTTTTTTTTATATATTTTTTGGTTGAATTTGGAAGACAATAAATTCACATTCAAATATTGTTGAAAAATATATAACAAAAACATCTTAATTATAGCTATGCAATTCATATATATATATATGCTCCATTCATTATGTAGAAATTAATAAATAATCTTATAAATAAATCAAATTATTTTATCACTTTCATACTTATAACCGAATTTTCATATTTGACCATGAATTTTTAAATATGAATAATCTAATAAATTATATGATAAGAAAATCTTAATTGTTTTTTTATATATTTTCATAATAGGAAAGTACTTTACCTATCACTATTAATTAGGCCATTTAATTAAAATTTAAATATTTTACTAATTGCTTGTAATCTATGAAGACATGTAAAATTCAAACGAGTTAGCCTAAACCTAAAATAAAATATTTCAAATTTGACTCCAATAAAATTCGAATAATGTCAACGGTGACTACTAGTTTTCGAAAATATTTTTTTTTATTAATCAAAATTATTATGTATAAGTTGGTAAGCATGAGAAAATAAATATTAGAAGAAACACAGTAAAATTAATCATGAGAGAATTTTATGTGAGAAAATCTGATTCAAAATTACTTAGTATAAATATTATAATCATTAAATTTATTTTAAGGTAAATATAATAAAAATATTAAATAATTAATCATATATTATATTCATCTTAAAGTAAAATTAATAGTTACAAAATTCATATAATTAAAATATTCTAATCCCAAATATTTCATTAATTATAATTTAAAATGACCTTACCTTGAAAAGAAAATTAATTGCTGAAGAAAATTGGGATCATTGGAGTAATAATTTAAGCAATTGATGGCAATAACTTTAGAAAATTATGCATTTTGCATTACATGCTTTATTAAAGTTAAAATTTATAAGACTTGCTTAGATATTTTATGCTAATGGCATGGACAATCCATCACAACTTTTATGACTAAAGCCATCAGATTTCGTCTAGAGTTAAGAGCAAGTGAAAGTGACAATTCTCATGATGTGCATGTGTTTTAGTTAGATTGTTACATGAGTAAGCAAGCTATTATGACAAATTACACACCACATACATTCATAAAAACTTTAGCTCTAATTCCCTATAATATTAATATTATCGAATATTTATCTTACTATGTAGGATTTTCTACATAAATCATTCTTCTTCGTTGTGTTCAAATTAATAACATAATTATTCAACAAATTTTACACTGGCTGTTGACAGGGTCAAAACCAACCTTTATTTTCAGCTTTCAGGGGGGAAACTTGTAGGTAAAAGTGTAGAGATTTCGCAGATATGTCGGGAGTCCAAGGGGGCAACGCCCCATGGCGAGGTTCGACCTAAGGCAGCGCCTCCGTAACAAATTTTGATTGTAAGGACATTTTTGGATTCTCTTTACTATTTCTCTTTGTATTTGGTTCATTGTTCCCTAACAATAACACATCTACACAATGTGTTTAATTATGCTGGGGGCAATTGCCTAAAGACTATAATATTTAAAAAAATTGAGGAGGGGGGTGGGAGGCAATTGCCTAAAAACCCTTGTAATAAAGACTAAAAAATTGATGGAGATGGACAAATTATCTAAAAAATCATATAATAATTTTTTTTAAAATTTTTTTAGGGGGATAATTACCCCTATGGACTTTAGGTAGATCCGCCCCTGGCTGTTGATCATTTAAAGTAAATTTTTTTTTTATTTTTTTCATCTAGGACTCAGGATCTGACAAAAATAATATTGATTCTCTATTTAACAAATTGAAAAAGAAACAACAAGTTTTGCTCTGGTAATAAAAGTTGAAATAAAGAACCACATAATTTACATGAAAAGAGATGTGATATTCAGTCAAATGTAGTTCAAATAATACTAATTCTTTCAAATTTCTACACTATTGTTTTTCATCATCAGTTTAAAAGGAAACATGAACATAAAGGCTTCAACTCCAAGATAAAATTTGGGTAACCATATCACACCATACACAATTTGAAGGTAAAATATGCCTTGATGTTCTAACATCAACATATGCAAAGAATATAACATCACAAAAGAGCAACAACTAGTTCAGAAAGTTCCTGTGGCAATCACATTGGATTGCTGGAGGCTTGTAAAAGAGTAAATGTTCTGATTGATTTTGACACAGTAGATGATGTAAGACAGAAAAGGAAGGAGAAACTCAGCCTTTTTTTTATCCTTTTATCACTCTAATTATTGAGAGTGAAAAATTTGCTTAATATATATGAGAACCACATGATCAGGTGGAGGAATCCATGTGTGCATCTGACAGCTTGTTTGAACAGTGAAGCTAACTGTACTTGTGAATATTCACTCCCAGGATTAGTCTAAATGCAGAAGAGAGAGAAGGCTTCAACTAAAGAGAAAAGGAGCGATTATTCTATGCAGACATCGGATGGGAAAACTTCGTGCTCGGTACCGAGTGCGGTACATTTTTGGGATGACGTGATCTATTTTTATTAGTCTCTGGACGAATCCGGACCCGCACGTAATAATTTTTCAGAGACGAGGGTGTTGCATGGGGTACCCTTGGTTGGCTTTCATAAAGTAGAGGAGAGCTGCAGCGTTCGGAGTACAATACCTGCTATTTGCCTGCTAAGAAAGACTAGTCTGACTTCCTTTTCCTTTCTTCTTTATTCCCTTTCCTTTCACAATCAGACAAAGCCAAAAGCAGTACACTCCTCTCTCTTGGGACTCCAACTCTGAATCTCCTCCTTTCTCCCAAATCCCAAGCTTTAACTGTTGAACGTGCCACATGAACCAACTCATTTATTAAATGGGTCTCTAATCCAATAGGTTAATGACAAGTGGAATTCTACATTAGAAATTTCAATTTTGGAGTATTTTCATGCATATTTAACACTTAAATGTTTATGTTTGGTTATATAATACTCAAATCACATCAAAATATATGCCTGCACTCTAAAGAAATGAATGTTTATGTGTGGTAGAGATTTAGATGTTACGCAAATAAAAGTAAAAAAATTAAGTATTAGATATATAAATACATCAAAATGCATTTGTATATAAATGGTTAAGGTAACAACAATAATTTCCCTTGATTATTTACACCACTTTCTCTGATATTACTCAGTTGATAACTACTCAAATTTCTGTAAACATCATATAAATTTATGAATTTGAGAACTCATTTAACACACTGAAATGAATGAAAATGAAGAATTAATAAAGCTGATAAGTGGTGGTGATGACAGACTTCAACACGTGATGGTAAAAGACATCCAACATAAAAATACACCAAAAAACTGGTCTTTCAATGGCTTGAAATACAAATTCATGGTTTGTTTGAGTTTAAGCAGGAACATATCAGAAATGCATTTAGTATAGATTTGAAGCAGGTTTGAAAGAACATACTTTAATTTCGCTAATAGTTATGAGATGATGGCAGTAGTCCTTTATGCTTCACTGGATCCTAGAGGAATGATGAATTCTCCACCCTTTGGCTTGAGAAGTGTTTGACAGCCAAGATATCGAGGTATCTTCAGATCTGTAAAGGTTAGTCAGCTCCAAAGTTTAGCTAAAAGTTCAAGCGTGCATGAATAACATAACCCCACCTAAGCAAACACACATGAAGATATAAAGTTAAAGCTAAGGGAATGGCAAAAGAGAACCGTTATGCATGGAAAGAATACAAGGTAGAATGTAAAAAAGAGCTACTTAAACTATTAAATTTAACTGGAGAAGAAAGCAATAAAAATTCACCAAAAACAAGAGCAGCAGCAGTAGAAAAAGCAACTTTCAGTAGATTTACCTATGAGTAGCTGTGCCTCAGAAAAGGTGCGGGTCATGTAACAACAAATCATTTGCAGTAAATTTTTAAAACTCAGAGCAAAGATTCAGATTATAATAAATAGATTGCATGAATTTCACTTTTCTTGCAGAGATCGTTCCACATGAATGGATTATAAATCAAACTGACTCCAATCATCTACTTCACTACAGGAAAATTATCCATTATCGACGGTAATTTCTGGCGATTTTGATCCGGTGGTTTGGAAAATTTCCAGAGGGTCTAGCATTTATTACCGGCGGTTGAACCGCCAGTTAATAGCGGCGGTGAAACCACCGGTTTAACTGCCGGAAGTTCCAGCGGGTCAACTAACCACTAAAAATACCGTCAGTATCCAGCAAATTTCCTGTAGCACTTCCTTGTTCCTTTATTCAATACCCACTGGATTGATTTCAAAAGACCATCCAAAAAAGAAAATAAGAACATACAAGAACACTAAATATTTTAATTAAAATTGAAAAAGTTGGCTAGATGAAATCATTGTCAGTGATGGCAATAAACCATACTCTTGAGATGTTGCAAGTGGCTATGCTCACGTAGCTGCATAGCTGCAGCGACGGTGTGTACAAGTCAAGGAGCTCCGATTTCCCTGAATTGAGCTTAAATTTAGCTAGTTTCTCAATTCTATGAGTTCAAATTATCTCATGAATAGACTTATTTATTACGAAAGAAAGAAGATGAATCCAAACCAAACAATAGCTGCAATAAAATGATGAAAAAAGCTATAAATTAGAGGAGACAACCAAAAACTAGTTGAGACTATAGATCTAAAAATTTTTAGATTTTTTAAACAATTTCTACTCCAATCCTTGAATTCTAATATTTTTAAACTATATTTTATAACAATATTATTTAAATAAGCCAGCTCATGACTAATGAATCAAGTTGTAACTAGCTCAAATTAAACTCATTAATTAATCAAGCTCAACTCATGAGCTATTAATCAAGTTATAACTAAACTGGCTCAAAAGTCGACTTCACTCGATTACAATCCTACCTGCAGCAACTTCTTATGCATTCTATCTGCAGTAGATTATATCTAATTAATGGCTTATACATGAAAGGCTGCACAAAAACCCTTGGACATACAGTAGGTAAGCTGATCATAATTAGAAATTGGACAAGGAATTAAATTAGTATATCAAGAGAACAAGAAATCACAATTAACAAACAATCCAATTCTTCATGCAAATACATTGCTTTCCTTTGCCGGCGTATTGGCGAATTTCCATGAATGTGGCACTAAGTGTCCATAAAGTCTATCCCCCGCCACCTCTTCAATGGATACTGCACTAGAAATGTCTTTCATGTCATCCTCTGTAAGCTTGATCAGTAGCGTATTAATGTTGTCGTCAAGGTGTTTAATCTTTGTTGTTCCTATCAACCAAAAGACAAATGAAATGGTCAGATACTTTCTGTTTTAGTCTTAAGCGCTTGGAAGGAAGAATGATGAGAAGATTCTTCATTTATCCACGAAATGAAAACTTCAGAGGGGAAATCCTTATGAAACCATACAAGTGACACGTATTTAATTAGCTCAATAGAATGCTACACAGAAATGACCAGTATTCCTACATGCAAAGAAGCATTGAGGTTTCTTTCAAAAAAAAAAAAAAGAAGCATTGAGGTTCACAATATAACCACCTTGCATGTAATTTTGTTTCCCATCATAAAAGAGGGTTCTAGTGCTTCTTATGAGAATAAGAGACTAAGGTCTGACGACAATCCCCCCCGAAGTATATATATTTTTGTGTACAGTTCCACAACTTATCATTGATTTTCAGATCTTCCATGTTATGCAAATATGACAATTTGTGTTCATTGAAAATGCAATTCCTGTAATTTGATTCTTAATTTTTGTTTCTAAATATTTTAAAAGTATAATCATGCCTATGATGACAGCTCCTATATAAATGAGATTTATTATTTTGAGTAATCTATCATTTTAGCTCATTACAGCACCATTTCAACTCACCCTATTGGATTCCACTTAAGCACATGTGGGGGATTTCACCATGCCAGTGCTCTTCTCCACACTCTCTTCACGCTATTCTCAGTTACTACAGTTCCCGCTGTTGTTCACACTATTGATATGTATTGAAGGATCCTGGGACCCAGAAGTCTTCGTAGGGTCCTTAAGCAGATAGATTAAATGTCTCTTCCTATTCTAATCGCAGACCTCTTGGAGATCTTTTTTTAATTTTTTTTTATAAATAGCATAGATTTAGTTTCATTGCAAGTCTCTTGGAGAACCTATAAATACTTTCTTACTTTGCGCAAAATCAAGCAATAAAATTTTAACTTTTCAAAATTATACTATTGAGCCCTACTAAAGTCAAAAAAATAAAAAATAAATTTCATCGTTTTTTTACCTGCTCAAATTTTGCGCAAATACTGCCTGCTACAGTCCCATTTCGCAGTCCTACAAACAACATCGAAATCAGTCGCCCATCCCTCACGTGCGTGACTTTCTCTCCATTTCGCGCTCTTATTTGCGTTATTAAAATGAGGAAGAAGCCTCACTTTGTTCGCTTCTTACTCCACGCTCAAAATTCCAAATCCCTTCCTTCCCACACACAGGCTACGACTCTTCTCAATTCCTCCAATTTACGCTAACAACTTGCTCGAGCTCCAATCCCGCCTCCTTCCACGCTCAACTCCAGCAGTCAATCCTTCAGTCGCAGTCAACCTCAAAGCTACAATCCAAACCCACAACTCTTGTGATGAGCCCTACCGTCGATTTCATCCCTCTGACTCTGCTAGCCCCAACCTCACAATCCCCACCTCTCATCAACTCCAATCGAACCAAGCCGTCTCGACCACCTCCCATCAAATCCAAATCAACCCACCTCCTCCGATTTCCTCCTTCACACAGTAGTATCGAATCATCCACATCTGCCTCTGCCTCGCCGAATCCCGAAGCTGCAATTCACCTAGCTGTTCACGACACCAAATCCAACCATGATCCAATCCATATAGCCCGCCTCCATTTTAGAGCCGACCGCGCCCATCTCTCGCCATAGTTCTATGATCCGACCGAGCTCCCTTTGACTTTGCCTCACATTCGAGCATCCAACCAATCCCATTCGACGCCAAGACTCCAAGCCCAGCCGATCCATTGTGCTGTACGACTCTGATCGCACGTCAAAGCCGCATCACCTGCTCCGACCCAGCTGCTGTTTGATATCCCTCCTTAACTACAATGAGCCTATCCGACTCCCATCCGAACCCACGCATGCTGATCGAAGACTCTCTCTAGCTTCCGGTTTTCGACACCTCCCTCAACCGAACCCCTCTTCCATCTAAAAGCTATTGTATTGAGCCGACTTCCCCTCCTCACAAGCAAACCTCACACCACTCTCTCTTCTATGTACATTCTAACACATTACACTCAATTACATAATCCTAAAACTAACTCCACTCTACAGCCAAAAAACTACATCATTTTCTCTATTTTCTCCCTCTAATAAAGGCTTTAATCTACAATCTCCTTTCTCTCTCTATATTATTATTATTATTTTAAAAAGAGAGAAGTAATAAAAAAGAGAAAATTTTAAAAAAAAGGGGTGAAAAGAAAAGAAAAAAAGAGAGGAAGAAGAGATTTTGTGCATTTCTATATTTTTGTCTGCTCGTTGTTGTCTCGACACCGCCACCACCGACCTTGCTCGTTAAGGTATAATGACTTCAAAACTCAAAAAGCCCAAAAATCCTGCTTTTTGACGCTCGAGGAGCACCGAAAAATCACATATACATGCTTTTTTCTAGCGTGATGGGAGAGAATCTGGTGTGAAGCTTACGGCGAAATTGGTAGGCCCTATACAAGTTTTTCTCTAGTGTGGTGGGAACTTTAAGTACCCGTGAATGTGACATCATGCTTGCGGGAAAGAACCATGCATTTCAGACAGGTACCCTGAAGACTCATGCATGCCTTTATTTGGTGCGGTGGGATTGAAGACCAAGGCCGTGGTGTCGTCCAACACATAACATACACGTTTTTTGCTAGCGTGGTGGGAAGGCCCAGCTCCTGAAATTCACTCTAAACGGGGGAGACATCGGGAGGCTGCTAAAATTCAAAGTAAAGATGCATAAGACTTATATAAAATATAGGGGACTTTACTTGAACGAAAACAACAGGGAACCGGACCGTAAACTAATAAACACATGTTGAAATTGAAAGTATAAAATGCTAAATAACAATTTTGATCACTCAAATGAATATCATCAAACAAATATGGGACTCGTAGTGAAAAATTTTCAAACATGATTAACATGCAAGCAAACATGTTACTCTCTTACAAGCACTGAAAGTTAATGTGCGATGAACATCAACAAACAAGCAAGGGAATCATGGTATGTAAAGAACAGTAAACATATAAAGTACAACAACATGCATACGACTGTGAACAAAAACATGATACTTGCATAAATACAGTAGTTTATCTGTAGGCGGAGGGAGATTTGTAATGAACACACAATCCAGCTTACAAGCAACAACAGGAGGCTAGATGGTTGCAATGAATGTAATAGCATCCTCAATCAATTTAAAAACAAGCACATAAAACCCCTACAAGGAAAGAGGGTTGATAGGTGATGAATTATGGCAAGTAGTTAACCAAAGTATGCATGAAAAGTTCAAAAATGAATATGGCTTGCATACAATTAATGTCGTGAACGTTTTAATCTGCCTGCTAGCAATGGTGATTAATGTGTAATGAATGTGATGGATTCCCCACAAGTATAGATGGGAGATGTCCAACAAATATAATAGCCTCCATGTATTTAAACACACTCATCCACTCGTAAACAATAAAATTCCTTATAAACACATGCAATGCAACATGTAGTTAATACTACAGTGTCCCTCCAATCAATGACGGCCATCTCTTAGATAAGTGCAATAGTTCCCTACTGTGGGCTCCGAAAATTCGGCCTCGGCCTCCACTCGCTTTTCTTATTCGGCGAGGGAGTTTTAACGAACTAAGTTCCGAGGTAAATTTTGTAAGGCAGATGGGTTTGTAGATAAGACACTACCCAGAGATTTCGCCCTCATTTTGTGAGGACTTTATGATCTGAGTTCTGGTTTCCTATAGGCGCAAGCCCCTATAGTTAATTACCCCTCCCGATCACGAGAGAGAACTTTCGATTAAGGCTAGTCGTCAATCAGATACGTAGAAATACGTGTTATCTGGCATACAGTAGCAGCAATGGATTTAGGTATTGGTAGAAATTGGATTTGGGTTTGTGAATTTGGGAAGTTTGGATATTTGAAAGATTTGGTATTTAAAATAGAAATTTTCACCATCTAGCACTTAAAGCGGATGGTGGGGGAATGGATGATGGGCCCGATCAAGATCCCATGGTTCCGTCGTCCCGGGCCATCATGGTCCCTGGTCTACTTAGTCAGAGGAGGTAGTCGACCCAACCTGACAGAAGGATCCTTGTCGACAGCCATGGGTTGCTTCTTCCAAGGGGACCTTGTAGACCTGGGGTGGGTATTTGCCTAAGGGGACAAATTTGAATCCTCCTTAGCTAACAGAGGGCTTTGTGCCCTGTCAATTATATCCTATTGATTCATATCTCAAGGATTTAACGCCATTAAGGAACGTATTGGCTCTGGCCATAACCGCTATCTGTGGTGCCATTTGGCGGCAAAACCACTCGGTTCAGAGGGCCCCGGGTCATAACCGTTTACCTGCAGTGTCATTTGGCAGCGAAACTACCGGTTAGAGGACATGTACCACGTCCTTACTGGCAAAAGATTATTTGAGAATGGATCCTAGTGATATTTTGGACTAGGCATTTGGCTCTTTGTGAACTGAAGTAATTTTCATATTTGTCCAACCCGGCAAACTGTTGCGGAGGGTGGATGGATTTTGCTTTAAATATTATGGATTGACTTCAATTTTAAATATATGGAATTTGGGTTGATTTTTGTGGAGCTTTGGATTTTGGAGATTTTTGGATTTTTGTGGATATTTGGGTGGAGCTTTGGAATATTTGGGATTTTTGGAATTTTGGGTGGAGCTTTGGAATATTTGAAATAAAACTTTGGATATTTGGGAGATATTTGAAAATATTTGGGGAACCCCTCCGGTTGAGATCTGCATTCAGCACGGCCATCGTCGGGGTGTTCGGGGTCATTTCTCTTTATGGATTGCACCTTGTCAAATCTATCGGGCTGTCGATAGAGGATCGGGTTTTGTAGGCTTCGTGCCTTTATTAGTGAATTCATACTGTTGTAGGCCTTAAAGACCTAATATGAATGTTTTAAAGCAAATATACTAGTCGCCACAACCTTATATTTGCTTAATGGTTCGAACCCTGTCGACTCCTATTGACCCGTATAGAAGGATCGGTTTCGAACCTGAATTCAATTGTCAACCCGCGCAGCATCCTTAGACGTCACGTGTGTACCAATAACACGCTCGCCGGGGCCCATGCGGGTTGAGAATATATTTCCCCCTTTAGTGTTCCTATGTGTATACAATTTATAGTGCACGTGCAGGGGGTATTTTTGGAATATTTATAAACGTCTTCTGTCTGCTTGTACGGATGTTGCAGATCCGGTGGCGTGTCGTAGCAGCTTTTTGAATTGAGTTGTTCGCTGCTTTATACAGGTAGACTGTCGTGCACTATTTGTTGATTTTTGTAGGCGGATCATAGTGCACTAACTAATCTCCTGCCTTAGATCGTAGGAGCTTGCACTCGTCATATTCTTCATATATTTTATGGTAGTCTTTGATCTTTTCAGTACATTTGCCACTGGTGCATGTAGGTAGGTAGATGTATTTATTTACATATTGAAATTGACTTCAGGATACTGCATTTACTGAAGTCTTTTTACATCTACTCATCAGTGGCATGTGGCATATACATCTGTCTTCGTAGAGAGCTGATATGTGTTGCAGATCTTTGTTTCTTGCTTATAGAGGTCCAACACATTTACTTGATGTTGAATGATGGTTGACTACAAGAGCATTACAACATTTATCAGCTCTTGCTACATAACTTGTAGGCGCTTTCATTTATCACCATTTCTCCTGTGCTTTACTAATGCTCCTTTGTATTCAAAGCATTTCAGTAGTTGTTGTCTTCCCGATGGACTACATTAAGCATGTTTTCCACATTGCGTATGATGGTTAGCAAGTCATCACATTCATCACGTATCTCTTGTCGAAGAATCGTTGTATCTATGTGTATGCCCGTCTTTATTATTCATAAATGATTCATCATCTATGAATTACCACTAGTTTCGTCGTTTGTAGGTAGAATTAGCATATTCATTTTGTGTATTAACATGTTGAATGGATTGTGCTCATCATACGTTATCAATACTCGCACCACTTACTATAACCATCTCTGCATCATCCTCAAATTAAAGTGACAGCTCATTATTATCAAGAGTACGGATGATATCCTTTCCACTTCTTTCTTGCATTGGATTGTAAGGTGCTACATTCCTTGAATGTGAATTGTTGTCGTCCATGAGGCTCTACTATTATATCCGGTGTGTACCTCTTGCATTTAATTAAGAATTGCTATAACTTCACTTTGAGATATTAAGCTCCTTCATGCTTGGTTCCAACTCTACAATGTCAAGAGATTGGTTCTATGGTTTGTTTATTCAAGTTTTAGTTGTGATTTGAGTTCCCTATAGTTCAAGGCTGATTCCAGGTTTATTCATGTCTTTGCTCACTTCATTTGATTTCCAAATCAAGTATGAGTTCAAGTTCAATTAAAGCTCAAATCAAGTTTGAGTGTGGTCCTTTGTAGTTCATCAAGTCCCTTGAGTCCTTCTTGCAAGTTCAAGATTGAGTTTTTGTTCAATTCTTGCTTGAGTTCAAGTCCAAGTTCTTTGTTCAAGTCCTCGTAGTCTGAGTTGAGTTCAATTCAGGCTTAAGATGAGCCTCTTCCCTTCATTCGAGTCCCCTGTAGTCCTTGCAAGTGCAATTTAATGTCCAAATTGTTCAAGTCATTATTCACTCCAATTTCATTTAATTAAACTTGATTTAAATTTGATTTTTATGCTCAAGATATCCAAATTAAGCTCCAAATTCTGTCCAAGTCCCAAATTTTAGTAAAAATTTCGGCAACCTCCCGGCGTCTCCCCCGTTTAGGGGAAAACTACAGAAAACTGGGCCTCCCGCCACGCTAGAGAAAAGCGTGCACGGTAGGTGCCCTCGAACGAGGACACCGCGGCCGTAAAATTTTGTTCCCCCACCACGCCAGAGAAAGGCGTGCATGGGTCTTCGATACCTGTTGCAAAAGAGAAGCAGTCGTTTCCCCGCAAGCGGGTACTTATGAATATCCCGGTCTCGTCGTAAGCACCGCACCGAGTTCCCTTCCCACCACGCTAGAGAAAAGCGCGCATGAGTTGGTTTCCCGGTTCGACACTAACGTCGAGAATAGGATTTGGAACCGAGTCTCACTCGCCTACCTCGCCGTAGGTGTCGCGCCGGTTGCCCCTCCCACCACGCTAGAGAAAAGCGTGCATGGGCAGACCACCGACTCGACACGCATGCCGAGATAGGGGAGAGAGAAAGGGTTCGAAAATCAAGAGAGCATCTTTTTTTCTCTCTTTTTTTTTCTTTTTATCAAAAATCAGTAATAACAATATTACAATCATAATGAAAATTGCAACAATAACAATTATTTATTATTGTAATTAATAGCAATAATCATCAACAATATTAATAATAATCTTCACTAATAGCATTAATGATGATTACTATTAATAACGATGGTAATGATAACTATCACTATCACTACGCATTAGAAAATAATTCTACTAATCAACAACAATGCATAATGGCTTGACAGAGCTTCCAGCTCCTCAAGGAGATCATGACCCCCATAAATATAAAAGCATCTGTCAAATGTAACTTCTTCAAATGATTCTTCATCAACATGTTGATCAGCTTTATTAGAAATCTTCTCAACTTTAAAGGCCAGTTTCTGCTGTAAGGAGCTCTATGGTCTCTTTGCCTACTCTTTCAAGCGCTTGCATTCCCCTGACAGTGAGAGACTTTTCCAGTTTCAAATATGGATGGTGCAAGGGAAGTAGCTTTTCCTGGATGCTCACCATTTTGAATAGGATCAGCAAGGTTTAGTGGCTTAAGTGTTGTAGGTAAAGCGTGAAGAGGTGGGAGGATTTGGATGAGTTGAGGAGCTCGTGAGCTGTAGTAGGATGTGAAGATTCCGTTGGCTTGGTAAAGGAGAGCCTTGAGCTGCTCAAATAGTTGTGCTTATAAGCGGTGGAAGAAGAAGGCAAGAGATGCAGTTCTGTAAAACCTACACATTAAATATGAGGAAAGATGTTGTTGGAAGCTGACGGAAGTTTGCTGAAGAATGGGGATCCACAGCTGCTTGGGACTGGACTGAAAAAGGGCAGACCGACTGCCTTTTGTCTTGCTTGCGTGAGGTTGAGGTAAATGGACTGACTGGGTAGGGTGGAGATTCAATTAGAAAAGGAAGAACGGGTCCTTTGGTGGAGTTCTTTTGCTAAGGCAGATTTTACAGACCTTTTAGCAGCAAGGTTAACGTCAAATGAAGATGTTGAGTGGGAAGAGCAAGGTCTCACTCGCCTACATCAAAAATATGGATGGTGCAAGGGAAGTAGCTTTTCCTGGATGCTCACCATTTTGAATAGGATCAGCAAGGTTTAGTGGCTTAAGTGTTGTAGGTAAAGCGTGAAGAGGTGGGAGGATTTGGATGAGTTGAGGAGCTCGTGAGCTGTAGTAGGATGTACAGATTCCGTTGGCTTGGTAAAGGAGAGCCTTGAGCTGCTCAAATAGTTGTGCTTATAAGCGGTGGAAGAAGAAGGCAAGAGATGCAGTTCTGTAAAACCTACACATTAAATATGAGGAAAGATGTTGTTGGAAGCTGACGGAAGTTTGCTGAAGAATGGGGATCCACAGCTGCTTGGGACTGGACTGAAAAAGGGCAGACCGACTGCCTTTTGTCTTGCTTGCGTGAGGTTGAGGTAAATGGACTGACTGGGTAGGGTGGAGATTCAATTAGAAAAGGAAGAACGGGTCCTTTGGTGGAGTTCTTTTGCTAAGGCAGATTTTACAGACCTTTTAGCAGCAAGGTTAACGTCAAATGAAGATGTTGAGTGGGAAGAACATGGGTACACAGTCAAATGAGCATCTCTTCCTTCTTCTTGCATAAGGCTGAGAGTTTGGGTGCTGAAGCCGGCTATAGGAGGGGAAGAATAGGTTGAAGTTGCTGGATGTGTAAAGTGAAAGAAGTAAAGACTCAGTTCTGGCTTTTAGAGAGCAAGGAGATGGAAAGCATGGAAGTTGCTTGGCCTGGGTTAAAAACCAGTGACGCCTCGTTTAAGTCGTTTTTTTTTCTTTTTTAACAACCGGGCTTCACTAGATCTTAGGAGTAAATCATTTCCCAGGATTTATGGACTGTCCCCACGTCACTCAGCAGAGATTTTTCAGCCTAATTCACGGGATTCAGGCAGGAGTTTTGACAATACGAGGTAATGCAATTTAATGAGATTTTTGACGTTTCATTTGATTTGATCTAATTTTTATTAAATTAATATTAATATTATTAATATTATTAATATTATTAATATTAATATCAATTCAAAATAGCAATTGTTTGCTGGATTCAAAAGAAAGATGCTTTGAATCGTGTTTCCTTGAAAAGTGTGCAATTGCCTCAAAATTCGTATAATTTCTCCTCAATTATTGTGTCGAACTCGTCGAATATGGAAATTAGACAAATTAGTAGTGCATTTAGAGTATTGTCGATGTTCCGATAGCAACAGCGCAGTCCGTTTCGCGATCGGACATCGTTCGAGCGTCGTCGAGGCCTTATTTCCCTCATAACGCATGTCTCTGCATTATATTCGAATCTCCCTTCGAAATCTACGACAATACGTCAAATGATCCAATTTGGTCAAAGAAAATGTAGATTCTTAATGCTGACAACGTTCCAGACGTAACGGCACCATCTGTTTATTGATCAGACGTCGTCCGAGCATCTTCGAGGTCTTGTTTCCGTCGTAACGCAGGCCTTTATATCATATTTGCATCACCTAAAAATTCACCACCATCTCAGATGATCCAAATATATTTAGTAAAATGTATATTCTTAATGTCGACGACGTTCCGGACGCAATGGAGCTGTCTGTTTGTCGATCCAACATCGTTTGATCAGCCTCGCGCATTAATTTTGGGTGTCGGTCGTCCCTTTTGATCGATCTCGTCTGGTTTGACGGCGAGGGGCCTCGACTTACCAGAATTCGATGTTCTAATCTCAATGCCACTGTCCGTTTGATATTTGAAGGTCATTTGACCCCTTAAGTGATGCATTTTGTCAGTGCACGCATTATTAAATCATCGTTTTCGCCTCTTTTTGCATGGTTTTATGTTTAGGGGTCAACACCTACGAACACTGAAAGTCAATGTACAATGAGCGTAGTAAGTTTCCAATCAACGTATGTAGGGAAATCAACAATGAATGCAAACCATTCGATAATAAATGTTGACATGCAAATGAGCACACTGATTTGCCAGCAAGTAATGACAGAGAGTGCGCTGTAAGTATGATGGATTTCCTGTGAACACATATATGCAAACCACATATCATTTACAAGAAAGAATGGCATGATTACAAAACATACGAGCATCCGCAAGCGAATTTAGGAGACTCATCATGCATATAGTAGACCATCTACATGTGACGACAAACAATGTGCATTAGATGCTTGATCTTCCTTACAGTCAACAACCATGCAATAGAAGTTAAATACATCGATCATTTGCAAGCAAAGACTGATGACGTATAGCAAATACAAGCACCTATGAGTTATTGAAGGAGACATGTTGTACACATTACATGCCATCTATGAGAAACTGCAAGAGATTCATTAGTGCACGACAACTACCTGCATAAAGCAACGGACAAACCATCGCACAACGCTAAAATTCACCTATAAGAAAAAGTAGAGAATCAGTAGTAAAAAACTACAGGTCACTAACAGGATGTCACATCAGATAAGTCAGCTCACTTGCAAGTGACAGGTGGAAGACTCCTGATACGTTGTACAACATATTCGTCGACAGAAATACATTACAATAAGCTAAATACTGAAGAAAAAGGCAACATGCAGAAGATGAAGTGAGCTAAATTGTACTGTCGACAAGCAATGAATGAAATGCAACGCCACGCCACCAAATCCACTACATACACATAAGCAGACAAAAGGAAACTATAGGCTCCTAAATAGAACATCGTACATCTTTCAAATTATAATCATTTGCATAATTCATCGTGTTTGAATATTGCAAAAACACCCCCCTTATGCATTTAAACACACATTAATGCATTAGGAACGTGTATACATATTTTACAGATATCTTGGAAGGTATGTAGAGCATAACACATTGCAACATGCAAAATAGCATGCAAATACATCATGCATTTGATTATGCATTAAACCACTGCACTGCATACCAACATATCATGCAGGCACAAATAAGCAACGTGCAAATGCAAAATACCAACATACACGCATGTATGCAAATACACAATACGTGAGTGTGTTAATATACATATGAAAGTGTAAATTTGTATGTGAACATATAGACATGTTGTATACATCCATTATATTACAGACATACGACCACCATACAAGCGCATTGTGCAAAATACATGCAAAATCACATACCTGCTGCTTGGCCCCTGACGAGCGTGATGTATGCATACACGTCACATCTGAGGATGCTACGCGAGTCAAGAAATGAACATAAGTTTAAGTATGATCCTTCTACGTGAATAGATAGGAGTTGACATGGCTCAAACAATAAAACAAATGTACGGTCACGACGTCAACCAGGATATTTGTTTTATATGTTCATATTAGACCTTTAAGATATATTACAAGAAAGGTTCACCAATAGAGGCACAAAGCCGACAATGAACTTGATCCTCTGTTGAAAAATATACATAGTCAACAAATAAAGTAAAATTGCCCATAAGTACCCCGATGCTGATCATGTTGAATGTTTATGTCAACCGGAGGGGACCTCAAATATTTAAAAATACCTCCAAAATTCCCAAATACACATGAAAATCCAAAATTCCAAAAATTATACCAAAATCAAGATATTTAAAATGAAATAAATCATCAAATGCTTAAATTAAAAAGCCTATCTACTCTCCGCAATAGTTTGTCAAGGTGAATAAATTTGAAAATCACTTCAGCTCTCAAAGAACAAATGTCTAGTAGAGAATATTACTATGATTCATTCTCAAGTTATACCCTGCCAGTAAGGCCGTGACACATATCCTCTAATCGAAGGCTTCACAGCCAAATGACACCATAGGTAAATGATTATGACTATGACCCTCTATCTAGGTGGTTTTGCCACCAAATGGCATCATTAAATTACGGTCATGGTGAAAAACCATGTTCCCCAACGATGCTAAATTATTGAGTAATAAATCAATAGAATATGACCGATAGGGCACAAATACCACTGCTAGCTAAGGTTACTTCAAATTTGTCCCTTTAGACAAATATTCACTTCAGGTTTATAAGGTACCCTTTGACGAAGCAACCAATGGCTGCCAACAAGAATCCTTCTATCAGGTTGGGTCGACTACCTCCTCTGACTAAGTAAACAAGGGATCATGACGGCCTGGGATGATGGAATCATAGGATCTTGATCGGGTCTATCATCACACCCCCCCCACCATCTTCTTTAAGTGTAAAGTGATGAATTTCTAATTTTAAATATTAAACTTTCAAATACCAAATGGTGGTGTTTAATATACCCCATATACTGCGTATCTGTTTGACGACTAGCTTTAATCGAAAGTTCTTTCTCATTATCGAGAGGGTTAATTTAACTATAGGAATTTGTGCCTATAGGAAACGTGAACTCAGATTATAATATCATCACAAAATGAGGGTGAAATCTCAGGGAAGTGACTTATCTACAAACTCAATCTGCCTTTTGAAAATTTGCCTCGAAACTTGTTAAAACTCTCCTCAACGACCCGTAAAAAAAGAAAGGGGCCGCAAAGAGGCCAAGGTACAAATTTCGGAGCCCACATATACTTTTGCATAAAGCACTGTTGTTAATTCTACTAAGTCCTACACCACCTCAGACTTCTTTTGCATTCAATTACAATATTCGCAAATCTCCTTTTTAGGTGCTTTGGCAATCCAGGAATTGAATTTTATGTAATGATTCATATTATTGAAATAAATGAAGGATATATTCAAATTTATTTGTTTTTTGGGTGGATCTTGAAAGTTTCTAAGAAATTTCACATTTTGAGTTTTTGCATGCTATAAATATAACTTCCAAATAATATAAAAATTATTGGACATGGAGTATTCAAATGGACTGGCAAAGGCTGTGGGCCCAACAAGGACAGATGGCGAGCAAGGAAAGAGTGGGATCCAAAGAGAATATATCCCCATTAATTACTTACCATAGGAAACAAAAATTGGGAGGGAATTAGGAAAGTTTATTTAGGGAAAAGGGAGCTAATTTAAATTCATATTTGAGAGAATTAGGAAAAAAATATTTAAGGAAAGAGAGCTGATTTGAATTCATATTTGAAAGGGAATTAGGAAAATCTTATATAGGGCTAATTAGGTTGTTTGATTTTCATTATGTGATTATGTTTGATGTAGTTTTCTTTTGAGTTGTTCCTAGTGGCGCCTAGGGTTTGCAGCAAGCCAATCTACCTCTCGAATAGTAGATCAACTTGTATCTTGGTTGGTTTTGCCGAAATAAAAAATCTTTCTCGCTTATTTTTGCTACATTTTCTCTTCATTATTGTTGTTTTTGATGTGAGGAGATTGGATTCCTATCAAATTAGCATCACAACACGATTTAGGATCTATGGCACCGAAAAAAGTGAGTGCTTTGAAAGAGAAACTGGAAGAAAAAGTTGGCCAATTTAAAGCTGAAATTAAGGAACGGATGTCAACCATGAATGAAGGTTTTTTAATCTAGAATAGATGATGAAAATAATATTGGAGCTTCACAGAGGCGAGAGCACTTGTGGGTGGCCAAGGAAGTGTGGTAAATCCCAATATCGGCACAATGGGGGATGATCGAGAGGTAAAAATCTTGGGTGATATAGAAATATGCCACCTCTTGAACTGATAATCAGGAGAGAAACGGGTGAAGGATATGGTATGAGGAGAAACTAAGAGGAAGAAATGAGGAGGGGTGAGAGAGAATGGAGAGATCACAACAATCACTACATGGTAGAAGTCGAAGGTGGAAGAGGAAGTTGGGGTGGAGGGTATCCGAGAGTGAGAAAGTTAAAGATGCCTATTTTTTTACAGGGAAGATGCTCATGGGTGGATCAATAGGGTGGAGAGGTACTTTGCGATAAATGGGCTGACAGAGGAGGAGAGACTCACAGCGGCGACTCTATGATTGGAGGGTAAGACCTTGTCTTGGTATCAGTAGAGAGATATGAGAGATCCAATTCTATCGTGGAGGGAGTTCAAGAATAGTTGATTAGATCATTTCTGAACCAGTCAGGAAGCAGAATTCTACGAGCAACTCTTTGCTCTTGTTCAGGAAGGGACAATGATGGATTATCGGGAGAGGTTTGAGTATCTTTCTAGCCGATTTGGGAGGCTATTTGAGACAGAGTTGGAGGGGAATTTCATGAAGGGGTTCAAGCCAGAAATCAGAGCCGTTGTCCGATTATTGAGGCCACAAGGTTGGGGGAGGCTATGAAACTAGCGCAGTTGGTGGAGGACAAAAACTCACTTGCGAAAAGCAGCAAGGGCAACACTATGGGAGCTTTATACCGAAACACGACTTCTTTTTTGACACCAAAGGTATAGCCTGTGCCCATTCAAAGAGAAGTACCCAAGGATAGGAGATTGGGAGCATCACCTTGGGGAAATTTCAAGAGGTAGACAGAAGAAAAGGTTCAGGAGAAGAAGGCTTGGGGAGCGAGTTTCCTTTGTGATGAGAAGTTTGTACCAAGCCACCACTGTAAGGACCATTCGCGGCAGATACTTACAATCCGCGATGAGGAGGGGAAGACTCTCGAAGAGGAGGTTTTTGAGGAGGAGCATTTGCACCTAGATGTGGAGGTTTCCCTGAACTTAATGATGGTGAGGGGACAAATAGGAGGAGAATCAATGATAGTTCTAGTGGACAGTGGGGTGACCTACAATTTCATCTTCAATAGGTGATGGACCGATCAGGGCTGAAGCTGGTCGACAAGAGCTGTTTTGGGGTGATGGTGGGAATGGGAAGGTGGAGAAGAGTAGAGGCATTTGTCCAGGGCTGATGGTGACACTGCAGAAGATCCAGGTGAGGGAAAGTATTCTTCCCTTGGAGTTAGGGAGCACATATCTAATTTTGGGCATAAAGTGGTTGCAGACCCTGAGGGAGACCAAGGTAGATTGGAAGGCATTGACTATGGAATTCATGGCGGGAGGGAGGAAAGTGAGGATCGAGGGGGATCCTAGTTTGTCGAAAGCCTAGGTTTCTCTTAAAACCATAGTGAGGGAAATCCAGGGAGCAGGGATGGGATTCTTGGTGGAGCTCCATAGTCTCGAAGGAGGGGGAAGCATGATTTGAATAACTTTTTCGAAGACTTAAGGAAATATATGCGGTTGTCACTTTCTTCTAAATTAAGCCTTCCTAATTCTATATGATAGACCCATCATTTCTAGTTATCATCTTTATTTTCACCAAGAGGGCTTCTCGTGGAGTTTTCATCATTTTTTTTATTTGTCTCCTTTCTTTTTGCTTTAGTTTCACCACAAATTCCTTTTAGAAGAATGTTATTTTGCCCTTCATTTTAAGGAAAGAGTTTGTAGTAGTAAATCGACACCTTAAGCTTCGGTGATTATCATGGCAGATGTTTCGAAAACCGAGGTGTCAAGCATTATCTTCCTTCTTTCTTCATTAGCTCATATGAGAGGGAAAACCTCATTTAATGATGGTAGATTTACTTTGCTTATGATTTAGACGTTAATTTGGTCAGATTAATTATTGAGGCCTGCAAGAAACTCAAACACCCTTCTCTTTCTACAAATTATATGAGAATTATAACATCATCGCAATATGACACATCTCAAGGACTTGGTAATAAATAAATTCAATCCAATAAATCTTCATAACAATATAGTACTCAATAACATGAAAGGTACCTTATTTGGTTATTGAAATCTTAGATTTGATCTCGTAAAAGAGGGCAACTTCATTTACTTTTGAGTATGTTTATTTGATAGCATCCCAAACTTTTCTGTGGTAGAGAGGAACATATATGTCCCACTAATTTTAGCCACCATTGTATGAGAGGAGAAACCTCATTTAATGATGGTAGTTATGATTTAGATGCAAATTTGGTCAAATTCATTATTGAGGCCTGCAATAAACTCAAACACCTCTCTCTTTCTACAGTTTTTTTTTTAAAATTAAAGCATCATTGTAGTATGACATCTCAAGGACTTCGTAATAAATCAATTAAAGCCAATAAATCTTCATTACATTAGAGTACTCAACAACATGAAAGTTACCTTGTTTGGTTGTTGAAATCTTAGATTTGATCTTGTAAATGAGGACGTCATCATTTAATTTTGACTATATTTATTTGATACCATCTCAAACTTTTTTTGTGGTAGAGAGGAACGCATGAGGCCCACTAATTTCAATCACCATTGTATTCCACAACAATATTAGAGCTTGGAATTCGTTTCACCCCAAAGTATAAAATTTGAGTCTTTCGGCTCTGGAGGAAAATCCACAATATGATGAATATTTCTTTTTTCCTTTAAGAAAGGTCTTATCAGGTTAGGACTATTTTAGATAATTTTTATCATTCAGGCAAAATATGAGCCGTGTAGCCTCTAAAGTTATATTTTAATTTGTTTTTTATCATTCATGATGGTCGACTCCTTGGAAGAGTGGTCAAAGAAACTAGCTATAACGAAGAGAAGTAAGAATCTCGACAAGAAGAGAGAGAAAAAAGAACAAAGGGTAAAATATAGAAATACTAACCCCTCATTGATACCACGTAGAAAAGTAGAGAAATAGAAAAATAATAATAATAATAATAACTTATATTTAAATATGTGAATAAGACGTAATTTTTGCATATGAATATTGACCTGGAATGGGAGCAACATCATTGCCTCGATGAAGAATCCAGGCCAGAGCAAGCTGAGAAGGCTTACACCGATGCTTAACGGCTATGTTTGCTAGCCTGGCATATAAAACCTTGTTTTTTTTTAAGTTGTCCCCAGAGAACCTCGGATGAAAAACTAACAACATATAGAAGAACAATGAATTTAAGAATAGATTGAGTTAAAAAGTTCAGTAACCTGAGGTCATACTGAAGTTAAGGATCTCCTGAAACATAAAGCATAAAATCTGTCTAAGTTATTGTACCAAGAAACTGTTCACAGGAATGCTTTCCACAACAGCTTTCCCACCAAAAATCCACGCCCAAGAGGACTATAAGGAACAATCCCAATGCCAAGTTCCCTGCTTGTAAAACAACTATTATTGATCTGAACTAGACAATTCATCCAACTGAGAGTATATGTAGAGATAAGACGGATCCAGTAAAAATTAACACAGAAAAGCGCATTGAAAAAAAAAATCTAAAGTTAAAGTATGATATTTTTTTAATGTTTTATGTATCAGGCTACCCGTAATGCCAACAGGAATGAAATAGTTGCAAGCAACAACCTGGGCAATTCAATGGGAACTTAAATGACAGTAATAAGTGATATGAGCAGCATGAGCACTCCCATCCGCCAAAAAATAAACAAGAAAAAAAAACAACCTTTGCTTCTACTATCCCACGGACACTAAAAACTCCTCACATACTGGCCATATATAGCATCTCTAAGGAAACAATGTTTTTCCGGAGCTCGAGAAACGAATTTGTCGAAGGAAGCAATGTTTTTTAGCGGCTGTTTGGTAGCACTAAGGATTTCATTTACGCAGGATTTCATAAATCCTCTAAATCCTGATTTACGAAATCCCGGGGGCTAAAAACTGTTTGGTAACATTTATGATAAATCCTGTGTGACGGTTTGGCTATTCAATTATGGATTTAAAGCGGTTAAGAGATTTGACATGCATTTTTTGGATAATTAAAGTGCAACAATAGAAGTTCAAATAAAATACAACAAAGTTTCGATAAAAATAGAACAATAACATAGATTTAATTAATATTAATAGTTTTTGGAATTATCTAAATTTGTAAGAAAGTCATTGAGAAATAGTTGTAAAACCTCAAGTCCTCAAAATAGACTATTTAAACCATATATAATTTAATCAACAAATGAATTATTAATTAATTAATAATTTATTAAATCAATTACCTCATCATTTCTATTTAGATAAATTAAATAAAAATAGTATCAATAATTTAAATTATTATTTTTATTATGATTTATTTTATTTTATAACTAATGTATATATATCTAGCTTTTTTAATTAAATATTTATAGTTATAGCAGATTAAATTTTTTATCGAATTGAAATAAAATTATAATTAACATAATCTAATATATTTATTAATTATTAATTAGTTAATGAATTAAATATAATAATTTTCATTAAAATAAGTGTGGGCTCTGAAAATTCGGCCCCGGCCTCCGCCCGACTGTTGCTTTTTCTTTCGAGAGAGTTTTAACGGAATAAGTTCCGGGTAAATTTTGGGAAGGCATATGGGTTTGTAGTATGGTTTAAAATTGCGCAATATGAGGCTCGCCTTGAGGCCCGCCTTTGCGCAATTCCAATAAAAAACGCCTTGATGCTTACCCTCGAGTTTTTGTTATGAGGCTTGCGCCTCAACTTGGTTGAGGCCAGCCTTAAGGCCCGCCTCGCATCACTGGCATGAGGCTTACGCCTCACGCTATATATATTAAAACTTATATAAATCTTGAAGTAAATGCCCGACATTGGACTCTATAGGAGAGGAGGAAGGGGAGAGAGCAATTCATCATAATGATGATTCAAATGAAGAACCCCTTAGTAATGACAGTGCTAATGACTTATGAGTTCTTATATGATATGTCATTGCTATTTATTTTTAGAAATTGGAATTATATGTTAATGAAAAGAATACTGAGATTTGGGAAAGATAGAATTTTGAGTTGAACTATATTTCATGTTATTTCATGTTGTCTTATTATTGGAATATTTTGATTTCACTTCATATCTTATGCTTTTTTATGTTTTATATTATTCACTCATTAGTATATAAAAAATTTATCATTTTATGTTTACGCAATCTTTTGATTTTAAGGCTTACGCCTCAAAACGACTTGAGGCTTACGCCTCGCCTCACTAATGAAAAACGTCTCAATACCCGAATACGCAATTTTAAACATTGGTTTCTAGATAAGATACTACCCAGAGATTTCGCCCTCATTTTGCGAGGACTTTATGATCTGAGTTATGGTTTCCTATAGGTGCAAGCCCCTATAGTTAATTACCCCTCCCGGAATTAAGAAGGTTTATTTATGGCTAATTAAGTTATTTTATTTTCATTATGTGAATTGTGTTTTGATGTAGTTTTCTTTGGAGTTGTTCCTAGTGTCGTCTATGGTTTGTAGAGAGTCAATCTACCTCGCTAATAGTAGATCAACTTGTATCTTGGTTTGTTGTGTCGATATCTCATTCTTTCTCACTAATTTATGTTGTGTTTTCTCTTTGTTATTGTTGTTTTTGTTGTGTGGAGATCGGATTCCTACCAAATTGGTATTAGAGCACCTTTTTTGTAACCTATGGCAACTGAGAAGGTTGATGCATTGGAAAAGAGGCATGATGAGGAAGTTAGAAATCTTGAATCTAAATTTGGAGAGTAAATTTCAGCAAATTGAGAGCAGATTTGCGAATCTGGAAGAGATGATGAAAATGATGTTAGAGTTTCAAGTCACAATCGCATCATCAGAAGCACGAGCACCATTGACAGGACAAGGAAGTGAGGGAAACCCTAATATAAGGATGATGAGGGAAGATCGAGAGGTGAAAATTTTGGAGAAAGAAGAGGGGATACCACCTTTAGAGCCACTTCTAAGGAGGGAAACGGAGGAAGGGTATGCCGACGAAGAAATTGGGGTGATGAAGATCAGTGAGCTGATTTGAGGGAGAGGGGAATATGGAGGGATCACAACATCCATTACACCGGAGGAGGAAGAAGTTATTTGGCAAGTGGCAATCCTAGAGTGAGAAAGTTGAAAATGTCGGTTTTTTAGGGAAAAGATATTCACGGGTGGAATTATAAGGTGAACGATATTTTGCTGTAAATGAGTTGATAGAAGATGAAAAACTCACCTCAACCGTTTTATAACTGGAAGGAAAGGCTCTGTCCTGGTACAAGTAGAGATTCTTGTTAGATCCGATCGAATTATTGAGGGAGTTCAAAGACTGTCTACTAGAACATTTTTGAATCGGTCGGGAAGAAGACATCTATGAACAACTCTTTGCTCTGCAGCAGGAGGGGATGGTGATAAAGTACTGTGAGAAGTTTGAGTACTTCTCGAGCCGATTGGGAAGATTGTTAAAGACTGTGCTAGATAGAAACTTTATGAATGGGCTCAAGCATGATATTCGAGCAGTTGTTAGAGTATTGAGACCACTTGGCTTAAGAGAAATGTATGGAGTTAGCCCAACTGGTGAAGGATAAGAACTCTTTTGAGAGCAGTCGTAGCAGTAGTTCGAAAGTCTCCTACCGTACGACAACTACACTCGTAGCAAAGGTACACATGGTGCGTATTTAGAAGGAAGCCCAAAAGGATAGAGGTCAGGGAGTATGACTAGGGAAGAACTTAAAGAGGTTGACTGAGTTAGAAATTTAGGAGAAGATGGCCAAGGGCTTATGCTTTAGATGTGATGAGAAAATTCGCTTCAGGCCACCATTGTAAGGATCGTTCGTTATAGGTCTTGACAGTCTACGATGAGGAAAATGCGGCATAAGAGGAAGTAGAAGAGGAAGATGATCACCTCCACTTAGATGTTGCATAGATATCCCTTAAATCAGTGGTTGGGTTCACACCGAACCACACCATGAAGGATAAGGGGAAGATCGAGCATTAGGAGGTGGTAATACTGGTGATAGAGGAGCTACCCACAACTTTATTTCCAATTGGACGATGGATCTGCTGGGATTGAAATTAGTGGACATAGGGAGCTTTGGGTTATATTACGAGAAAAGCAGAGAGGAGTAGAGGAATTTACAAAGGGGTGATCGGATCCCCTTTGCCTCGTTAGCATGAGACATACACCTCAATCTATTTATATATATATTTATTTTAAAAGTTACATAAATCCTATACAAAAGCCCCAAAAAAATCATTCCTTCTTGCAGCCTAAAGCCACAACAACTTCCTCTCAACCACCTTCACTATAGCCATCACCGTCGTAGACGCCGCAGGGGATCACTAAAAAGCCGCATGCCACCACCATCTCCTCTTAAAATTTTGGAGTATTATCTTTTTGTTGATGACAAATATTTATGAAGATGAAGATAATTGAAATAAATGAAAAAGCAGATTGAGAGGATTTGGACCCTATAAGATGAGATAAGAAAGAGACCAATTTGTTATGACTACGACTCAAATAAAAATCCCTTTAGTAATAATAGGACAAATGATTTGAGTTATGGCCAATTATTTTAGCTTTCTTTAGGACTTAAACGTATATAAGCAGGCAACTGAGAAAGAAAAAATTTAGAACTGAACTTAATGTTATATGATATTTTAATACAATTCATATATTTTATATTATTTTGTTCCTGTAATATTTAAATTTCATTCTATTTCAAATAATTTACAACTTAATACTTTACATCTTATACAATTTTTTGTTTCATATATATATAAATTTGTTACTTCATAGTTCAATAAAAAGTTAATATGTTATTCTTTAACATATAATTTGGATGTTATATAAAAATTTAATTTTGACTTTATGCAATTTTTAAATTTTGAGGCTTACACCTCGCCTCATGAACGAAAAACGCCTCAATACCTAATTGCGCAATTTAAAATATTGGGTGATCCTAATCCTTCTAGAGGTTCAGGTATTGGAAGACTTTCTGCCATTAGATTTGGGAAGCACAAATGTGATTCTGGGATGAAGTGACTGCAAAAATTGAGGAAGACTAAGATTGATTGGAAGGCTCTAACGATTAAGTTCAAGGTTAAGGGGAGGAAAATGGTTATTACATGGGATCCTAGCCTATCCAAAACTACGATTTTACTCAAAGGGTGAAGGGAGTGAGATTTTTGATGGAGCTGTAGAGTTTGAAAGAAGAAGAGGATGGGAAAAGATATAAGCATCAGACATGATTCAACCACTCCTACAACAATATCGAGAGGTGTTCCAGCAATTTCAGGGGTTGCCTCCTTCGCGGGAACACGAGCATGCTATCATCTTGAAAGAAGTCTCACCTATTAATGTTTGTCTACACAGTTATCCCTAAATTCAGAAAGATGAAATCGAGAGATTGATCAAAGAGATGCTAAGGCAAAGATCATTCGACCAAGTGTCAGTCCATTTTCCAGTCCAATTCTATTAGTGAAAAAGAAAGATAACAGTTGTAGGTTTTTTATGGACTACTGATATTGATCAAGGAGACTATTTCAGACAAGTTTTCTATTTCAGTTATTGATGAGTCGCTAAATGAGCTTTATAGAGTGGTGTTTTTCTCGAAGATTGATTTAAAGTTAGAGTACCATCAGTTCCAAATGAGGCCCAAGGATGTTCCCAAGATGGTATTTAGGACTCATGAGGGACACTATGAGTTTTTAGTGATACCTTTTTATGAAACCTCTTAAGTAAAAAAATATTAAACTCTTAAATATTGAGGCTTCTTTTAGTGTGGTGATTGAAATTTCATTAAGAAACTCCACAGTTAAGTGTGCTTATCCCGGAGAAATTCTGGGATAGGTGACATTTTGAGAAGTTACACCAACAAGGCAAAAACATGAGGCCTTAGGCCAAAGCGGACAATATCTCGATAATTAAGAGTTTGGTTTGTTATATTTTTTGCCTCACTAATGCTCCAACTACTTTCTAGTCCCTAAAGAATAGGGTATTATAACCATATTTGTGGAAGTTTGTGTTAATCTTCTTTGATGATATTTTGATTTACAATAGAGCTGAGGAGGGGCACTTAAAACACTTGGGATTGATGTTATCCACTCTACGGGACCACCACTTTCTAAAGAAATGCTCATCCTCCCATTCTAGAGTGGAGTGTTTTTGGGCACGTGGTATCACAGGATAGAGTAGCAGCTGACTAGAGAAAAATTAAGGCCATGCTGAGATTGCCAATACCCAAGAGCTTGAGGGATTTGAGAGGGTTCTTGGGGCTTACAAGCTACTACAGAAAGTTCATTAAGGGATATAGTTCAATAGCCTAACTTTTGACCGAGCAACTAAAGAAGGATAATTTCAATTAGGGTGAAGCATCTACCAAGGCCTTTGAAGAGTTGAAGAAGGCGATGACTAGCGTGCCAGTGTTAGCCTTGCCAGACTTCAAATAATCTTTTGTAGTGGAGATAGATGCTTCAGGGTATGGGCTAGAAGTTGTACTTATGCAAGACTAAAGATCAGTGGCTTATTTCAGTTAGTTGTTGACTGTTAGGGGGAGGCTCAAGTTAATCTATGAGAGGGAGCTGATGGCAATTATGTTGACTATCCAAAAGCGGTGACCCTCCCTATTGGGGTGATATTTCATTGTCAGTACTAATCAAAGAAGTTTTAAAGTTTCTTCTAGAACAAATGATGGTTATAGAGGAGCATCGAAGGAGGCTTTCGAAACTATTTGGTTTATTTTGAGATTCAGTATCGATCAGGACAGAGAACAAGGGCACAGATGGATGATTCAGGTGTATGGGGGAGCCCCACAAGATTGCATTATTTGTTTCCTTAGTTGTGGACTGGGAGGCTTTGAGAAGGGAAAGTCAACAAGATGAATGATGGGAGAAAATCATGAGAGATTTATTAGGGAACAAAGATATCCATCCAAGCCATACCTTAGTCGATCTGAGATTGTTTATAACCAGGGCATTTGGTGATATCAAGGATGTCACCATATGTACCCGACTTATTGCGGGAGTTCCACGGTAGTGCCATAGGAGAGCACTCGAGGGTACAAAAGATTTATCGTAGGCTTGTAACCGAATTGTTATGGGGAGGAAAGCAAAAAGAAGTGAAGGACATAGTGGCCAACTATGATATCTGTCAGAGGCAAAAATACACAGCGATGGCTCCAGTGCAACTTCTAGCTCTGCCCAAGAAGGTGTAGGAAGAGATAATCATGGATTTCATAGAAGCTCTACCAAAATCGGAGGGTTTTCAGTGATTTTAGTAATAGTGGATAGGCCGAGCAAGCATGCTCATTTCATTCCCTTGCAATACACATACACGATGGTTTCAATGGCAGCAATATTTATTCAAGAGGTGGTCCGCTTATATGGAAGCTTAAAAAGGATCTTAAATCCTTAGGAAAGATCATTGCTTAATAGATGAACAACCTACATGAAACTACACTTGATGAATATTATTACTTAAATATAAAATTTTGAGAATTTTAAAATCATCCTATGCCTAAACTTGAAAAAGATTTTAAAAATTTTAAGGATGAATCTGAGAGCAAAACATATCAAATCAATTATACAAATCGAATACTTGGAAGATATGAATTCATTTTATAAATTGACAATAAGAGCTCACTAGGATAAATAGGAATCCCCAAAACTTGAAGATTTTACAAATCCTAAATATTATCCTAAATTTATGAAATCCCTTAGGAGACAATCAAATGGAAGAAAAACTTAGGAAATTTTTCCTAATGTTAAATGTAATAATTGTAGAATTTTTTTGGGGACATATAGCTCACAACACCTGTACTTTGAAGATGAAATCTAATTTGGTTGGAGACCTAAGATACATAAACCTAGACATATCATACATGCATCATTATAAATTGCTAAAGGTTGAACCCAAACTTGTTTGGGTTCCCAGGTCTAAACATTGATAGTTTTGCAGGAGTGCTCTCACACAAGACCTCGTGGAGCATATGGTACCTGGACAGCAGATTTTACAAAGCAATTACTGGAAAATTTGTGTTAGTATGTTTGTTTTGTATTCTGATTTGTGTGTGTCATTTAGCTTGTGATTTTTGTCATATGGGCTATCTTATTGTCTTGAATTTTTTATTTTTATTAATAAAAAAAAAAAAAAAACAAATTGTGTTCTTGGTCAAAATGCATCCTTATTTTCATGTATTCAACAATTCAGGGTTTTAGGAGATTTGTTTAAATTGAAATCATACAAATAATAATTGTTTTGCCATTAATCAAAAAAAGGGAGATTGTTAAGATAATTGCTATTTGATGCTTACATTTTTTGCAACTTATATAGTTTTGATATACCAAACATTATTATTCAAATGTGTAGTTATCTCCTAACAATTTTTAGAAGATTTGTATTTGCTCTTGTGTGTACTACATTTCAGTGAAAATCGAACTCCAACTACGAATACTCAAATCAAATTCACAAGAAATACTTTTTGTGAATTTGAAGCTTGTACTTTTCTTTGAATTAAATTTGAAATGGAGTGATTGTAATGATGAAAAAAAACATACACACACACATAAGAGATCATATAAAATTTATACTGATCGTACGGACGATATCAGATCGTACGGGACGATCAACAGTTATCCTCCTATTGAGCACATGGAACGAATAGGAATTTGGCTTGAAAAATATTTCTAAGTCCTAATTCGTCCAGGACGAAATTAAAATATCGTCCAGGACGACTTGGTCTCTTAAAATTTTCGTCCCAGACGAAATTAATTATCGTCAGAAAACGAGTTGCTCTCTGTAAAATTTTCGTCTAGACGAAATAAATTATCGTCCAGGATGATCGGTCTCTGTAAAAATTTCGTACAGACGAAATTAATTTATCGTCAAAAACCGAGTTGCTCTCTGTAAAATATTTCGTCCAGACGAAATTAATATCGTCTAGGACGATCTGGTCCTCTGTAAAAATTTCGTCCAGACGAACCAATTTACGTTCCAGACGATTAATCACGTTAGAACGGTTTTTCAGCAGTTTCTTAGAACCGACCTAGTAATAACCGTTCGTACTGGACGAACTTAGTTCTCTACGGGACGGTCAGCGCGTACGAAGACATTTCGTACACATATACAAATAGGGTCATTTCACAAAGCGTTTAAGTAAAATCGTCCAGGACGACCAACGATCGTACGGGACGATCCACTGCGTACAGAATTGAAAACTTGCAGTTTTTGAGCAATTTTTCTTGTCTTTTTGTAGAAATAGTCCAAATTAGACTGCCACCCCCAATCTTTTAATCATTTGATCTTCGGCCTCTTGAGAGAAATAGCTAAGGGAAGAGTGTGAGAGTGCATTCAAAGGAGGGTTCCTACCACTTGGAGCGTGATGGCTTCACTTGGAGTTCAAAGTAAGAATCTCTACTTGGTGAATTGGGATTAGTACACTCTTTTCCTTCTTCCTTCTAGATTTCTTGTGAAAGATCTGTCAAGGAGATGCCGGTTCGCTGCCCACACTTTGGAGAGTGTAAATAGCCAAGGTTCGCTGCCTACACTTGAGGATGTGAATACCGAAGGGTTCTCTGCCCATACTAGGAGAGTGTGAAAGGATACGGTTCTCTGCCAACACTGGGGATTGTGTAAAAGGACAAGGTTCTCTGTGCCAACACTGGAGATTATGTAAAAGATGACGGTTCTCTGCCGCAACCGGGTAGTGGTGAAAGAGTGTTTTGTAAAGGCTTCTTCCGCCTTGCTGTGGGTGCAAAAGGAGAGTCACTATTGGTATTAATGCAATACTCAGATGGTGCCCTGGGTGAGTGATGTAGGTCTTGGTTTTAGACCGAACCTCCTATAAATCTGGTGTCATTTACTTTACTGTTTTACATTTTCACATTTTATTTTTAATTTTAAGAAACTCTGTGGTTGAAAATATTTTCTAGAAAAACTCAAAAGACAAATTTTCATTTCGGTTCATTTAAATTCAAAGAGGGATTAAAATTTTTTAAACTACCATTCATCACCCCCTCTCTTGTAGCCTTGGGACATTAACTTAGGCTTAACAACCTAAATACTAGCTCAACAATAACAAAAAAAAAAATATATCAAGTTGCAAATTCAAATTTGAATACTGTCCTTTGAAAAATTTTACTCATAATTTATTATCATTTAGAGTTTTATTATATTCATAAATCTCTATGAAACCATATTCCCATGAATCATTTAATAATTTAAATCCAAAGCATTTGAGCATAAAAATACTAATTCTTATTTTCTTATTTTAGTTTTCTTACTCATTCTTTTTTCTCACTTTTTTCTATGACATTTACTTGACTTCTTTTAATTCTTAATCTTAATTCTCTTCGATTGATCTACAAGAATCTCCTGTGCATTCTTATAATCTAAATTATTATTTTTTCTCTTACTTTTGCCAATTTTTATGCTCTTTATTAAAAAATAATTTTTTAAAAAATTTAATTCTATTAATATTTAAAAATCAATTTTCTTATCATTTAGTTTTTTTTATATATTTTTTGGTTGAATTTTGGAAGACAATAATTCACATTCAAATATTGTTGAACAATATATAACAAAACACTAATTATAGTTTTTTCTATGCCAATTCATATATATATATGCCTTTTTTTCCATTCATTATGTAGAATTAATAACTAATCTTATAAATACATCAAATACATTTTATCACTTTTCATACTTATACACCGAATTTTCATTTGAGACCATGAATTTTTAAATATGAATAATCTAATAAATTATATGATAAGAAAATCTTAATTGTTTTTTTATATATTTCATAATAGGAAAGTACTTTACCTATCACTATTAATTAGGCCATTTAATTAATAATTTAAATATTTACTATTTGCTTTAATCCTATGATACATGTAAAAATCAAACGAGTTAGCTAGTAACCAAAAATAAAATATTTCAAATTTGACTCCAATAACAATTACGAATAATGTCCAACGGTGGACTACTGTTTTTCGAAAATATTTTTTTTTATTAATCAAAATATTATGTAATAAGATTGGTAAGCTGAGAAAAATAAATATTAGAAGAAACACAGTAAAATTAATCATGAAGAATTTTATGTGAGAAAATCTGATTCAAAATTACTTAGTATAAATATTAAATCATTAAATTTATTTTAGAGTAAAATAATAAAATTATTAAATATTAATCATATATTATATTTCATTCTTAAAAGTAAAATAATAGTTACAAAATTCATATATTAAAATGTTCTAATCCCAAATATTTCATTAATTATAATTTTAAAATGACCTTACCTTGAAAAGAAAATTAATTGCTGCAAGAAATTGGATCATTGGAGCCAATAATTTAAGCAATTGATGGCAATAACTTAGAAAATTATGCCATTTTGTTGCATTACATGCTTTTATTAAAGTTAAAATTTATAAGACTTGCTTAGATATTTTATGCTAAATGGCATGGACAATCCATCACAACTTTTATGACTAAAGCCATCAGATTTCGTCTAGATTTAAGACAAGTGAAGTGACAATTCTCATGATGTGCATGTTTTTAGTTAGATTGTTACATGAGTAAGCAAGCTATTTATGACAAATTACACACCACAAACATTCATAAAAACTTTAAGCTCTAATTTCCCTATAAATATTAATAATCAAATCGAATCTTTTATCTTAACTATGTTATGATTTTTCTACATAAATACAATATCTTCTTCGTTGTTGTTCAAATTAATAACATATATTATTCAACAAATTTACACTGCTGTTGACAGGTGTCAAAAACCATAACCTTTATTTTCAGCTTTTCGGGGAAACTTTGTAGGTAAAAGTGTAAGTATTTCGCAGATATGTCGGATCCAAGGGGGCAACGCCCCATGGCGAGGTTCTACCTAAGGCAAGCGCCTCCGTAACAAATTTTAATGCTAAGGACTAGAATTTTTTGGATTCTCTTTTACTTCTTTCTCTTGAGTAGTATAAAGGTTCATTTGTTCCCTAACACTTCAACAAACATCACACAATGTGTTTAAGCATTATTGTTGGGGAAACCGTCGCCGGCCGATTGCCAAAAGACTAATATTTGAAAAGAAAATTGCGAGGAGGAGGGGTCGGGAGTCATGGAGGCTAAAATCTCGCCTAAAAAAGAAACAAACTTAGGTATGAATACGCGACAAAAGATTCATGAAATCAAATTATCAAAATAACGTCTAGTATAATAGATTTTTTTAAAATTTTTTTTAGGGGGATAAATTTAACCCTATGGACATTTAGGTCAGATCCGCCCCTGGCTGTGTTGATCATTTAAAAAGTAAATTTTTCTTTTCTTATAGTTTTTCATCTAGGGACGTCAGATCAACTAAAAACTAATATTGCCACTTCTCTATTTAACAAAGTTAAAAAGAATAACTAACAGTTTTTTGCTGCGGAATTAAAAGTTCGAAATATGAGAACCACATAATGATTACATTAAATGGAGATGGTGGATATATCGCTCAAATGTAGTTCAAATATACTAATTCCTTTACAAATTTCTAACACTATTAGTGTTTTCATCAGCATTTAAAAGGAAACATGAAACAATTAAAAGCGCATTCAACTCAACTTCAACGAAAAATAATAGTGGCGGTAACAACATAGTGCAACACCATACACAATTTAGAAGGTAAAATATGCTTGATGTTCTAACATCAAACAATTAGCAAGAAGGAATAATACCATTACACAAAACAGCAACACTAGTTCAGACGAAGAGTTCCTAGGCAATTCACATTTGGATTGCTGGGGTGCTTGGTAAAAAGAGTAAATTTCTGATATAGTTTTTACACAGTAGATGATGTAAGACATGAAAAGTGAAAGAGAAACTCAGCCGTTTTTTTATCCTTATTATCAGCGACTGCTTATATTATTGAGAGTGAAAATTTTGCTTAATAAATATGAGAACCACATGATCGCAATGGTGGAGGAATCCATGTGTGTCAGCCGACAGCTTGTTGAACAGTGGAAGCTAGTTACTACTTGTGAATATTCACTCCCAGGATAGTCTAAATCAGAGAGAGAGAAGGCTTCAACAAAGAGAAAAGAGAGCAGATTATTCTATGCAGACATCGATGGAAAACTATCGTGCTCTCGAATGATACCGCAGATGCGGTTTAACATTTTATTTGTGATGATCGTTAGATCTATTTTTATTAGCTCTTCGACGAATCCGGACCCTTACACGTAATTTTAATTTTTTCCGAGACGAGGGTGTTGCAATGGGTACCCTTGTTGCTTTCCAATAACAGTAGAGAGGAAGCTAGCAGCGCGTTCGGAGTACAATAGACCTGGCTATTTGCCCTGCTAAGAACAGACTAGTCACTGACTTCCTATTTCCTTGCTTCTTTATTCCCTTTAACCGTTCACAACAATCAGACCAGACCAAAGCAATACACTCCTCTCTCTTGTGACTCCAACACTGCTTGAATCGGTCCTTCCTTTCCTCCAAATCCAAGCTTTATACCTGTTGAACGTGCCACATAACCAAACTCATTTATTAAATGGGTCTCTAATCCAATAGAGTTACATGACTAGATATTCTACAATTGAGAAATTTCAATTTTGGATTGTATTTCTATCGCAATATATATAAATCACTTTAAAATCGTTTACTGATACTTGGAACTGATAATGAGCGCGTAAATACATACCAAATATATACTCAACTTGCCTGACGCTAAAGAGAATGAATGTTTATGTGTGGATAAGAATTTAGATGTTACGCAGCAAAAAAAAGTAAAAAAATTAAGTATTAGTATAATCATAAATACATCAAAATGCGATTTCGGGTATATAAATGGTTAATAGAGGTTCAACAGAACGAATAATTTTCCCTGCGATTATTTACACCACTTTCTCTTGATATCTCAGTTGATAACTACTCAAAAATTTTCTGTAAACATCAGAATAAATTTAATGAATTTGAGACCATTTAACACACTGAAATGATGAAAATGAAAGAATTAATAAAGCGATAAGTGGTGGTATGACAGACTTCACACGTGAATGTAAAAGACATCCAACATAAAAATACAACCAAAACAACTGGGTCTTTTCAATGGCTTGAAATACAAATTCATGTTGTTTTGAGTTTTAAGCAGAAACATATCAGAAAATCATTTAGTATAGATTTGAAGCAGGTTTGAAAGAACATACTTAATTTCGCATAGTTATGAGATGATGCAGAGTCCTTTAATGCTTCAACTGATCCTAGTAGGATGATGAATTCTCCACCCTTGGCTTTGAGACGTGTTTGACAGCCAAGATATCGAGGTATCTTCAGATCTGTAAAGGTAGTCAGCCACCAAAGTTTTAGCGTAATAGTTCAAGCGAGTGCATGAATAACATAACCCCACCTAAGCAAACACACATGAAGATATAAAGTTATAAGCTAAGGGGAATGGCAAAAGAGAACCGTTATGCTGGAAAGAGATACAAGGTAAATGTAAAAAAGAGCTACTTAAAACTATTAAATTGTATCTGGAGAAGAAAGCAATAAAAAATTCACGCAAAAACAGAGACAGCAGCAAGTAGAAAAGCAACTTCAGAGTAGATTTTACCTATGATTAGCTGTGCTCAGCAAAAGTGCGGTCATGTAACAACAAATCATTTGCATTAAATTTTTAAAACTCAGAGCAAAGGATTCAGATTATAATAAATAGATTGCATGAATTTCACTTTTCTTGCAGAGATCGTTTCCACATGAAGATTATAAATCAAACTGACTCCAATCATCTACTCACTACAGGAAAATTATCCATTAATCAGACTGTAATTTCTTTTGGCGATTTTTATCCGGTGGTTTGAAAAATTTCCAGAGGTTCTAGGCATTTATTAACCGCGGTTGAACCCCAGTTAATAAGCGCGTGTAACCACCGGGTTTAGACTGCCGGAAGTTCCAAGCCGGGTCAAACTAACCACTAAAAATACCTCAGAATCCAAAATTTCCTGAGCACTGCCTTGTTCCTTTATTAACAATACCCCATGGATTGATTCAAAAGACCATCCAAAAAAGAAAATAAGAACATCCAAGAACACTAAATATTTTAATTAAAATTGAAAAAGTATGGCTAGATGAACTCATTGTCAGTGATGGCAATAAACCATACTCCTTAGATGTTCAGTGGCAATGCTCACGTACTGCAAAGCTGCAGCGACGGTGTGTACAAGTCAAGGAGCTCCGATTTCCCCTGAATTGGGAAAGCCCCCCCTTAAATTTAGCTAGTTCCTCATTCTACTAATGAGGTTTCAAATTATCTCATGAATAGACTTATTTATTAACGAAAGAAAGAAGATAATCCAAACAAACAAATAGCTGCAATAAAATATGAAAAAAGCTATAATTTAGAGGAAGAACAACCAAAAACAGTTGAGACTATAGATCTATAAAATTTGTATATTTTAAACAATCTTCTCTCCAATCCTTTGATATTTCTAATATTTTTAAAACTATATTTTTATAAACAATATTATTTAAATAAGCCAGCTCAGACTAATGAATCTACGTTGTAACTAGATCAAATAAACTCATTAATTATTTCTAGCTCAACTCATGAGCTATATCAAGTTATAACTGAAACTGGCTCAAAATTCACTTCACTCGATTACAATCCTAACCTGCAGGCAACTCTTATGCATTCTATCTGCAGTAGATTATATCTAATTTAATGGCTTTATACATGAAAGCTGCCAAAAACCCTTGGACACATACAGTAGGTATGCTGATCATAATTAGAAATTTGGAAAGGGATTAAATTAGCTATATCAGAGAACAAGAAAATCACAATAACAACAATCCAATCTTCATGCAAATACATTGCCTTTCCTTGGCCGGCGTATGGCGAATTTCCATGAATGTGGCACAATTCCCATAATAGTCTATCCCCCCGCCCCTCTTCAATGGATACTGCACTAGAAATGTCTTACTCATGGTCATCCACTGTAAGGCTTGATCATAGCGTATTAATGTTGGTCACAAGGTGTTTAATCTTTTTGTTCCTAATCAACCAAAAGACAAATGAAATGGTCAGATACTTTCTGTTTTAGTCCTAAGCGCTTGGGAAGGAGAATGATGAGAAGATCTTCATTTATCCACGAAATGAAAACTTCAGAGGGAAATCCTTATGAACCATACACAGTGACACGTATATAATTAGCTCAATAGAATGCTACACAGAAATGACCAGGTATTCCTACATGCAAAGAACATGAGGTTTCTTTCAAATAAAAAAAAAAAGAAGCTTGAGGTTCACAATAGAACCACCTTGCATGTAATTTTGTTTCCCAATCATAAAGAGGTTTCTAGTGCTTCTTATGAAATAAGATGATAATGGTCTGACGACAATCACCCCCCGAAGTATATATATTTTATGTGTATCAGTTCTCCACAACTTATCATTGAGTTTTCAGATCTCCATGCTTATGCAAATATGACAATTTGTTGTTCATTGGAAAATGCAACGCTGTAATTTGATTCTTTAATTTTTGTTTTCCTAAATATTTATAAAATATAATCAATGACCTAGCTGATGTACAGGCTCCTATATAAATGAGATTTATTATTATTTTGAGTATATCTATATTTAGTAGCTCATTACTAGCACCATTTCAACTCACCCTATTGATTCCACATTTAAGCACATGTGGGGGATTTCACCATCCATGCTCTTCTCCACACCTCTCTTCACGCTATTCATTCAGTTATCTACTAGTCACCGCCTGTTGTCACACTAGTATATGTATTGAAGGATCCTGGGACCCAGATAGTCTTCGTAGGTCCTTAAGCAATAGATATAAATGTCCTCTTCTCTATTCCTAATCGCAGACCGCTGGAGATCTTTTTTTAATTTTTTTTTTATAAAATAGCATAGATTTAGTTTCATTGCAAGTCTCTTGGAAACCTATAAATACTTCAGTACTTTGCGCAAAATCAAGCATAAAATTTTAACTTATTCAAAATTATGACTATTGGAGCCCTACTAAAAGACTAAAAAAAAAAAAATAAATTTACATCGTTTTTTACCTGCTCGAAATTTGGCGCAAATACTTGCCTGCTACGTCCCCATCTCGCTAGTCCTACAAACACATCAAATCAGTCCGCCCACCCTCACTGTCTGACTTCCTCTCCATTTCCGCTCTTATTTGCGTTTTTAAAAATGAGGAAAACCTCACTTTGTTCGCTTCTTACTCCACGCTCAAAATCCAAATCCCTTCCTTCCCACACACAGCTAAGACTCTTCTCAATTCCCTCCAATTTTACGCTAACTAACTGCTCGAGCTACCAATCCCGCCCCCTTCCACGCTCAACCCACATCATCCTCAGTCGCGTCAACACTCACAAGCTACAATCCAAACCCCACAACTCTTGTGATACCCTACCCGTCGATTCACCCTCCTCTGACTCTGCTAAGACCCCAACCTCACAATCCCCCACCGCTCATCAACTCCAATCGAACCAAGCCTCTCGAGCACACCTCCCATCAAATCCAAATGCAACCCCCCTCCTCGATTCCTCCTTCACACAGTAGTATCGAATATCCACGATCACATCCGCCTCTGCCTCGCCGAATCCCGAACCTGCAAAAAATAAAATCACCTAGCTGTTCACGACACCCAAATCAACCATGATCCCAATCCATATAGCCCGCCTCCATTTGGCCACTCCCTGCCCTCTCTCGCCATAGTTCTGATGATCCGACCCGAGCTCCCTTTGACTTTGCCTCACATGTCGAGGCATCCAACACAAATCCCATTCGAACGCAAGCCTCCAAGCCAGCCGATCCATATTGTGCTGGACGACTCTGATCGGCACGTCAAAGCCGCAATCACCTGTCCGACCCCACTGCTGTTGTGATATCCCTCTTCTTAACTACAAATGAGCCTATCCGACTCACTCCATCCGAACCCTCGCATGCTGATCGAAGACTCTCTCTAGCTTCCGTTTCGACACCTCCCTCAACCGAACCCCTCTTCCATCTAAAAGCTATGTATAGTGCCGACGTCCCCATCCTCACTAAGCAAACCTCACACCACTCTCTGCTTCTATGTCATTCTAACACATTACACTCATTACAATATCCTAAAACAACTCCCACCTACAGCCAAAAAACTAGAACATTTTCTCTATTTCTCTCCCTCCTAATAAAGGCTTAATCTACAATCTCCTTTCTCATCTCTATATTATTATTATAATTTAAAAAAGAGAGAGTAATAAAAAAGAGAAAATTTAAAAAAAAGGTGTGAAAAGAAAAGAAAAAAAAGATGAGGAAGATGAAGATTTGTGCAAATTCTATATTTTTGTCTGCTCGTTGTTGTCTGCGAACAACCCGCCACCTACCCGACCCTTTGTCGTTAAGGTATAATGACTTCAAAACTCCAAAATCCCCAAAAATCCTGCTTTTTGGACAGCTCAGGAGCCCGAAAAAATCACATATACATGCTTTTTTTAGCGTTGATGGGAGAGAATCTGTGTGAGAGCTTAGCGGCGAAATTGGTAGAGGCCCTATAGCAAGTTTTTCTCTAGTGTGGTGGGAGACTTTACAGTACCCGTGAATTGACATCATGCTTGCGGGAAAGAACCATGCATTTCAGACAGGTACCCTGAAGACTCATGCTTGCCTTTTATTTTGGAGCGGTTGGGGATTGAAGACCAGAAGGTCTGGTGTCCGTCCAACAGCATAACAACTACGTTTTTTGCTACGTGTGGGAAGGCCGCAGCTCCTGAAATTCCACTCTAAACGGGGATACTATCGGAGAGGCTGCTAATATCAAAGTAAGGATGCATAAGACTTTATATAAATTGATAGGGGACTTTACTGAACGAAAACAACAGGAACCCGGGAAACCGTAAACTAATAAACACCATGTTAAATTGAAAGTATAAAATGCTAAATAACAATTTTTGATCACTCAAATAGAATATCATCAAACTAAAATGGACATCGTAGTGAAAAATTTTCAAACAATGATTAACAAGCAAGCAAACATTTACCTCTTACAAGCACTGAAAGTTAATGTGCATGAACATCAACAAACAACAAGGAATCATGGTAAGTAAAGAACAGTAAACATATAAAAGTACAACACATCATATCGACTGTTAGAACAAAAACATGATACTTTGCATAAATACAGTTTAAATTGTTTTATATCTTAGCGAGGGAGATTTGTAATGGACACCCCAATTCCAGCTACAAGCAACAACAGGAGCAAGATGGTGCAATGAATGTAATAGCATCCTCAATCAATTTAAAAAACAAGCACATAAAACGCCCTACAAGGAAAGAGGTTGATAGGTGATGAAATTATGGCAATTAGTTAACAAAGTATGCATGAAAGTCAAAAATGAATTATGGTGCATTAAACAATTATGTCGTGAACGTGTTTAATCTGCCTGCTAGCAATGTGTATAATGTGTATTGAATGTGATGGATACCCCACAAGTAATTGATGGGAGATTGGTCCAACAAATATAATATCCTACCATGGGGTATTTTAAAACACACTCATCCACTCGTATAAAAATAAATTCCTTATTAAACACATCAATGCAACATGTATGTTAATACCTACAGTGTACCCCTCCAATCAATACGGCCATCTCTTTAGATAAGTGCAAATGAGTTTCCTACTGTGGCCTCCGAAAATTCGCCTCGCCCTCCACTCCCGCTTTTCTTATTCGCGAGGGAGTTTTAACGAACGAGACTAAGGTTCCAGGTAAATTTTGTAAGGAGCAGAATGGGTTTGTAGATAAGACACTACCAAGATTTCACGCCCTCATTTTGTGAGGACTTTTTATGATACTGAGTTCTGTTTCCTATAGGGCCAAGCCCCTATAGTTTTAATTACACCCCCCGATCACAAGAGAACTTTCGATTAAGGCTAAGTCGACCATCTTAATACGTAGAAAATACGTGTAATCTGGCATTCAGATAGCAGCAATGGATTAGTATTGGTAGAAAATGGATTGAGGGTTGTGAATTTGGGAATTTGATATTTGAAAGATTTGTATTTAAATAAAATTTCACCATCTTAGCACTTAAAGGCGGAAGGTGGGAATGGATGATGGGCCCCGATCACAGATCCCATGTTCCGTCGTCCCCGGGGCCATGCATGGTCCCTGGTCTACTTAGGGTCGAGAGGGGTCGACCCAACCTGACGAAGGATCCTTGTCGACAGCCCAGCCGGTATGCTTCTTCCAAAGGGAACCCTTGTAGACCCTGGGGTGGTATTTCCTAAGGGACAAATTTGAATCCTCCTTACTAACAGAGGCTTTGTGCCCTGATCAATTATATCCTATGATTCTATATCTCAGGATTTAAAAACGCCAATAAGGAACGTATTGGGCCTGCAACATAACCCTATCTTCCTGTGGTGGCCATTTGCGGCAAAACCACACTCGTTCAGAGGGCCTCGGGTCTAACCGTTTACCCTGCAGTGTCATTTGCAGAAACACCGGTAGAGGACAGTACCACGTCCTACTGTGCAAAGAATTAGTTTGAGAATGGATCCTATGTTATATTTTGGACTAAGGCATTGTGCGTTCTTTGGAACTGAAGTAAATTTCATATTTGTCCAAACCCGGCAAAAACGTTGCGGAGGTGGATGATTATCGCTTTAAATATTATGATTGACTTCAATTTTAAATATATGGAATTTGGGTTGATTTTTGTGGAGCTTGTGGTTTTGGAGTTTTTTGGTTTTTTTTTTTATGTGGATATTTGGGTGGAGCTTTGGTATATTTGGGATTTTTGGAATTTTGGGTGGAGCTTTGAATATTATAATAATACCTTTGGAATATTGGAGATAATTTGAAAATATTTGGGGAACCCCCCGGTTGAGACTGCATTCAGCACGCATCGTCGGGGGTGTTCGGGTCATTCTCTTTATGGATTGCACCTTGATCAATCATCGATCGGGCTGTCGATAGAGATCGGGTTTGTGATAGGTTCCGTGCCTTTATTAGGTGAATTCATACGTTTGTTGAAGCCTTAAAGACCTAATTAATGTTTTAAAGCAAATATACTAGATCGCCCACATCAGCCTTATATTGCTTAATGGTTTCGAACCCCCTGTCGACTCCATATTGACCCTATAGAAGGACCGGTTTCGAAACCTGAAGTCCAATGTCCACCCTCGCAGCATCTTAGACGTCACTGTGTGTAACCAGATAACCCGCTCGCCGGGGCCATGCGGGTTGAGAATGATATTTCTCCCCCTTTAGTTTCCGTATGTGTATAGCAATTTATAGTCACTTGCACGGGTATTTTTGGAATAATTTTATAAACCATCTTTGCTGCTTGTACGAGTTGCAGATCCGGTGGCGTTGTCGTAGCAGCTTTTTTGAATTGAGTTGTTCGCCTGTTAATACAGGTAGACTGTCTGCACTATTGTTGATTTTTTGTAGAGCGATCAAGTGCACAACTAATCTCCTGCCTTAGATCGTAGGACTTGCACTCTGTCAATATTCTTCATATATTTATGTAGGTATCTTTGATCTTTCAAACATTTGCCACTTGGTGCATGTAGTAGGTAGATGTATTTATATACATATTGAAATTTACTTCAGGATACTGGCATTTACTGAGTCTTTTTACATCACTCATCAGTGGCTGTGGCAATACATCTGTCTTCAGTAAGAGAGAGCTGATATGTGTTGCAGATCTTTGTTTCATGTCTTATAGTCAAACATTTACTTGATGTGAATATGTGTTGACTACAAAGATGCTAATTACAACATTACTCGCTCTATTCTACATAACTTGTAGCGCTATTCATTTATCACCATCTCCTGTGCTTTACTAATGCTCCCTTTGTATTCAAACATTGCAGTAGTTTGTTGCTTCCGATGGACTACATTAAGCAATGTTTTCCACATTGCGTTGATGTGTTAGCACTATCATCACATTCATCACGTATCTCTTGTCGAAAATCGTTGTAGCTGCTATGTGATGCCCGTCTTTATTATTCATAAATTGGATTCATCATCTATGAATTGACCCTGAGTTTCGTCGTTTGTAGGTAGAATTAGCATATTCATTTAGTTATTAACATGTTGAATGGATTGTGCTCATCATACGTTATCAATACTCGCACCCACTTACTATAACCATCTCTGCATCACCTCAAATTAAAGTGAAGCCATATTAAACAATGAGTACGGATGATATCCATTTCCACTATCTTCTTGCATTGGATTTAAGTGCTACATTCCTTGATGAATTGTTTGTCGTCCAGTAGGCTCTACTATATATCCGTGTGTACCTCTTTGCATTTAATTAAGAATTGCTATAAAACTTCACCTTTGAGATATTAAGCCTCCATTCATGCTTGGTTTCCAACTCTACAATGTCAAGAGATTGTTTCTATGGTTTGTTTATTCAAGTATTTAGAGTTGTTGATTTGAGTCCCTATAGTTCAAAGGACTGATTCAGTTTATTCATTTCTTTGCTCACCTTCATTTGATTTCCAATCAAGTAGAGTTCAAGTTTCAATTAAAGCTCAATAAGTTTGAGTGTGGAGTCCTCTATTGTAGTTCATCAAGTCCCTTGAGTCCTTCTTTGCAAGTTCAAGATTGAGTTTTGTTCAATCTTGCTTGAGTTCAGATCCAAGTTCTTTTGTTCAAGGTCCTCAGTATCTGAGTTGAGGTTCAATTCCAGGCTAAGATGAGCCTCTTCCCTTCATTTGAGTCCCCTGTAAGTCCTTGCAAGTCAATTTAATGTCCAAATTGTTCAAGTCATATCACATCCCAATGTTCATTTAATTACACTTGATTTACAAATTTGATTTCTTTATGCTCAAGATATCCAATTTAAAGCTCCAAATTCTGTCCAATCCCAGAATTTAGTAAAAATTTCGGCAAACCTCCCGGCGTCTCCCCGTTAAGGAGGGAAACCTACTGGAAAACTGACTTGGCCTCCCGCCACGCATAGAGAAAAGCGTGCACGTAAGGTCCTCGCCCTCGAACGAGGACACCGCGGCCGAAAAATTTTGTTTCCCCCACCACTGCCAGAGAAAGGCGTGACATGGGTCTTCGATTACCATGTTGCAAAAGAGAAGCAGTGTTTCCCCCCGCAAGCGGTCTTAATGAATATCCGGTCTCGTCGAAGCCACCGCACCGAGTTCCCTTCCCACCACAGTAAAGAGAAAAGCGAGCATGAGTTTGGTTTCCGTGTCGACACTAACTAGTCGAGAATAGATTTGGGAACGCGAGTCTCTACGTCGCCTACCTCGCCGTAGGTGTCCGCGCCGGTTGCCTTCCCACCACCGCTAGAGAAAAGCGTGCTGGGCTAGACCCTACCGACTCGCCACGCATCCGAGATAGGGGAGAGAGAAAGGGTTCGAAAAGTCATAGAGACATCTTTTTTTTCTCTCTTTTTTTTCTTTTTATCAAAAATCGTAATAACAATATTACAATCATAATGAAATTGCAACAATAACAAATTATTTATTTTGTAAATAATACAATGAACAGCATCAACTTATTAAGTAAATAATCTATCACTACAAGCATTAATGCATGCAACTATATATAACGAGGTAGATAACTATCCACTACTACTACGCAATTAGAAAATAATTCAACAATCAACAACAATGCATAATGTTGACAGAGCTTCCAGCTCCTCAAGGAGATCATGACCCCCTAAAATATTAAAGCATCTGTCAAATGTACCTTCTACAAATGATACTATCTATCACATGATGACACTTATTAAAATCTTCTCAACTTTTTAAAGAGGCCAGTTTCATGCTGTAAGGAGCTCTAGGTCTCTTTGCCTACTCTTTCAAGCGCACTTGCTTCTCCCTGACAGTTAGAGACTTTCCAGTTCAAAATATGGATGGTGCATAGGGAAGTAGCTTTTTCCCGTGGATGTCTCACCATTTTGAATAGGATCAGCAGGTTTAGTGGCTTAATGTTGTAGTAAAGCGTGAAGAGGTGGGATGGTTTGTGAGGAGTTGAATGGATGCTCGTGAGCTGTAGTAGGATGTGAAGATGTTCTCGTTGGCTGGTAAAGAGAGCCTTGAGCTGCTCAATAGGTTGTGGCTTATAAGGGTGAAGAAGAAGGCAAGAGATGCATTCTGTAAAAACCTACACATTAAATATGATAAAGATTTGTTGGAAGCTGACGAGGAGTTGCTGAAGAATGGGGATCCACAGCCTGCTTGGGATTGGACTGAAAAGGGCAGACCGACTGCATTTTGTGCTTGCTTGTCGTGAGTTGAGGTAAATGGATCTGACAGGTAGGTGGAGATTCTCATTAGAAAAGGAAGAACGGTCCTTTGGTGGAGTTCTTTTCTAAGGGCAGATTTTTACTGACCTTTTACAGCAAGTTAACGTTTCAAATGAAGATGTTTGAGTGGAAGAGCAAGGTCTCACTCGCCTACAGTCAAAAATATGGATGGTGCAAGAGGTAAGTAGCCTTTTCCTGGATGCGTCACCATTTTGAATAGGATCAGCAAGGTTTAGTGGCTTCAAAGTTTGTAGGTAAAGACGCTGAAGAGGTGGGAGATTTGGATGAGTTAGGCAGCTCGTGAGCTGTAGTAAGGAATTGTACAGATTCCGTGCTTGGTAAAGGAGCGCTTGAGCTGCTCAAATATTGTGCTTATAAACGGTGGAAGAAGAAGGCCAAGAGCGAGGATCTGTAAAACCTATCACATAAAATATGAGGAAAGATGTTGTTGGAAGCTGACGGAAGTTTGCTGAAGAATGGGGATCCACAGCTCTTGTGGGACTGACTGTAGAAAAGGGCAGACCGACTGTCTTTTGTCTTCTTGCGTGAGGTTGAGGTAATGGACTGACTGGGTAGGGTGGGATTCATTAGAAAGGAAGTAACGGGTCCCTTTGGTGGAGATTTCCTTTGCTAAGGGCAGATTTTACAGACCGTTTATAGTGCAGCAGGTTAACGTCAAAATGAAGATGTGTAAGTGGGAAGAACCAGGTACACAGTCGAATCAATTGAGCACTCTTTCCTTTCTTCTTGGCATAAGGCTGAGAGTTATGGGTGCTGAAGCCGCTATAGGAAGGGAAGAATAGGTTGAAGTTGCTGGATGTGTAAAAGTGGAAAGAAGTATAAGACTCAGTTCTTGGCCTTATTAGAGAGCAAGTAGATGAAAGCATGGAAGTGCTTGGCCTGGGTTATAAAACCAGTGACGCCTCGTTTAAGAGTCGTTTTTTTTTCTTTTTACAACCGTGCTTCACTAGATCTTAGGAGTAAATCATTTCCCAGATTATGGACTGTCCCCCCACGATCACTCAGCAGAGATTTTTCAGCCCTAAATCACGGATTCCAGGCAGGTATTTTGAAGGGAGGGGCAATACGAGGTATTGCAATTTATGAGATTTTTGACGTTTCATGTGATTTGATCTAATTTTTTATAAATTTAATATTAAATAATTAATAATATATTAATATTAAATTAATATTAATATCAATTCCAAAATAGTCGAATTGTTTGCTGGATTCGAAAAGAAAGATGCTTTGAATCGTGTTTCCTTGAAAAGTGTGCAATTGCCGTCAAAATTCGTATAATTTCTCCTCAATTATTGTGTCCGAACTCGTCGAATATGGAAATTAGACAATTAGTAGTGCATTTAGAGTAATTGTCGATGTGCTCGATTAGCAACATCGCAGTCCGTTTTCGACGATCGGACATCGTTCGAAAGCGTCGTCGAGGCCTATATTTCCCTCATAACGCGCTGTCCTGCATATATCGATCCTCCTTCGAAATCTACGACAATAACGTCAAATGATCCAATTTGACAAAGAAAATGTAGATTCTAATGCTGACAAACGTTTTCCAACGTAACGGCCACGCAATCTGTTTAATTGATCAAACGTCGTCTCCGAGCATCTCGAGGTCTTGTATCCGTCGTAACGCAAAAAGGCCCTTTATACATATTTGCAATGCACCTAAAAATTCACTCACCATCTTCAGATGAATCCACATAAATTTTAGTAAAATGTGATAATCTTAATGTCGACGACGTTCCGGACGGCAAAGGAAGCTGTCTGATTGTCGGGACCAACATCGTTTGATCATGCCTCGCGCATTAATTTTGGGTGTCGGTCCGTCCTTTTGGATCGATCTCGACTGTTTGACGGCTGAGGGCCTCGACTTAACCAGAATTCGATGTTCTAACTCAATGCCGACGGTCCGTTTGATATTTGAAAGGTCATTTGAACCCTTAAGTGATGCATTTGTCAGTGCAACCTGCATTAATAAATCATCGTTTTCTTCCTCCTCGCCTCTTTTTTGCATGGTTTTATTTAGTGGTCAACACCTAACGAACACTGAAAGTCAATGTACAATGAGCGTAGTATAGTTTCCAATCACGTATGTAGGGAAATCAACAATCGAATGCAAACATTCATAATAAGTTGAATGCAAGAGCACACTGATTTGTCAAGCAGTAATGACAGTAGAGTGCGCGTAGTTATGATGGATTTCCTGTGAACACATATAGGAAACGCAGCATATCATTGTACAAGAAAGAATGGCATGAAACAAAACATAACGAGCATCCGCAAGCGAATTTTAGGACTCATCATGCAATAGTAGACCATCTACATTGTGACGCCAAACAAGTGTGCATTAGATGCTTGATCGTCCTACATCAACAACCATGCAATAGAAGTTAACATACATCGAGTCATTTCAAGCAAAGACTGATGACGTATAGCAAATACAACACCTATGAGTTATATGAAGGCGACAATGTTTACACATTTACATGCCATCTATGAGAAACTGCAAGAGATCATAGTGCATCACAACTACCTGCAATAAAGCAACAGGACAAACCATTCGCCACAAACGCTAAAATTCACCTATAAGAATAAAGTAGAGAATCAGTGAGTAAAAACTACAGTCACTAACAGGAATGTCACATCAATAATTCAAGCGTTCACGTTGCAAGTGACATGTGAAGACTCCTGATACGTTGTACAACGCATATTCCTCGACAGAAGAAATAATTACAATAAGCTAAATACTGAAGAAAAAGGCAACATGCAGAAGATGAAGTGAGCTAAAATGTACTGTCGACAACAAATGAATGAAATGCAGACGCCGACGCCACCAAATCCACTACATACAATTAAGCAGACAAAAGGGAACTTAGGTCCCTAAATAGGACATCGTACATCTTTCAAATTATATCATTTGGCATAATTCATCGGTTTGAATATGTGCATAAAACACGCCCCCTTATGCATTTAAACACACATTAATGCAGTTAAGGAACGTGTATACATATTATTTACAGATATCTTGGAAGTAGTAGAGCAAACACATTGCAACATGCAAAATAGCATGCAAATAGTCATGCATTTGATTAATGGCATTAAAACCACTGCACTGCATACCTAACATATCAATGCAGGCACAAATAAGCAACGTGCAAATGCCAAAATACCACATACAACGCATGTATGCAATACACAAACGTGAGTGTGTTAATATACATATGAAAGTGTAAATTTGTTATTGAACAATAACATGTTTGTATAAATCCATTATTATAGCAGACATTATACGACCACCATACAAGCTCATTGTGCAAATACATGCAAGAATCACCATACCTGCTGCTTGGCCCCTGACGACGTGACTGTATCAACACGTCACAATCTGAGGATGCTACGCGAGTCAAGAAATGACACATAAGTTTTAAGTATGACCTTCTACGGTGAATAATAAGGAGTTGACATGGCCAACAATGAAAACAAATGTACGGTCACGACGTCAACCGGATATTTTGTTTTATATGTTCATATTATAAAAACCTTTAGATATAATTACAAAAAGGTTCACCAATAGAGGCACAAAGCCGACGATGAACTTGATCCGTCTGTTGAAAAATATACATAGTCAACAAGTAAAGTAATAATTGCCCATAAGTACCCCGATGCTGATTCATGATGAATTTTATATGTCAACCGAGTGGACCTCAAATATTCAAAAATACCTCCAAAATTCCCATAAGAATACACATGAAAATATCCAAATTCCAAAAGTTAATACGCAAAATCAGAGATATTTAAAAATGAAATAAACATCATCAAATGCTTAAAATTAAAAAGCCTATCTACATTCCGCAATAGTTTGTCAAGTGAATAAATTGAAAATCACTCAGCTCTCAAGAACAAAGCAGTAAGAATATTACTAGATACTCAAGTATACCCCAGCCAGTAGGCCGTGACACATACCTCTAATCCGAAGGCTTCAACAGCCAAATGAACACCATAGTTAATGATTTTGACAATGACCCTCTATCTAGGTGGTTATTGCCACCAAATGGCATCATTATAATTCGGTCATGGTGAAAAACCATGTCCCGCCCAACGATGCTAAATTATTGAGTAATAAGATCAATAGAATATGACCATTAGGGCACAAATACCACTGCTAGCTAAGGTTACTTCAAATTTCCCTTTAAGACAATATTCCACTTCAGGTTTATAAAGGTACCCTTTTGACTGAGCCAACCAATGCTTGCCACAAGATCCTTCTATACAGGTTGGGTCGACTACTCTCCTCTGACTAAGTAAACAAGGGATCATGACGGCCCTGGATAGATTGGAATCATAGGATCTTGATCGGGTCTATCAATTCACACCCCCCCCACCATCTTCTTTAAGTGTAAAAGTGATGAATTCTAATTTTTAAATATTAAACGTTCAAATACCAAATGGTGGTGTATAATACCCCATATACTGCTATCCTGTTTGACCGACTAGCTTAGAATCGAAAGTCTTTCTCATTATTCGAGAGGTTAATTTAAAAACTATAGGAATTGGTGCCTATAGGAAACGATGACTCATATTATAAATCATACACAAAATGAGGGTGAAATCTGACAGGGAAGTGACTTATCTACAAAGCTCACAACTGCCTTTTTGAAAATTGCCTCGAAACTTGTTAAAACTCTCGCACAACACCCGTAAAAAAAGAAAGGGGCCGCAAAGAGGCCAGGTACAAATTTCGGAGCCCACATAAACTTTTGCATAAAGTGCAATGTTGTTAATTCTACTAAGTCCCATACACAACCTCAGACTTCTTTTTGCATTCAATTACAATCATTCCGAATCTCCTTTTTAGGTGCTTTTGGCAATCCGGTAATGATTTTATGTATGATTCCATATTATTGAAATAAATGATGGATATATTCAATATTATTGTTTTTGGAGTGGATCTGGGGGGGGGGGGGGGGGGGGGGGGGGGGGGGGAAAGTTTTCTAAGAAATTTTTTTCACATTTTGAGTTTTTGCATGTATAAAAAAACTTCCAAATAATATAAAAATTATTGGACATGGAGTTATGCAAATGGACCTGGCAAAGGCTGTGGTCCCAACAGGACAGATGGCGAGCAAGGAAAGAAGTGGGATCCAAAGAGAATATGACCCATTATATTACTTACCATAGGAAACAAAAATTGGAGGGAATTAAGAAAGTTTAATTTAGGGAAAAGGGAGCTACTTTAAATTCATAATTTGAGAGAATTACGAGAAAAAATAATTTAAGGAAGAGGAGGCTGATTTTGAATTCTATTTGAAAGGGAATAGGAAATCTTATTAGGGCTAATTAGTGTATTGATTTCATTATGTGATTATGTTGATGTATTCTTCTTTGAGTTGTTCTAGTGTGCGCCTAGGGTTAGGCAGCAATCCATCATCTACCTCTCGAATATAGTAGTCAACTTGTAATTTGGTTGTTTTTGCCGAAATAAAAAATCTTTCTCTTGCTTTTTTTTGCATACATTTTTTCTCTTCATTATTGTTTGTTTGATGTGAGGAAGATTGGATGCCTATCAAATTTAGCATCACAACACGATTTAGATCTATGGCACCAAAAAAGATGAGTGCATTTGAAAGAGAAAACTGGAAGAAAAAGTTGGCCAAATTCTTAAGCTGAAATTAAGGAACCGATGTCAACCATGATGAAGGTTTTTTAATCTAGAATAGATGATGAAAAAATAATATGTGGAGTCTTCACCGAGAGCTAGAGCACTTGTGGGCCAAGGACAGTTGTGGTAAATACCAATATCGGCACAATGGGGGATGATCGAGAGGTAAAAATCTTGGTGTGAATAAATATAGCCACTCTTGAACTGATAATCAGGAGAGAAACGGTGAAGGATAAGGTATGAGGAGAAAACTAAGAGAAGAAATGAGGAGGGTGAGAGAGAATGGAGAGATCACAAACAATCACTCATGGAAGAAAGTCTGAAGGGTGGAAGAGGAAGTGGGGGTGAGGGTAATCCAGAGTGATGAATAGTTAAAAGATGGCCTATTTTTTTTACAGGAAGATGCTCATGGGTGGATCCAAAATAGGGTGGAGAGGTACTTTGTGCATAAATGGGCTCGATCATGAGGATGAGACGCACAGCGGCGACTCTATGATTTGGAGGTAAGACCTTGTCTCGTGGTATCAGTAGAGAGATATTGAGAGATCCAATTCCTATCGAGGAGGGATTCATAGAATAGTTGAATTAGATCATTTCTGAACCAGTCAGGAAGCAGAATTCTAACGAGCCAACTCTTTGCTCTTGTTCAAGGAAGGGACAATGATGGAATTGTATCGGGAGAGGTTTGAGTATCTTTCTAGCCGATTTGGAGGGGAATTTTGAGACAGGTGGAGGGAACTTTCATGGAAGGTGTTCAAGCCAGAAATCAGAGCCGTTGTCCGATTATTGAGGCCCACGAAGGTGGGGGAGGCATAATGAAACTAGCGCAGTTGGTGGAGGACAAAAACTCATACCTATTTGCGAAAGTCAGAGCAAGGGCAACACTAGGAGCTTTATACCGAAACACGACTTCTTTTTTGAACACCCAAGGTATAAGCCTGTGCCCATTCAAAGAGAATACCCAAGGATAGGAGATTGGGAGCATCACCGTTGGGGAATCATTTCAAGAGGTAGTACAGAAGGAAAAGGTTCAGAGAATGAAGGCTTTGGGGAGCGAGTTTCCTTTGTGATGAGAGATTTGTACCAAGCCACCAAACTGTAAGGGACTCATGTCGCGGCAGATACTTAAATCGCGATGAGGATGGGAAGACTCTCGAAGAGAGGTTTTTGAGGAGACATTTTGCACCTAGATGTGGAGTGTTTCCCTGAATTAATATGGTGAGGGGAGCAAATAGAGGAGAAATCAATGATAGTTTCTAGTGGACAGTGGGGTGACCTACAATTTCATCTTCAATAGGTGATGACCGATGAGGCTGAAGCGGTCGACAGACTGTTTTGGGTGATGTGGGAATGGGAAGGTGGAGAAGTAGTATGAGGCATTTGTCCAGGCTGATGTGACACTGGCAAGAGAGATCCAGGTGAGGGAAAGTATTCTTCCATTGGAGTTTAGGAGCAACATATCTAATTTTCGGGCATAAAGTGTTGCAGACCCTGAGGGAGACCAAGGTAGATTGGAAGCAATGACAATGGAATTCATGCGGGAGGAGGGAAAGTGAGGATCGAGGGGGATCCTAGTTTGTCGAAAGCCTAGGTTGTCCTCTTAAACCCAGTAGTGAGGGAAATCCAGGGATGCAGGGATGGAATTCTTGGTGGAGTCTTCCATAGTCTCGAAGGAGGGAAGCATGATTTGGAATAACTTTTTTCGAAGACTATACGAGGAAATATAAGCGGTTGTCACTTTCTTCTAAAGTAAGCCTTCCTAATTCTATATGATAGACCCATCATTTACTAGTTATCATCTTTATTTTCACCAAGAGGGCTTCTCGGTGAGTTTCACATCATTTATTTTTTATTGGTCCTCCATTCCTTTTTGCTTAGTTTCCCACAAATTCGCTTTTAGAAGAATGTTATTTTGCCCCTTCATTTAATAAGGAAAGAGTTTGTAGTAGTAAATCGCACCTTAACTTACGTGATTATCATGGCAGATGTTTCGAAAACCGAGGTGCAAGCTTATCTTCCTCTTCTCTACATAGCTCATATGAGAGGGAAAACCTCCTTTAAAGATGGTAGTATTTAACTTTAGCTTATGATTTAGACTTAATTTGGGTCAGATTAATTATTGAGGCCTCAAGAAACTCAACACCCCTTCTCTTTCTACAAATTATATGAGAATTATAACGATCATCGCAATATGACACAGTCTCAAGGACTTGGTAATAAATAAAGTCAATCCAATAAATTCGGTTCATACAAAATATAGTACTCAATAACATGAAAGGTACCGTTATTTGGGTTATTGAAATCTTAGATTTGATCTCGTAAAAGGAGGCAAACTTCATTTACTTTTTGATATGTTTATTGGATAGCATCTCCAAACTTTTCTGTGGTAGAGAGGAACATATATTCCCACTAATTTTTAGCCACCATTGTATGAGAGGAGAACCCTCATTTAATGAAGGGTAGTTGAGATTTAGATGCAATTTGGTCAAATTCATTATGAGGCCTGCAATAAGAACTCAAACACCTCTCATCTTTCTACTACGTTTTTTTTAAAATTAAGAGCATCTATTGTAGTATGACATCTTCAAGGACTTTCGTATAAATCAATAAGCCAATAAATACTTCATTACATTAAGTACCCAACAACATGAAAGTTACCTGTTTGGTTGTTGAAATCTTAGATTTGATCTGTAAATGATGACGTCAGTCATATAATTTTGACTATATTTATTGATACCATCTAAACTTTTTTTGTGGTAGAGAGGAACGCAGAGGCCCCACTAATTTCAATCACCATTGGTATTCCACAAACAATATTAGAGTTGGAATTCGTTTCAATTCACCCCAAAGTATAAAATTTGAGCTTTCGGCTCTGAGGAAAATCCACAATAGTGATGACTATTTCTTTTTCCTTTAAGAAAGGTCTTATCAGGTAGGACTATTTAGATAATTTTTATCATTCAGCAAAATATGAGCCGTGTAGCCTCTAAAAGTATATTTTTAAATTTGTTTTGTTATGTAATCAGTCATGATGGTCGCTCCTCTTGGAAGATGTTCGAAAGAAACTAAGCTATAACGAAGAGAAGGTTATTAAGAATCCTCGACAAGAAGAGAGAGAAAAAAGAACAAAGGGTAAAAATATAGAAATAACTAACCACCTCATTTAGACCACTAAAAAGTAGAGAAATAGACAAAAATAATAATAAATAACTAACACTATTTAAATATGTGAATAAACGTATTTTGCATATGAATATTGACCTGAATGGAGGACAACATCATTGCTCGATGAAGTAAATCCAGCCAGAGCAAGCCGAGAAAGGCTTACACGATGCTTAACGGCTATGTTTGCTAGCCTGGCATATAAACCTGTTTTTTTTTTAAGTTGTCCCCAGAGTAACCTCGGAGTGAAAAACCTAAAACACACATATAGAAGAAACATGAATTTAAGAATAGATGTGAGTTAAAAAGTTCAGTAACCTGAGTCATTCTGAAGTTAAGATCTCCCTGAAACATAAAGCATAAAATCTGCTAAGATATTGTACCAAAAACTGTTCCAAGGAATGCTTTCCCACAACAGCTTTCCCAACCAAAAAATCCACAGCCCAAGAGGACTATAAGAAACAATCCCAATGCCAATTTCCCTGCTTGTAAAACAACTATAGTGATCTGAACTAGACATTCATCCAACTGAAGATATGTAGAGATAAGACGGAGCCAGTAAAAATTAACACAGAAAAGCAGCATTGAAAAAAAAAATCTAAAGTTTAAAGTTATGATATTTTTTTAATTTTTATAGTATCGGTACTTACCCGTAATGCCAACAGAATGAAATAGGTTGCAAGCAAGCAACCTGGGCAATTCATGGGAACTTAAATGACATAATAATGGATATGAGCAGCATGACACACCCATCCGCCAAAAAATAAACAAGAAAAAAAAACAACCTTTTGCTTCTACTATCCCACGGACACTAATAAACCCTCACATACTGCCATATATAGCATCTCTAGGAAACAATGTTTTTTCCCGGAGCTCGAGAAACGATTTGTCGAAGGAAGCAATGTTTTTAAGCGGCTGTTTGGTACACTAAGGATTTCTGTACCAGGAGTTTCATAAATCCTCTAAATTCCTATTTAAACGAAATCCCGGGGCTAAAAAAACATGTGGTGGTAACATTTATGATAAATCCTGTGTGACGGTTTGGCTATTCAATTATCGGAATTTAAAAGCGGTTAAGAAAGAGATTTGACATGCATTTTTTTGGATAATTAAAGTGCAACAATAGAATTTCAATATAAAATACAAACAAAGTTTTCGATAAAAAATAAACAATACATGAGATTTTAATTAGGGTAATGAATATTTTTGGGAATTAATCTAAATTTGTAAGAAGTCATTGTAGAAATAGTTGTAAAACCTCAAGTCCTCAAAATAGACCTATTTAGAACCATATATAAATTTAATGCAACAAATGATTATAATTAATTAATATTTATTAATCAATACCTCATCATTTCTATTTAATAAATAAAATAAAAATAGTATCAATAATTTAAATATTATTTTTATTATGATTTATTTTATTTTATAACTATGTATATATATCTAGCTTTTTTTAATTAATATTTAAGTTATCAATGTAAATTTTTATATCGAATTGAAATAAATTATAATAACATAATCTAATACTTTATTAATTATTAAGTTAGTTAATGAATTAAATATAAGTAATGTTTCATTAAAATAATGTGGGCTCTGAAAATTCGGCCCCGGCTGCTCCGCCCGACTGTTGCTTTTTTCTTTTCGGAAGAGTTTTAAACGATTAAGTTCCGGGTAAATTTTGGAAGGCATATGGGTTTGTATATGGGTTTAAATTGCGCAATATGAGGCCGCCTTGAGGCCCGCCTTTGCGAAATTCCATAAAAAACGCCTGTGATGCTTACCCTCGAGTTTTTGTTATGAGGCTTGCGCCTCAACTTGGTTGAGGCCACCTTTAAGGCCCGCCTCGCACATCACTGGCAAGAGCTTACCCTCACGCTATATATAATTAAAACTTATATAAATCTGAAGTAATGCCCGACATTGGACTCTATAGGAGAGGAGGAAGGGGAGAGAGCAATTCATCATAATGATGATTCAAATGAAGAACCCCTTAGTAATACAGTGCTAATACTTATGAGTTCTTATATGAATGTCATTGCTATTTATTTTAGAAGTTGGAATTATAATGTAATGAAAAGAATACTGAGATTTGGGAAAGATAGAATTTTGAGTTGAACTATATTTCATGATATTTCATGTTGTCTTATTATGTGAATATTTTGATTTCACTTCATATCTTATGCTTTTTTTGTTTTATATTATTCACTCAGTAGTATATAAAAAATTTATCATTTTATGTACGCAATCTTTTGATTTTAAGGCTTACGCCTCAAACGACTTGAGGCTTACGCCTCGCCTCACTAATGAAAAACGTCTCAATACCCGAATACGCAATTTTTAAAACATTGGTTTCTAGATAAGATACTACCCAGAGATTTCTCGTCTATTTTGCGAGGACTTATGATCTGAGTTATGGTTTCCTATAGGTGCAAGCCCCTATAGTTAATTACCCCTCCCGGAATAAAAAGGTTTATTTATGGCTAAATTAAGTTATTTTATTTTCATTATGTGAATTGTGTTTTTGATGTAGTTTTCTTGGAGTTGTTCTTAGTGCCGTCTATGGTTTGTATGAGTCAATCTACCTCGCTAATAGTAGATCAACTTGTATCTTGGTTTGTGTGTGTCAGATATCTCATTCTTTCTCACTAATATGTTGTGGTTTTCTCTTTGTTATTGTTTGTTTTTGTTGTGTGGAGATCGGATTCCTACCAAATTGGTATTATGAGCACCTTTTTTGTAACTATGGCAACTGAAAGGTTGATTGCATTGGAAAAGAGGCATGTGAGGAAGTTAGAAATCTTGAATCTAAATTTGGGAGTAAATTTCAGCAAATTAGAGCAGAATTCGAATCTGGAAGAGATGATGAAAATGATGTCAGAGTTTCAAGTCACAATCGCATCTATCAGAAGCACGAGCACCATTGACAGGACAAGGAAGTGATGGAAACCCTAATATAAGGATGATGAGGGAAGATCGAGAGGTGAAAATTTGAGAAAGAAGAGGGGATACCACCTTTAGAGCCACTTCAAAGGAGGAAACGGAGGAAGGGTATGCCGACGAAGAAATTGGGGTGATGAAGATCAGTGAGCTGATTTGAGGGAGAGGGGAATATGGAGATCACAACATCCATTACACCGGAGGAGAAGAAGTTATTTGGCAAGTGGCAATCCTAGAGTGAGAAAGTTGAAAATGTCGGTTTTTAGGGAAAAGATATTCACGGGTGGAATTATAAGGTGAACGATATTTTGCTGTAAAGAGATTGATAGAAATGAAAACTCACCTCAACCGTTTTATAACTGGAAGGAAAGGCTCTGTCCTGGTACAAGTAGATTCTTGTTAGATCCGATCGAATTATTGAGAGTTCAAAGACTCTACTAGAACATTTTATGAATCGGTCGGGAATGAAGACATCTATGAACAACCTTCTTTGCTCTGCGCAGGAGGGATGGTGATAAAGTACGTGAGAAGTTTGAGTACTTCTCGAGCCGATTGGAAGATTGTTAAAGACTGTCTAGATAGAAACTTAGAATGGGCTCAAGCATATATTCGAGCAGTTGTTAGAGTATTGAGACCACTTGGCTTAAGAGAATGTATGGAGTTACCCAACTGGTGAAGATAAGAACTCTTTTGAGAGCATCGTAGCAGTAGTTCGAAAGTCCTCCTACCGTACGACAACTACACCTCTAGCATAAGGTACACATGGTGCGTATTTAGAAGGAAGCCCAAAAGGATAGAGGTCAGGGAGTATGACTAGGGAAGAACTTAAAGAGGTTGACTGAGTTAGAAATTTAGGAGAAGATGGCCAAGGGCTTATGCTTTAGATGTGATGAGAAATTCGCTTCAGGCCACCTTTGAAGGATCGTTCGTTATAGGTCTGACAGTCTTAACGATAGGAAAATGCGCATAAGAGGATGAAGAAGAGGAAGATGATCACCTCCACTTAGATGTTGCATAGATATCCCTTAAATCATGGTTGGTGCACACACCGAACCAAACCATGAAGGATAAGGGAAGGATCGAGCATTAGGCGGTGGTAATACTGGTGATAGAGAGCTACCCAAAACTATATTTCCAATTGACGATGAATCTGCTGGGATTGAAATTAGTGGACATAGGGAGCTTTGGTTATATTACGAGAAAAGCAGTAGAGGAGTAGAGGAATTTACAAAGGGGTGATCGGATCCCCTTTGCCTCGTTAGCAGAGACATACACCTACATTCTATATATATATATTTATTTTAAAAGTTACACTAAATCCTCTATACAAAACCCCAAAAACAATCATTCCTTCTTGCAGCCTAAAGCCAAAACAACTTCCTCTCAACCACCTTCACTATAACCATCACCGTCCGTAGACGCCGCAGGGGATCACTAAAAATGCCGCATGCCACCCCATCTCCTCTAAAATTTGGAGTATTATCTTTTGTTGATACACAAATAATTTATGAAGATGATGAATATTTGAAATAAATGAAAAAGCAGATTGGAGAGGATTTGGACCCTATAAATGAGATAAGAAAAAGACCAATTTGTTTGACTATACGACTCAAATAAAAATCCCTTAGTAATAATAGGACAAATGATTTGAGTTATGGCCAATTATTTTAGCTTTCTTTAGGACTTAAACGTATATAACAGCAACTAGAAAGAAAAAATTTAGAACTGAATTTAATGTTTATATGAATATTTTAATACAATTCAATATTTTATATATTTTGTTCCTGTAATATTTAAATTTCATTCTATTTCAAAAATTTACAACTAATACTTTCCATCTTATACAATTTTTTGTATCATAAAATAATTTAAATTGTTACTTCATAGTTCAATAAAAAGTTAATATGTTATTCTTTAACATATAATTTGGATGTTATATAAAATTTAATTTTGACTTTATGCAATTTTTAAATTTTGAGGCTACACCTCGCCTCAAAGAATAAAAATTTCGTCCAGACGAAATTAATTATCGTCAGAAAATGAGTTGCTCTCTTTAAAATTTTCGTCCAAACGAAATTAATTATCGTCCAGGACGATCTGGTCTCTGTAAAAATTTCGTCCAGACGAACCAATTTTCGTCCAGACGATTAACCAACTTAGAACGGTTTTCAGCAGTTTCTAGAACCGACATAGTAATAACCGTTCGTACCGGACGAACTTAGTTCGTACGGGACGATCAGCGTGTACGAAGACATTTCGTACACATATACAAATAGGGTCGTTTCAAAGCGTTTAAGTAAAATCGTCCAGGACGATCCACGATCGTACGGGACGATCCACTGCGTACAAAATTGAAAACTTGCAGTTTTTTTGGGCTGTTTTTCTTGTCTTTTGTATAAATAGTCCAAATTAGACTGCCTCCCAATCTTTTTGTCATTTGATCTTCGTGTCTCTTGAGAGAATAGCTAAGGAGAGAGTGTGAGAGTGCATTCACAGGAGGATTCCTACCACAGGAGCGTGATGGCTTCACTTGGAGTTCAAAGGTAAGAATCTCTACTTGTGAATTGGGATTACTTCACTCTTTTCTTTCTTCCTTCTAGATTTCTTGTGAGAAGATCTGTCAAGGAGATCCGGTTCACTGCCGACACTTGGAGAGTGTGAATAGCCGAAGGGTTCGCTGCCTACACTTGGAGAGTGTGAATAGCTGAAGGGTTCTCTGCCCACACTAGGAGAGTGTGAAAGGACGATGGTTCTCTGCCAACACTGGGGATTGTGTAAAAGGACGACGGTTCTCTGCCAACATTGGGATTGTGTAAAAGGACGACGGTTCTCTGCCGCACCGAATAGTGGTGAAAAGAGTCTTTTGTAAAGGCTTCTCCGCCTTGCTGTGGGTGCAAAAGAAGAGTCACTATTGGTATTAGTGCAATACTCAGAGGGTGCCTCTGGGGAGTGGATGTAGGTCTGGTTTTAGACCGAACCACTATAAATCTGGTGTCATTTACTTTACTGTTTTTACATTTTCGCATTTTATTTTTAATTTTAAAAACTCTATGGTTGAAAAACATTTTCTAGAAAAACTCAAAAGATTAATTTTCATTTCGGTTCAATTTAAATTCAAAGAGGGATTAAAATTTTTTAAACTACCAATTCACCCCCCCCTCTTGGTAGCCTTGGGACATTAACTTAGGCTTAACAACTTAAATACTAGACTCAACAAGTGGTATCAGAGCTTCGTTTCAAAATCATAAGTTTGAACTACTTTTTGATTAACGTAGATGGCTACATTCGAAAACCGAAACACACCTGAAGGTTACTCTATCACTAGACCTCCACTGTTTGACAATATACCTTTTGATCTTTGAAAAACACGCATGTCTACTTTCTTACAGTCACTTGATTATCGTATGTGGATACTAGTCCAGGAAGGTTACACAAAACCAACTAGATTAGTTTATGGAGTTAAGGTAGAAACACCTTTTGCAGATTGGACTATAGAAGAATGTGACTTAGCACAATTAAATGCCAAATGTCTAAATAATTTCTTTTGTGCTTTAAAATCTGAAGACTATATGCGGGTTTCCACTTACAAAAGCGGAAAGGACATATGGGATAAATGGGATAGACTTTGTATAACTTATGAAGGGACTAATGATGTTAAGCAATCAAGACTCAATATCTTGTTACATGACTATGAATTGTTTCGCATGAAACCTAATGAATCTATTTCTGACATGTACACAAGATTCACACAAATAGTCACTTCTTTGCATGCACTTGGTAGGGAATTAACTAATGCTGAAATGGTTAATAAGATTCTTCGTTGTTTACCTACTGCTTATGATGCTAAAATTACTGCAATTACAGAGTCTAAAGATCTAAACATTTATTCTATTGACAATCTTCTTGGTTCACTCATTGCTTATGAGCAAGGAGTAAGTCAAATAAAGATTGATGCAGGTGAATCACGAAAGGAGAAGAATATTGCACTAAAGGTGGAAGAGTCAGAGAGTGAACACTCACAACCTGAGGATGAAGACGATATTGCATTGACGACTAGACAATTCAGAAGCTTTTTAAAGAGGAAGCAGAAGAGACGCCAGCAATGGAATAGAGGTAAGTTTAACAGAAATGACAAGGTTTCTAATGAAGTAATTTGTTATGAATGCAGGAAACCAGGTCATATCAAGACTGAATGCCCAAAACTCAAAGCCACTCCTAGCAAGGAGAAGGTAGAGGAGAAACCAATTGTAAAGAAGGGCAAGAAGAAGTTTCAAAGAGCTTTCTGGACGGACTCAGCTTCAGACTTATCTGAGACTGAAAAAGAAGAAGAAGTCACCAACCTTTGCTTGATGGCAGATAATGTTGAACAATCAGATCAAGAAGAGGTATGTGACTTAACCTATGATGAATTGTTTGAAGTTTCTAAACACATGCATAATGCATATAGGAAAATGAAAAAGATGCATGCTAGTTTAAGTTTAGAACTGGAAGAGCTTAAAAAGGAACATGAAATCCTTAGGAAAGATCATGCTTTAATAGATGACAACCACATGAAACTACTTGATGAATATGATGACTTAAATAAAAATTTTGAGAATTTAAAATCATCCTATGCTAAACTTGAAAAAGATTTTAAAAATTTTAAGGATGAATCTGAGAGCAAAACATATCAAATCAATTATACAAATCGAATCTTGGAAGATATGAATTCATTTTATAAATTGACAATAAGAGCTCTCGAGGATAATAGGAATCCCCCAAAACTTGAAGATTTTACAAATCCTAAATATTATCCTAAATTTATGAAATCCCTTAGGAGACAATCAAATGGAAGAAAACTTAGGAATATTTTTCCTAATGTTAAATGTAATAATTGTAGATTTTTGGGACATATAGCTCACACCTGTACTTTGAAGATGAAATCTAATTTGGTGTGGAGACCTAAGATACATAAACCTAGACATATCATACATGCATCTGATTATAAATTGCTAAAAGGTGAACCCAAACTTGTTTGGGTTCCCAGGTCTAACATTTGAGAGTTTTGCAGGAGTGCTCTCACACAAGACCTCGTGGGAGCATATGGTACCTGGACAGCAGATGTTCAAAGCATATGACTGGAGAAATTTGTGTTTGTATGTTTTGTTTTTGTATTCTGATTTTGTGTGTGTCATTTAGCTTGTGATTTTGTGTCATTTGGCTTATGTTATTGTCTTGAATTTTTTATTTTTATTTAAATTTAAAAAAAAAAACAAAAATTGTGTTCTTTGGTTCAAAATGCATCCTTATTTTCATGTATTCATCAATTCAGGGGGAGTTTAGGAGATTTGTTTAAATTGAAATCATACAAATAATAATTGTTTTGCCATTATCAAAAAAAGGGAGATTGTTAAGATAATTGCTATTTGAATGCTTTACATTTTTGCAACTTATATAGTTTTGATGATTCCAAACATTATTATTCAAATGTGTAGTTATCTCCTAACAATTTTTAGAAGATTTGTATTTGCTCTTGTGTGTACTAACATTTCAGGAAAATCGAACTCCAGACTACGAATACTTCAAATCAAATTCAACATGAAATACTTTGTGAATTTGAAGCTTGTACTTTTCTTTGAATTAAATTTGAAATGGAGTGATTGTAATTGAGTGAATAAAAACATACACACACACATAAGGAGATCATATAAAATTTATACTGATCGTACGGGACGATATCAGATCGTACGGGACGATCAGACAGTTATCTCCTATTGAGCACATGGAACGAATAGGAATTGGCTTGAAAAATATTTCTAAGTCCTATTCGTCCAGGACGAAATTAAAATATCGTCCAGGACGACTTGGTCTCTGTAAAATTTTCGTCCAGACGAAATTAATTATCGTCAGAAAACGAGTTGCTCTCTGTAAAATTTTCGTCTAGACGAAATTAATTATCGTCCAGGATGATCGGGTCTCTGTAAAAATTTCGTACAGACGAAATTAATTATCGTCAGAAAACGAGTTGCTCTCTGTAAAATTTTCGTCCAGACGAAATTAATTATCGTCTAGGACGATCTGGTCTCTGTAAAAATTTCGTCCAGACGAACCAATTTTCGTCCAGACGATTAATCGACTTAGAACGGTTTTCAGCAGTTTCTAGAACCGACCTAGTAATAACCGTTCGTACTGGACGAACTTAGTTCCTACGGGACGGTCAGCGCGTACGAAGACATTTCGTACACATATACAAATAGGGTCATTTCAAAGCGTTTAAGTAAAATCGTCCAGGACGATCCACGATCGTACGGGACGATCCACTGCGTACAGAATTGAAAACTTGCAGTTTTTGAGCAATTTTTCTTGTCTTTTGTATAAATAGTCCAAATTAGACTGCCACCCAATCTTTTTATCATTTGATCTTCGTGCCTCTTGAGAGAATAGCTAAGGAGAGAGTGTGAGAGTGCATTCAAAGGAGGATTCCTACCACTGGAGCGTGATGGCTTCACTTGGAGTTCAAAGGTAAGAATCTCTACTTGTGAATTGGGATTAGTTCACTCTTTTCTTTCTTCCTTCTAGATTTCTTGTGAGAAGATCTGTCAAGGAGATCCGGTTCGCTGCCAACACTTGGAGAGTGTAAATAGCCGAAGGGTTCGCTGCCTACACTTGGAGAGTGTGAATAGCCGAAGGGTTCTCTGCCCATACTAGGAGAGTGTGAAAGGATGACGGTTCTCTGCCAACACTGGGGATTGTGTAAAAGGACGACGGTTCTCTGCCAACACTGGAGATTATGTAAAAAGATGACGGTTCTCTGCCGCACCGGGTAGTGGTGAAAAGAGTGTTTTGTAAAGGCTTCTCCGCCTTGCTGTGGGTGCAAAAGGAGAGTCACTATTGGTATTAATGCAATACTCAGATGGTGCCTCTGGGGAGTGGATGTAGGTCTGGTTTTAGACCGAACCTCTATAAATCTGGTGTCATTTACTTTACTGTTTTTACATTTTCACATTTTATTTTTAATTTTAAGAACTCTGTGGTTGAAAAATATTTTCTAGAAAAACTCAAAAGACAAATTTTCATTTCGGTTCAATTTAAATTCAAAGAGGGATTAAAATTTTTTAAACTACCAATTCACCCCCTCTCTTGGTAGCCTTGGGACATTAACTTAGGCTTAACAACCTAAATACTAGACTCAACAATAACAAAATTAAAAAATAATATCAAGTGCAAATTCAAATTTTGAATACTGGTCTTTGAAAAATTTTATCATAATTTATCATTTAGAGTTTTATTATATTCATAAATCTCTATGAAACCAATATTCCCATGAATCATTTAATAATTTAAATCCAAAGCATTTGAGCATAAAAATACTATTTCTTATTTTCTTATTTAGTTTTCTTACTCATTCTTTTTCTCACTTTTTTCTATGACATTTTACTTGACTTCTTTTAATTTCTTAATCTTAATTCTCTTCGATTGATCTACAAGATCTCCTGTGCATTCTTATAATCTTAAATTATTATTTTTCTCTTAACTTTGCAATTTTTATGCTCTTATATTAAAAAATAATTTTTTAAAAAATTTAATTCTATTAATATTTAAAAATCAATTTTCTTATCATTTAGTTTTTTTTTATATATTTTTTGGTTGAATTTGGAAGACAATAAATTCACATTCAAATATTGTTGAAAAATATATAACAAAAACATCTTAATTATAGCTATGCAATTCATATATATATATATGCTCCATTCATTATGTAGAAATTAATAAATAATCTTATAAATAAATCAAATTATTTTATCACTTTCATACTTATAACCGAATTTTCATATTTGACCATGAATTTTTAAATATGAATAATCTAATAAATTATATGATAAGAAAATCTTAATTGTTTTTTTATATATTTTCATAATAGGAAAGTACTTTACCTATCACTATTAATTAGGCCATTTAATTAAAATTTAAATATTTTACTAATTGCTTGTAATCTATGAAGACATGTAAAATTCAAACGAGTTAGCCTAAACCTAAAATAAAATATTTCAAATTTGACTCCAATAAAATTCGAATAATGTCAACGGTGACTACTAGTTTTCGAAAATATTTTTTTTTATTAATCAAAATTATTATGTATAAGTTGGTAAGCATGAGAAAATAAATATTAGAAGAAACACAGTAAAATTAATCATGAGAGAATTTTATGTGAGAAAATCTGATTCAAAATTACTTAGTATAAATATTATAATCATTAAATTTATTTTAAGGTAAATATAATAAAAATATTAAATAATTAATCATATATTATATTCATCTTAAAGTAAAATTAATAGTTACAAAATTCATATAATTAAAATATTCTAATCCCAAATATTTCATTAATTATAATTTAAAATGACCTTACCTTGAAAAGAAAATTAATTGCTGAAGAAAATTGGGATCATTGGAGTAATAATTTAAGCAATTGATGGCAATAACTTTAGAAAATTATGCATTTTGCATTACATGCTTTATTAAAGTTAAAATTTATAAGACTTGCTTAGATATTTTATGCTAATGGCATGGACAATCCATCACAACTTTTATGACTAAAGCCATCAGATTTTGTCTAGAGTTAAGAGCAAGTGAAAGTGACAATTCTCATGATGTGCATGTGTTTTAGTTAGATTGTTACATGAGTAAGCAAGCTATTATGACAAATTACACACCACATACATTCATAAAAACTTTAGCTCTAATTCCCTATAATAGTAATATTATCAAATATTTATCTTACTATGTAGGATTTTCTACATAAATCATTCTTCTTCGTTGTGTTCAAATTAATAACATAATTATTCAACAAATTTTACACTGGCTGTTGACAGGGTCAAAACCAACCTTTATTTTCAGCTTTCAGGGGGAAACTTGTAGGTAAAAGTGTAGAGATTTCGCAGATATGTCGGAAGTCCAAAGGGGCAGCGCCCCATGGCGAGGTTCGACCTAAGGCAGTGCCTCCGTAACAAATTTTGATTGTAAGGACATTTTTGGATTCTCTTTACTATTTCTCTTTGTATTTGGTTCATTGTTCCCTAACAATAACACCTCTACACAATGTGTTTAATTATGCTGAGGGCAATTGCCTAAAGACTATAATATTTAAAAAAATTTAGGAGGGGGGTGGGAGGCAATTGCCTAAAAACCCTTGTAATAAAGACTAAAAAATTGATGGAGATGGACAAATTATCTAAAAAATCATATAATAATTTTTTTTAAAATTTTTTTAGGGGGATAATTACCCCTATGGACTTTAGGTAGATCCGCCCCTGGCTGTTGATCATTTAAAGTAAATTTTTTTTTTTTTTTTCATCTAGGACTCAGGATCTGACAAAAATAATATTGATTCTCTATTTAACAAATTGAAAAAGAAACAACAAGTTTTGCTCTGGTAATAAAAGTTGAAATAAAGAACCACATAATTTACATGAAAAGAGATGTGATATTCAGTCAAATGTAGTTCAAATAATACTAATTCTTTCAAATTTCTACACTATTGTTTTTCATCATCAGTTTAAAAGGAAACATGAACATAAAGGCTTCAACTCCAAGATAAAATTTGGGTAACCATATCACACCATACACAATTTGAAGGTAAAATATGCCTTGATGTTCTAACATCAACATATGCAAAGAATATAACATCACAAAAGAGCAACAACTAGTTCAGAAAGTTCCTGTGGCAATCACATTGGATTGCTGGAGGCTTGTAAAAGAGTAAATGTTCTGATTGATTTTGACACAGTAGATGATGTAAGACAGAAAAGGAAGGAGAAACTCAGCCTTTTTTTTATCCTTTTATCACTCTAATTATTGAGAGTGAAAAATTTGCTTAATATATATGAGAACCACATGATCAGGTGGAGGAATCCATGTGTGCATCTGACAGCTTGTTTGAACAGTGAAGCTAACTGTACTTGTGAATATTCACTCCCAGGATTAGTCTAAATGCAGAAGAGAGAGAAGGCTTCAACTAAAGAGAAAAGGAGCGATTATTCTATGCAGACATCGGATGGGAAAACTTCGTGCTCGGTACCGAGTGCGGTACATTTTTGGGATGACGTGATCTATTTTTATTAGTCTCTGGACGAATCCGGACCCGCACGTAATAATTTTTCAGAGACGAGGGTGTTGCATGGGGTACCCTTGGTTGGCTTTCATAAAGTAGAGGAGAGCTGCAGCGTTCGGAGTACAATACCTGCTATTTGCCTGCTAAGAAAGACTAGTCTGACTTCCTTTTCCTTTCTTCTTTATTCCCTTTCCTTTCACAATCAGACAAAGCCAAAAGCAGTACACTCCTCTCTCTTGGGACTCCAACTCTGAATCTCCTCCTTTCTCCCAAATCCCAAGCTTTAACTGTTGAACGTGCCACATGAACCAACTCATTTATTAAATGGGTCTCTAATCCAATAGGTTAATGACAAGTGGAATTCTACATTAGAAATTTCAATTTTGGAGTATTTTCATGCATATTTAACACTTAAATGTTTATGTTTGGTTATATAATACTCAAATCACATCAAAATATATGCCTGCACTCTAAAGAAATGAATGTTTATGTGTGGTAGAGATTTAGATGTTACGCAAATAAAAGTAAAAAAATTAAGTATTAGATATATAAATACATCAAAATGCATTTGTATATAAATGGTTAAGGTAACAACAATAATTTCCCTTGATTATTTACACCACTTTCTCTGATATTACTCAGTTGATAACTACTCAAATTTCTGTAAACATCATATAAATTTATGAATTTGAGAACTCATTTAACACACTGAAATGAATGAAAATGAAGAATTAATAAAGCTGATAAGTGGTGGTGATGACAGACTTCAACACGTGATGGTAAAAGACATCCAACATAAAAATACACCAAAAAACTGGTCTTTCAATGGCTTGAAATACAAATTCATGGTTTGTTTGAGTTTAAGCAGGAACATATCAGAAATGCATTTAGTATAGATTTGAAGCAGGTTTGAAAGAACATACTTTAATTTCGCTAATAGTTATGAGATGATGGCAGTAGTCCTTTATGCTTCACTGGATCCTAGAGGAATGATGAATTCTCCACCCTTTGGCTTGAGAAGTGTTTGACAGCCAAGATATCGAGGTATCTTCAGATCTGTAAAGGTTAGTCAGCTCCAAAGTTTAGCTAAAAGTTCAAGCGTGCATGAATAACATAACCCCACCTAAGCAAACACACATGAAGATATAAAGTTAAAGCTAAGGGAATGGCAAAAGAGAACCGTTATGCATGGAAAGAATACAAGGTAGAATGTAAAAAAGAGCTACTTAAACTATTAAATTTAACTGGAGAAGAAAGCAATAAAAATTCACCAAAAACAAGAGCAGCAGCAGTAGAAAAAGCAACTTTCAGTAGATTTACCTATGAGTAGCTGTGCCTCAGAAAAGGTGCGGGTCATGTAACAACAAATCATTTGCAGTAAATTTTTAAAACTCAGAGCAAAGATTCAGATTATAATAAATAGATTGCATGAATTTCACTTTTCTTGCAGAGATCGTTCCACATGAATGGATTATAAATCAAACTGACTCCAATCATCTACTTCACTACAGGAAAATTATCCATTATCGACGGTAATTTCTGGCGATTTTGATCCGGTGGTTTGGAAAATTTCCAGAGGGTCTAGCATTTATTACCGGCGGTTGAACCGCCAGTTAATAGCGGCGGTGAAACCACCGGTTTAACTGCCGGAAGTTCCAGCGGGTCAACTAACCACTAAAAATACCGTCAGTATCCAGCAAATTTCCTGTAGCACTTCCTTGTTCCTTTATTCAATACCCACTGGATTGATTTCAAAAGACCATCCAAAAAAGAAAATAAGAACATACAAGAACACTAAATATTTTAATTAAAATTGAAAAAGTTGGCTAGATGAAATCATTGTCAGTGATGGCAATAAACCATACTCTTGAGATGTTGCAAGTGGCTATGCTCACGTAGCTGCATAGCTGCAGCGACGGTGTGTACAAGTCAAGGAGCTCCGATTTCCCTGAATTGAGCTTAAATTTAGCTAGTTTCTCAATTCTATGAGTTCAAATTATCTCATGAATAGACTTATTTATTACGAAAGAAAGAAGATGAATCCAAACCAAACAATAGCTGCAATAAAATGATGAAAAAAGCTATAAATTAGAGGAGACAACCAAAAACTAGTTGAGACTATAGATCTAAAAATTTTTAGATTTTTTAAACAATTTCTACTCCAATCCTTGAATTCTAATATTTTTAAACTATATTTTATAACAATATTATTTAAATAAGCCAGCTCATGACTAATGAATCAAGTTGTAACTAGCTCAAATTAAACTCATTAATTAATCAAGCTCAACTCATGAGCTATTAATCAAGTTATAACTAAACTGGCTCAAAAGTCGACTTCACTCGATTACAATCCTACCTGCAGCAACTTCTTATGCATTCTATCTGCAGTAGATTATATCTAATTAATGGCTTATACATGAAAGGCTGCACAAAAACCCTTGGACATACAGTAGGTAAGCTGATCATAATTAGAAATTGGACAAGGAATTAAATTAGTATATCAAGAGAACAAGAAATCACAATTAACAAACAATCCAATTCTTCATGCAAATACATTGCTTTCCTTTGCCGGCGTATTGGCGAATTTCCATGAATGTGGCACTAAGTGTCCATAAAGTCTATCCCCCGCCACCTCTTCAATGGATACTGCACTAGAAATGTCTTTCATGTCATCCTCTGTAAGCTTGATCAGTAGCGTATTAATGTTGTCGTCAAGGTGTTTAATCTTTGTTGTTCCTATCAACCAAAAGACAAATGAAATGGTCAGATACTTTCTGTTTTAGTCTTAAGCGCTTGGAAGGAAGAATGATGAGAAGATTCTTCATTTATCCACGAAATGAAAACTTCAGAGGGGAAATCCTTATGAAACCATACAAGTGACACGTATTTAATTAGCTCAATAGAATGCTACACAGAAATGACCAGTATTCCTACATGCAAAGAAGCATTGAGGTTTCTTTCAAAAAAAAAAAAAAGAAGCATTGAGGTTCACAATATAACCACCTTGCATGTAATTTTGTTTCCCATCATAAAAGAGGGTTCTAGTGCTTCTTATGAGAATAAGAGACTAAGGTCTGACGACAATCCCCCCCGAAGTATATATATTTTTGTGTACAGTTCCACAACTTATCATTGATTTTCAGATCTTCCATGTTATGCAAATATGACAATTTGTGTTCATTGAAAATGCAATTCCTGTAATTTGATTCTTAATTTTTGTTTCTAAATATTTTAAAAGTATAATCATGCCTATGATGACAGCTCCTATATAAATGAGATTTATTATTTTGAGTAATCTATCATTTTAGCTCATTACAGCACCATTTCAACTCACCCTATTGGATTCCACTTAAGCACATGTGGGGGATTTCACCATGCCAGTGCTCTTCTCCACACTCTCTTCACGCTATTCTCAGTTACTACAGTTCCCGCTGTTGTTCACACTATTGATATGTATTGAAGGATCCTGGGACCCAGAAGTCTTCGTAGGGTCCTTAAGCAGATAGATTAAATGTCTCTTCCTATTCTAATCGCAGACCTCTTGGAGATCTTTTTTTAATTTTTTTTTTATAAATAGCATAGATTTAGTTTCATTGCAAGTCTCTTGGAGAACCTATAAATACTTTCTTACTTTGCGCAAAATCAAGCAATAAAATTTTAACTTTTCAAAATTATACTATTGAGCCCTACTAAAGTCAAAAAAATAAAAAATAAATTTCATCGTTTTTTTACCTGCTCAAATTTTGCGCAAATACTGCCTGCTACAGTCCCATCTCGCAGTCCTACAAACAACATCGAAATCAGTCGCCCATCCCTCACGTGCGTGACTTCCTCTCCATTTCGCGCTCTTATTTGCGTTATTAAAATGAGGAAGAAGCCTCACTTTGTTCGCTTCTTACTCCACGCTCAAAATTCCAAATCCCTTCCTTCCCACACACAGGCTAAGACTCTTCTCAATTCCTCCAATTTACGCTAACAACTTGCTCGAGCTCCAATCCCGCCTCCTTCCACGCTCAACTCCAGCAGTCAATCCTTCAGTCGCAGTCAACCTCAAAGCTACAATCCAAACCCACAACTCTTGTGATGAGCCCTACCGTCGATTTCATCCCTCTGACTCTGCTAGCCCCAACCTCACAATCCCCACCTCTCATCAACTCCAATCGAACCAAGCCGTCTCGACCACCTCCCATCAAATCCAAATCAACCCACCTCCTCCGATTTCCTCCTTCACACAGTAGTATCGAATCATCCACATCCGCCTCTGCCTCGCCGAATCCCGAAGCTGCAATTCACCTAGCTGTTCACGACACCAAATCCAACCATGATCCAATCCATATAGCCCGCCTCCATTTTAGAGCCGACCGCGCCCATCTCTCGCCATAGTTCTATGATCCGACCGAGCTCCCTTTGACTTTGCCTCACATTCGAGCATCCAACCAATCCCATTCGACGCCAAGCCTCCAAGCCCAGCCGATCCATTGTGCTGTACGACTCTGATCGCACGTCAAAGCCGCATCACCTGCTCCGACCCAACTGCTGTTTGATATCCCTCCTTAACTACAATGAGCCTATCCGACTCCCATCCGAACCCACGCATGCTGATCGAAGACTCTCTCTAGCTTCCGGTTTTCGACACCTCCCTCAACCGAACCCCTCTTCCATCTAAAAGCTATTGTATTGAGCCGACTTCCCCTCCTCACAAGCAAACCTCACACCACTCTCTCTTCTATGTACATTCTAACACATTACACTCAATTACATAATCCTAAAACTAACTCCACTCTACAGCCAAAAAACTACATCATTTTCTCTATTTTCTCCCTCTAATAAAGGCTTTAATCTACAATCTCCTTTCTCTCTCTATATTATTATTATTATTTTAAAAAGAGAGAAGTAATAAAAAAGAGAAAATTTTAAAAAAAAGGGGTGAAAAGAAAAGAAAAAAAGAGAGGAAGAAGAGATTTTGTGCATTTCTATATTTTTGTCTGCTCGTTGTTGTCTCGACACCGCCACCACCGACCTTGCTCGTTAAGGTATAATGACTTCAAAACTCAAAAAGCCCAAAAATCCTGCTTTTTGACGCTCGAGGAGCACCGAAAAATCACATATACATGCTTTTTTCTAGCGTGATGGGAGAGAATCTGGTGTGAAGCTTACGGCGAAATTGGTAGGCCCTATACAAGTTTTTCTCTAGTGTGGTGGGAACTTTAAGTACCCGTGAATGTGACATCATGCTTGCGGGAAAGAACCATGCATTTCAGACAGGTACCCTGAAGACTCATGCATGCCTTTATTTGGTGCGGTGGGATTGAAGACCAAGGTCGTGGTGTCGTCCAACACATAACATACACGTTTTTTGCTAGCGTGGTGGGAAGGCCCAGCTCCTGAAATTCACTCTAAACGGGGGAGACATCGGGAGGCTGCTAAAATTCAAAGTAAAGATGCATAAGACTTATATAAAATATAGGGGACTTTACTTGAACGAAAACAACAGGGAACCGGACCGTAAACTAATAAACACATGTTGAAATTGAAAGTATAAAATGCTAAATAACAATTTTGATCACTCAAATGAATATCATCAAACAAATATGGGACTCGTAGTGAAAAATTTTCAAACATGATTAACATGCAAGCAAACATGTTACTCTCTTACAAGCACTGAAAGTTAATGTGCGATGAACATCAACAAACAAGCAAGGGAATCATGGTATGTAAAGAACAGTAAACATATAAAGTACAACAACATGCATACGACTGTGAACAAAAACATGATACTTGCATAAATACAGTAGTTTATCTGTAGGCGGAGGGAGATTTGTAATGAACACACAATCCAGCTTACAAGCAACAACAGGAGGCTAGATGGTTGCAATGAATGTAATAGCATCCTCAATCAATTTAAAAACAAGCACATAAAACCCCTACAAGGAAAGAGGGTTGATAGGTGATGAATTATGGCAAGTAGTTAACCAAAGTATGCATGAAAAGTTCAAAAATGAATATGGCTTGCATACAATTAATGTCGTGAACGTTTTAATCTGCCTGCTAGCAATGGTGATTAATGTGTAATGAATGTGATGGATTCCCCACAAGTATAGATGGGAGATGTCCAACAAATATAATAGCCTCCATGTATTTAAACACACTCATCCACTCGTAAACAATAAAATTCCTTATAAACACATGCAATGCAACATGTAGTTAATACTACAGTGTCCCTCCAATCAATGACGGCCATCTCTTAGATAAGTGCAATAGTTCCCTACTGTGGGCTCCGAAAATTCGGCCTCGGCCTCCACTCGCTTTTCTTATTCGGCGAGGGAGTTTTAACGAACTAAGTTCCGAGGTAAATTTTGTAAGGCAGATGGGTTTGTAGATAAGACACTACCCAGAGATTTCGCCCTCATTTTGTGAGGACTTTATGATCTGAGTTCTGGTTTCCTATAGGCGCAAGCCCCTATAGTTAATTACCCCTCCCGATCACGAGAGAGAACTTTCGATTAAGGCTAGTCGTCAATCAGATACGTAGAAATACGTGTTATCTGGCATACAGTAGCAGCAATGGATTTAGGTATTGGTAGAAATTGGATTTGGGTTTGTGAATTTGGGAAGTTTGGATATTTGAAAGATTTGGTATTTAAAATAGAAATTTTCACCATCTAGCACTTAAAGCGGATGGTGGGGGAATGGATGATGGGCCCGATCAAGATCCCATGGTTCCGTCGTCCCGGGCCATCATGGTCCCTGGTCTACTTAGTCAGAGGAGGTAGTCGACCCAACCTGACAGAAGGATCCTTGTCGACAGCCATGGGTTGCTTCTTCCAAGGGGACCTTGTAGACCTGGGGTGGGTATTTGCCTAAGGGGACAAATTTGAATCCTCCTTAGCTAACAGAGGGCTTTGTGCCCTGTCAATTATATCCTATTGATTCATATCTCAAGGATTTAACGCCATTAAGGAACGTATTGGCTCTGGCCATAACCGCTATCTGTGGTGCCATTTGGCGGCAAAACCACTCGGTTCAGAGGGCCCCGGGTCATAACCGTTTACCTGCAGTGTCATTTGGCAGCGAAACTACCGGTTAGAGGACATGTACCACGTCCTTACTGGCAAAAGATTATTTGAGAATGGATCCTAGTGATATTTTGGACTAGGCATTTGGCTCTTTGTGAACTGAAGTAATTTTCATATTTGTCCAACCCGGCAAACTGTTGCGGAGGGTGGATGGATTTTGCTTTAAATATTATGGATTGACTTCAATTTTAAATATATGGAATTTGGGTTGATTTTTGTGGAGCTTTGGATTTTGGAGATTTTTGGATTTTTGTGGATATTTGGGTGGAGCTTTGGAATATTTGGGATTTTTGGAATTTTGGGTGGAGCTTTGGAATATTTGAAATAAAACTTTGGATATTTGGGAGATATTTGAAAATATTTGGGGAACCCCTCCGGTTGAGATCTGCATTCAGCACGGCCATCGTCGGGGTGTTCGGGGTCATTTCTCTTTATGGATTGCACCTTGTCAAATCTATCGGGCTGTCGATAGAGGATCGGGTTTTGTAGGCTTCGTGCCTTTATTAGTGAATTCATACTGTTGTAGGCCTTAAAGACCTAATATGAATGTTTTAAAGCAAATATACTAGTCGCCACAACCTTATATTTGCTTAATGGTTCGAACCCTGTCGACTCCTATTGACCCGTATAGAAGGATCGGTTTCGAACCTGAATTCAATTGTCAACCCGCGCAGCATCCTTAGACGTCACGTGTGTACCAATAACACGCTCGCCGGGGCCCATGCGGGTTGAGAATATATTTCCCCCTTTAGTGTTCCTATGTGTATACAATTTATAGTGCACGTGCAGGGGGTATTTTTGGAATATTTATAAACGTCTTCTGTCTGCTTGTACGGATGTTGCAGATCCGGTGGCGTGTCGTAGCAGCTTTTTGAATTGAGTTGTTCGCTGCTTTATACAGGTAGACTGTCGTGCACTATTTGTTGATTTTTGTAGGCGGATCATAGTGCACTAACTAATCTCCTGCCTTAGATCGTAGGAGCTTGCACTCGTCATATTCTTCATATATTTTATGGTAGTCTTTGATCTTTTCAGTACATTTGCCACTGGTGCATGTAGGTAGGTAGATGTATTTATTTACATATTGAAATTGACTTCAGGATACTGCATTTACTGAAGTCTTTTTACATCTACTCATCAGTGGCATGTGGCATATACATCTGTCTTCGTAGAGAGCTGATATGTGTTGCAGATCTTTGTTTCTTGCTTATAGAGGTCCAACACATTTACTTGATGTTGAATGATGGTTGACTACAAGAGCATTACAACATTTATCAGCTCTTGCTACATAACTTGTAGGCGCTTTCATTTATCACCATTTCTCCTGTGCTTTACTAATGCTCCTTTGTATTCAAAGCATTTCAGTAGTTGTTGTCTTCCCGATGGACTACATTAAGCATGTTTTCCACATTGCGTATGATGGTTAGCAAGTCATCACATTCATCACGTATCTCTTGTCGAAGAATCGTTGTATCTATGTGTATGCCCGTCTTTATTATTCATAAATGATTCATCATCTATGAATTACCACTAGTTTCGTCGTTTGTAGGTAGAATTAGCATATTCATTTTGTGTATTAACATGTTGAATGGATTGTGCTCATCATACGTTATCAATACTCGCACCACTTACTATAACCATCTCTGCATCATCCTCAAATTAAAGTGACAGCTCATTATTATCAAGAGTACGGATGATATCCTTTCCACTTCTTTCTTGCATTGGATTGTAAGGTGCTACATTCCTTGAATGTGAATTGTTGTCGTCCATGAGGCTCTACTATTATATCCGGTGTGTACCTCTTGCATTTAATTAAGAATTGCTATAACTTCACTTTGAGATATTAAGCTCCTTCATGCTTGGTTCCAACTCTACAATGTCAAGAGATTGGTTCTATGGTTTGTTTATTCAAGTTTTAGTTGTGATTTGAGTTCCCTATAGTTCAAGGCTGATTCCAGGTTTATTCATGTCTTTGCTCACTTCATTTGATTTCCAAATCAAGTATGAGTTCAAGTTCAATTAAAGCTCAAATCAAGTTTGAGTGTGGTCCTTTGTAGTTCATCAAGTCCCTTGAGTCCTTCTTGCAAGTTCAAGATTGAGTTTTTGTTCAATTCTTGCTTGAGTTCAAGTCCAAGTTCTTTGTTCAAGTCCTCGTAGTCTGAGTTGAGTTCAATTCAGGCTTAAGATGAGCCTCTTCCCTTCATTTGAGTCCCCTGTAGTCCTTGCAAGTGCAATTTAATGTCCAAATTGTTCAAGTCATTATTCACTCCAATTTCATTTAATTAAACTTGATTTAAATTTGATTTTTATGCTCAAGATATCCAATTTAAGCTCCAAATTCTGTCCAAGTCCCAAATTTTAGTAAAAATTTCGGCAACCTCCCGGCGTCTCCCCCGTTTAGGGGAAAACTACGGAAAACTGGGCCTCCCGCCACGCTAGAGAAAAGCGTGCACGGTAGGTGCCCTCGAACGAGGACACCGCGGCCGTAAAATTTTGTTCCCCCACCACGCCAGAGAAAGGCGTGCATGGGTCTTCGATACCTGTTGCAAAAGAGAAGCAGTCGTTTCCCCGCAAGCGGGTACTTATGAATATCCCGGTCTCGTCGTAAGCACCGCACCGAGTTCCCTTCCCACCACGCTAGAGAAAAGCGTGCATGAGTTGGTTTCCCGGTTCGACACTAACGTCGAGAATAGGATTTGGAACCGAGTCTCACTCGCCTACCTCGCCGTAGGTGTCGCGCCGGTTGCCCTTCCCACCACGCTAGAGAAAAGCGTGCATGGGCAGACCACCGACTCGACACGCATGCCGAGATAGGGGAGAGAGAAAGGGTTCGAAAATCAAGAGAGCATCTTTTTTTTCTCTCTTTTTTTTTCTTTTTATCAAAAATCAGTAATAACAATATTACAATCATAATGAAAATTGCAACAATAACAATTATTTATTATTGTAATTAATAGCAATAATCATCAACAATATTAATAATAATCTTCACTAATAGCATTAATGATGATTACTATTAATAACGATGGTAATGATAACTATCACTATCACTACGCATTAGAAAATAATTCTACTAATCAACAACAATGCATAATGGCTTGACAGAGCTTCCAGCTCCTCAAGGAGATCATGACCCCCATAAATATAAAAGCATCTGTCAAATGTAACTTCTTCAAATGATTCTTCATCAACATGTTGATCAGCTTTATTAGAAATCTTCTCAACTTTAAAGGCCAGTTTCTGCTGTAAGGAGCTCTATGGTCTCTTTGCCTACTCTTTCAAGCGCTTGCATTCCCCTGACAGTGAGAGACTTTTCCAGTTTCAAATATGGATGGTGCAAGGGAAGTAGCTTTTCCTGGATGCTCACCATTTTGAATAGGATCAGCAAGGTTTAGTGGCTTAAGTGTTGTAGGTAAAGCGTGAAGAGGTGGGAGGATTTGGATGAGTTGAGGAGCTCGTGAGCTGTAGTAGGATGTGAAGATTCCGTTGGCTTGGTAAAGGAGAGCCTTGAGCTGCTCAAATAGTTGTGCTTATAAGCGGTGGAAGAAGAAGGCAAGAGATGCAGTTCTGTAAAACCTACACATTAAATATGAGGAAAGATGTTGTTGGAAGCTGACGGAAGTTTGCTGAAGAATGGGGATCCACAGCTGCTTGGGACTGGACTGAAAAAGGGCAGACCGACTGCCTTTTGTCTTGCTTGCGTGAGGTTGAGGTAAATGGACTGACTGGGTAGGGTGGAGATTCAATTAGAAAAGGAAGAACGGGTCCTTTGGTGGAGTTCTTTTGCTAAGGCAGATTTTACAGACCTTTTAGCAGCAAGGTTAACGTCAAATGAAGATGTTGAGTGGGAAGAGCAAGGTCTCACTCGCCTACATCAAAAATATGGATGGTGCAAGGGAAGTAGCTTTTCCTGGATGCTCACCATTTTGAATAGGATCAGCAAGGTTTAGTGGCTTAAGTGTTGTAGGTAAAGCGTGAAGAGGTGGGAGGATTTGGATGAGTTGAGGAGCTCGTGAGCTGTAGTAGGATGTACAGATTCCGTTGGCTTGGTAAAGGAGAGCCTTGAGCTGCTCAAATAGTTGTGCTTATAAGCGGTGGAAGAAGAAGGCAAGAGATGCAGTTCTGTAAAACCTACACATTAAATATGAGGAAAGATGTTGTTGGAAGCTGACGGAAGTTTGCTGAAGAATGGGGATCCACAGCTGCTTGGGACTGGACTGAAAAAGGGCAGACCGACTGCCTTTTGTCTTGCTTGCGTGAGGTTGAGGTAAATGGACTGACTGGGTAGGGTGGAGATTCAATTAGAAAAGGAAGAACGGGTCCTTTGGTGGAGTTCTTTTGCTAAGGCAGATTTTACAGACCTTTTAGCAGCAAGGTTAACGTCAAATGAAGATGTTGAGTGGGAAGAACATGGGTACACAGTCAAATGAGCATCTCTTCCTTCTTCTTGCATAAGGCTGAGAGTTTGGGTGCTGAAGCCGGCTATAGGAGGGGAAGAATAGGTTGAAGTTGCTGGATGTGTAAAGTGAAAGAAGTAAAGACTCAGTTCTGGCTTTTAGAGAGCAAGGAGATGGAAAGCATGGAAGTTGCTTGGCCTGGGTTAAAAACCAGTGACGCCTCGTTTAAGTCGTTTTTTTTTCTTTTTTAACAACCGGGCTTCACTAGATCTTAGGAGTAAATCATTTCCCAGGATTTATGGACTGTCCCCACGTCACTCAGCAGAGATTTTTCAGCCTAATTCACGGGATTCAGGCAGGAGTTTTGACAATACGAGGTAATGCAATTTAATGAGATTTTTGACGTTTCATTTGATTTGATCTAATTTTTATTAAATTAATATTAATATTATTAATATTATTAATATTATTAATATTAATATCAATTCAAAATAGCAATTGTTTGCTGGATTCAAAAGAAAGATGCTTTGAATCGTGTTTCCTTGAAAAGTGTGCAATTGCCTCAAAATTCGTATAATTTCTCCTCAATTATTGTGTCGAACTCGTCGAATATGGAAATTAGACAAATTAGTAGTGCATTTAGAGTATTGTCGATGTTCCGATAGCAACAGCGCAGTCCGTTTCGCGATCGGACATCGTTCGAGCGTCGTCGAGGCCTTATTTCCCTCATAACGCATGTCTCTGCATTATATTCGAATCTCCCTTCGAAATCTACGACAATACGTCAAATGATCCAATTTGGTCAAAGAAAATGTAGATTCTTAATGCTGACAACGTTCCAGACGTAACGGCACCATCTGTTTATTGATCAGACGTCGTCCGAGCATCTTCGAGGTCTTGTTTCCGTCGTAACGCAGGCCTTTATATCATATTTGCATCACCTAAAAATTCACCACCATCTCAGATGATCCAAATATATTTAGTAAAATGTATATTCTTAATGTCGACGACGTTCCGGACGCAATGGAGCTGTCTGTTTGTCGATCCAACATCGTTTGATCAGCCTCGCGCATTAATTTTGGGTGTCGGTCGTCCCTTTTGATCGATCTCGTCTGGTTTGACGGCGAGGGGCCTCGACTTACCAGAATTCGATGTTCTAATCTCAATGCCACTGTCCGTTTGATATTTGAAGGTCATTTGACCCCTTAAGTGATGCATTTTGTCAGTGCACGCATTATTAAATCATCGTTTTCGCCTCTTTTTGCATGGTTTTATGTTTAGGGGTCAACACCTACGAACACTGAAAGTCAATGTACAATGAGCGTAGTAAGTTTCCAATCAACGTATGTAGGGAAATCAACAATGAATGCAAACCATTCGATAATAAATGTTGACATGCAAATGAGCACACTGATTTGCCAGCAAGTAATGACAGAGAGTGCGCTGTAAGTATGATGGATTTCCTGTGAACACATATATGCAAACCACATATCATTTACAAGAAAGAATGGCATGATTACAAAACATACGAGCATCCGCAAGCGAATTTAGGAGACTCATCATGCATATAGTAGACCATCTACATGTGACGACAAACAATGTGCATTAGATGCTTGATCTTCCTTACAGTCAACAACCATGCAATAGAAGTTAAATACATCGATCATTTGCAAGCAAAGACTGATGACGTATAGCAAATACAAGCACCTATGAGTTATTGAAGGAGACATGTTGTACACATTACATGCCATCTATGAGAAACTGCAAGAGATTCATTAGTGCACGACAACTACCTGCATAAAGCAACGGACAAACCATCGCACAACGCTAAAATTCACCTATAAGAAAAAGTAGAGAATCAGTAGTAAAAAACTACAGGTCACTAACAGGATGTCACATCAGATAAGTCAGCTCACTTGCAAGTGACAGGTGGAAGACTCCTGATACGTTGTACAACATATTCGTCGACAGAAATACATTACAATAAGCTAAATACTGAAGAAAAAGGCAACATGCAGAAGATGAAGTGAGCTAAATTGTACTGTCGACAAGCAATGAATGAAATGCAACGCCACGCCACCAAATCCACTACATACACATAAGCAGACAAAAGGAAACTATAGGCTCCTAAATAGAACATCGTACATCTTTCAAATTATAATCATTTGCATAATTCATCGTGTTTGAATATTGCAAAAACACCCCCCTTATGCATTTAAACACACATTAATGCATTAGGAACGTGTATACATATTTTACAGATATCTTGGAAGGTATGTAGAGCATAACACATTGCAACATGCAAAATAGCATGCAAATACATCATGCATTTGATTATGCATTAAACCACTGCACTGCATACCAACATATCATGCAGGCACAAATAAGCAACGTGCAAATGCAAAATACCAACATACACGCATGTATGCAAATACACAATACGTGAGTGTGTTAATATACATATGAAAGTGTAAATTTGTATGTGAACATATAGACATGTTGTATACATCCATTATATTACAGACATACGACCACCATACAAGCGCATTGTGCAAAATACATGCAAAATCACATACCTGCTGCTTGGCCCCTGACGAGCGTGATGTATGCATACACGTCACATCTGAGGATGCTACGCGAGTCAAGAAATGAACATAAGTTTAAGTATGATCCTTCTACGTGAATAGATAGGAGTTGACATGGCTCAAACAATAAAACAAATGTACGGTCACGACGTCAACCAGGATATTTGTTTTATATGTTCATATTAGACCTTTAAGATATATTACAAGAAAGGTTCACCAATAGAGGCACAAAGCCGACAATGAACTTGATCCTCTGTTGAAAAATATACATAGTCAACAAATAAAGTAAAATTGCCCATAAGTACCCCGATGCTGATCATGTTGAATGTTTATGTCAACCGGAGGGGACCTCAAATATTTAAAAATACCTCCAAAATTCCCAAATACACATGAAAATCCAAAATTCCAAAAATTATACCAAAATCAAGATATTTAAAATGAAATAAATCATCAAATGCTTAAATTAAAAAGCCTATCTACTCTCCGCAATAGTTTGTCAAGGTGAATAAATTTGAAAATCACTTCAGCTCTCAAAGAACAAATGTCTAGTAGAGAATATTACTATGATTCATTCTCAAGTTATACCCTGCCAGTAAGGCCGTGACACATATCCTCTAATCGAAGGCTTCACAGCCAAATGACACCATAGGTAAATGATTATGACTATGACCCTCTATCTGGTGGTTTTGCCACCAAATGGCATCATTAAATTACGGTCATGGTGAAAAACCATGTTCCCCAACGATGCTAAATTATTGAGTAATAAATCAATAGAATATGACCGATAGGGCACAAATACCACTGCTAGCTAAGGTTACTTCAAATTTGTCCCTTTAGACAAATATTCACTTCAGGTTTATAAGGTACCCTTTGACGAAGCAACCAATGGCTGCCAACAAGAATCCTTCTATCAGGTTGGGTCGACTACCTCCTCTGACTAAGTAAACAAGGGATCATGACGGCCTGGGATGATGGAATCATAGGATCTTGATCGGGTCTATCATCACACCCCCCCCACCATCTTCTTTAAGTGTAAAGTGATGAATTTCTAATTTTAAATATTAAACTTTCAAATACCAAATGGTGGTGTTAATATACCCCATATACTGCGTATCTGTTTGACGACTAGCTTTAATCGAAAGTTCTTTCTCATTATCGAGAGGGTTAATTTAACTATAGGAATTTGTGCCTATAGGAAACGTGAACTCAGATTATAATATCATCACAAAATGAGGGTGAAATCTCAGGGAAGTGACTTATCTACAAACTCAATCTGCCTTTTGAAAATTTGCCTCGAAACTTGTTAAAACTCTCCTCAACGACCCGTAAAAAAAGAAAGGGGCCGCAAAGAGGCCAAGGTACAAATTTCGGAGCCCACATATACTTTTGCATAAAGCACTGTTGTTAATTCTACTAAGTCCTACACCACCTCAGACTTCTTTTGCATTCAATTACAATATTCGCAAATCTCCTTTTTAGGTGCTTTGGCAATCCAGGAATTGAATTTTATGTAATGATTCATATTATTGAAATAAATGAAGGATATATTCAAATTTATTTGTTTTTTGGGTGGATCTTGAAAGTTTCTAAGAAATTTCACATTTTGAGTTTTTGCATGCTATAAATATAACTTCCAAATAATATAAAAATTATTGGACATGGAGTATTCAAATGGACTGGCAAAGGCTGTGGGCCCAACAAGGACAGATGGCGAGCAAGGAAAGAGTGGGATCCAAAGAGAATATATCCCCATTAATTACTTACCATAGGAAACAAAAATTGGGAGGGAATTAGGAAAGTTTATTTAGGGAAAAGGGAGCTAATTTAAATTCATATTTGAGAGAGAATTAGGAAAAAAATATTTAAGGAAAGAGAGCTGATTTGAATTCATATTTGAAAGGGAATTAGGAAAATCTTATATAGGGCTAATTAGGTTGTTTGATTTTCATTATGTGATTATGTTTGATGTAGTTTTCTTTTGAGTTGTTCCTAGTGGCGCCTAGGGTTTGCAGCAAGCCAATCTACCTCTCGAATAGTAGATCAACTTGTATCTTGGTTGGTTTTGCCGAAATAAAAAATCTTTCTCGCTTATTTTTGCTACATTTTCTCTTCATTATTGTTGTTTTTGATGTGAGGAGATTGGATTCCTATCAAATTAGCATCACAACACGATTTAGGATCTATGGCACCGAAAAAAGTGAGTGCTTTGAAAGAGAAACTAGAAGAAAAAGTTGGCCAATTTAAAGCTGAAATTAAGGAACGGATGTCAACCATGAATGAAGGTTTTTTAATCTAGAATAGATGATGAAAATAATATTGGAGCTTCACAGAGGCGAGAGCACTTGTGGGTGGCCAAGGAAGTGTGGTAAATCCCAATATCGGCACAATGGGGGATGATCGAGAGGTAAAAATCTTGGGTGATATAGAAATATGCCACCTCTTGAACTGATAATCAGGAGAGAAACGGGTGAAGGATATGGTATGAGGAGAAACTAAGAGGAAGAAATGAGGAGGGGTGAGAGAGAATGGAGAGATCACAACAATCACTACATGGTAGAAGTCGAAGGTGGAAGAGGAAGTTGGGGTGGAGGGTATCCGAGAGTGAGAAAGTTAAAGATGCCTATTTTTTTACAGGGAAGATGCTCATGGGTGGATCAATAGGGTGGAGAGGTACTTTGCGATAAATGGGCTGACAGAGGAGGAGAGACTCACAGCGGCGACTCTATGATTGGAGGGTAAGACCTTGTCTTGGTATCAGTAGAGAGATATGAGAGATCCAATTCTATCGTGGAGGGAGTTCAAGAATAGTTGATTAGATCATTTCTGAACCAGTCAGGAAGCAGAATTCTACGAGCAACTCTTTGCTCTTGTTCAGGAAGGGACAATGATGGATTATCGGGAGAGGTTTGAGTATCTTTCTAGCCGATTTGGGAGGCTATTTGAGACAGAGTTGGAGGGGAATTTCATGAAGGGGTTCAAGCCAGAAATCAGAGCCGTTGTCCGATTATTGAGGCCACAAGGTTGGGGGAGGCTATGAAACTAGCGCAGTTGGTGGAGGACAAAAACTCACTTGCGAAAAGCAGCAAGGGCAACACTATGGGAGCTTTATACCGAAACACGACTTCTTTTTTGACACCAAAGGTATAGCCTGTGCCCATTCAAAGAGAAGTACCCAAGGATAGGAGATTGGGAGCATCACCTTGGGGAAATTTCAAGAGGTAGACAGAAGAAAAGGTTCAGGAGAAGAAGGCTTGGGGAGCGAGTTTCCTTTGTGATGAGAAGTTTGTACCAAGCCACCACTGTAAGGACCATTCGCGGCAGATACTTACAATCCGCGATGAGGAGGGGAAGACTCTCGAAGAGGAGGTTTTTGAGGAGGAGCATTTGCACCTAGATGTGGAGGTTTCCCTGAACTTAATGATGGTGAGGGGACAAATAGGAGGAGAATCAATGATAGTTCTAGTGGACAGTGGGGTGACCTACAATTTCATCTTCAATAGGTGATGGACCGATCAGGGCTGAAGCTGGTCGACAAGAGCTGTTTTGGGGTGATGGTGGGAATGGGAAGGTGGAGAAGAGTAGAGGCATTTGTCCAGGGCTGATGGTGACACTGCAGAAGATCCAGGTGAGGGAAAGTATTCTTCCCTTGGAGTTAGGGAGCACATATCTAATTTTGGGCATAAAGTGGTTGCAGACCCTGAGGGAGACCAAGGTAGATTGGAAGGCATTGACTATGGAATTCATGGCGGGAGGGAGGAAAGTGAGGATCGAGGGGGATCCTAGTTTGTCGAAAGCCTAGGTTTCTCTTAAAACCATAGTGAGGGAAATCCAGGGAGCAGGGATGGGATTCTTGGTGGAGCTCCATAGTCTCGAAGGAGGGGGAAGCATGATTTGAATAACTTTTTCGAAGACTTAAGGAAATATATGCGGTTGTCACTTTCTTCTAAATTAAGCCTTCCTAATTCTATATGATAGACCCATCATTTCTAGTTATCATCTTTATTTTCACCAAGAGGGCTTCTCGTGGAGTTTTCATCATTTTTTTTATTTGTCTCCTTTCTTTTTGCTTTAGTTTCACCACAAATTCCTTTTAGAAGAATGTTATTTTGCCCTTCATTTTAAGGAAAGAGTTTGTAGTAGTAAATCGACACCTTAAGCTTCGGTGATTATCATGGCAGATGTTTCGAAAACCGAGGTGTCAAGCATTATCTTCCTTCTTTCTTCATTAGCTCATATGAGAGGGAAAACCTCATTTAATGATGGTAGATTTACTTTGCTTATGATTTAGACGTTAATTTGGTCAGATTAATTATTGAGGCCTGCAAGAAACTCAAACACCCTTCTCTTTCTACAAATTATATGAGAATTATAACATCATCGCAATATGACACATCTCAAGGACTTGGTAATAAATAAATTCAATCCAATAAATCTTCATAACAATATAGTACTCAATAACATGAAAGGTACCTTATTTGGTTATTGAAATCTTAGATTTGATCTCGTAAAAGAGGGCAACTTCATTTACTTTTGAGTATGTTTATTTGATAGCATCCCAAACTTTTCTGTGGTAGAGAGGAACATATATGTCCCACTAATTTTAGCCACCATTGTATGAGAGGAGAAACCTCATTTAATGATGGTAGTTATGATTTAGATGCAAATTTGGTCAAATTCATTATTGAGGCCTGCAATAAACTCAAACACCTCTCTCTTTCTACAGTTTTTTTTTAAAATTAAAGCATCATTGTAGTATGACATCTCAAGGACTTCGTAATAAATCAATTAAAGCCAATAAATCTTCATTACATTAGAGTACTCAACAACATGAAAGTTACCTTGTTTGGTTGTTGAAATCTTAGATTTGATCTTGTAAATGAGGACGTCATCATTTAATTTTGACTATATTTATTTGATACCATCTCAAACTTTTTTTGTGGTAGAGAGGAACGCATGAGGCCCACTAATTTCAATCACCATTGTATTCCACAACAATATTAGAGCTTGGAATTCGTTTCACCCCAAAGTATAAAATTTGAGTCTTTCGGCTCTGGAGGAAAATCCACAATATGATGAATATTTCTTTTTTCCTTTAAGAAAGGTCTTATCAGGTTAGGACTATTTTAGATAATTTTTATCATTCAGGCAAAATATGAGCCGTGTAGCCTCTAAAGTTATATTTTAATTTGTTTTTTATCATTCATGATGGTCGACTCCTTGGAAGAGTGGTCAAAGAAACTAGCTATAACGAAGAGAAGTAAGAATCTCGACAAGAAGAGAGAGAAAAAAGAACAAAGGGTAAAATATAGAAATACTAACCCCTCATTGATACCACGTAGAAAAGTAGAGAAATAGAAAAATAATAATAATAATAATAACTTATATTTAAATATGTGAATAAGACGTAATTTTTGCATATGAATATTGACCTGGAATGGGAGCAACATCATTGCCTCGATGAAGAATCCAGGCCAGAGCAAGCTGAGAAGGCTTACACCGATGCTTAACGGCTATGTTTGCTAGCCTGGCATATAAAACCTTGTTTTTTTTTAAGTTGTCCCCAGAGAACCTCGGATGAAAAACCTAACAACATATAGAAGAACAATGAATTTAAGAATAGATTGAGTTAAAAAGTTCAGTAACCTGAGGTCATACTGAAGTTAAGGATCTCCTGAAACATAAAGCATAAAATCTGTCTAAGTTATTGTACCAAGAAACTGTTCACAGGAATGCTTTCCACAACAGCTTTCCCACCAAAAAATCCACGCCCAAGAGGACTATAAGGAACAATCCCAATGCCAAGTTCCCTGCTTGTAAAACAACTATTATTGATCTGAACTAGACAATTCATCCAACTGAGAGTATATGTAGAGATAAGACGGATCCAGTAAAAATTAACACAGAAAAGCGCATTGAAAAAAAAAATCTAAAGTTAAAGTATGATATTTTTTTAATGTTTTATGTATCAGGCTACCCGTAATGCCAACAGGAATGAAATAGTTGCAAGCAACAACCTGGGCAATTCAATGGGAACTTAAATGACAGTAATAAGTGATATGAGCAGCATGAGCACTCCCATCCGCCAAAAAATAAACAAGAAAAAAAAACAACCTTTGCTTCTACTATCCCACGGACACTAAAAACTCCTCACATACTGGCCATATATAGCATCTCTAAGGAAACAATGTTTTTCCGGAGCTCGAGAAACGAATTTGTCGAAGGAAGCAATGTTTTTTAGCGGCTGTTTGGTAGCACTAAGGATTTCATTTACGCAGGATTTCATAAATCCTCTAAATCCTGATTTACGAAATCCCGGGGGGCTAAAAACTGTTTGGTAACATTTATGATAAATCCTGTGTGACGGTTTGGCTATTCAATTATGGATTTAAAGCGGTTAAGAGATTTGACATGCATTTTTTGGATAATTAAAGTGCAACAATAGAAGTTCAAATAAAATACAACAAAGTTTCGATAAAAATAGAACAATAACATAGATTTAATTAATATTAATAGTTTTTGGAATTATCTAAATTTGTAAGAAAGTCATTGAGAAATAGTTGTAAAACCTCAAGTCCTCAAAATAGACTATTTAAACCATATATAATTTAATCAACAAATGAATTATTAATTAATTAATAATTTATTAAATCAATTACCTCATCATTTCTATTTAGATAAATTAAATAAAAATAGTATCAATAATTTAAATTATTATTTTTATTATGATTTATTTTATTTTATAACTAATGTATATATATCTAGCTTTTTTAATTAAATATTTATAGTTATAGCAGATTAAATTTTTTATCGAATTGAAATAAAATTATAATTAACATAATCTAATATATTTATTAATTATTAATTAGTTAATGAATTAAATATAATAATTTTCATTAAAATAAGTGTGGGCTCTGAAAATTCGGCCCCGGCTCCGCCCGACTGTTGCTTTTTCTTTTCGAGAGAGTTTTAACGGATTAAGTTCCGGGGTAAATTTTGGAAGGCATATGGGTTTGTAGTATGGTTTAAAATTGCGCAATATGAGGCTCGCCTTGAGGCCCGCCTTTGCGCAATTCCAATAAAAAACGCCTTGATGCTTACCCTCGAGTTTTTGTTATGAGGCTTGCGCCTCAACTTGGTTGAGGCCAGCCTTAAGGCCCGCCTCGCATCACTGGCATGAGGCTTACGCCTCACGCTATATATATTAAAACTTATATAAATCTTGAAGTAAATGCCCGACATTGGACTCTATAGGAGAGGAGGAAGGGGAGAGAGCAATTCATCATAATGATGATTCAAATGAAGAACCCCTTAGTAATGACAGTGCTAATGACTTATGAGTTCTTATATGATATGTCATTGCTATTTATTTTTAGAAATTGGAATTATATGTTAATGAAAAGAATACTGAGATTTGGGAAAGATAGAATTTTGAGTTGAACTATATTTCATGTTATTTCATGTTGTCTTATTATTGGAATATTTTGATTTCACTTCATATCTTATGCTTTTTTATGTTTTATATTATTCACTCATTAGTATATAAAAAATTTATCATTTTATGTTTACGCAATCTTTTGATTTTAAGGCTTACGCCTCAAAACGACTTGAGGCTTACGCCTCGCCTCACTAATGAAAAACGTCTCAATACCCGAATACGCAATTTTAAACATTGGTTTCTAGATAAGATACTACCCAGAGATTTCGCCCTCATTTTGCGAGGACTTTATGATCTGAGTTATGGTTTCCTATAGGTGCAAGCCCCTATAGTTAATTACCCCTCCCGGAATTAAGAAGGTTTATTTATGGCTAATTAAGTTATTTTATTTTCATTATGTGAATTGTGTTTTGATGTAGTTTTCTTTGGAGTTGTTCCTAGTGTCGTCTATGGTTTGTAGAGAGTCAATCTACCTCGCTAATAGTAGATCAACTTGTATCTTGGTTTGTTGTGTCGATATCTCATTCTTTCTCACTAATTTATGTTGTGTTTTCTCTTTGTTATTGTTGTTTTTGTTGTGTGGAGATCGGATTCCTACCAAATTGGTATTAGAGCACCTTTTTTGTAACCTATGGCAACTGAGAAGGTTGATGCATTGGAAAAGAGGCATGATGAGGAAGTTAGAAATCTTGAATCTAAATTTGGAGAGTAAATTTCAGCAAATTGAGAGCAGATTTGCGAATCTGGAAGAGATGATGAAAATGATGTTAGAGTTTCAAGTCACAATCGCATCATCAGAAGCACGAGCACCATTGACAGGACAAGGAAGTGAGGGAAACCCTAATATAAGGATGATGAGGGAAGATCGAGAGGTGAAAATTTTGGAGAAAGAAGAGGGGATACCACCTTTAGAGCCACTTCTAAGGAGGGAAACGGAGGAAGGGTATGCCGACGAAGAAATTGGGGTGATGAAGATCAGTGAGCTGATTTGAGGGAGAGGGGAATATGGAGGGATCACAACATCCATTACACCGGAGGAGGAAGAAGTTATTTGGCAAGTGGCAATCCTAGAGTGAGAAAGTTGAAAATGTCGGTTTTTTAGGGAAAAGATATTCACGGGTGGAATTATAAGGTGAACGATATTTTGCTGTAAATGAGTTGATAGAAGATGAAAAACTCACCTCAACCGTTTTATAACTGGAAGGAAAGGCTCTGTCCTGGTACAAGTAGAGATTCTTGTTAGATCCGATCGAATTATTGAGGGAGTTCAAAGACTGTCTACTAGAACATTTTTGAATCGGTCGGGAAGAAGACATCTATGAACAACTCTTTGCTCTGCAGCAGGAGGGGATGGTGATAAAGTACTGTGAGAAGTTTGAGTACTTCTCGAGCCGATTGGGAAGATTGTTAAAGACTGTGCTAGATAGAAACTTTATGAATGGGCTCAAGCATGATATTCGAGCAGTTGTTAGAGTATTGAGACCACTTGGCTTAAGAGAATGTATGGAGTTAGCCCAACTGGTGAAGGATAAGAACTCTTTGGAGAGCAGTCGTAGCAGTAGTTCGAAAGTCTCCTACCGTACGACAACTACACTCGTAGCAAAGGTACACATGGTGCGTATTTAGAAGGAAGCCCAAAAGGATAGAGGTCAGGGAGTATGACTAGGGAAGAACTTAAAGAGGTTGACTGAGTTAGAAATTTAGGAGAAGATGGCCAAGGGCTTATGCTTTAGATGTGATGAGAAATTCGCTTCAGGCCACCATTGTAAGGATCGTTCGTTATAGGTCTTGACAGTCTACGATGAGGAAAATGCGGCATAAGAGGAAGTAGAAGAGGAAGATGATCACCTCCACTTAGATGTTGCATAGATATCCCTTAAATCAGTGGTTGGGTTCACACCGAACCACACCATGAAGGATAAGGGGAAGATCGAGCATTAGGAGGTGGTAATACTGGTGATAGAGGAGCTACCCACAACTTTATTTCCAATTGGACGATGGATCTGCTGGGATTGAAATTAGTGGACATAGGGAGCTTTGGGTTATATTACGAGAAAAGCAGAGAGGAGTAGAGGAATTTACAAAGGGGTGATCGGATCCCCTTTGCCTCGTTAGCATGAGACATACACCTCAATCTATTTATATATATATTTATTTTAAAAGTTACATAAATCCTATACAAAAGCCCCAAAAACAATCATTCCTTCTTGCAGCCTAAAGCCACAACAACTTCCTCTCAACCACCTTCACTATAGCCATCACCGTCGTAGACGCCGCAGGGGATCACTAAAAAGCCGCATGCCACCACCATCTCCTCTTAAAATTTTGGAGTATTATCTTTTTGTTGATGACAAATATTTATGAAAGATGAAGATAATTGAAATAAATGAAAAAGCAGATTGAGAGGATTTGGACCCTATAAGATGAGATAAGAAAGAGACCAATTTGTTATGACTACGACTCAAATAAAAATCCCTTTAGTAATAATAGGACAAATGATTTGAGTTATGGCCAATTATTTTAGCTTTCTTTAGGACTTAAACGTATATAAGCAGGCAACTGAGAAAGAAAAAATTTAGAACTGAACTTAATGTTATATGATATTTTAATACAATTCATATATTTTATATTATTTTGTTCCTGTAATATTTAAATTTCAATTCTATTTCAAATAATTTACAACTTAATACTTTACATCTTATACAATTTTTTGTTTCATATATATATAAATTTGTTACTTCATAGTTCAATAAAAAGTTAATATGTTATTCTTTAACATATAATTTGGATGTTATATAAAAATTTAATTTTGACTTTATGCAATTTTTAAATTTTGAGGCTTACACCTCGCCTCATGAACGAAAAACGCCTCAATACCTAATTGCGCAATTTAAAATATTGGGTGATCCTAATCCTTCTAGAGGTTCAGGTATTGGAAGACTTTCTGCCATTAGATTTGGGAAGCACAAATGTGATTCTGGGATGAAGTGACTGCAAAAATTGAGGAAGACTAAGATTGATTGGAAGGCTCTAACGATTAAGTTCAAGGTTAAGGGGAGGAAAATGGTTATTACATGGGATCCTAGCCTATCCAAAACTACGATTTTACTCAAAGGGTGAAGGAGTGAGATTTTTGATGGAGCTGTAGAGTTTGAAAGAAGAAGAGGATGGGAAAAGATATAAGCATCAGACATGATTCAACCACTCCTACAACAATATCGAGAGGTGTTCCAGCAATTTCAGGGGTTGCCTCCTTCGCGGGAACACGAGCATGCTATCATCTTGAAAGAAGTCTCACCTATTAATGTTTGTCTACACAGTTATCCCTAAATTCAGAAAGATGAAATCGAGAGATTGATCAAAGAGATGCTAAGGCAAAGATCATTCGACCAAGTGTCAGTCCATTTTCCAGTCCAATTCTATTAGTGAAAAAGAAAGATAACAGTTGTAGGTTTTTTATGGACTACTGATATTGATCAAGGAGACTATTTCAGACAAGTTTTCTATTTCAGTTATTGATGAGTCGCTAAATGAGCTTTATAGAGTGGTGTTTTTCTCGAAGATTGATTTAAAGTTAGAGTACCATCAGTTCCAAATGAGGCCCAAGGATGTTCCCAAGATGGTATTTAGGACTCATGAGGGACACTATGAGTTTTTAGTGATACCTTTTTATGAAACCTCTTAAGTAAAAAAATATTAAACTCTTAAATATTGAGGCTTCTTTTAGTGTGGTGATTGAAATTTCATTAAGAAACTCCACAGTTAAGTGTGCTTATCCCGGAGAAATTCTGGGATAGGTGACATTTTGAGAAGTTACACCAACAAGGCAAAAACATGAGGCCTTAGGCCAAAGCGGACAATATCTCGATAATTAAGAGTTTGGTTTGTTATATTTTTTGCCTCACTAATGCTCCAACTACTTTCTAGTCCCTAAAGAATAGGGTATTATAACCATATTTGTGGAAGTTTGTGTTAATCTTCTTTGATGATATTTTGATTTACAATAGAGCTGAGGAGGGGCACTTAAAACACTTGGGATTGATGTTATCCACTCTACGGGACCACCACTTTCTAAAGAAATGCTCATCCTCCCATTCTAGAGTGGAGTGTTTGGGGCACGTGGTATCACAGGATAGAGTAGCAGCTGACTAGAGAAAAATTAAGGCCATGCTGAGATTGCCAATACCCAAGAGCTTGAGGGATTTGAGAGGGTTCTTGGGGCTTACAAGCTACTACAGAAAGTTCATTAAGGGATATAGTTCAATAGCCTAACTTTTGACCGAGCAACTAAAGAAGGATAATTTCAATTAGGGTGAAGCATCTACCAAGGCCTTTGAAGAGTTGAAGAAGGCGATGACTAGCGTGCCAGTGTTAGCCTTGCCAGACTTCAAATAATCTTTTGTAGTGGAGATAGATGCTTCAGGGTATGGGCTAGAAGTTGTACTTATGCAAGACTAAAGATCAGTGGCTTATTTCAGTTAGTTGTTGACTGTTAGGGGGAGGCTCAAGTTAATCTATGAGAGGGAGCTGATGGCAATTATGTTGACTATCCAAAAGCGGTGACCCTCCCTATTGGGGTGATATTTCATTGTCAGTACTAATCAAAGAAGTTTAAAGTTTCTTCTAGAACAAATGATGGTTATAGAGGAGCATCGAAGGAGGCTTTCGAAACTATTTGGTTATGATTTTGAGATTCAGTATCGATCAGGACAGAGAACAAGGGCACAGATGGATGATTCAGGTGTATGGGGGAGCCCCACAAGATTGCATTATTTGTTCCCTTAGTTGTGGACTGGGAGGCTTTGAGAAGGGAAAGTCAACAAGATGAATGATGGGAGAAAATCATGAGAGATTTATTAGGGAACAAAGATATCCATCCAAGCCATACCTTAGTCGATCTGAGATTGTTATAACCAGGGCATTTGGTGATATCAAGGATGTCACCATATGTACCCGACTTATTGCGGGAGTTCCACGGTAGTGCCATAGGAGAGCACTCGAGGGGTACAAAAGATTTATCGTAGGCTTGTAACCGAATTGTATTGGGGAGGAAAGCAAAAAGAAGTGAAGGACATAGTGGCCAACTATGATATCTGTCAGAGGCAAAAATACACAGCGATGGCTCCAGTGCAACTTCTAGCTCTGCCCAAGAAGGTGTAGGAAGAGATAATCATGGATTTCATAGAAGCTCTACCAAAATCGGAGGGGTTTTCAGTGATTTTAGTAATAGTGGATAGGCCGAGCAAGCATGCTCATTTCATTCCCTTGCAATACACATACACGATGGTTTCAATGGCAGCAATATTTATTCAAGAGGTGGTCCGCTTATATGGAATTATGGAGTCCATTAGTGTTAGATAGAGATAAGGTGTTCCTGAGCCACTTTTGGAGAGCTATTCAGGATGCAGGGTACCATTTTGAAGAGAAGTACAACATACCATCTACAGACTAATCAACAAACCGAGGTGGTGAATAGGAGTGTGGAGATTTATTTGAGATGTTTTGTATCAAAAACACCCAAGACCTCGGTGAAGTGGTTACACCTTGGGCTAAGTATTGCTATAATACATCCTACCATAGCGCAGCTCAAACTACACCCTTCAAAATCCTTTATGGCAAAGACCCTCCTCACCTGTATACTACGGGACTAAGATCACTCTAGCTTCATCAGTGGAATAGCAGTTGGAGGAACGAGATGGGATATTGGCAGAGCTAAAGGGGCACTTACTGATGGCACAACAAATTATGAAGAAGAAGGTTGACGAGCATAAAGGGGGTGTGCAATTCGAGGTGGGTGATAAATATATTTGAAGATTCAACCCTATAGACAGAAGGCCTTAACTCGAAGAAGAAATGAAAAGTTATCTCCATGATACTATGGGCCTTATGAGGTTTTTGGAGAGGATTGGTGCAGTGACGTATCTTATGCAGCTACCCCCTACTTCCACCATACACCTAGTGTTCCATGTGTTTGGACTAAGGAAAGTTATTAGCAACCACAGTCCATCAGCGACTCTGCTGATGACCTTGACAAAAGAAATGGAGGTGATCCAGGAGCCAAGATAAGTAAAAGGAGTTCGCTCAACCAGTAGGAGCAAGAGAAGTGCTGCTCGAGTGGAAGATCTACTCGGCTATGAAGCAGCATGTGAACTGTACCGAATGATTCAGTTGCAGTTTCCTTTGTTCCATCTTGAGGGCGAGATTGCTCTTTGGGAGGAGAGTGTTGATGGACCAACTAAGCCTATGGGCCCCACAAGTGTGGGCGACGGGCAAGGAGAGAGGACGCTAAAGTGGATTCAAATTTGTCCCCTTAGACAAATATTCACCCCAGGTCTACAAGGTACCCTTAGATGACACAACTCATGGTTGCCGAAAAGAATCCTTCTGTCACGTTGGGTCGACTACCTCCTCGGACTAAGTAGACCAATGATCATGATGCCCCGGGCCGACGAAATCATGGGATCTTGATCGGGTCCATCATCCATTCTCCCATCATCCGCTTTAAGTACAAGATGATAAAATTTTCAATTATATATAAAATTCTCAAACCCATACTGCTACTATATGCCAGATACATGTATCTCTACATATTTTATTGACGACTAGCCTTAATCGACAGTTCTCTCTTATTATCGGGAGTAGGCGTAATTAACTATAAGGGCTTGCACCTATAGGAAACCAGAACTCAGATCATAAAGTCCTGACAAAATGAGGGTGAAATCTCTAGGTAGCGTCTTATTTCAAACCCAATCCGACTTTTGAAAATTTATCTTGAAACCTAATTTATTAAAACTCCCCCAAAAGCAGGGAAGGCCAGGGAGCGAATTTTCAGATCCCTTATCCCCACGTAGTGTGATAAAGGCTTGATATTGTTGTAGTTGTAGTGTTATAGTACACACTTAGTGCACATGATACATGCTATTTTTCTTTGATGTGCCTTGACATCTAAATAGTATAGGAGGTATGCTCCGCTACACTGTAAGCTATAGTGTGTGTGTAGTTTTTTGTGTTTTTGGCATGTATGGTGAGTAGGGATGTCTATAAAAGAAATTATAGTAATTGCGATTGATCCAAAGAAAAAAAAAACATATATCTTTATCAAGTTCTAGCACACTTGCACATGAACACGAAAATTATAAGAGTAAAGAAGATTATGATTTGAGAGATTGAAAAGATGAAGAAGATGAGACAATTTTGGCTTATGTATATGATAATAATAAAAAATAATAGTTTAATTTTTTATGAATATGGGACTTGTAAACAAAGAAACTCTGTTTTGATCTTATGCTCTGCAGTTCAACGTTTTATTTTAATATTATGCATTGCTACAACCATGATAGCTTTATTTGTATTCCTAAGTGCATTCATTGTCATGATAGTTTATTTTTATCTTGTTGTCCTTCATTTCATTAATCTTTATGTAAGTTAAAGCAATTTTATGTTCTATTTATTTTTTAAAGATATTTTCACTCTTACATTAATGAACTACTAAAAAAATAGTCATAGTTTGTTTATGATTTACACTATTTCTAAAATGATGTGGACTCATTATGGGCTCGGACTTATGACCCAGGAGAGTCTTATGTCATAATGCACTATTTTTTTTACAAGTATAATGCTTTTTCATTGATGCCCGCCTTAACACAAAAATTCCCTTTTATGGGGGATGTCCCTATCATAAAATCAAGTCCATTCTCTAATCTATATCGAAAGTGATTTTTCTAGATCTATATTTCATTACTCTCTCTCTCTCCTCTCTCATAACTTATCTATATGACTCATAACATGAACTCCCTTATATTACAAAAATATTTAATATTTTTTTTGTTCTTAAATACCAAAATGCATGTGCTTCCTCGGCATTCTCTTACACATCAAAATTTCATTGGCAAGATCTTCTAAATCTATTTCAATATCTCTCATAATTCTCTAAATCTTAAAAGATAACTCACATGGAAAATGGATTTAAAGCTTTAATTTTTTGCATCTTCTTTAAAGATCACTCAATTGCACCGCATCAATCTACAACATATTTCATGATTCTATTATTTCTGCTCTTCTATAAAGACTTTACATAATTTCTCAAAATAACATTTCCAATTATCTTTCATGCCTTCATCTACAAATGAGATCATATCACCATCTTTGTCTTTAACAAATTCAATTTTATCAAAGTTTCTAAATCTTTAATCACATATCTTACCTATTTTATAGCTTTTGCACTCCTTATCACCCTCCTTGTAAGACTTCTATGTTCTCTAGTTATTCTAATTCTTAATGTTGTTTATCTTTTGCCACTCTTTTAAAGCAAAATTATTTTTCTTCGTAACTTAGTACCTCATCACTCCACTACCAAAATTCCTTTAATTATGTACAATTAATTTATCAACTTTCCCACAAATTCTTTGGCAATATCATGTTAACACAACTAGTCATTTTCTCACACATCATTAGCCTTATCCAACTATTTTAGGCCCACTATAAGATTATGCATTCTGCATTCATTTTTGTTTAGTGTTGCATGAGGTTTTAAATACATTCTACAAAATTGTTATGCAAAACTTTTTTACATTATCAGTGATATATAATTTTCACCCATCACCAAGCTATGGAGCACTTGCATCTCATTTATCGAGATTTAAGTCATTTTTTATCTTGAAAAATTTTCAGTGATAATGAAAAACTTTAAGGATAAAAAGATGGAAGGAGAAAAATCACAACAAACAAAAGCAATAAATGAAAGTAAACGGTAAAAAAGAGATTAATTCTGTCTAAATAACATGATAAAAAATTTGCTGGGAACGTTACTTGGAAGTACCTAATTCCTTGGGCTTTTCGCCTACATTTAAAACATAATGAGGTTAACCATCAAGGTTTTTTTGAAATGTGATGTCAGATGTAATATCATTGACTAAAGGCAGTTACAACTTGTTCATTTTAGCTTCTTCTTTTTTAGGGGTTGTTTGGTATGCGGCTTTAGGCCGGATTTGGCCGAAATCCAGCCAAACGGCATAAAATGCAAATCCAAATCTCACGGCAAATGAAAGTTGTGGTTGACGGAAAAATACCACTTTTTGCGGTAAATCCTGGATTTCGCAAATCTCCCGATTCGACTGATTTAACTTATTATTAGCGCGAGAGGAGAAAGTCCGAACGAGGTCCGAACGTTTCCGGGTGTTTTTCTTTCAACTGCCTTAAATCCTGCCTTGCATAGCCAAACAGTCACAGAATTTAACTGGATTTATCATGAATGTTACCAAACAATTTGATAGGAAACACTTGGATTTCCAAGTGTTTCTCACCAAGATCAAGTAGATCCAAGGACAAACTGCTGTCCACAGCAGAAAAACAGCCAAAATACAAGAAAAATCTGAGAAGAAAGCGTAGGAAAACGATGCAAACACTTTTATTTCGCTAACGGATGAAAAGCACTTGCAAGATACAACTTTCCTTCAATTCGAGAGGAAGGAAAAACTCTCCAAAAGATCTCCGGCGAAGCCAAGAGCCCAAGACACCAAAACCTAGATCTCAAAACAATTCCAATTGCCGATCCCCCCATCCCTCCCAAAAACACCTAATTAAAGACAAAGGAATATTACAAATGACCTAAACACCCCTTAGTTCAAAATATTTCCCTCCTAAACTTGCATTTAGCCCATAATGGGCTCCATCAAGTTTCCGCCCAGACCTGGCTCCCGCTGGGTCTATTCCGTCGCCTGGAATAGACCCGGACCGGTCCCTCCTGGACCGGTCCAGCCGGCCCCTCCTGGGCCGGCGTAACATTACCGCCTTCCCAAAGAATCACCTTGTCCTCAAGGTGAAAATCAGGGAACTGTTGCTTCATCCTCCAGTATGGCTCCCACGTAGCCTCGTAGTCAGGAAGGTTCTTCCACTGGATCAACACTTCCTTAGTTTTATCTTCTTTCTGGCGCACCCCTTTGAGCTCCATAGGTTCTAGAATCACCTCTAAGTCCTCAGTCAGGGTTGCTGGTAGCTCAGAATTGGCGGTGTGCTCCCCAATGGCCTTCCTCAATTGTGACACGTGAAACACTGGATGTATAGTTGCCGATGGAGGTAGTTTCAATCTGTATGCTACTGCCCCAATCTTCTCCAGTACTTCATAGGGCCCAAAGTACCTTGGAGCCAGCTTTTCATTCCTTCTGTTGGCAACTGTCTTCTGTCTATATGGTCGGAGCTTCAGAAACACCCTCTCCCCTGCTGCAAACTGTATGTCCTTCCTATGCCCATCCGCCTGCTTCTTCATAATTTGCTGTGCTCTCAGTAGATGCCTTTTTAGCTCTTCCAGTACTCGGTCTCTCTCCTCTAAGTATTCTTCTACTGACGAAACAGGAGTGCTGCTACTCCCAAAATGGACCAAGTGTGGAGGATCCCTTCCGTACAGCACTTTGAATGGCGTCATCTGTGAAGCTGAGTGAAAAGAGGTGTTGTACCAGTATTCTGCCCAAGGTAACCATTTGGCCCAAAGCTTAGGTGTCTCCGACACAAAACACCTCAAGTAGGTTTCTAAGCTCCTATTAACCACCTCCGTTTGGCCATCTGTCTGTGGGTGATAAGCGGTGCTCCTCTTCAAAACTGTTCCTTGTAACTTGAACAGCTCCTTCCAAAAGTGACTGAGGAACACCTTGTCTCTATCGGACACTATTGCCTCTGGTATCCCATGCAACCTGACCACCTCTCTGATGAATGCTGAAGCCACTGTTACTGCGGTGTAAGGATGTCGGAGGGGAATAAAATGAGCATACTTGCTCAGCCTATCCACCACCACCAGGATCACTGTGAAGCCTTCTGAACGGGGCAGCCCATCTATGAAGTCCATGGATATTTCCTCCCATACTCTTCCTGGTAACGCCAATGGCTGTAGTAGCCCCCCGGTGACATAGCCATGTATTTGTTCCTCTGACAAATCTCACATCTGGCCACCATCTCCTCTACATCTCTATGCATCCCCTTCCAGTAAAGCTCAGCCGCAATCCTTCTGTAGGTCTTCTGCACCCCAGAATGACCCCCAACCGCGCTCCTATGAAATTCTTGGAGTATGTTTGGGATGTGGATAGAAGTCCTGGGCATCACGAACCTCCCTTGATAAAGCAATCTGTCCCCCTCTAATGAGTACCCTGGGTGGCTATCACCTTCCCTTAATAAATCAGCCCTGATCTTTCCCAACACCTCATCCGTCGAGCTCTCTACTTTGATGGCCTCCCAATCTAGCATCAAAGGAACAGACACAACCACAGTCTGTAGTTCACCCAACCGTCTGGACAAAGCATCCGCAGCTTTGTTTTCCCCGCCTGGTCTGTACTGAATTTCAAAGTCATACCCCAGCAATTTTGAAAGCCATCGCTGATGCTCTTCCGTCACCATCCGCTGCTCCAACAAGTACTTCAGACTTCTCTGATCTGTTCTGACAATGAAATGCCTACCTAATAGGTAGGGTCGCCACCTCTGGATGGCTAAGACAATAGCCATTAATTCCCTCTCATAGACTGACTTCAGCCTGGCTCTGGCTGCTAATACCTGGCTGAAGTAGGCAATGGGTCGACGATTTTGCATGAGCACTGCCCCCAATCCGTACCCTGAAGCATCAGTCTCCACTATGAAGGTCTGAGTGAAATCAGGTAGAGCTAGGACTGGTACCGTGGTCATAGCCTTCTTTAGTGCCTCAAATGCTGCTGTGGCTGCCTCTCCCCATAGGAATCCATCTTTCTTTAGCTGTTCTGTTAGTGGCCAAGCTATAGTACTGTACCCTTTAACAAATCTCCTATAGTATCCTGTCAGTCCTAAGAATCCTCTCAATTCCTTCAGATTCTTAGGCAATGGCCATCTCAACATCGCTTCCACCTTTGACTGATCAGCTGCCACCCCTTCCTTGGATACTACATGGCCTAAGTATTCCACCCTAGATTGGCCAAAACAACACTTCTTCAGATTGGCTCTCAGCTGATGCTCCTGTAGAACTTCCAATACCAACTTCAAATGCTTCATATGCTCCTCCTCAGTTCTACTGTATACCAAGATGTCATCAAAGAACACCAGCACAAACTTCCTGAGATACGGTCTGAACACTCTATTCATCAGTGATTGGAAAGTCGCAGGGGCATTGGTAAGCCCAAACGGCATCACCAGAAACTCATAATGCCCTTCATGTGTTCTGAACGCCGTCTTAGAGATGTCTTCCTCCCTCATCCGGATCTGATGGTATCCAGACTTCAAATCCAGTTTGGAGAATATCACTGCTCCATACAGTTCATCCAAAAGTTCATCAATCACAGGAATGGGAAATTTATCTGGGATAGTCTCCTTATTCAAAGCCCTATAATCCACGCAAAATCTCCAGCTTCCATCTTTCTTTTTGACCAGTAATACGGGGCTAGAGAAAGGACTCACACTAGGTCTGATGATCTTTGCCTCCAGCATTTCACTAATCAACCTTTCAATTTCATCTTTCTGAATCTGGGGATAGCGGTAGGGTCGTACACTAATCGGTGACACTCCTTCCCTTAGTAGAATTGCATGCTCCTGTTCTCTGACCGGTGGTAACCCTTGAGGTGGCTGGAACACCTCGCTGAACTGTTGTATGACTGGTTGAACTACAAGAGAAATGTCTCCTTCTTTTCCCACACTAACTTTTTCCAATCGTTGCAGCTCCACCAAATATCCACCCCCAACCTCCTGGATGGTTCGGATCATGGATTTGAGAGACACCCCCGTCCTAGACAGGCCGACATCTCCCTGTATCACCATTCTCCTCCCTTCCACTACCAGTTCCATCCTCAGTTCTCCCCAGTTCACCTTGGTCTCCCCCAAGGTCTGCAGCCACTTCATTCCCAAAATCACATCAGTACTTCCCAATTCTAAGGGAAGAAAATCCTCCCTCACATGTATCTCCTGAATGGTCAGCATTACTCCTCTACAAACTCCTCTCCCCATTTCCACCTTCCCCGTGCCCATCATTACCCCATAGCCACCGGTATCCACTAGTGTCATACCAAGCAACTCAACAAGCCGGGTGGAAATGAAATTGTGGGTTGCCCCACTATCTATCAGAACCACCACCTCGTGGTCAGCTATCACCCCTTTCACTTTCATAGTGTGACTCGAAGTGAATCCCACTACAGAGTTCAGGGAGACTTCTGCCACATCCAGGTGCAACTTCTCCTCCTCCTCCACTTCTGACCTGCTCCCACCTTCCTCTTCGTCTTCCTCGTCTTCACAAACAAGGAGAACCTGGAGAGTCCGGTCCTTGCACCTATGTCCCGGCATGTACTTCTCGTCACATCTAAAGCACAATCCCTTGGCCCTCTTCTCCTGCATCTCCTTATCAGTAAGCTTTTTAAAATTTCCCCCAGGCCCTCCTCCTCCAGACCTCTCCTTTGGTACTTCTCGTGTACCCCCCGGTGCAGCTCCCTTGGATGCTAAAAATGTGGTCGTCATCCTGTGGGATCCCCCAGAGCTGCTGCCTCGAGTCCCCCTCTCCAGATGCTTCTGGTCCTCGACCAACTGTGCCAACTCCATGGCCTCCCCCAGGTCGTGTGGTCTCATCACTCTAACGGCGGCTCTGATTTCTGGTCTGAGCCCCTTCATGAAGTTCCCTTCAAGCACGGTATCAGAAAGACGATCCAACCTGCTAGCTAGGTACTCAAACCGGTCCCGGAACTCTGCCACTGTCCCTTCCTGTGTCAGTGCAAAGAACTGCTCATAGAAATCCCCTCCGCTGCTGGTTCGAAAACGCTCTAGCAGGCAATCCTTGAACTCCCTCCAGCTTCGAATAGGTCGCCTCATGTCCCGCCACTGGTACCATGCCAGTGCCTTCCCTTCCAAACACAGTCCTGCCGCTGTCAGTTTCTCCTCGTCTGTCAATCCGTTGACTGCAAAATACCGTTCCACCTTGTAGATCCAGCCATGGCCATCTTCCCCCTCAAAGATGGGCATCTTCAACTTCCTCACCTTCGGATCCCTTCCGTTACCCCGGTACTCCCCATAACCTCCCATTCCTCGAAGATGAGGCGCTCCCCAAGTGTCCCGGTCCTCCCTCCCACGTTGGTAACCGAGTCCATCGTCATAATCCCCTCTTCCCCTTTCAGAATCAGCACCTCGACGCTGAAATTCAGCACCTCGACGCTGATATTCTCCTCTTCTTTCGCCAAATTCTGCACTTCCCTCATATTCTCCCCTCCGGCCTTCAAAATCCATACCTTGACGCTGAAAATCAGCACCTCGACGCTGAAAATCAGCACCTCGACGCTGAAAATCAGCACCTCGACGGTCATTCCCCAGGCTCATCTCCTCTCTAGAAAGTGGCTCTAGAGGTGGCATGTCGTCGTCTCCCTCAAGGATCTCCACAGCCGGATTCCTCCTCCCCCGAGGCGGGTTCGGATTTCCTCCTACGCCATGGTCGCCGACAGTCTCTCTTGCATCCGACGCCGTCGGATTAGTCTTCATCTCAAGTAATTTCTTCATCATCTCCTCCATGGCCGTGAATTTTCCCTCCAACCTTTCGTTGTTGGTGGTGATCTGATTTTGAAATTCAAAAAACCTTTCTTCCAAATCGATTTTCAATTGACCGATCTCGCCTTCCAAGACGTCCACCTTCTTTCCGGCCATTGCTCTCCTCACGGATCTCCCAAAATCTTTTTCCGGACAAGATAATCTCGCTGAAATTTCAGAATTTCAGCCGCCGGTGGTCTCAAATCGATGCTCTGATACCAATTTGATAGGAAACACTTGGATTTCCAAGTGTTTCTCACCAAGATCAAGTAGATCCAAGGACAAACTGCTGTCCACAGCAGAAAAACAGCCAAAATACAAGAAAAATCTGAGAAGAAAGCGTAGGAAAACGATGCAAACACTTTTATTTCGCTAACGGATGAAAAGCACTTGCAAGATACAACTTTCCTTCAATTCGAGAGGAAGGAAAAACTCTCCAAAAGATCTCCGGCGAAGCCAAGAGCCCAAGACACCAAAACCTAGATCTCAAAACAATTCCAATTGCCGATCCCCCCATCCCTCCCAAAAACACCTAATTAAAGACAAAGGAATATTACAAATGACCTAAACACCCCTTAGTTCAAAATATTTCCCTCCTAAACTTGCATTTAGCCCATAATGGGCTCCATCAAGTTTCCGCCCAGACCTGGCTCCCGCTGGGTCTATTCCGTCGCCTGGAATAGACCCGGACCGGTCCCTCCTGGACCGGTCCAGCCGGCCCCTCCTGGGCCGGCGTAACACAATTTTCAGGATTTAACCCCTCCATGATTTCACAAATCCGGATTTGAAGGATGAAATCCTACTTAAATGAAATCCTAGATTCTGTGAAAGCTGTTTTTCCTTCCAGGTTTGTCAGGACGAAGTTGGATCGTCTGAGACGATCGGTACAGGTTGTAAAGGAATTTCTGGACAGAGAAGTTCGTCCTAGGACGAACTGGGGTTCGTCTGGACTAAATTTTTCCCGAGAGCAATTCGTCCAAGTACTATTACTGTACACGTCTGAACGAATTTTGTCCAGAGGGCAAATCGTCCCGGGACGATTTGCGATCGTCTGGGACGATCTGGTTGGATATATATAGAAATGAGATCTTTTAAAGAGAGAGAAAAGCTCAGGAGAGAGAAAACCGAAGAAAAAAGAAGAAAAAGTGATTTTTTGGGCGACTTCAGTCTATTTCTGTTCGTAGCGATAGTTGGAAAAGTTGACCAACTCGAGGTAAGGCACATTCCGCCTTTCTCAATTTTCAGAAACGAGAATTTTGTCGACTTTTCTGTTTCGAATTTTGTTTCCGTTAGCGAATAATTGATTCCGTTTTGCACTGATGAACTTTTTACCGCGTAACTTTTGATATGTTTCTGAGATGATAATTGTGCACGTTTTGAGTATTTTCTGGAATATTTTTACCGGGTATTTTGAATTCTACGGAGTTTTGATCGAATAACAATTTATCTGGATGTCTGAACTATCTCAGTACTATAAAAGTCTTACAATGCTGTTTTACACTATCTGTGATAATTTGGTAAATTTCTGAATCTGTGAATTCTGTGTAAATTCTGTATGCTGCCGTTATGCCGCTAACGATTTTTCTGACGAAATCTGATTTTTTAAATTAAATGTTTGATGTGCTGTGATATCAGAAGGGAGTCATAAGGGGCCAAAATCCTTTGAGATTCAATCAGTGTTAGGGAAATATGAGAAATCTTAAAATAAGTTTTGTTCTGAAAATTCTATATATATGTTCTGTTCTGGTGCTATAAGCACAAAGAGAGTTATAAGGGGCCAGAATCCTTTGAGATTCTGTAAGTGCCCGAGAAGGGAGACATAAGGGGCCAGAATCCTTTAAGATTCTATAAGTGTCTGGGAAGGGAAGCATAAGGGGCCATAATCCGTTGAGATTCTATAAGTGTCCAGAAATCTAATATCTGATATGTGATATGTGATATGTGAAATGTGATATCTGAAATGTGATTTTATCTGATTTGAATTCTGATTTGTACGATCCGATCCGTTCTGTGATTTGAAAGTTTTATAAGATATGTTCTGCACTCTGATTTGAATTCAAGTATATGTTTTGTCTGATTATATGAATTATGTCTGATATTCTGATTTCTGTACGATCATCTAATTTCTGTACGGCTATTTGAATAACTGCTTCTGATGTGTTTTCTGATGCGTATTTCCGAAGATTTTGATTGGTGAGTGTAGTCTTGCTGAGCTGTTAGCTCATCCTTATTTTCTGCGTGGTTTTCAGGTTCTGTGAAAGGGAAGGAAGTCTTGGATTAGCAGTTCTGTGTCTGATAGTATTTTGTTCTTTTGATTTTGTACAGTCATGACTTTTCTATTCTATTCTTTCTGTCTTTAGCCATGCACTGTATTGTACATGATTATCTTGATGAAAAGAAAGAAAGAAAAAAATAGTTGATGCATTTCTATATATGAATTTGAAGTTTATAGTAGCTCTGTGTTTCTGTTTGTTTGAATATCTAGAAGAAAGTTCTGAAACAAATTCTAAAACTAGATCCTGGATTTTCAGCATTTGTCGCGGCCCGACGCGAAGGAATTCGTTCCGGTCGGGTTGGGTCGTGACAGATTCTACCAAACAGCCCCTTAGTTTCCTTGACAGTTCTATCTGGTTAAAGAATGCAGAATCAAATATCGACTCAGAAAACGCATGCACAAAAATATACAAGGCAAAGTTCGCAATGACCTGCATAAAGAAACTATCTCCTCTTCGATATCGCGAGACCACAGAGACCATTCCATTTGCACTGCACTGATTGGATGCACAGCATGAGCACGCCTAATAGTATCAGAGCTTGCCTCGGACAACCCAATGTACTTAACCATTCCTTCTTCCACCAACTTCTTCAGCTCCCCAATCTACTTTATCATAATTTATTTTAAGGAAAAAAGACGAGGAATTAAACATCAAAGAATTCCAACAGAATTAATACCAAAAAATTTCCAACGATGTTCTTACAGTGTCCTCTATAGGCACTGACTTATCAATTCGGTGTTGATAATAAAGATCAATATAATCCACACCGAGTCGCTCAAGACTTGCTCGACAGCAAGCCCTCGCATACTCCGGTGAGCCATTCACCAACAAACCACTCGGACTGGCTCCTGCAACACCAAATTTGGTCGCCAACTGAACCCTTTCTCGAGGTAAACGACTCAATGCCTGTAACAAATTTTCAGATTTCTCCTTCAATTTCGAGTTTTCTAGGAGATTAGAAACAAGAGCGAGAAAAAGCTCGAACCTTTCCCACCAAAATCTCATTAGTATGAGGACCGTAAGCGTCGGATGTATCGAAGAAGGTGATCCCTCTGTTGAATGCATGAAGGATTACAGATATCCCATTTTCGTCGTCGACTGGTGAGTTGTAAACTCCAGAAAGGCTCATGCAACCATAACCCAATTTGGATACCTATCCGTAGAGAAGAAAAAAAGAATGTTTAAAGCAAAGAAGCGGATGGGGATCAGGAGAACATAGAAAAAGAAGCGTCTTAACTTCCAAGCCTTGGCTTCCCAACTTCACTCTAGGTATGAGGGTTTGTGTGCGATCCTCCATTTCTTGGCAACTAAGGAAGGAGGTAAAGAGGCCTGCAATGCAAGGCCGCAACGGTCGTATGTTGTAGTGGAGTGGAGGTATTGGACGCGTGCGCTATACTTCAAAGCTTCGAAAGCAGGAAAGCTAGCACTTGAGAACTGCGGCCTGTGAGAATAATTTCAGAGACAGACACAGATGCTCGGCCAAAAAAAGAACACTTTTTTTTTCTTTTATAAATGCGATCTAGTCGCGTGGCAACAACACTGGGATTTTTAAGCAAAAGTAAGCGTAATTAGGGCTGTTTGATAGCATAATAAAAAACTAAAAATAATATATTATAAATTAAAAATATTTTTACTTTATTTAATTGAGTATGTTATGATTTATGAATGCAACAGTTTTGTTTTTTCTTATTAGGTTTAATTAGAAGAATGATGGGTCGGACCAGCCCTATAATAACTGGGCAAATTTTCGTAGCTTATTATTATTATTATTATATAAAATTAGTATTTTTAGAGAAAATACAAAGTATTAGTAAGATAAAATAAAAAATGCATTATATTTAAAATATTTTGATGAGTATAAAATAAATCTTTTCTTTTACTTGAGTAAAAAAATTCAATCTAAATAAAAAATGGTAGAAATTGATGACGACCAACAACAATGGGTGACGGGCGGTTGAGTGATTGTGGCCAGGTGTGGAGATGGTCAAAGGAGGTGGTAACCAACCAACCACATCGACAAAGATTTTACAAGAGAGTACATTCTAAGTACACCCAAATTTTACTTTACATTTCTTTTGCTTCAAACAAAATACTAATATTTTTAACAAACATACATTTAGAATATTTTATCCCCTTTTACTTCAAACCAAATAATCTCGAAGTGCATAATATTTAGCAACTTAGGTTTTATTTGGGACGGTTTTCTTACTGCTTCTTAAAGTAGCTTTCTAGTACAAAAATTAAAAGTTTTATACTAAAAAACTGCTTTAAGAAACAGTAAAAAAACCACCCCAAACAAAACCTTATTCTACAAGACCATTTAGTTGCATGGCTCATTCCATTTGTTGAATTATTCTACTCTGCTACTCAGCTACAACTCATTATATTTTATGTGTTATTCTGCTTGGATATAGAATTCTCAGCTAAATTATTCATCATATTTGGTAAATTACTCAACTCAACAATTCATTTGAAGTCAATTCCAAATTTATTCCACTATGATTTGTATTACTTAGCAATTCAATTATAAAAATTGATTTTGGCTAATGATTCAAACTATTCAGCTTATTTATTCTACTCAATCCTGTTGCTACTAGCCTTCATTGTGCCAAAAACTTGCTCTAATAAGCCATGGCCAATAAAAAAACTTTTACAATTCTCTGTTAAAAAAATAAATAAATAAATACAAGCCAAACCAAAATAAGAAGCAAAAGCATAAAGGCTCCATTACCTTGGGGGGAAAATTTTGAGACTAAGCATGATTATAAATTATATTAAGAGCTTAAGCATGTTTTAAAAAAAATTTAAAAATAGGCAAAGTCGCCCGTTAAACGGGCGACTTATGCTTTGACTAAAATAGTCAAGATCCGACGTGGTGATGATGTGGCGAGATCGAAGATCGTTTAACGGGCGATTTATAAGTCGCCCGTTTAACGGGCGACTTATAAGTCGCCCGTTAAACGGGCGACTTTAGGCTATTACTTTAATACCCAAAATCCTTCCCGATCTCATTTCCTTCACTTTCCCCTTCTGCAGCCGTCGCCATTGGGAAATTTGGAGTCGCCGATCTCGCCATCAAGTGTTTAGGTAAGGTTTTATTTTTAATATTTGCGGTTTATTATGTTTAGTATTTGAGGTGTTGTAGAAATTTGGTTAAAAATGATCTTATTTGAGTCTTTTTAGTTTATTTTGCCTATATTTTGGTAGATCTATTACTTTGTCTAATTTTGCAAGAGTTAGTTGTAATATTGTTTGACAGAACTTGAGATAAGTTGATATAGAACATAGATTTTGTTAAAAATTGGTAGATATAACGAATTAGTCTTTGTATATTGCTATAAATTGAAAAGCAATATTTTTGTTAATATATAATAATTGTTTATTTAATTTATAATTCTTTAAAAAAAATTTATAAGAGCTAAATTGTAATGAAGTCTTTTCGTATAATTAAAATTCAATGAATTTTAATTATATTTTAGTAGTCTTTAGAATAATTAAAACATTAAGTATTTTGTAATTTGTTCATTTAGCATAGTGATACGAGTACATCAATAATGAGTGGACGTGGTGCGACCTTTGTGCTTATGTATGGAGGTGAATTAAAAGTGGACACCAATTTCACGCCAAGCTATTTTGGGGGTAGGAGTCGACCCCTACATGTGCCAAGAAATTGCAACTTAGAACAGCTTAAATTTAGGATACTTAGAGCACTGAAGTACGATCCTTCAAAGTATTCTGTAAAGTTAGTATGTCGGATGCCTGTTGGAAATGAGTATGTCGCTTCGGAAGTTGAGGATGATGAAGTTTGTGAAGTTCTGTTATGCCAAGCTGCAACAGAATTGCTTATAATGTACGTTGATGTCGAAGAGATTGAGGTGTTAGGAGATAATACTAACCCTCCAAATTTACAAAGATACGAAACTTCATGCCCAGCAGAAAGGGATGATGTGGTCGCTGGTCCTTCAAGGGTAGAACCAGTAGAAGAGTTACTTGACTAGTAAGTTTCCAATATATGGTCGCTGGTCCTTCGGATCATTGCCATTAGTAGAAGTGATTGTATGTGTGTATTTGATCTATTATATGGTTGATGTAACTTAAACATTTGTTGAACTCCTGCTATGAACAACTACAACTTATGTGATAATTTTGCATTACTTGTTGAATTTTTTTTAGATGGTAAAAATTGGTAAGAAACTATATTTTTTTTTAAATGATATAGAGTGCTTTTGTTTATTAAACATAGCTAAAATAAAAATATTAAAACGAATTCTGAGGCAATATGACGAGATTTTAATTTAGGCTTCATTTGGGATTGCTTTCTTACTAATTTATACAGCAAATTTTTAATTAATTTTTTTTAATGCAATGAAAACATAATCGTTAAAAGCAGCCTAATAATGGAAAAAAATTAACTCAACATATCTTGATTATATTTTTTTCTATCATAATAAATCTCAAATTTTTTTAATTTAAATTTTATTTGGGACTCTAATTTTACTATTTTAAAAATATTTTTTCGTCAAAAAAATTATAGTTAAATAAACTTTTGTACTAAAATTTTTGTTTTATAAATTAGTAAGAGAATTAACCCAATAAAATTTTTATTTTGAGATGAGTATGATATAAAGTTTAAATAAATTTCTATATATTATATTTATTTTAAGAAATTAATAATTTTGAGATTGAGAGGAAGCTTTATTTCATAAAATCACTCACTAAAAATGAAGAATTTATTCTATATTTGTTTATAATACCATACAGAACTCTGTAAATAATGTTTGATTGACAATTTTCATTAGCGCGCCTCTTTTGATTGGCCTCTAAGAAAAATATTATACGTAACTGAGGATTAGTGTGGGCTCAATTAAAAAAGTTGTGGTGTAGAACGCGAGTGCCTAGATTTTTTGTGAGAAGAAATTGGTGGATATAAGCTCTTGATGGAAATATGCTTTTAATTTTTTGTGAGAAGAAATTGGTGGATAACGCGAGTGCTTTAGTTTCAATATTCTTTTAATTTTTTGAAGTGTTCGTGGACTTGAAAATATGCTTAGATTATCATCAATAAAATGTGCTTTTTCACTGCTTATAAAAAAATTTTGAACAAAGAAATTGTTTTCTATAACAACTTTAAGGTTTGATTTGGGACAATTTTCTTATTGTTATCTAAAGAAATTTTATACTACAAAAAATTTTTTAAACTAGATTTACAAAGCAGTAAAAAACGAAGGTATATAGTAGCATTTTTATAGTTAGATATATTTTTATAGTAGCATTAAATAGCAGTAAAAAACCAAGCTCAAATTAGATTTTAGTCTTGAAGAGTCATATTTCCCAACCAAGCACCTGAGCATATTGAAACAAAATAATTCATAACATAAGCATATTGAAACTAAATAATTCGTAACATAAGCATGAAATACATAAACAGCTGAACTAGCGTCGCCTACGTGGCCTCTGTGGCAATGCATCAGTGCCTGGAGTGTAATGCTGAGGCGGTCGTCGTGGCCTTTGACGTAGCATGTGTTGTTCCTCCTCAGGTGCTTCTTCCTCAGCTATGTCATCTGTATGAATCGAGCTCGGTACGAAATCTGGGCTGAGGTATGCTTCCAAATCCGTTGGCACCTGGCTGCTGAAGAGGTCCGTAGAGGGCCCTTGATCAGGATAAGAGGACGGTCCAGCATATCCACTGTACTGGTGAGGAGGTTCCTGGGTCATGGAGAATGGTGCTTCATGCTCACCTCTATCCTCAAAATATCCTTGATCTTCAATATACATCTGCCTACGCAAACCACGACAAAGCTCTGCAATTGTATTTATGTCCCTCTGTTGTGGTGTATCATCATTACCATTGAAGTGTTGCTGCAATGCTTGTTCAGTACCCAGGAAAAAATCCCTCTGAATTAACCAAAAAGATATGTTACCAGAAGAAGGAAATTATTTAAAAAAATTATAGCATATTAAATTTGAACTTACCAGAAGGCGCTCTGAGGGAGCTCTAGGATAGGCCGTTGTTGGAGCCTCAACAGGTGCCTTTAACATGTAAAGTGTTGCCCATGACTTGTACCAGTGTATGTACTGATGAATTGAGTAGGTGTTATGATGGTCCAGTAAATCTCCTGTAACAATGAATCCACGCCTACTCTCCCATACTGCAATATGTGCTTGGTGGTACAACATCCAATCCATGTCAGGTTTCCCACGACCATCTACCCGTTTGAAGCTTGGATCCATTGGTTGGATGTCAGTTCGTGGGCATAAGCCAAATTGCCGTAGGACTCTATCCGGCAAGTGCCACTCAACCCTCTTCCAACTGATCAGAGGCACTCGTGCAGTCCAAATGTCCGCCCCTGACAAATAAATCTGTGCAACCTGTGCTTGAATATCGGGCGTATATGGTTGCCAAATTACCTATTTTTGTAAAAATTAGATTAGTAAATGTGACATAAAGAGTTAATTTTTCAATTCAGATGTTTAAGGGGATACCTGACTATCTAGTAAACCATCGAGCTCATCTCTATAGGTAATGAGATTTCCGACCGGCAATTCTCTAAGACGATCCTCATTCCACCTATTACATTAAGATTGTAAATAAGAATTTATTGCAAGTAGTATTAATAAAATTTATTAATTAAAATTTTCTCATACCTGAACCCAACACTTAGTCCATCAAGTTCCACTGGAAATGGAACACGAAGCAGTGGTCGTCCTACATGCAGATGCTCCCAAGCCCAGATTTGTAACAAATTGATGCATCCCGCTATGTTGGCTCTACTAGGCCGTGTTGCTTCTCCCAACTCTCTATACAAATGGGCTAAAACTGCTCCTCCAAGAGAGTACGTACTGAATACTGCTAAATCCTCCATAATAGTCAGGTATTGTAAATGTATCTCTGAACCTGAAGTATCTGGGAGAAGGTGACAACCCAATATGAACAAAATGTAAGCTCGGACATGCCTCCAAAAATCCATATCATTCAGGTCCAAGTAAGAGTCACGCCAAAATGTCCAACGCAGCCATCTAAGGGGAATACAAGTCTGTGCATGTGCCTGTCCCATACGAAACCTTGAGGTGATGCGATGATCGAATGGGTCCCGATATACAACATCTGCCAGTGGATGGCTCCCAAGCAGGTCATCACAACAGTCTGGCCAACTAAGCCAGCGTCTCCCAGCTCCAACAACAGTATGACCTACCAGTGCAGGACCATCTATATTGACTCCCAAAATCATAGCAACATCCTGCAAGGTAATGGTCATCTCGCCAACGGTCAGGTGAAAACTATTAGTCTGAGGAGACCACCTCTCCACTAAGGCTGTCAGCAAATGGTGGTCCATCCGTAAATATCTCATCTGGCTAACACAATCTAGCCCCACCAATCTTAAAGCTTCCATAAACCTTGGGCAATTCACCGGCCAATCATGCACCATTAGAAGATGCGATGCTGCTTCCAAAATTGTTCCCTACAGAGACATATAATAACTTAGATTAAGCTTTAATATTTGGCATAATCTTATTAACTTAGTAAAAAATTGGAATTACCCCATCAGGATGTGCAGCTCTATGTGTACCAAGCAATGAAGCTATGTTAGGATGGATCTGAGTTGGAGGGGGTGCTTCACTAGTACCCTCTCCGGAAGGCTCACCAGTTGTCCTTTTCTTTTTGCGACGTCGTTGGTCTGATGCCATTTTACCTGAGAACAAAATAACAATTAATAATAGCAAGAGTATACATCAATTTTACATCAATTCTACAAGTGAATTTTGGGTATAAAATTTTAGATTTTTTTTTATGAAATAATTCTAAATGATCTTAATTTTAAATTTTTTTTTAACAATACTTAATCACATAATTAAATTTTTAATCATGCTTACTTTAAAAATTTTCCCCCCAATCTATTATCACCAATTACTTTATCTTCATCTTCACATGTCCTCTTTTTACACTACAAGCATTAGAGGTCAAACTTTGACTTGTTCTTATCCCTTCATCATAATTTCATTAAAATAATAAATAAATAAAATAATAATAATAAAATAATAATAATAATAAATTAATACTATTTTAAATTAAAAAAGTAGTGAAACTTCTATGCATTATTGGAGAACAGATAATGATAAGCATTATTTTTTAATGATACAAAATAAATTATAAAATATATGACTTAAATATATGATTTATATATGTAATATATTTAATCATTAAAGAAAATTAAGTATTATATAAAATAAAAATATTCCATTGGTGAGCCAGCATTATTTATTTATGAAGGACCAGTTTACTTTCCCAATGCCGTTGAATTCCATTTCCAAAAATTACTTTAATATTTATTTGCCATAAGATTGCTCTAATGAGTAATGATGGAAATTTTCCCTAATTAAAAATTGAAATCATATAATTAGTTAATTTTTTTCTCATTATTTAAAAACAAAATGAGATATTTATGTAAACTATTAGAATTGATTTACTTTTTTTTTTAAATAATAATATATGATATTGATACGACATCACAAAATTATCTTGATCGGGCTTAAATCTCCAGGCAAAAGCTAGATGAAAACTTCAGAAATTAATTTTGGAACTACCCGAACTCCGATTTTAACGAACTTATAGTCAATCTGAGCGTCTCGGAAATACGAACCCAACGACACCAAGATCAACCCAATCCGAGCCCAAACGAGTCTGAATCAAGGGTTCAAAACGCTGTTGGAAGGTTCAAACCGCAATTTGAAAATAAAGCATAATATAAATTTTACAAAATTCTTACACATTAAAGTAGCAACAGTTCATGCATAACATAATCCTAATCTTCCCCCCAGTCATGCATAACATATCTGTATAGTTCGTTCGATGCTACAGGTCTACTAATTCCTAAGCAGCATATGCATACGTGATTGGAGCTGTGACTGTGTTGGACAACACTTCATCTTACACTCAAACTCATATTGTAGGTCCTGCCAATCCTCAAGATTGAAGAACTCTCTCAGCTGACCATCATGTGTTACCTCCTTCATCCGATCTTTATAAAAATTTTTAATTAATTTGTCATGACTCGGACACCATCTACGATAAAAAATGACATGCTCATGATCAAGGCTACTACAGTCCAAATCTGGTGGTGAATAACCCTCGTTTCGGTGGCGTTTCAGCTCGTGGTATCGCATCTGCAAGAAGTGAGGGCTAACAAAATGACCGTTAACCTCTCTGAACCTAATTTCAAGTGATTTCCAACCTGCAGCATTTAAAAATTTTTTTGTCCTGAAAAGTTTTACCACGATCAACTCAGCATGTATAGCCCAGAGGCTATCATCCTCTTTTTCTGACCATTTGTGGAAACAACACCGAAAAATCTCATTTGCATTCGCCTTCTGCTCTAATGGAGTATCACCGGCTCGTGCTATTGAAGCATGAATCCTAAGACTTTCTTCATCAAATCTTTCTTTGTTGGGTACTCCTTTTAGCATCTCCATATATGTCCAACTCATTTTGAGTGACGTACAACTAGATGACATATGAATTCAATGCTTTTAATGACATCTGTTAATAGAGCAATCCAATGTTATCATTGAAAGCTTAAATGCATATGAAAATATTACATATACGCAAATGATAACTACAAATAAAAAAGCTGCAATGCATGTGAAAATATTACATAAACGCAAATGAGAACTACAAACATAACGCAAATGAGAACTACACACATAAAATTAACTTAAATGCATGTGAAAATACAACAATTGACACAAATAAATCCTAGTTCCTGCGATTGAATCTAGTTGGGCAAGTGGCCTTGTTATGTCCAGCTAAGTGACAAGCTCCGCATAACCTGCTGCTCCCAGCTTGTGCCTCGTCCATCGTATTGCGATAACGATTTGTTCGTGGACGACCAGATCTTCTTCGATAATTTGGTGGGAGTAGTGGCATTATTCCAGAGATTGGGTTATGCTCTCCCCATTCATCCTTATTAGGGATATGGTGAAATTCTCCAGAATAAGTTAATTTGTAGTTAGTTGTCGTGTAGTAGGGAGAAACATATTCGAAATGTGATCGTCTTAACAATGCCAAACAACAGACCACATGTGAACATGGCGAGTGATACAGCATAGGTTTTTCACAACTGCACTTGCACCTCCTCCCATCTAGTATGTCGACACGGTATGATCTAGAGGACATGTCAACAACTTGAAATTCATTCAAGTTAAGCCGGATTGGCTCAGGCATTCGTCTAGCCTCCTCCTCAACTTTTTTTAGTAATGTCTGAACACGTGGAGCGAAGAAGTTATTGTTTTGTTGCTCCTCCGTTGCAATGAATTCCAACCTCCTCATAAACATTGAAATAATGTTATAGTATATGGCCGTAATCAAGGCTTGTATCGGCAATCCTCTTGCTCGCTTTAAAACTCCATTAAAAGACTCTGCAGCATTAGTTGTCATTACCCCAAATCTAAATCCACCATCATTTATTAAAGACCAACGACTTACATCACGGTCTACGAGCCATTGATGGATGTCCACTTTGATCCTCCTCATGTCTTCCATACATCTATTAAAAAAGGATCTATCATCTGTATTTCCTGCTGCGTACATTTTTTGACACAAAAAATCAACGTCTCCTATTCCCATCTGTCGTATTGCTTTCTTGAAATTCTCACGTAGATGTCTTAGGCAGTGTCGATGAGCAACATTAGGAAAGATTTCCCTGCAACCTCTAACCAAACCAGCATGCCTGTCTGATATGATACAAAGATTAGGCCTGTTCGTAACTACAGGGAGTAGCTCATTGACTTGTCTTAAAAACCAAATCCATGATTCGGTACACTCTGATTCAACTACAGCAAATGCAAGTGGATATAGACCATTATTAGCATCCATACCTATCGCAGTTAATAATGTCCCCCTATATTTACCGAGTAGGAATGTGCCATCAAGAGAAAGAACTGGGCGACAATATTTCCACCCAGTAATAGAAGGACCAAATGCCCAGAATAGTCTTTGGAACCTATTTGTCTGCGTACTTTGAATTCGATATACCGTACCAGGCATTACAGAGGCAACAGCATCCATGAACAAATTAAGAGTGCGATACGACTCCTCCCAACTGCCAAAAACTACTTTTATTGCCTTCCTCCGGGCATCCCAAGCCTTCATGTATGACACTTTAATATTGAACTTCGATTCCATACGACCGATTATCTCCCTTGGCTTCAAGTCCATCTTCTTCCTAATTGTGGGTAGAATATAGAAACTTATAAACTGTGAGTTGCATTGACGGTGGCCACTATCAAGAATTGGAGACACACATCTATGCTGGTTCTTTATGGATGAGATTTTCCATACACCGCCTAAGCGTTTACTCTGAGCTGAGTGAAGTCGCCATAAGCAAGGATATACCGGGCAATCATGCTTCGCACAAACAATTGTAAATTTCGTCCTATTCGATGCGATGACAATATATTGCACGTTATTTTTTATTGCCCAACCTTGTAAAGCAAATTGCAGATCTGTTTTCCTTGTGAAGCACATCCCTTCTATTAAGTCATTCGGAATCGAGAACTCATCCTCTACTATCACCGCATCGTAATCAGCATCAATGTCAACTTCCTTATCCCATTCTTCTGTTGTCCTACAAGTCTCGGCGTAGTCGTTATTTGATACCATTGTATCTGTACTGCCGACAGATCTAGTACAATAATCTTGGACAATATTTCTAATCTTCTCATTATCAACTGCATCACCATCGTTCACCACTGGTAATAGATCAGCACCTTCATCATCAGAGCACTGCTCACTAGATCCACTACTCATAGTCTCATAATCATAATGATATGAAGGGACTGTTTGTGCAGACGCTAAAGGAGGATCCTGCGTCTGTTGGTCTTCAATATCACTACATTAAAATTTTTATTAATCATTACTTAATCAAAAAGATAAATTCTTATATATCTATTTCTTAAACATGATATAGGAAACTTACTAATGATGGACTTCTTCTATTGCTTCAAACCTTGAAGTATTAGCCACCTGAACCCTTTCAACTTGGGTTGAAGTACCAAATCTTTCTGAATTTGGAGGCTCAATATTATCTTCACTTACAATTTTTTCTTCGACATCGACATACACGATGAGAAATTCTGTTGCAGCTTGACATAATAAAACTTCACAAACATCGTCATCTTCTACATGTGAAGCGACAAACTCGTTTCCCACAGGCACTCGACATATTAAGTTCACAGAAAACTTCGTAGGATCATACTTCAGTGCTCTAAGTATCCTTAACTTAAGCTGTTCTAACTTTATATTTCTTGGCACATGTAACGGACGATTCCTACCCCCAGAATAACTTGGTGCAAATTTTTCATCAATATGTAACTCGCCTCCATACAGGAGCACGAAAGTTGCAGCACGTCCACTCATTATTCTGCTCGTACGTTCCACTAAAAAAAAATACAAAGCACAAATTCTTAATATATATTTATCTTAATTAATATTATCTCTGAATATAATAGTATAAAAGTATATAAGAGTAAAATAATTATATGAACTATACAATCTTTAAGCAATGTAGAGTTATATCCACTCATTATCTAAGTTAAACCATTAAATATTCTAACTTTTTTCATGATTGCTGCATAACACTTTTAGTTAGTTATGCATGTTTAATTTCGTCCAAGTACCCTTTATGAAAAAATTTTAATCTCAAATGAAGACATAATTAGACTATTAAAACTTTGTTCTCAAATGAAGACATACTTAGACTAATTAGAAAAAAAATTTGATCTCAAATGAAGACATACTTTCTTCCTCCTTGTCCAATGAGAAGGGGAATATTCCTATGCACTTGAAAGTCAAATAAATGGGATGGTGACATTTTAAGCTGGCTGAAATCGGAGTTCGAATACTCTTGATTTTAATTTTTGAAACTTCAATTAGATTTTGCCTAGAGATTCATGCTTGATCAAGATAATTATCTAATGAGTGAATAAAGAAAAAGATTTCATTTTTTTGGTTGAACAACCAAATAATATTCTTAGATGTAAGCTTCTCAACTTTCATTTCGAAAATAGGAAGTATGGGCAAACTAATGGGCCTCAAAGATATTTTAATTTGACGTGAAGATCGAAGCTGCTAATTAATTAATTAAATTGGCTTTTGTTTGTATATTCAATTTTCAGAGTGAGTCAATATACGTTAGAAGATTATTATATTATTAAATAAAAAATTTAAGCTAATGGTTTTTGGTGAGTGTCTCTTTCACCACATTAAAAATTTAATTATTATTCTATATGAAATTATCATCAAGTATGATACATAAAAATTTAATAATATATTTAATTTTATATTAAGGCTCCATATAAAGAATATAATAGTATATAATCATTATTATTAATATATTACAATTTTTATTTAATATATTATTTAATATAACTAGTGAGTCATATCCTGTTAAAATAAGATTTAAATTATGAAATAAGATAATAAGATTCATAATAATTTTAACTAAATGATAAAAAATCATTATTAAAATAACATTAAAAATAAAATTTATGTAAATTGAAATAAAATTATAGTAGGGATTAAATTTTTAGCATTTATATATTTAAACTTTAATTTAAATATTTTAATTTCTCAAATACGGAGATCTTCATTTAAATTTTCATCATCGAATTTGCAGCTATTTCTGGTTAGCTAAGCAAAAATGCGATTTAGCTTTTCAACATGCGATTTAAATTTTCAACGTGCGATTTAAATCTAAAAATTAAAGGATTCAAAAGAATAAGACGCACATATCTTCTACCCATTTTATATAAAATTTGAAACCCTAAAGAAAGCTTAGCTAAGCAAAAATTTAACCCTAAATCACAGATCTACAATATATTTTAAACATTCGAAGCCTAAATGCATAAATCTATGCTTAGAACAAACAAATCTTCAAATACACTACACAAATAAAGAGTTTCACAAAAAAACCTACAAAACCACCTTGTAAATCACATATATTTACTTCTCTAAGAAAAATAAACAATAATCAACATAAATCTAACTAATTTAACATATAAAATGCATAAAATAACTTCACATTACCTGATCCGGCGACGAACGGGCGGAGGCGGAGCAGCAAGATCTGGAAATGGCGAAGAGCAGAGTGAATGATCGGGATCGGGAAAGGGAAAGGCGAATAAATGAGATAAGCCTAAGTCGCCGTTTAACACGGCGACTTATAAGTCGCCCGTTACGCGGGCGACTTATAAGTAAGTCTGCCTTCGCCACATCAGCTGCCACGCTGTCGTTTGGTCGCACCTAAGTCGCCGTTTAAACGACCGACTTTGCCTATAATTAAATTTTTTTACGATCATGCTTAATCTTATAGTTTAATTATTAATGTTGCTTATTTCGAAAATTTGCCCTTACCTTGGGTGGTTCTTGCAGGAAAATATCAAGACGGATGAGGCTTCGAGTTGAATTTTAAAAAACAAATCCTCTAATTCCGACATCCTTAACAGGGCATATTATTCTGTGCGGAAATCGAACAGAGAGAACCGTCTAATTTTCTCTCTGTCTACAATATAAGCATAGTTACTGTAGTAGATATATTTTGACTAAATTTTTACTATAGATAGAGAGAAAACCGGACAGTTCTCTCCGTCCAGACTCTGCACCTAATAATTTCTCCCATTACATCAATATTAAAAAAATTCATCACACTTGTCAAGGATCGAATATTCCAGAAAGCAGCTGCCGTTACCTCAAGCGCACGTGTTTTGTTATTCTTCATTCAGCATCGTATAGCACTGATAGTTGGCACATGTGCAGTTATAACAAACTGTACTACTCAGTATTCTGAGTTGTATTTATACCACTGTTCATGTATCTCAAGGTAGCTGAGAAAATGATCAAATGCTCTTAGTCTTATTTCTCTGAAAATTATTTTCTCTGTTTGTTTTTCTCTGTTTTGTCTCTTCATCATGGTATCAGAGCGGTAAAATCCTACCGTTTTTTTTTTTTAGAACTCATGAGTTCATCTTCTATCTCCTCTACCGAGCATTCTGTTCCTGTAGCTACATCAGGCGGAATGTTGGAAGCTACCATTCCTTCTCAACTTAAGTTTTTAATGTCCAATGTGAAGAATGTTGTTGCCAATCCCTTGACGGCGGAAAACTATCCTACCTGGCGGTCACAGGTGGCCAAATTATTTCGTGCCAACGGCTGTGAAGGGTTCCTCGACAGAACTTCTGTTTGTCCATCTAAATTTATTTCAGATTCCACTGGCAATTCCAGTTTGAATGCTCAATATACTACCTGGGTTCTTATTGATCAGAACCTTGCCGCTGCTCTTTATTCGGTGATTTCTCCTACAATTTTACCGTATGTTCTAGCCTTAGATCATTGTGCTGATATCTGGTCTACTATTGCTAAACGCCTTCAGTCCTCTACTCGATCGCGTATTATGCAAATAAAGAATGAATTGCAGCACATTCTCATGAAAGATAAATCCATGACACAATATTTGTTGGACATTAAATCTAAAGTTGATTCGTTAGCAGCTGCTGGTTGCGCTCTTGATCCGGAAGAAATTATTCATCATACTCTTAATGGGTTGCCGGCGACGTATCAAGCATTTAAAACGTCTATCCGCACCAATCTACAACCAATCTCTTTAGATGATTTATACACACTTTTGTGTAGTGAGGAGCTTAACTTAGCGCATGATGTTACACGAGAAATGAATATGCTTCAACTTAGCAATCCTGCTACGGCCTTAGTTGCCTCTCGTGGTCGCGGCCGGGGTCGGTTCAATACCTCGCGTGGACGATCTACTCCACCGTCCAAGTCACCTCCTCAAAATGCTTCCAGCAACCGTGGTGGCCGTCTCAATCGTCCGTTTGTTGCTTGCCAGATTTGCGGTAAACCAGGGCACACTGCAGTCCGATGCTGGTACCGCCATGATCCTCAGTACTCAACGGAACCGTCAAATCCTGCTTTGTTCACTCCTGCCAATTCGCAGCCTGCAACCGAATGGTTTTTAGATAGTGGAGCTTCGTCTCATCTCACGTCTGATCCTACTATCGTTCAGTCTCCTCAATCGTATAATGGCTCTTCTCAAGTTACTCTAGGTAATGGTCAGTCCATTCCTATTCAATCCACTGGTAAAGGTATTCTACCTACTCCTACAGGTAGTTTACTGCTATCTCATCTTCATTTGGTTCCAAATTTATCTTTCAATCTGCTCTCTGTCAATCGCTTAGCCACTGACAATAATTGTGAAATTTCCTTTTCTTCTCATGGTTACCTCATTAAGGACCGGACGACTCAGCAGCATCTACTTCGGGGACCTTGTATTAACGGGCTGTATCCACTCTGTTCTCCCACTACATCAACTTCGCGGCTATCTTCTCTTGCGTTATTTTCTGTCCAGATGGTCCCTGATCTTTGGCATCAACGATTGGGCCATCCGTCGTCTCGCACGCTGTCTTCTTTATCTAAGCAGTTTGTGTCTATCAAAACTAATGTAACTTCCTCTATCTGTCATGTATGTCGTTTGGCCAAGAGCCATCGTCTACCGTTTGTATCTTCCTTTAATCGCAGTAATGAAATATTTGCATTAATCCACTCTGATTTATGGGGCCCTTCGCCCACAGCATCTGCATCTGGATATCGTTATTATATACTGTTTATTGATGACTGCACTCGCTTTACTTGGGTATATCCTTTGCTTAAGAAATCTGATGCTTTCTCTATTTTTTGTGAATTCAAACGCATGGTTGAGCGTCAGTTTCAAACCTCTATTAAAACCTTGCGTACCGATGGCGGCGGTGAGTACTTGAATACTCAGTTTCAACACTATTTAAAGCATCAGGGTATCCTTCATCAATATACGTGTCCTTATACTCCGTCTCAAAACGGGGTAGCGGAGCGTAAACATCGTCATATTTCCGAAACTATGAGGTCTTTATTATTTGCTGGTCATCTTCCTCATTACTTATGGGTGGAGACTCTTCTTACTACGGTTTATTTAATCAATAGACTGCCTTCAGCTCATGCTTCTGCTGTGTCTCCATATGAGCGACTTTATAATAAACCTCCTTCATATGACCACCTCAAAGTGTTTGGGAGCTTATGCTATCCATGGCTTCGTCCATACAGTCCCAACAAGCTTTCTCCGTTTTCTCGAGCTTGTGTTTTTATTGGTTATGCATCTCTTCAAAAAGGCTATAGATGTCTTGATATCTCTACCAATACAGTTTATATTTCCCGTCATGTGGTCTTCAATGAATCTATATTTCCCTTTGCTCATTCTACTTCCTCCACGGTTCATCATACTAATTCACTGCACACTCCTCCATTGTTACTCATGCCAACATCTTCATTTCCCAATTTCTCATCTACTAGTCAAACTCCTTCAATATCAGCCTCGTTACCTCAACCTCAGTCTGAAATTCCCATTGCTGCTTCAACCAATTTCACATCCTCACTTCCTACCAGTTCTTCTCAATCTCCAATGCCACTACCATCTGCTACAAATGTTCATCCTATGCTTACTCGACTTAAACATGGCATCTCCAAACCCAAATCACTGTTTAATCTTGCTCATGTTATTTCTTCAGACGAACCCACTAGTTTTATGCAGGCATCTAAGTTGGAACATTGGCGGCAGGCTATGTCAAGCGAATTTCAAGCACTTCAATCCCAAGGTACATGGGACCTTGTTCCAGCATACAAAGCTCACAATGTACTCGGTTACAAGTGGATATATCGCACCAAACTCAATTCAGATGGAAGCATTGCTAGATATAAAGCTCGTTTGGTTGCACAAGGCTTCAATCAAGCTCCTGGTTTAGATTATCGAGAAACTTTTAGCCCCGTGGCTAAGATGCCCACGGTTCGGGTCTTTATACTCGTTGCTCTTCATAATTCTTGGTCTATTGCTCAATTAGACATTTCGAATGCCTTTCTTCATGGGCATCTCTCTGACCGTGTATACATGAAGCAACCTCCGGGCTTCATTGATGCTATTTATCCTAATCATGTGTGTCAATTGAAGAAAGCAATATATGGCTTGAAGCAGTCTCCTCGTCAGTGGTATGCCACATTATCCGGTCATCTTCAACAGTTTGGGTTTAAGTTTAGTACAGCTGACCCTTCACTTATGGTATATCATTCCGGTTCTACATTACTCTATATTTTGATCTATGTTGATGATATTTTATTAACCGGGAATGATACAGCTTTACTTAATAAGCTCCTTCAAAGCTTACAAGCTACCTTCTCTATGCGTCATCTTGGCTGTCTTTCCCAATTTCTGGGTATTCAAGTTACACCTACTGCTTATGGTGTACATTTAAATCAGACTCAATATGCAAAGACAATTCTACACAAGGCTGGAATGGATAACAGTAAATCTGTTTCTACACCAAGCACCCTCAAATCTAGTGCTGCTTTGCAATCTCAGTCGTTGTTTGATGATCCCGTCTTGTACAGGCAATTGGCGGGTTCGTTGCAGTATTTAACGTTGACGAGGCCTGATATTACATTTGCTGTTCAGCAAGTGTGCCAGCATATGCATACCCCATTGCAGTCGCATTTTGAACAACTTAAGTGGTTGCTTCGGTTTGTCAATGGTACCCTCTCGTATGGTCTTCCGTTGTATCGTGGCGCACTGGATCTTCACGGCTATGCCGATTCAGATTGGGCCGGTGATTCTCAAGATCGAAAATCTATTTCAGGTTACTGCAATTTCATTAGTAATTCTCTCATTTCATGGCATGTGAAGAAACAATCAACGGTCGCTCGATCCTCGACCGAAGCTGAATACAGAGCTTTAGCTACCGCCGCCTCTGAAATCGTATGGCTTCGCCGGTTGCTTTCCGATTTTAATTTCTCTCCACCGGGTCCAACTCCCTTATATTGTGACAATACATCAGCAATTGCACTTGCCAATAATCCTGTTTTCCATGCTCGCACAAAGCATATAGAGGTTGATTGTCACTTTATCAGAGATTGTATTCAAACTAAACAGATCATTGTGCATCACTTAGCTACCCAGGATCAAATTGCTGATATTTTTACCAAGTCTTTACCGGTTAAGAAGTTCAAATTTCTGTCTACCAAACTGATTTCAGCAAATGCCAACTCAGTTTGAGGGGGGATGTCAAGGATCGAATATTCCAGAAAGCAGCTGCCGTTACCTCAAGCGCACGTGTTTTGTTATTCTTCATTCAGCATCGTATAGCACTGATAGTTGGCACATGTGCAGTTATAACAAACTGTACTACTCAGTATTCTGAGTTGTATTTATACCACTGTTCATGTATCTCAAGGTAGCTGAGAAAATGATCAAATGCTCTTAGTCTTATTTCTCTGAAAATTATTTTCTCTGTTTGTTTTTCTCTGTTTTGTCTCTTCATCAACACTAAAATAAATTACTATTGATGAGCAAGCAATAAGTTCCAACATATATCTTTTATCTCACTGTCTTATCATCCAAACATAGCCATAGTATACTGCAATTAGTTAATTTTTCATTCTAAATAGATATGATGTACCCTATTGGCTTACAAACAAAATATGCTAGAATTCAACATATACAGTATATCCCAAAAGCGCATTCCTTGGAACTGGAACTCAGTTGGGGAAATATTTCTTTAATAACAAAGCACTGGGACTGGGTCTTGTTCATATAACAAGTCACCTAAACTCTCGGCCACTGTGGGCTGACAACCTGCAGAAGTTTTCAAACAAAAACAAAGATGAATGCACTAAACACAAACATAAAGGACGCATATTTGTATATACCATGTATCGAGTAGATTAAGAGTTGAATCGAATTAATTTCAAACCGGTTATCTCCAAATTGGAGCAAATCCATTTCAGCTTCGAGCCAATGTATCTTCACTTGATTACAGAGTGAGTTTGAAATTCAGACATAATTAACTGCCCTACAGCAAGGGGCAAATTATTCTGTGCAGACGCCAAACACCGTACCAACAAAATGCGCCGCGTCACCCCAACTCGGTACCGCGCTCGGACTGTGCTCGGTATCGCTGACATGACGCATTCTGGTTGGCCTCAAGATGATGAACAACGTTCGGCATCCACACAGAATAATTTCTCCCAGAGGTATAAGAAGCGTGCAAAGTTATGCTTTCCATATTCTCAATGATATATTTCCCTTAATAAATAAAGCAGTACAGCATTACAGAATGTGCATAATTTCAGTCAGACCCAATAAAGAAAGAATTGCTGGCTAGACCCTCCAAACCTAACTAATACATGTCCCCTCATCCCTTTTTCCTAATTTCTGCAAAAATGGTGATAGGGGAGTAGTTATTGGCAGAGCAGATCGTTAACTGAGATTAAAAGTAAATATATGTTTTTCAATAAAAGAAAGACATGTAGTAGAATAACTCCTCACCTCTAGTGTAGTAAATACTAATCTCATTCGACTAGCAACAACTGATGCCTCCTCTGAACTGCCCATTACAGCCATTTGCTCAAGCTGTAGAGTCTTTACAGGTAGCCTGCAACCACATTAAAATTGAAGTTAAAATTACAAAGAAGAATGATGCATATCTATCATTAATCATTTGGCTTCAAAAGATGGCATATATATAACAGTCCGTCAAGAACAGGAAAACCCTCCAAATTCGCAAATATAATAAAAGGCTTGCAGTTTCATTTCCATGCAAACTGAATCTAGATAGGTAAACCAATATGATGCAGTGATGCATGATATGAAGCCTATGATGCACCGACACTTCTCCTCAAAAAGGTGTATAGTGTCCGACACGTATCCGACACGACACACGTCTGACATGCCTCAGACATATGTCAGCCGCACCGAAAACATGTTCGATTAAAAAATATTAAAAATAAATTAGACACGCATGTCCGACGCTCGTTTCTTAATTATTTTATGGATTTTATTAAATATAATTTTTTGTATTTAAAATTTTTATTTATTTAAAATATAAAAATTAAATTTCTTACACCAAATAAATCGCCCGCACTTAATACCCCTTTCATGGAATATTCTCATTTTCATTTCTATTTGACGGGTCGCGACTTTGGTTTCACAAAAATGCACGATGTCATCTCAAAATCGACGTGACGTCGTCACATCATCAATATTTCAAAATCATCTCAACATCAAAGTCTGACACTGTCTTGTCATTGATACTCGACGCTAGCAATTTCTACACCCACAACTTGATAACTCATCTTTGTTCGACGTCTTCTTAACATCGATGAACAACACCCTCTTGACATTGACGCCATATACTACATAACATCGATGTCCGACTCTTGACAGCATTGTCGTCTCCTCTCTTGATACCCTGATACACGGCATCAACGCTCAATATTATAATGTTAATTATTTTAAGCACAAATTCTAGTTAAACTGTTTACTATTTCTAATATTTTATTTATTCAATTTTTATACACTATTTTTAAAATATAAAAATTATAATATCGTATACAACCCGTGTCCGTGCCTTATATTTTCAATAATTGACGTGTCCCGTGTCCATGTCATGTCGTATCCGTGTCGCCATGTCCATATTTGTGCATTATAGTATGAGGCGATGTTTTAAGTCTTGCCTCACCAGAAGCAAAAAAACTAACACCTACAAGGCAAAAAGTGATGTTTTAAAACAACGAAATACCAGTACAAACAAACTAAATACTGCAATGCAGGATTAGTATTAGAAGATTTCTCAATTCATTACGCAGGCCACAATTCCAGCTCCTCACCCTAAAATTTCCTACAAATATTCCAACTTTCACTGCACCAGATCATTATACTGACCACGTATTGCTTTTGGTAGACATCCCTACTTCAGAGAAAGGTGTGCTAACCTGTAATGAAAAAGGTTAAAAATAAAAACTCTTTGGGTCAAACTAACCCAACTTGTCTTTCGATTAGCACAGCTTAGCAGCAAGTAGGCAAACGAGGTGGGGGGAAAATTTTAACAAAAGAAGCTCTAACCACAATTACAATTTAACAGAATTTAATCTAAACTAAAAATCTCCAAACTGGCATAATCAGCAATAGATACGGAAAACATCAAACTGTTGCATTAAAACTAAAGTTTAAAACTCGACATAGAACCATAAATAAAATACCACAATTAAAAGCACTCGAAGACATGAACACAGTTGACCATCTTAAATCCATGAGTAGCCAAACAATAGCATACCACAAATGGAAGTGGAAAGGGATGGAGATATGATCAAGAAGTCTTTGAAAAGGGCTTTGTTAACCTGTGGCTAAAGGTATCGTTAAATATTATCAGACTTCCTGAATAACACCATTTAGAGCTCCAAAGCCATCCAAAAATCAAAGTGGTATATGCCCCACCACCTGAGGCGAGGGTTCTGGGGAACTAATTTTCAAACACAGCTTTCTTTCTTCTTAGAAAGAAATACATTGCCTTCTCCGTCTCTCTCTCTCTTCAAAAGCCTTTACCACAATTATATCTTCCACGGAGGAGATAATGCCGTGGTAGCTTTCTCAGTTCCTGCAGCTTGGAGCCCTTGATGTGTTTGCTATAACTTTTGTTTTAGGCCCTTCAAATACTATTACTCTATGGGATTTTTTGCAACTATTCAATTATTTTTACAACTCCTAGGATTCATTTGGCCGTTTTATTGGCATCTCCAACAATTCGTATAACAGGTTTGGTTCTTCCCACGAGGCCATAGTAGAGTTAATGGGTTGCAATTCCTATGATTTATTCCTCTAACAGTGGATTCTTAGGGAAGAGTTTTTATTCTAACTAGGTGTCCTATAAGCTTATAAATATTGTTATTTGAGGCACCTAAAAAACCGTTCTGACAATTAAAATTAAGCTTTGCATGTGTTAATACTTATCATTGGGGCATTTAACTCGTTTATTAAGTGTCAGAATTGAAATTCCAGAGGGATTCTCTCTCTACAAGGATTAGGCTTTTCTTTTGTGGCTTCTTCCCCTTTTCTTCATTTGCTGCGTTTCTCTAAATATTTTTTCATTATTGGTTAAAAGTGTTTTTACGTTTTCTCATATTTTGAGAGTCATCAATCCCATGCATAGCTTTCAGGATCCTTAACTTCCATCATTAATATTTAATAGAGGACCATAAATCTTTCATCAAAATTGAATTTATTCTTTGCCAAATTTCAATCAAAGGTATCCAATTGATGATCATCAAAATGCATGGGATATTATTTTTGAGTTTATATTTTAAATTTATGAGGAAATAACAGTGTTTTATATTTCTCTTATTTTAGCAAAGATTATCTTGTAATAAGCCTCGAATAATTTAGAATTTTAGTTGTCAAATCATTTCTGCAAATAGAATCTTGTTAATTACAAAAAATCAAATAATTATTTAAAAAAATTTCTAGTTGCCTTTGTTTTCACTTATTAATTTTTTGTCTTAAGAATTTGCAAATCGATATTATGAGAATGTGTGATATAACAACATCAGTGTTGTGGGTCCCATCAAAACTCCACAGTTAAGCGTGTTTGAAGAGAGTAGAACTAGGATTTATGACCTCCTAGGAAGTCCTTGTGTTAAAACCATGAGAATCTCACTATTTTGGCTTTTTTTTCATTTGTTTCTCATAATTTCCCTATTGATTTCATTATTCCGCCTCGGTTTGATATCAAAGCCAAAATTTTAAACTATTTTACATTGATTTCATCACTTGCATATAATTTTATCATTTATTAAGGAAATTTCTTGCATTAATTCTCTCTTTCCATATTTTCACTCTCCATATTTGTGATATAATTCCCATTTATTTTACAAGTAAAAAAAATTAATTTCTTTCCAAATGAAAAAACTAACTCCTGCAGTCAGTATTGCATCCTCTCTCCTTAAGATAAACAAAAAAGGACAAAAATATGGGGAAGCTAATTTTCCATGCAAAATCGTTCCACTTGCATCATATCCATCTTCTCTTTTCTCTCTTCCAACTCATTTCCTACATTCCCTAGAAAATCCCTCAACTCTTTAAATAAATTTATACAAATATGAAATTTAAATTTCAATTTAATTAAAATTTTAACCAATTTCTATAATTTCTCAACAAAAGCAGCAAACCCAATACAATATAAGTTCATATTTTCATCTCATCACAACTAATAAAGCACCCAAATCTCAAGCCCCCAAAACTATGAAACAAGATTTGCGATTGCCATTTTTTTCTTTTTTTTATATACCTAACTGTTCACAAGAATATTAAGTTTTTTTTTTTTTTTCTTGTAGTATTACATGCTAGAGAACAACCCCGACCCTCCTCTTGCATACAACCAAACTCTATGTTTAATTTAAAGTATTCCTTTTATAGCCAAGGAAAAAAGAAAAGACACTATTCTTCCTTCAAGATGGTTGATATTCCCCTAGAGATATGTTGTACTCCCTTCTAAGAGACTAAGACCACCAAAACAAATTAGAAATTTGATCACAATCTATGAAAACATCATAGTGCGTTTTGCATTTTATCATCGATGCTTCTACTAGTAGCGTTTAAAAATAAAAGCAATGTTTTGAGATATCTCATAGCACTGCTTTAAAGAAATTCCAAACTTCTTATAATGGAATCAACTGCTACCATTGACATGCTGGAGAGATTTCGCCACTTTTACTCGAAGTAAAAAATAAAAGCACGGCAAATCTTATATATTTGAAGACAAGTTTCTTATATATTTTGTTTTTCACTTTTGGAAAACTCTTCAAAATCTCTCTCAGTTCATAAAAAGAGTTATTTTTTTTTTTTTCAGAACAATGATCATTGAAGAGCATAAAATGCAAATAAATCAAAAGAAAAAAAATCAAAAGTAAATGATACTCACCAGGCCATTCCTCGTTTATAATATGCATTAGCTATTAGAGCACAAAATCCTTTCCACTGATGCATTACTTCAGTGGATACAGGTGGCGTAGAAGACCACCTGACAATGGTTGGTTGTGGCGTGCACAAAATAGTGATGAATACAATGCTCAACCATAAAATACATTCTCGAACCTGCATATACAATAACAACATTATAATTGAGTGAAAAGCTTAACAATAAAATTGAATGTTGGAAGTCTACAACAACAACAACAACAACATCAAGCCTTTATCCCACTACGTGGGGTCGGCTACATGAATCCTTTTTCTCCATTGTGTCCTATTAAAAATCAAATTCTCGTTTAAATCTAATAAAGAAAAGTCATTCCTAATATTTTCTAACCAAGTCTTTTTAGGTCTACCCCTACCTTTCTTAACATAAGTTAAATCTAATACCTCTACTCTCCAAACCGGGTCATCGGAAGGCCGCCGTTTTATGTGACCAAACCATCTAAGGCGACTCTCTCTAATCTTATCTTCTACTGGAGCTTCTCCAACCTTTTCACGTATATGCAAAGAAGTTGTGAGATGTGGTGTCTTTTTAAGAAAGAAGTTGCGGCCAATGCATGAGGCTCCTATCATTGTGAGATGTGGGAAGGTGTTGTGTGCCAAAAACTAATTAAACCAAGGAAAATTCTTAAATCTATACCAGAAGCAAGTTATCTAGTTATCATTCCAGCCGCACCCTCATTTTAATTTCTTTAAAAGTTGAAATTTAACTTGGAAAAAATAAAAAAGAAATAATAAATTAAGAAGCATAGTATCCATTGTTCCCAGAATTAAAAAACATTATCCACTCCTAGAGAGAAAAGGGTATTTTAGATGAAAACGTAAATTGCGGCATATAACAATCAATGAATGATATGATTATTAAAATTAAGATACTCCATGTTTAACTTGCAAGCTGAAAGGCTGCTTTTTTTTTTTTTAAGCTGAAAGGCTGCTTAAAAGTTGTGGATGCTGAAGATGGAAAGACAACTTAGGTGATTCGCCCTTGTTGGGTCCAGGGAATCTATTATTTATTATGTAAGGAGGGGGAATTAAGGGGAACTAATTAGTAAATGTTTATTTGGAAAAGAGGACTGATTTGATTGGGAGAGAATTATGAAAGATTTATTTATGGAAAGATGGTTGATTTGATTGTGAGGGAATTAGGAAATGTTTATTTAAGAAAAGATGGATGATTTGATTGGGAGGGAATTATGAAAGGTTTATTTAGTAAAAGATAGCCGATTTAATTGGGAGGGAATTATGACAGGGGCTGATTTGATTGGGAGGAAATTAGAAAAATTTTATTTAAGGAAAAATGACTGATTTGAAATCAACTTTAGAACAGAAATAGGAAGGTTTATATTAGGATTAATTAGGTGATTTTATTATCATTATGTGATTGTGTTTGCTGTAGTGTACTTTTTGGAGTTGTTCCTAACGGCGCCTAGGATTTGTGGGAGAGCCGATCTACCTCTTGAATAGTTAGGTCAATTATATCTATTATTATTTGTTGAAGAGATAATAAATAATCAGCCCTAATATTTGGTTCCTGTGTTTTTGCAATATGAAGAAATATTCCTTTGCACAGTCATAGGTGGAGTACCTAGGACATATGGTGAGCAGAGCCGGGGTAGCAGCAGACCAATCCAAAATTAAGGCTATGTTGGATTGGCCTTTACCTAAGAACCTAAAGGAGTCGAGAGGGTTCTTATGATGTGAAACAAAAGTACGAATTGTGTAGAAATTTATAAAGAAAACTTGAATTAAGCAAAGTAACAATAAACTAATGTTTCACTAGATGGATTTAGAGAATTTAAGGATATCAATTTTGTTTTGGCAATCAGCTACACAATAGAATCATTAAAGCTTAAAATAAAGTCTAACATAAACATAAACTTAAATATTGTAAACTTTAAATCCACCCCGTAACATTTAGATAAGTTATCTTGAGTTTCCCTCACTCTCACTCTTTGAAAGATCTTAGCGGAAAGAGGATTTCAGCAACCCGAACGATGCCACCAAACGAGACAAGACGCCAAATGCTTTGATCCACGGAAAGGTTGTCGGAGGAGGTGCAAGTGGATGTCGAACGATTTTCCACAGTCCGGATGGTAGTTGTTCGTCGATAGTCTCAGCTAAGTGGAATATGATACGGTCGACGTCATCGTCAACGGTGTCTTCTATCTCCCAATCAGGGTCGAAGAACGGTGATTGAAGAATATCTATCTACCCTTGAAAATCGTATGCGAAGCAGTGGTCTGTCAGAATCGATCATTCACTAGCAAAGAGTGGGAAAGGGTGAAGGTCTTCTTCTTCTCTTAGAATATTATTCATGAAAGAAGAAAATCTAAGAGGGAAGAAGGGAGGGAGAAAGGCGGCCAAAGAAGGGGAGGGGCTTGTTATTGAGAAACTAGGGTTAGGGTTTCCAATAAGGTAAGGCAACTAAAATCTAAAATTAATTTCAGATTTAGTAAAATAGGAAAGGGGATTTGGAATTTGAAATTTGAATTTCAAATTCAAGTGGAGGGTAATTGAAGTGGAGAGAGGAGAAAGGGCCACGGGGGGGTCGGCGGCATGCACAAGGAAGGGAGGGGATCGAGGGGAAATTTAAGGCTTCCTAAATCATGAGTCAAATTTAGGAAAAAGATAAATAAATCAAATCTAATTTAAAATTAAATTAGATTTAATTCTGGAAACTTTCCTAATTTAGATTTAGTTAATCTAGGGAAGTATTTGAATTTCAAATATGAATAAAATATTTCCCAAATCAATTTGGCTAATTTAGGCCAGCAATAATGACAATTGAAATCATCATCAAGAGGGCCAAGGTGGAGGGAGGGTGGTGACTAGGGTTTGGGGTTGGGGAAGGGGGTCGAGTTTGGGGGCTAGGCTGGCTACTAAGGGAGGGAGAAGGGCTGGGGGTTGTCAGGTAGGAGGGGAGCTGGAGGGTGGCCGGCGGTTGGAGCAAGGGAGGGGCAGGCTGGCGGCTTGAAGCAAGGGGAAGAGGTGACTGGCGGCTTGAAGCAAGGGAAGGGATTTGAACCACGAGTCGAGGACACTTCCGACGACTGGTGGGTGTTACTTTTGCCCACACCTTGGGACTTCACCACTCAAGAACTCACAAGTTCAAGAAGAAATCAGAAATTTTATAATAATCAAGCATTAACCCTAATACAAGACTTAGGGTCACACATATAGGCCTCAAAGAAAAAAAGAAAAGAAGTGACTGAAATGCCCTCAGGGCTACAGCTCAAAACAAAACATAAGCAAGGGTACAATCATCCAACATGAAATAAATAAAAAATACAGGCTCCTAATCGTAGCAGTTGATCTCTGATATTTCCGATTATAAACGTTCTGGAATCTCCTGTTGATGTCCTCATCATCTTAGGTCTCACCAGGTACTATCAAAAGTTTGTGTGAGGGTATAAAATGATAGTATGACCACTGGCAGAGCAATTGAAGAGGAAAAATTTCAATTAGGGCAAAGCAACAACACAAGCCTTCGAGCAGCTGAAGAAATCCATGACCAACGTGCCAGTATTAGCACTTCTTGACTTCAGTAGTTCAATTGTCTCTTTTATTATTTGTTGAAGAGATAATAAAAGATAAGCCCTAATATTTGGTTCTTGATTTTTTCTTCTTATTTAATCTTTTTTATTCTGGATAAAACCCACAGAGGAGCCTACGCGTTAATAAAATTAAAACAGTTACAATTCCTTAAGGGATCAAAAGCTTTCTAAAAATATAGCATTTGAATTAAAACCTAATGAACCTATGATCCAACTAATAAAACAATACAACAAACAAGATGCAAAGTCAAAAAACCAACAAATAGTCAAAAAACAACCCAACTTAGAAACACCAGCAAAGAGAAGAGAAAACCAGAGACCCCTAGAAGCAGAATAGCATCACAAATGGAGAGATAATAAACTCTGCACGAACATCTGAACAAACAGCCACATCTCGGAGAGAGGCACCAGCAGCAAGCATCCACAGCCAGCCCGAGATACAACCAGCATCAACCCACGCAAACCTCAGCTAACACCCTACTAGAGAAAAGCAAACACAGCAAAGCAAACACAGAACACAAACCATTAGCAATAGAATTTAAGAGTTTTAATCTCTTCGGTCTACCTTCAAAAAGCTTAAAATCTTGCACCACATTTTTTTTCTATTTTTCTTACCAACAACTTTTACAAAATCATCATTACCACCTTGCACCACATTCATATCAAAATCTTCATGGGAACCAATACTAACATCCTCATTGCCCTGCTCAGAATCTCTAATAACTAAAGGATTGTATGGTATTAACCAGTAAGAATAGTCAAGATGATCACCATCCACAACTGAATTATTAGCATTCTCAACATCCAAATCAAAATCCCCCATAGTGATGTTAGCCTAACACTCCCAAGGCACCAAAATGATCGCATTAGCAACTTGGGTAACAAAGCAATTAGGACCAGAAATTAAACCAGAATCAACTATAGCAATTTTAGCATGAATAACATTAAGACTAGGAGTCGAGGTGGGGCAAGCTATGTGATTCACCATAAATTAAAAATAGTATTGGCACCCATATCATCATTACAACCCTCTATATTTTCACAATCAACATGACCATACATATTCTTTCCATCCGCAGCAGGTGTTACATCCACATTAGGATGAATCACTGATATCACATTGATCCCAAGTATAACATCAGTCGTAGGCAATAAATTATGAGTTCCAATAGGATAATCATCCCTTTGGACAGCATAAGGAACATCAACATTATCAATTGTATAAGCTAGATCATTCGAGGCAGGGAAAGAACATATATTAGCATCAGTGAGGTTGGTCTTTTGCAAAATGGGATCCTTAGGTTTAACATGGTAATTCTTCCTAAGATTAGGGTGCAAAATAAAATACTCATTTTTCGCATGTCCAATGACCTTACAATGATTGTAGAATGAAGGAACATCTTCCAAAATCACTTTTTGCACATAGCCAAATTTCTCAGATCCAATCCAAATGTTGTTAGGATAGTTTTTGGTAATATCCAACTCCACCAAAACACAAGCAACCGAGGGCCTGGTGCCGTGAGCAGTTGCGTTGACCATTTACAATGGTCTGTCAAATAGAGATCCTAACCCGTGGAGGTAGGCAAAAATAAGTGAGATTGCAGATCAAGGAAAGAGATCCAAACCGGCTCAATGGGGGATTCCTCATGAATGCCAAACATAGGCGACCATTTCACAAGCTTCATAAAACAGTTATACACAAAATAAGATCGATGAGCCAAAAAATTACTATAATCCAAGTTGTTGGATAGTTTTATCAGCACATGGTGAGCATCCAATAAAGTAACAAAGAAAGCACAAGAAAGTTTGAGGTTGAAAAAACAAATCAAATAAGATCCAAATTAGGACGACTATTAGAGAATTTACCAACTAGTGAAAAAGCAAAAGGAGCCGCCAATGCAATGATTTCTTTCTCAGAGAACCACAATGCCTTCAAACCATAGTGAGTAGTTGCCTTGAGATCGGGAAAGGAAGAAGAAGTGGTAGATCCAGACAAAGCATCTTTAAACAACTAAGATGTTGCATTACCAGAAAGAAAGCCAAGATCCAAGAGTTTATTTGCCATAAAAGAAAGAAAAACAAACAAATCAAAACTGAAGAGAAGAAAAACTTCCTTGGACTAAGGCTGGAGGCGGCTAGGGCGAAGCCCTAGCATAGCCCAAATTCATGGGGGGGGGGGGGGGGGGGGGGGGGGGAGCAATGACCAAGAAATTGAACATCTCCAGCTTCAAGGAATATATATGCCTTGCCCTCGCATGGCAAGAAGTGTCGCACGCAAGTCAGAGAGCCAAGTGGCTCTCAGTTCATCTCTTGGTTTCACGCAGGAGAACTTGAAGGAAGTCGCGCGAGAGGGGGCCAACGAAGACGAAACGACTGCGGACAGAGAGCGCGAGGTAGGTCGAGCAAGGTTTTTGAACTCTTCCGTGATGGTTAGTGATGTAATCCACCAACTTAAAAGTTTTATTAGGTTAATCCAAGACGCATCATTAGGTTAAACAATATATTTTGATTAAATAATACAAAATGTCTAACTCCTTATTGCCATAAATGATAAAAAAACATATTATGGTCTTCAACTTAAAAGGAAAAAAAATGATAGAGAAAATAATTTTAGCAAGTCACTCAACGTACTATATCAAACTAGAATGCAGAAGGTTTGAAATCAGTGAAGGAACCAATGGCCTTCATCATCCGATACCGGTTTCAATAACCAAATTAATATGATCCAAGAAGATAATCACGGGCCATGACATATGATAGAGTGGCCATATAGGACTATATGATTCTTTACAAAGGGCCCAGTGGCCCACATAAAAAGTTGCACTTTAATCTTTTGTAGATGTCAGCTAGCATTTTTACTTCTCAAATAAACGCTAGTATAAGCTATGCTTTTATGCATATAGGAGGGTGGGCCTTGGATGTCTCATTTCGACTTGCGGGAAGAATCACCAAAAAAAAAAAAAAAATTCTTCAATGTAGAGATAAGACTACCAGCTTAACGCCACAAAAATTAGTATGTCCCAGTCACTTACAGACCTTCAATTCCAACTACAAGGACACCAGGCCCTCAAGCACAGAGAACCCGAAAATATGAATGGATATGTTGGCATAACTCGAGAAACAATGTAAGGGAACTGGTAAGAAAAAGTCTAATCCATTTGCCAGTATAATCACCTCGCATTCCAACAATTGAAAGAATGGCCGCATGCCGTCGGTCACTTTTTTCCCTTAAAATTTTATCACTTGAGATCCACTACAGTTCTCCACTATCAGATAACTGGAAACTAAAGATTGTTAACCCAAATTGTAATACAGCATTTCGTGACTGTAATCATATAGGTAATGAGAAACTAATTTCTCATAAATATGAAAGATATTTTTCAACTATGAAGTAGCAGATTAAACTTCTACAATCCAAATCTGCTGAAACATTTGATTTTTCTGTTGATTTTGTGAGGATAATGTAATAGGAATTAACACAACTAATTTGTCTTCCAATCTGGAGTACAGATGCAATTCTGTTATAAAGTACAATAAATTTGATAAGATTTTTGAAAAAATAAGAAATGCTATCGCTAAAAAGTCATCCTATGGCAAAACATATGAGCATGAATACCTTATAAACATAAAAAATAATGCCTAAACTCAAAATACATACCTCCTCTGAAACAATTTTATATGTCACACTAGTGCCTCCTCCATAAGATTGCAACCCGTCAACCTCTATTCCAGAATTCTTCATGTCCAAAAGTTCTCTCCTCAAACTCTCATCAGTGCAACCAAGAGCATATGCATTCACCCCAGCATCAATAAACTCCTGATTGAAGTTGCACGATTTTCCAGTTGGACAAGAGCAATATTAGAAAATAATGTAGAATAAGAGTCACGAATGACATAAACATTGAGATACTATGTACCTTCAAGTTGTCATTACCTCCTCGGTTGATAACATTCCTATACCGCCTCAAAAGACTTACTGCAATATTGCGAGATGAACGATATTCTTCTTCCGATGATGCATAAATTTGCCAATGATACTACAAGGAAAATTTTTTTTCTATTTGTTGTTAGCCTCCTGGAGGTAATGTCATCAAACCTTCGAAAACCATAAAACAATGAGAAGGATTACTTGCTTTGAAGTCCTCCACATGAGTTGACCTGATGCTCGTACAGAATAGTAATAAAAGCCAGTACACAAAGGCAGTGTTGATAAACAATTGCTCTCAGAGGACGTGTGAAGAACTAAAGCATTCCTTTTGACATTAGCATGTAAGATGCCCTGACTAATCTGACTTAATTTTTTTGCATCTACAGTAGTCCCAACGTTTCTGATTGCTGATGAAACATGCATGGTCAGCATTGTTGCAACATATCAAATAGGTTGAACTTGAACTAATTTATATGCTACTCAAACGCCCAAAGACTGCCTTAACGGCCATGTAGTTCGATTTTCCCTGCAACCAAAAAATTGATTTTGCATGATACTACAAATCCAAGTCCATCTGAAGAAAAAAGTCACATGATAGAGATTATATATGGTTAATGAAAGACCATAATGTAAGTTAAAAATCCAGAGAAGATCTATCACTCCTTAAAACATAATGGTTAAGACAAGGCCATTCCTTGAAACACAATGTGTTTAATACAAGGTCTAGAATCAAGAAAAGATAGTTTGGTGTTTGTTTAAATCCTCAAATTAAAATTATTAAATAGCTCCCCATGTATGATTTTGCCTCTAATGTAAACTATAGGAGAGGCGTAATTTGATAAGCAAAGTGATGCAGTGCTCACTGAATAATATCCAATTTTAAGGAATCTTATGTAAATTTTCTTTACTTGCCATTTAAGGCCCTATAATGGCTGGGAGTGATCGTTTTTTTGGCTTGTGTAGTTGCTAGGGAGGGAAAGCTAAGTATTGATTAAGTTTTTTTTTTAATTTTCAAGAAGAGCGATTCTATTCTGCTTGTATTGTGTTTCTATTAGTGAATCTAATTCCTTTCATTGTAGTATATCGCTACTTTATTGAGTAGTGTACACGGTTTGGTATTAGTTTCATTTTGATCCATCATCAAGCCGCCACATTGCTGATCAGAGGTACCGCTTTACGAGCCATGATGGCCTTGCCCAATTGCAACAATAAATTCAAGCTTGGGTCAGCAATTGGCTACTCTTTAGCTTCAAAACCAGTTGTTTAGGCTGAACGTGCCGAATACCGTGGATGATCTAGCAGATAACATGTTCACAGTTCACACCACCTATTCCCATGCCACACGATGATAACCGATGTTGAGAATTAAGCTTCAAGATAGACCTTCATGAATTCCTTTTGCGTGTGTGTGCGCGGGCGGCGGCGGCGGCGGGGGGGAGACTAAATTTTAGAATTTAAGTGCCCAAGAGTTATCACGAGCCTTCAATCACTACTCACCTCCAAGGTAGTGCACAAGCGTGGTTGCAGCAGTTGAAAATAGCTCAAATTTGTGTGGAAAAAATGAAAATTATTTCTTGGCATAAATTTAAGAAACATATAAAGTTGGTTTTCTTGCCCATTAATTATGAACATGGATTATATTTTCAAAACCGGAATACCGAACTATGGAAAAATATACTGCTAATTTTTATCAATTCCATGCCCAATCAAAAACTCTGGAAATGCAACCAAAGTTGGTCTCTCGATACACTGTTGGTCTTTGACTACAATTCCAAAACATCATATATAATATTTGATCCTTTAATTGTTATAGAAACACATCAATAAGCCCTATAAGTTGAACATTAACTCACTCATCATACCACTATATTTCCTAAAGAGCTTGTTGGGGTGAACTCCAATCCTTTTGTCTTCCCCACCACTTTCGCACCATCCTTTTACCATTTATTAGTGGCTTGAGTCGTGTCTCTGCCAAATTCAAATGTTTAAATCATGGGCAGTCGGGATTATAGATTGTTGAATGCCCCAAAACCAAATCATGAAGCTTACTTGTATCTAAAGATGACTTTGCCACATCCTACCTTGATGATTTGCTAATTGACTTTAAGGAAGAGGGGGTAGCAGCTAATGTCAGACCTTTACTTATGCTCTGACGCACCTTCCTCAGCTCATGCACATTATCTGATCTTGGATTACAAGTATTTTAGAATCATCAATAGCCAAACCATCTTTTGAAACAATATACTCCAAGAATGTTATAATTTCTTTTTCAGTTTTTCTATTGGGCAATCAACATTAAATATGTTATAATTTCTTTTTCAGTTTTTCTATTGGGCTAACATAGAAAGGTGAAATTATTTGTAACATTATGCCAATTGATGTGTGTCACTATTTATTGAGTCGGCCTTGGTAACATAACCGTGGAACAATTCACAATGGTTGTGCCAATACTTATTTCTTTATGTTTCATGGCAAGACCATTACCCTGCTATCGAATCGAGCTCAGCTTTAAGGACATCCAACTCCTACCAATGTCACTTTGTTATTCAAGGCGTGTTTTGAGCACGCAATGGTGATGGTTTGAAATTTTATCATGTGCCTTTAACAACTACTCACCTCCAAGGTAGTGCACAGTCGTGGTTGCAGCAATTGAAAATAGCTCGAATTCATGTGGAAAAATGAAAATTATTTCCTAGCATAAATTTAACATATAAAGTTGGTTTTTGCCCATTAATTATGAATGTGGAATATATTAACATTTTCAAAACCTGAGCCAAGGTAACCGGAGTACCATACCACGGATAAATATACGTCTTATTTTTTATAAATTGCGTGCCTAATCAAATACTCTGGTGTTGACCTCATTTTTGTCTTGATTTTCCTTCGAGCACGTTCGAGCGAGTTGATCGGGCCTCGTCAGGCTTGATTCAATTCGCATCGGCATTGATTCGAGTCTGATTCATTTTATTTTATTTTATTGAATTAATTTTGGTCGAGTCGAGGCAAGCTCGAGTTGACCCGGATCGAACCAAACTTGAGTCAATTTGAACATGATTTCAATCTCTTAGGTGTAGTTAAATCCTAGTCTAGGTTTGGGATGACTTCCTAAACCAATTTGAATCACACCGTTAAAAAAAAAAATTTGTTTTTTTTTGATCCGACGGCCCCAATCTCGGATCTATCCCCTCTCCCTCTCGTGCCCTAATTAAGGCCGGAGGCTTCATCACACAGGCGGCTCTCTCTCTCTCTCTCTCTCTCACACTCTCGGTTCGGAACAGACAAGAGGAGGCGGCAGAAGCTCTCGTGGCTCTGACCCGAAGAAGCCCTAGCCGCAAGCAGCTTCGCTCTCCGATCTTTCTCTCCTTCGGCCGACCCGGTCTCTCTCCCCTTCCGTCTCCTCTCTGTTCGCGTGAAGCCAGGCCGAAATCCCTCCGCCTCTTCCCCCCTCTCTTCATCTTCTCTGGATCGGGGAAGACCCGAAGTTTTGCCTCGACGACTCGCGCCCTAGCCGAAGTTTTGCTCCCATCCCGACGACACTAGCCAGGCCGAACCTCTCTTGCTCTCTCGGATTCAACCCGAGCAGGAGTCAAAGCCCTAGCCGCTGGTTTCTTCCCTAGGCAAGGTGATTTATTTCCCTTTCCCTTATTCTTCTTCTTCCTCACATCTTTTCTTTTCTTTCTTTTGGGATACGAGCAATGAGCTTGGTTTCATGTTTCTTAAAGTTTTGTTTTCTTTGAGAAAACCTTTTGATCTTGAATTGGATATTGTTATATGAATGTGTTGAGCATTAAGTTTTCTACTGTCTAAGAATAATCCTCCATGTTTCATATTGTGGTTTTCATCCAGAATTGGTATTTGCATTAGATTAGCATGTCGTGACCTCTATGAGTGCTTACTCAGCATTGTTCTCTATATTAATTTCTATTAAATCTGTTAATGCTTATTTTAATGGGATGGTAGAGAGAGTGATTTCATGAGATGTGGATGGAGTCTTCTTTGTTGATTTATACTGTTAAAAAAAATGGGGTGTACACAAGATGTTTGAATTAATGCTTGCTAAAATGTGATGTGAGTTTCCCTTCCCTTTGCACTCAGCTGAACTCGAAGCTTATAATAGAGAATGGTGATGTTATTAGCATATGTCTTGTAGCTCCAAACTAGCATCGAATCATCGGAATAAACTTCTGAGTTGAAATTCTTGTATATCATTTTATTTGTTAAAGAAATTAGTTGTTGCTCGACCCTTCCGTGGACCTCATGTAAATATTTCAGTTTCATGCATGGTTTATCAATATGCATTTATACAGACCCATGTTTATATAAGCAAGTGAAATTTTATCAAATGAGTTCACAAGAGTATTTTGGTAGAACTTTGTGCTTTATGGTCATAGCATGTCATTTATTGTTTGCTTATTTGCAAGTAAATGTGGCTGCTCCTTTACTTTCTCTCACAGATTTTGATGCTCTTGGCTATTAGTATTGGAAGATGATGCCAGACATGTGTATGTTTAACATATGGATGAAAGTCTTGGGTATTTGGTGATGATTAGCAAGCATACTTATATTTCGTTTCGTTAGATTATTTGATTGTTTGGTATGTCTCAATGAGATTGGAAATTTCTATGAATCTTATGGCTCATTTGCAAACTGAATTTGATTCAACTTGCTGGAATGACTCCCCTTTGAGCTTTGGGAGAAGTTGTGAGCTTTAAGTTGGGAGGTTCATGATAGGAAGTACTTGAGTTCTCAAGTATTCCTAACCAAACCAGTGAAAATACAGCAGCAAACTGCTGTCCACAGCAGAATTCAGCAGGAAAAACAGCAAAACAGTGGGAAAAATAGGGAAAAGCTGAGAGAAAATTGGAAGAACAGCTTGTATTTTACTAGTAGAAGAAGAAAACAACAAAGATACAATTGATCCTCAATTCGAGAGGAGGATCGATCTCTCCCAAATCTCTAGACGCCGCTAGAGCCCAAAGAAATCCTAAATCTACGAGATCTCAAATTTCAGCCAAATTCCCGATCCTCAAACCCTAGGAAAATCTACTATTTAATGCATACAAATCAAAAGGAAATCCCTAAACAGTCCCTACATTCAAATTTCCCTCTCAAAACGCTAAAAAACGCTTCCTAAAATGCTCTCTTCGGCTGGTCGGGCCGCTCGATCTCCGCAGGAGGCGGAGATCACGCGATCCTTTCGCGTCTGAGCCGGTCCCGTGCGGACCGGCTGGACCGGTCCAGTGGACCGGTCTAACAGTTCATGAATCCCTTATTTAAAAAAAAAAGAGATCTTTGCATAGCATGAGAAGTGAGATTCGTTGGAAGAATGCCAAAGTTCATTTCGTGCGAAGGAAAATTGTAAAAGCAGCTTTATGTTGGAAAATATTTTGTATTGGAAAACTTTAAAGTTTGCTTCGTCGTGATGTTGCTCTACGTTACAAAATTTTATGAGTTTTGAAAAAGTGTTTTCAATCCTTATTCTCACAAGTATAGAATTTCATTGTGATGTTTATAGGGGGATCGAGAGAGGTAACTTGGCATATATCTAGAGCTTTATTTATGGCTTTCAAAAATATCTTCTCTACACTTCATTAGTTTTCCTATGTGATTAGCTCTTGATCTACAATATCGTATGTTTGACACAAAAGTGTGTTTACAAGTTTAAGTCTAAGCTTCTTCTAAAAACTCTTGATGGCATGTAACATGAAGATGAAAAGTTTGTTGGAGAATATGTATTTGTTTGCTAGATTCAAAGTTATGTTGTTATCTTTCTATAAAAATATTGGCGAATCTTGAGGTACTGTTATGCTTATTGAATTCCATTCCTTCTCTGTTTGCTCAAATTTTATATGAAGATGATGTTGGCAAGTGATTGGAGTGCTTTATGATGTTGTGATGAAATTTCATGAATTTTTGGAAAGTAATTTGTGAACATTTATTCTTTAGGGATTTCAGCATGGTTGACATTTCTTTATGCCTATGAAATTTTTGTTATTCCTTGGACTTTATCCATACCTGTTGATGTGAAGAAGATATTTCTTAGTTATTGGAGGGGACTTGGTGAGTTGCCATGAGACATAAATACATTATGCATCATTAGTTATAAATCTTTGGCAAGTGTATGGTAGATTTGACACAAAAGTGAGCTTATGAGATAGTATTAAAAGCTTCATGAGGACTCTTAATGACATATAATGGAGTTGGGGAACTCGTTGGAAAGCAACTATGTGCTTCATAGATTCAAAGTGATGATATTCATGTTGTTGAAAGCATACTTAGCCACAAAGAGTTGGTAGATTTTGGGATACCTTTGTGCTCATTTTAAATCTTGATCACTCTCTTTTTCTTTGAGCTTTATGTGAAAAGTTATGTGAGTGATTATGATTAGAAAATTCTTATACATTTCATCCATTAAAGTTTTGCTCTTATTTGCACACTTAAAGTTGAGTGACTATGCAAGTGGCTTTCTTTCGAGCTTTTGGAGAATGAATTGACATCAAAATTTCTTCTTGATAATTATGCTTTGATAGAATCTTTGAGTTCGAACATTAAGTGGATTCGTTGTCAAGTGGATTGTTACAAAGAAGTGTTGACTTTCACTCTCATATGTTGGTCGATTTCATTTCAGTAACTTGGTGGAAACTTGAAAGTGTATTGGCTTTGTGTTGAAAGCTTGATGATTTGCTTTTGTTAAAAAAAAAAAAAGACTTTGTTTGCTTATGTTAAGAGGATTTATGATTGGTTTTAGATTCGTTTTGTATTAGAAAGTTTTAATGAGTTTTGCGGATATTTTATGATGGAAGTTCTATTGCGAAGCTTTCTTGTTAGAAAGTTCTCTCAAGTTTTAACCCCACGCCAAATATAAGAAAAGCACTTGAATTGTTTTGTTTTGTGTTGGGAAGGTTTTAGTAAGTCGTTCGTGTAGGGCTTTATGGGTAGTTTTATTTGAAAGTTTTATAAGCGAATTTTGAGATTTGGTCTTACGATTGGCTTTGGGTTGAAAGATTCTTGGGTGTCTTTGTTTTTGGAACGAATGATTATGTGGGGAATTGTCTTTCTTTTAGTTTGCACTTATTTTCAAAGTAGGGTCTTAAGATAAAAGATAAAAATAGAGAAACTTGTTTTAAATTTTAACTTTCGGGAGCTTGTTTTCTCTCGTCGCTTTGAGTTTGTTTTAAGAATAGTTTGTGCAGTCGAGTCGAGTCTGTATTAAGTGCTTTACTTGGATCGTGGGGATAGTAAAATGGCATTAAAGCACATTCTCTTTTATTCGTATTACATTGAAGGGGAGAGAATGATGTTTTAGAGATATGCTTGACTTTGAAGAAGCATATCCACTAATAAAATGCCTACATTCCGTTAGTATGCTATTTTCTCTTCACTCTTTCTTTTTGACATTTTGTAGTTTCTTTCTTTCTGCATGTCTATTACTTCCATACTTATTGTCTTATTTAATTCATGGATTCCTAAACTTGCTAGTACATGTAGAAATGTCTAAAAGGTCAGAAAAACACATCATTTCGTTCCCCACAACACTAGTGACACCTAAGGACAAAAATTAAGGATTGAGTCTTAGATAATATAGACTTAGGATGCATGCTCCTTATAGGGTAGAGACATCAAAACTTAAACTTAGTGACATATTTTCTTAGGTTTAGCACCCTTTAATATATTAATAATCAACCAACCAAATTAATCTTAACTCAGGTATTAAAAATGTATTAAAACATCTAATTTTGTACTCAACTTATAACTAATATTTCATAACTCCTAAAATACAAAACCTAAATCAAGAATCTAACTAATTTAATAAACAACTCTTAACCAACTTAAAATTTAAAAGAGGTAGACTAAATCAGGAGATCAAATACTGAACTGAAATTTCATTAGGATGAAAGATTCCTAAATATCAAATCTTAAATCAATCTTTAAAAAACAATCAACAAACTTGGTAAATAAACTGCCTAATCTACCTTTTCTTTTTCTAATTTACAACCAACTTAATAATTCAACAAAAATTGGTTGCCACTGGGTAACCCAGGCCTACGAGGCTATTAAGTTAGCCCCAAGGAGGGTGAAATAAACCTCACGGCCTCGGTGTGAAACAAAGGTGGTAATCAATCAAACACTAAAAATAAAATTCTAAAATCAATCCTAAATTACTAATATTTAAACTTCAATTAAAATCTCCCCTTGGCCTTGAACAAATAAAAAAAATGCAAATAACTTTAATTAAATTATCCTACATAGGATCTATCAAAAACTGCACAGCCTACACACACCTTAGACCGGTTTGATTAGGACACTACTTCTAGTCCTAGGTTAGACTTGCATTTTCTTTTGCTATTCAGTATTTACTACCTATACGTGTTCTATAAATGCAATTCTTACATTTTTCTGTCAGTTATACTTTCTTACTTACCTGCATTTCTTTTCTGAACGGCATCTACGCTTATATATATGTTTTCTTTTGTCTTACTTTGCGAGGTACATCCGGTGTTGCATTGTCAATGATTAAGCGGCGTCAATTGCTTATAAGCTTTTAAGTGGCAGCGCCACAGCAGGTACATTGGGTCTTGCACGATCAGGGATCAATGAACCATTTACTTGCTTGGAGCTATTAAGTGGCTGCGCCACGGTCAGGTATGACTTTTGCAAATTCTTTTAATTACATATCGGAACTGCTACACCACACACACAACTTGTTGATAGGTATTCTAGCATGTTTAGGTAGCCAGCCATAGGTTAGTGCACTGACGAAGCTTTGGCCCTATAGGTCAAAGCTTTTCCCCTTCTGTGAGCCCTAGAGACCATTAGGGTCATTTAGGCCTGTAGAGTAGGCCACCTATTATGCCGGTTGGCATCGTTGTTTTCCCACACGAAGTGGGCATCGTTGGTTTTCTGCTAGGATTCTGACCCTTTCCGGTTTTGGGTACGATACCCCCCCTCCCTTTTTTTCTTTCTTTCTGTGAGCCTTAGAGACCATTAGGGTCATTTAGGCCTGTAGAGTAGGCCACCTACTTGTGCCATTGAGCATCGTTGTTTTCCCACACGAAGTAGGGCATGACTATAATGATTTTCTGTGCGGGTACCTTGCCTGGAGGGTACCCTTAGGGTGTGTTTATTTATTTATTTTTGTACTCTGGATGTCATGCATGCATTTGTTTTTACACACCTTACTTCACGCTACACTTCACTTACATACATGCATCACATCAATAGAGCTAGGGATATTTCGTATCTGTTTCATGCATCATACATGGCGCTAGGTACTTTCTTTTGCATATTGTAGAGTTCTTGATTGAAGTCCTTTAAACTACAAATCTTTCATTTCTTAGGATAGAGCCTTCCTATCTTGTATGCATATAGGGCGATTGATTGTGTTTAGGATGTTAGCTGGCAGCTCACTCCAGGCAAGCATAAGTCCAGGCTGTACACCCCTCAGTGTCTCTTTTCTTCTGGTGTGTCCTGAGTCTGTCATTTCTCTTAGGATAGCAGTTCGATCGTTGATCTTCTAAACTCAAAATTTTAATCACATCTTTATCCATTCAAAAATGTCTAATCATCACTAAGGGTAAATAGAAGAGACTATTTGGAATAGAATTTAGGAACTTTATCTGTGCATCAAATCAAGAAGTAAATAATCCAGCATCCTTAATCGAGAGTTTTCCTAAGTCAAGGCTTAGGATGTAATTAACTACGGGGGCTTGCGCCCGTAGGAAATCGATCCCCACAATCAAATAAACCCTATTCGATGCTTATGTATCGAATAGGGGAAATCTCGTGACTTTTGGGTTATAGATATTATTATCCATCGAGGTTAGTAGGTGAAAGCCGCTACCCTCCATGGCTAATCGTATCTATAACTCCATCTGCTCTTCCATCGGCCTGCTTGTGTCGATTGTAAAGGTCTACGACCATTTTGTCCTACGGGATAGTGTGATCGTACCCTTTGCATTCGAACCACACGAGCGGAATCCTTTCGGAGACCCACAGATTTCTGGCGACCACGGTGGGACAGGTTTCTCTCTCCATCTTTGGATGTTGTATTATTCATTTCTGTAGGTAATCCTAGTTTGGTGCCTAGTTTGAGTTCATCTTTTCTACTCCACTATCTTCTCTTAATCCTTAATGAATATTAGATCATTTTAATGTATAAAGATTTAATTAAAATTTTGAGTTTATTAGATCTGTGTTTTTAATTCTCAAATTCAAATCCAGATCAATCTATTTCAAACCAATCTTACTCAAATCAAAATTTCAATATCTATCAATTCCTAGTTGGAATTCTTTTAAACCTAATCTTGTTTCATATCATTTCAAATGAATGTCCATATTCTAGCTTTGATTGCATGATTCATATTTGACATAAACTTTAGTCTCAATTATCTCTCTTGTTTGAGCTCTTTTAGATTAGGGTTTGATTCATATCAGTCCAAATAGAAATTCAAATGCTATTTTCAATGGAAGGGTCCTTGAATTTGATATATATAAATTTTTCAAAAGAAAATTTAATTTGAGAAAAGTTTGAGAGTTTAAAATTCGATACAAACTTTTGAGGGAATTTTCTTTAGAGGGTAAGTGACTTATTTTTCTGAATGAAAAATTTACCTCTATTTTATTTAAAATATTAAGTAAGAGTTGGTTGACTCCTTTAAACACTTAAAGGATAATTTCTTATGATGATATTCTCTCCCTCCATCCCTTGTGTGGGATGATCTTATTTTTGAACTAAAATCTTTGCCAAATTAAAATTGGACTTAGAAATGAAAATTCTCTCTATTAGCTTGCAAATTTTCTATCTCCTAGGTATTCTTTGCATACATATGAATTTATTTCATAATTTTCTCAATCAAGTGGTTCATTTTATCATAGGATCGGGTTTGTTTTGTGAATTTTTCTTCCCTACATAAGAGAGTGAGTTTTCTTCTCTTATGTTTGGAAGATAATTCTACAACTGAGAAAATTTTCTTTTAGAGATTGAGAAAGGAAGCCAATTACAAGAAAAAAAAAAGAAAGGCGCAATGTTCGCCAAAATTGTTGAAAATGTCACAAAGTGACCAAAAAAAATGAAAGATGCACAAAGTGTATCAAAATGAAAAGATGCGCAAAGTGCGCCAAAAAAAGAGAGGCGCAATGTTCGCCAAAGTTTTTTTTAAATGGGCACAAAGTGGACCCAAAATGAATAAGTAAATGGCTTACCTTTCTTGGAAATCTCTAAATCTCAGAAAACTCATGTGTCCTTTGATGTCCTTGATACTTGAGTTTGAAAATGATGACTTCGGATTCATTATTATGCAATAATATTCTATTAGATATGAAGGTATTTTCATGCAATAAGATTGAGAAAATTCAATTTCTCCTTCTGATTTAGATCTTTTTGAATTAGATTTCAATTCAAAAAAATACATATAAGAGAGATAGCCTAGTTTGGCTTGTAGGGAGCTTAAACTGGGTTAGCAAAATTTAAATCCCTAACCTTTTTTGGGTTTAGATGGAGTCAACCGATTTCTTACTAAAATTTTAAAATTTGATTCCTTATGTCATTTTGATTTGGTCAAGATAATCAAGAGGTAAATCTTTTATTTTGAAAAATAATACTCTTACTCTTTGATAAAATTTCTACTCTTTGAAAAATTATGTGAATCAAACTTTTCTCAAATTAATTGGTGAGTGTTTAACATTTTTTTTAGTGGCTCCACTATTGAGTACATTTAAATACTCACCTTGCTCTTTTGAAAAATTCATGTATGAAAATTTTCGGGCCCCAACATTTGATTATAAATCATTCTTATGGACTGATGTGATTCTTCCCTTGATCGCACTCTCATTCTCTCTTGGAGCTTGGTTGTTTTGAGTTGTGATTATTTTGCTTCCAAACAACCATTTGATGTGCATTTTATTCTCTTGATATCTTTTTGCCGCCATCTCTTGTTTGGGAGCCACTCTCCCATTCAAGTTGCTGGTTTTGTTCACCTGCTTGGGAGCCACTCTCCCATTCAGGTCGTTGTTTTGTTCACTTGTTTGGGAACCACTCTCCCATTCAAGCTGTTGGTTTTGTTCACTTGTTTGAGAGCCACTATCTCATTCAAGTTGTTGGTGCTTCACTTGTTTTGGAAGTCACTCTTCCATTCAAGTTCTGATTCCATTGCTCGGTTGGGTTAATTCCCTTTGGATTTTTCTACATGTGATCGTTCTGTTGTGTCATTTCTCATATTGGTGCCTTACTATCCTTGCCTTGATTTTGCATGTGAGTATTCATCTTCATTCCATGTCATTCCTCTTCTACGGACAGACCCGTGGGAGAGATTTTCTATTTGATATTTCTGGTGGATTTCTTTGTTTAAGAGATCCCCTTTTGTCACTTCACTTCTTTTTCGCTCTTTGTTCCGCCGTTTCGAATATGGTCAGGCGAACATTGAATAATCCTCATTCACCGTTTCGAATATGGTCAGGTGGATGTTGGATCCTTTTTCTCTCTTTTGCCCTGCTGTTGCGAATGTGGTCAGGCAGGCATTAGACCTCTTTGGGAAGCTCTTTATTCGCTGTTGCGAATATGGTCAGGTGGATATTGAGCTGTTCTCATTCGCCGTTGCGAATATGGTCAGGCGAATGTTGAACCCCCTTTCTCTTTCTCCCTTTGTCTCGCTGTTTCGATCTGGTCAAGCGAACATTGGGTTGTCCTCATTCACTGTTTCGATCTGGTCAGGTGAATGTTGGACTTTGTCTTTTGTCCCACCGTTGCGATTTTGGTCAGGTGGACATTAGACTTTCGGGAGGGCTCATTATTCGCTGTTGCGAATATGGTCAGGTGGATTTTGAGCCATTCTCATTCGCTGTTTCGATCTGGTCAGGCGAATGTGAACTCCCCTTTCTTGTTGAGAGAGCCCGACAGAGTCCCTGGGAGGCATTCCTCACTACTCTTTCTTCTTTTGTCCCACCGTTGCGATTTTGGTCAGGTGGACATTAGACTTTCGGGAGGGCTCATTATTCGCTGTTGCGAATATGGTCAGGTGGATTTTGAGCCATTCTCATTCGCTGTTGCGATCTGGTCAGGCGAATGTGAACTCCCCTTTCTTGTTGAGAGAGCCCGACAGAGTCCCTGGGAGGCATTCCTCACTACTCTTTCCTCTTTTGTCTCACCGTTGCGAATATGGTCAGGTGGACATTAGACTTTTCTTCGACCCTTTGTTTTACCGTTTCGATCTGGTCAGGTAAACATTGGGTCATCCTCATCTGCCGTTGCAAATATGGTCAGGTGGATGTTGGATCACTTTTCCTTCTGTTCTGCTATTTCGATCTGGTCAGGCAGACAGTCGTTTCCTTACTCTACTCTTGTTCACTGTTTCGATCTGGTCAGGTGAGCACTGAGTTTTCCCCATTCACTGTTTCGATCTGGTCAGGTGAATGTGGGACGTTTCTCTTTTCCTTCTGTTCTGCTGTTTCGATCCGGTCAGGCAGACAGTTGATTCTTTACTTGTCTTACTCTTGTTCACTGTTTCGATCTGGTCAGGTGAGCACTGAGTTTTCCCCATTCACTGTTTCGATCTGGTCAGGTGAATGTGGGACGTTTCTCTTTTCCTTCTGTTCTGCTGTTTCGATCCGGTCAGGCAGACAGTTGATTCTTTACTTGTCTTACTCTTGTTCACTGTTTCGATCTGGTCAGGTGAGCACTGAGTTTTTTTTTTTTCATTCACTGTTTCGATCTGGTCAGGTGAATGTGGGACGTTTCTCTTTTCCTTCTGTTCTGCTGTTTCGATCCGGTCAGGCAGACAGTTGATTCTTTACTTGTCTTACTCTTGTTCACTGTTTCGATCTGGTCAGGTGAGCACTGAGTTTTTTTTTTCCATTCACTGTTTCGATCTGGTCAGGTGAATGTGGGACGTTTCTTTTTTTTTTTTTTTCTTTCTGTTCTGCTGTTTCGATCTGGTCAAGCAGACAGTCGTTTCCTTTTCTCTACTCTTGTTCACTGTTTCGATCTGGTCAGGTGAGCACTGAGTTTTCCCCATTCACTATTTCGATCCGGTCAGGTGAATGTGGGGTGTTTCTCTTTTTCCTGCTGCTCTGCTGTTTCGATTTGGTCAAGCAGACAGTTGATTCTTTTCTTGCTCTTGCTCGTTGTTTCGAATATGGTCAAACAAGCCTTGAGTTTTCTCCATTCATTGTTTCGATATGGTCAGGTGGATGTGAGACTCCTTTTTCTCCCTATTCTGCTGTTGCGAGGTGGTCAGGCAGATAGCTGGTTTCCTTATCTTTGGTTGTTCTTCCTCATTACCTTCCTTTGATTATTATTCTATGCTATTTGTTATAGTTTTTAAGTGATTGTTGAATCTCCTTGACTCCTTATGATTTTGTTTCAGTTTCGCTCATATGAGCATAGAATCCCTTCCTTCTCCTATTCTGCTGTTTCAGTATGAATATGCAGATAGTTGAGTTTCTTTCTTAGCTCTTCCTCACTATTCTGTTTTAGTCAAGTGAGCATTGAGTATTCTTCGTTCGTTGTTTCGATTTGGTCAGACGAATGTTGAGTTTTATTTTCTTCTTTTGTCCCACCATGTTTGCATGATTGTGTGAGCATTATATGAATGACGGTTATTGTATGACTGTATGACAAATGCATGATTATATGAGCATATAATTGTGTGATTATTGCCTGATCTTTTGAATCACTGTATGATTATACGATTGCTATTGTTTGCTTATCGTGTGGTTTGATAATCATCATGTAACTAGATAATTATTGAGTGATTATATGAATATCATATGGTTATGTGCTTGTGACTTGATTATGACACGATTATTGATTTTGATAATCATCATGTGACTTGATTATATGAATATCTTATATGAATATCAGATGACTATTGAATTGAGTTGATTGGTTGATTGTGACATGAGTATGTGGTGATTGCTTGATTATATGATATCATGGAAGTGTATGAATATTGCATCATTTGATGATTCTGGCATAAGTGTATAATGATTCTGTGGTTATATGATTATTGTGTAATTTGATGATGATTGCATGATTGAGTGATCATCCATCGTTGCACGCTTGCATGATCACTGTGTGATTGTATGTTCATAACATGGTGGGACACTTATTGCATGATTATTATGTGATTATATGCTTTGTGATTCTCAAACTATCGTAGAATTGCATTTTCCTAGGGAGTCTTTTTATTTGATCGTAGGATTGCATCTTCCTAGTTAATCTCGTTCGTGGTTTTTGGGTTGTACCTTCCTAAAGATAAGGAGGTCAACGCCAACACGTGCGATTCACCTAATGCTCACCGCACCTGTTGGGGTGGAGTTTGTTGACCTCATTTTTGTCTTGATTTTCCTTCGAGCACGTTCGAGCGAGTTGATCGGGCCTCGTCAGGCTTGATTCAATTCGCATCGGCATTGATTCGAGTCTGATTCATTTTATTTTATTTTATTGAATTAATTTTGGTCGAGTCGAGGCAAGCTCGAGTTGACCCGGATCGAACCAAACTTGAGTCAATTTGAACATGATTTCAATCTCTTAGGTGTAGTTAAATCCTAGTCTAGGTTTGGGATGACTTCCTAAACCAATTTGAATCACACCGTTAAAAAAAAAAATTTGTTTTTTTTTGATCCGACGGCCCCAATCTCGGATCTATCCCCTCTCCCTCTCGTGCCCTAATTAAGGCCGGAGGCTTCATCACACAGGCGGCTCTCTCTCTCTCTCTCTCTCACACTCTCGGTTCGGAACAGACAAGAGGAGGCGGCAGAAGCTCTCGTGGCTCTGACCCGAAGAAGCCCTAGCCGCAAGCAGCTTCGCTCTCCGATCTTTCTCTCCTTCGGCCGACCCGGTCTCTCTCCCCTTCCGTCTCCTCTCTGTTCGCGTGAAGCCAGGCCGAAATCCCTCCGCCTCTTCCCCCCTCTCTTCATCTTCTCTGGATCGGGGAAGACCCGAAGTTTTGCCTCGACGACTCGCGCCCTAGCCGAAGTTTTGCTCCCATCCCGACGACACTAGCCAGGCCGAACCTCTCTTGCTCTCTCGGATTCAACCCGAGCAGGAGTCAAAGCCCTAGCCGCTGGTTTCTTCCCTAGGCAAGGTGATTTATTTCCCTTTCCCTTATTCTTCTTCTTCCTCACATCTTTTCTTTTCTTTCTTTGGGATACGAGCAATGAGCTTGGTTTCATGTTTCTTAAAGTTTTGTTTTCTTTGAGAAAACCTTTTGATCTTGAATTGGATATTGTTATATGAATGTGTTGAGCATTAAGTTTTCTACTGTCTAAGAATAATCCTCCATGTTTCATATTGTGGTTTTCATCCAGAATTGGTATTTGCATTAGATTAGCATGTCGTGACCTCTATGAGTGCTTACTCAGCATTGTTCTCTATATTAATTTCTATTAAATCTGTTAATGCTTATTTTAATGGGATGGTAGAGAGAGTGATTTCATGAGATGTGGATGGAGTCTTCTTTGTTGATTTATACTGTTAAAAAAAATGGGGTGTACACAAGATGTTTGAATTAATGCTTGCTAAAATGTGATGTGAGTTTCCCTTCCCTTTGCACTCAGCTGAACTCGAAGCTTATAATAGAGAATGGTGATGTTATTAGCATGTCTTGTAGCTCCAAACTAGCATCGAATCATCGGAATAAACTTCTGAGTTGAAATTCTTGTATATCATTTTATTTGTTAAAGAAATTAGTTGTTGCTCGACCCTTCCGTGGACCTCATGTAAATATTTCAGTTTCATGCATGGTTTATCAATATGCATTTATACAGACCCATGTTTATATAAGCAAGTGAAATTTTATCAAATGAGTTCACAAGAGTATTTTGGTAGAACTTTGTGCTTTATGGTCATAGCATGTCATTTATTGTTTGCTTATTTGCAAGTAAATGTGGCTGCTCCTTTACTTTCTCTCACAGATTTTGATGCTCTTGGCTATTAGTATTGGAAGATGATGCCAGACATGTGTATGTTTAACATATGGATGAAAGTCTTGGGTATTTGGTGATGATTAGCAAGCATACTTATATTTCGTTTCGTTAGATTATTTGATTGTTTGGTATGTCTCAATGAGATTGGAAATTTCTATGAATCTTATGGCTCATTTGCAAACTGAATTTGATTCAACTTGCTGGAATGACTCCCCTTTGAGCTTTGGGAGAAGTTGTGAGCTTTAAGTTGGGAGGTTCATGAATCCCTTATTTAAAAAAAAAAGAGATCTTTGCATAACATGAGAAGTGAGATTCGTTGGAAGAATGCCAAAGTTCATTTCGTGCGAAGGAAAATTGTAAAAGCAGCTTTATGTTGGAAAATATTTTGTATTGGAAAACTTTAAAGTTTGCTTCGTCGTGATGTTGCTCTACGTTACAAAATTTTATGAGTTTTGAAAAAGTGTTTTCAATCCTTATTCTCACAAGTATAGAATTTCATTGTGATGTTTATAGGGGGATCGAGAGAGGTAACTTGGCATATATCTAGAGCTTTATTTATGGCTTTCAAAAATATCTTCTCTACACTTCATTAGTTTTCCTATGTGATTAGCTCTTGATCTACAATATCGTATGTTTGACACAAAAGTGTGTTTACAAGTTTAAGTCTAAGCTTCTTCTAAAAACTCTTGATGGCATGTAACATGAAGATGAAAAGTTTGTTGGAGAATATGTATTTGTTTGCTAGATTCAAAGTTATGTTGTTATCTTTCTATAAAAATATTGGCGAATCTTGAGGTACTGTTATGCTTATTGAATTCCATTCCTTCTCTGTTTGCTCAAATTTTATATGAAGATGATGTTGGCAAGTGATTGGAGTGCTTTATGATGTTGTGATGAAATTTCATGAATTTTTGGAAAGTAATTTGTGAACATTTATTCTTTAGGGATTTCAGCATGGTTGACATTTCTTTATGCCTATGAAATTTTTGTTATTCCTTGGACTTTATCCATACCTGTTGATGTGAAGAAGATATTTCTTAGTTATTGGAGGGGACTTGGTGAGTTGCCATGAGACATAAATACATTATGCATCATTAGTTATAAATCTTTGGCAAGTGTATGGTAGATTTGACACAAAAGTGAGCTTATGAGATAGTATTAAAAGCTTCATGAGGACTCTTAATGACATATAATGGAGTTGGGGAACTCGTTGGAAAGCAACTATGTGCTTCATAGATTCAAAGTGATGATATTCATGTTGTTGAAAGCATACTTAGCCACAAAGAGTTGGTAGATTTTGGGATACCTTTGTGCTCATTTTAAATCTTGATCACTCTCTTTTTCTTTGAGCTTTATGTGAAAAGTTATGTGAGTGATTATGATTAGAAAATTCTTATACATTTCATCCATTAAAGTTTTGCTCTTATTTGCACACTTAAAGTTGAGTGACTATGCAAGTGCTTTCTTTCGAGCTTTTGGAGAATGAATTGACATCAAAATTTCTTCTTGATAATTATGCTTTGATAGAATCTTTGAGTTCGAACATTAAGTGGATTCGTTGTCAAGTGGATTGTTACAAAGAAGTGTTGACTTTCACTCTCATATGTTGGTCGATTTCATTTCAGTAACTTGGTGGAAACTTGAAAGTGTATTGGCTTTGTGTTGAAAGCTTGATGATTTGCTTTTGTTAAAAAAAAAAAAGACTTTGTTTGCTTATGTTAAGAGGATTTATGATTGGTTTTAGATTCGTTTTGTATTAGAAAGTTTTAATGAGTTTTGCGGATATTTTATGATGGAAGTTCTATTGCGAAGCTTTCTTGTTAGAAAGTTCTCTCAAGTTTTAACCCCACGCCAAATATAAGAAAAGCACTTGAATTGTTTTGTTTTGTGTTGGGAAGGTTTTAGTAAGTCGTTCGTGTAGGGCTTTATGGGTAGTTTTATTTGAAAGTTTTATAAGCGAATTTTGAGATTTGGTCTTACGATTGGCTTTGGGTTGAAAGATTCTTGGGTGTCTTTGTTTTTGGAACGAATGATTATGTGGGGAATTGTCTTTCTTTTAGTTTGCACTTATTTTCAAAGTAGGGTCTTAAGATAAAAGATAAAAATAGAGAAACTTGTTTTAAATTTTAACTTTCGGGAGCTTGTTTTCTCTCGTCGCTTTGAGTTTGTTTTAAGAATAGTTTGTGCAGTCGAGTCGAGTCTGTATTAAGTGCTTTACTTGGATCGTGGGGATAGTAAAATGGCATTAAAGCACATTCTCTTTTATTCGTATTACATTGAAGGGGAGAGAATGATGTTTTAGAGATATGCTTGACTTTGAAGAAGCATATCCACTAATAAAATGCCTACATTCCGTTAGTATGCTATTTTCTCTTCACTCTTTCTTTTTGACATTTTGTAGTTTCTTTCTTTCTGCATGTCTATTACTTCCATACTTATTGTCTTATTTAATTCATGGATTCCTAAACTTGCTAGTACATGTAGAAATGTCTAAAAGGTCAGAAAAACACATCATTTCGTTCCCCACAACACTAGTGACACCTAAGGACAAAAATTAAGGATTGAGTCTTAGATAATATAGACTTAGGATGCATGCTCCTTATAGGGTAGAGACATCAAAACTTAAACTTAGTGACATATTTTCTTAGGTTTAGCACCCTTTAATATATTAATAATCAACCAACCAAATTAATCTTAACTCAGGTATTAAAAATGTATTAAAACATCTAATTTTGTACTCAACTTATAACTAATATTTCATAACTCCTAAAATACAAAACCTAAATCAAGAATCTAACTAATTTAATAAACAACTCTTAACCAACTTAAAATTTAAAAGAGGTAGACTAAATCAGGAGATCAAATACTGAACTGAAATTTCATTAGGATAAAAGATTCCTAAATATCAAATCTTAAATCAATCTTTAAAAAAACAATCAACAAACTTGGTAAATAAACTGCCTAATCTACCTTTTCTTTTTCTAATTTACAACCAACTTAATAATTCAACAAAAATTGGTTGCCACTGGGTAACCCAGGCCTACGAGGCTATTAAGTTAGCCCCAAGGAGGGTGAAATAAACCTCACGGCCTCGGTGTGAAACAAAGGTGGTAATCAATCAAACACTAAAAATAAAATTCTAAAATCAATCCTAAATTACTAATATTTAAACTTCAATTAAAATCTCCCCTTGGCCTTGAACAAATAAAAAAAATGCAAATAACTTTAATTAAATTATCCTACATAGGATCTATCAAAAACTGCACAGCCTACACACACCTTAGACCGGTTTGATTAGGACACTACTTCTAGTCCTAGGTTAGACTTGCATTTTCTTTTGCTATTCAGTATTTACTACCTATACGTGTTCTATAAATGCAATTCTTACATTTTTCTGTCAGTTATACTTTCTTACTTACCTGCATTTCTTTTCTGAACGGCATCTACGCTTATATATATGTTTTCTTTTGTCTTACTTTGCGAGGTACATCCGGTGTTGCATTGTCAATGATTAAGCGGCGTCAATTGCTTATAAGCTTTTAAGTGGCAGCGCCACAGCAGGTACATTGGGTCTTGCACGATCAGGGATCAATGAACCATTTACTTGCTTGGAGCTATTAAGTGGCTGCGCCACGGTCAGGTATGACTTTTGCAAATTCTTTTAATTACATATCGGAACTGCTACACCACACACACAACTTGTTGATAGGTATTCTAGCATGTTTAGGTAGCCAGCCATAGGTTAGTGCACTGACGAAGCTTTGGCCCTATAGGTCAAAGCTTTTCCCCCTTCTGTGAGCCCTAGAGACCATTAGGGTCATTTAGGCCTGTAGAGTAGGCCACCTATTATGCCGGTTGGCATCGTTGTTTTCCCACACGAAGTGGGCATCGTTGGTTTTCTGCTAGGATTCTGACCCTTTCCGGTTTTGGGTACGATACCCCCCCTCCCTTTTTTTCTTTCTTTCTGTGAGCCTTAGAGACCATTAGGGTCATTTAGGCCTGTAGAGTAGGCCACCTACTTGTGCCATTGAGCATCGTTGTTTTCCCACACGAAGTAGGGCATGACTATAATGATTTTCTGTGCGGGTACCTTGCCTGGAGGGTACCCTTAGGGTGTGTTTATTTATTTATTTTTGTACTCTGGATGTCATGCATGCATTTGTTTTTACACACCTTACTTCACGCTACACTTCACTTACATACATGCATCACATCAATAGAGCTAGGGATATTTCGTATCTGTTTCATGCATCATACATGGCGCTAGGTACTTTCTTTTGCATATTGTAGAGTTCTTGATTGAAGTCCTTTAAACTACAAATCTTTCATTTCTTAGGATAGAGCCTTCCTATCTTGTATGCATATAGGGCGATTGATTGTGTTTAGGATGTTAGCTGGCAGCTCACTCCAGGCAAGCATAAGTCCAGGCTGTACACCCCTCAGTGTCTCTTTTCTTCTGGTGTGTCCTGAGTCTGTCATTTCTCTTAGGATAGCAGTTCGATCGTTGATCTTCTAAACTCAAAATTTTAATCACATCTTTATCCATTCAAAAATGTCTAATCATCACTAAGGGTAAATAGAAGAGACTATTTGGAATAGAATTTAGGAACTTTATCTGTGCATCAAATCAAGAAGTAAATAATCCAGCATCCTTAATCGAGAGTTTTCCTAAGTCAAGGCTTAGGATGTAATTAACTACGGGGGCTTGCGCCGTAGGAAATCGATCCCCACAATCAAATAAACCCTATTCGATGCTTATGTATCGAATAGGGGAAATCTCGTGACTTTTGGGTTATAGATATTATTATCCATCGAGGTTAGTAGGTGAAAGCCGCTACCCTCCATGGCTAATCGTATCTATAACTCCATCTGCTCTTCCATCGGCCTGCTTGTGTCGATTGTAAAGGTCTACGACCATTTTGTCCTACGGGATAGTGTGATCGTACCCTTTGCATTCGAACCACACGAGCGGAATCCTTTCGGAGACCCACATCTGGAAATGCAACCAAAGTTGATCTCTCGATATGCTGTTGGTCTTTGACTACAATTCCAAAAAAATCATCAACATGTTTGATCCTTTAATTGTTGTAGAAGCACATCAATAAGCCTTATAAGTTGAACATTAACTCACACATCATACCAATATATTTCCTAAAGAGCTCGTTGGGGTGACCCCCAATCCTTTTGTCTTCCCCACCACTTCCGCACCATCCTTTTACCATTATCGGCGGCTTGAGTCATTTCTCTACCACCTTCAAATGTTTCAATCATGGGTAGTCGGGATTCTAGTTTGTTAAATGCCCCAAAACCAAATCATGTAGTTTACTCGTATCTAAAGATGACCTCGCCACATCCCACCTTGATGATTTGCTTGTTGACTCAAAGGAAGAGGGGGTAGTAGCTGATGTTGAACCTTTGTGCTCTGACACACCTTTCTCAGCTCATGCACATTATCTAATCTTCGATGACATGTATTTTAGAATCATCAACTGCCAAACCATCTTTTGAAATAATATACTCCAAGAATTGAACATGCTCAACCAGGAAGAAATATTTGAAGCTTTTATTGATTTCAATAAAGTTGAATCCTTATATTGGACAATCGACATTTAATATGTTCTAATTTCTTTTTCTATTGGGCTAACATAAAAAAGGTGAAATTATTTACAACATTATATCAATTGATGTGTGTCATTGTTTATTGAGTCGGCCTTGGTAACATAACCGTGAAACAATTCACTATGGTTGTACCAATACTTATTTCTTTATGTATCATGGCAAGACCATTAACCTACTATCATACCGAGCTCAGCTTTAAGGTCGTCCAACTCCAACCAATGGCACTTTGTCATTCGGGGCTTGTTTTGAGCACGCAATGATGAAATCTAATATTGTAAATCTACTTTTTGCCAATTTTGAATAGCCTACACTTGTTATTCTGCCTATAATTTAGCCATTATTGGTTGAGTTCGCAAACGCCTTACCAGATTTCTTGCTAGTAGAACTCCTAGCATCACATTATTTTTTTCCTACAGCAATGTTGCCCAACATATCATATTGTTAAATGGTCCAAGAGAGTAGAATAAATTACACTAACAAGTGGAGGAACTACTTGCTAAAGGCCAAGCCTCGGCCCCTATGCATTTCCGGTTTGACTTACTCACAAAAAAGATGGCATATGGTGTATTTGTGTCGACAGCCGTGCCACCAACAAAATTAAAAATCTTCGCTGCTTTCCGATTCCATACCTAGATAACTTCTTGACCAATTCAGTTGCGTAGTGGTATTAGTACCCATAAAATTCATCTTTCTTTGGGGCAAGAATGGAAGATTGTGTTTAAAACACATGAGGGCCTATACAAATGGCTTGTTATGCCATTCAACCTTTCTAACGCCCCAAGTACTTTTGTGCATGTGATGACTTAAGCTTTAGGGCCTTTTATCTAGAAATTTGTTATTGTCTATTTTGATGCCAAGCTTATTTATAATGCCACCCGAGATGTACAACATCGTATCCTTAATTGATGGTTATGAGCAAAGAAAAATTTTATATTGCAACTTCCAAATGAGTCTTCTTGGCTAAACTGATTGACTTATTAGATTATATTATTTCAAAAAAAAGGTGCTACAATTGATGATTCTAAGATGCTTGCCATCCAACAATGGCACCATCTATATATGCGTAAAGAAGTATGTAGCTTTCAAGGGCTTGCATCTTTTAATCAACTATTCATTCCTCATTTTAGAAACATCATGAGGCCTATTATTGATTGCATTAAAGTTAGGTCATTCGATCGATTAAACAATGATGACTATGATTTTTTGAACATCAAAATGTGACTAACTTCAGCACATATTCTATTCTTTCCTAATTTTACTCAACCATTTCAACTTCATTGTAATGCGACTAAACTCATCATTGGTACTATCTTACGCCAATCTAGTTGGCTAGTGGCCCATTTCAATGTGTATTAATGACCTTGGATTCTTTGCAGTATTCTTAGTCATTTTTAGGGCCATCGAACATTAGCATCATAATTTATTCCAAAATGAGTTCATCCTATATATCAATCATGAAACACTCAAAGATTTACTAATTAGGATAAGGTATCCGCTAGACAAGCTTTGTGGGCCTTCATTCTACAATAATTTTCCTTTGTGATCACAAAGAAGGCAAGCTAAATCATGATGGCACAGACGCTTTGAGTCGTCATTAGTATTTCTTACCTAAATTGCATGTGTCGATTCCTAGTTTTGATTCTTTTAGGAATCATATGCGGTTGACCACTTCTCCAAAATTCTATTACAACTACAAATGAATCAGGCCTCTAATTTCCCATCATTGTATGGGTTCATCTTCAAAGGTTGCAACTTGCAACTTTGTATTCTTGCATGAAACCTTCATTTAAAAATTATTCAAGAGTCATACAACGAAGGCTACGTAGGTCAAGTTGCCACTACTTATTATTTTACCGACCATGCAAAAAGACATATATAAATGTGTTCATAATTTTCATGTCTTCCAAGTTTCTAAAGTAATCGCAACCAATACTGATTTATATTGACCACTTTTTATTCACACATTACTGTGGACTAACATTAACATGGACTCAATGAGGCCACAATGATTCCATTGTTTGTTGTCGTGTTTTTTTTCCAAAATGGTCTATTTTATTCCATGCAAATGAATAACTGGCATCATTCTTATCGGTCAATTATATTTTAGTGAGATTTACCTTTTGCATGGCTTGGTAGCCCCTATTGTTTTTTTACTACGATACCTATTTCATCAACCATTTTTGGCAAAGTTTATAACAATTAATTAACACTAGTTTAATTTTTAGTTCAGTATAACAGTCACAAACGGATTCCCAAACCAAAGTAGTAAACCAATTCTTGGGCAATTTATCATGCAGTCAAGTAGGCACAAGTGTAAAGCCGTGGGACCTTAAGTTTTACCAGGCTAAATTTGCTAATAATCATGTGGTCAATCAATGTACAACCTTAGTCCTTTTCATGTGGTATATAATTTTGGTCCACATGAGCCACTTGATTTTCAATCTCTTTGCTCATATGGTTCAACAACATGGGGCAATGATTGACCTCATAATTGAATTGTGGAATACTCAGTAGGGGACACTTGACCACCTCATAGCCTCCATTGAAAAACACAAAATCATTGATGCTAAGTCCTATCGCCACCTAGAATTCAATATAGGTGATCAAATATGGGTTGTTCTTTCCAAAATTTAGTACATAACTCAAGAATATAATATGCTTAATGCACCTAAAATTGGTCGACTCAAAATTGTTATAAAGAAAAATCCAAACGCTTACACATCCAATCATCTTGGGGGTCAAATCATCTCTTACTTGGGGAGAATGATGCAATGTTCATTGAATAACATCCAATTATCAGGACTCTTCTCTAAACTTTTTAGAAAATATTAGAATTTATCTTTTTTTATTAGATTTAAATGAGAATTTGACTCTTGACAAGACACGATGGAGAAAAGGGGTTTATTTAGCCGACCCCACGTAATAGGATAAAGACATGATGTTATTGTTGTTGTTCTGTAAAATTTTTACTTGTTGCCCATATAAGGTTCTGTAATGATTAGGGGTGGTCAATTTTTAACTTAGTTTTGTATAAATATTTGGGAGGGCAGTCCTACCTCTATTTTGAGGAATTTTCAAGAAGAGATTTTCTTGTAATGTTTTCCTTATAGTGCTTCCAATTTCTTTTGTTGCAGTATATACCTACTCTATTCTCGTGTAGTGTGATACCACAAAGCTTTCCTATTCTATAAAACATCTAGAATCACATGCAAACTTTCTTTAATAATGCCTTTGTCACTAAAGTTTTCAACTTTAGGCTTCTCCATTTTATATTATGGTGCTCAATATGGTTGTAACAAAAAACATCTAAATCACCATAACAAACATAAGAAGATCAACCCTCAAAGATCTCTAGCTCATCTTCCACATTTCAAATCCATTTTGCTTCTGCATAAAAAATAAAGATATTATGATTCATAGGAAGATAAATATTTTATGCATTCAGAAAACTAAATGGGTTGGAAAGAAGGTTAAGGAGATTGATAGTTTAGTATTTAAAATATAGTATTCTGATAAGAGTCGTATCAGAAATGGTGTATTTGTGTTTATAGATAAGAGCTTGAAGGATAATATTGTAAAAATTAATAGAATTGAAGATAGAATTATAGTCATAAAGATTGTTGTTGATGTTATGATTATTACTATTATAAGTACTTCTTCTTATCAAATAAATTTGGATGTGTTTAAAATTAAAATTTTGAAATGACTTAGAAGAATTAATACAAAAGATACCTCTTGAAGAGAAAAAATTTATTGGAGGAGATTTAAAGGGATATGTTGGTAGAGAGGTAGATGATTTTAAAAGCATTCATAGTGGCTATAAGTTTAGAGTGACTAATGAAGATGGTAAGACCATATTAGATTTTTCTATAGCTTATGACGTTGCAATTACTAATATCTTATTTAAGAAAAGAGATGAACATCTGATCACTAAAAAGAATGGATATAGTAAAACTCAGATTCATTACTTTCTTATAAGAAAAAAGAGATCGTTTAGATTGTAAAATTATTCTGAGTGAAAGTTTATGACCCAATATCCTTCATTAGTTTTGAGCGTTAAGATGAAAGGGCTGAAAATAAAAAAATAAAGTAAAATATTGTTCTACGATTAGATGGGGGCTTTTAAAGAATATTAACAAAAATATTTTTTAAAGATTCTTGATCTTAAGATTGTATTTGTGCAGGAGAAAGCTAATGTTTTGTGGAAAAACGTAGCTAGTGATATTATCTATCACCACCATAATATCTTGTCCAAGTCCTATGTTGTGAAGTTGCTTGGACAACATTGGCTAAATCTTAAAAGGCTCAAACTTCGACGGACATTCCATCCAATAGAACAACTTTCATTACTTTCTTCTGACTTATCATTTGACTTCATTCGAAGAAGTTCATCCTTCAGCTAGCATATCTTTTCTTGCAGGACATTAGCATCATCGTTTGTTGTCTCATTTATAATTGCCTTATTCTTTATTGCCTTTGCTCGCTAAGCAAATCTCAAGGTGCTAAAAATTTCACTCTTACAACTCTTGGATGGTGAAACATTACATATCATTGCAAGCTTTGTATTTCCACCAACATAAAGATCCTTCAAAATTGTTAACCTATAATCTCCATTTGTAATTGAATAATTAGAGCCAATCTTTTGCTGAGTGAAACTATTATGTGATTTTGAAAACCGGACGTAAGCTTCCGACGGAGACGAGTCATAACTAGAACACTTGGATCACATATCTTGCGACGACGATGAACAACAGGAGAATATTTGTATTTATTATTGGAGTCAACTAGGTGGATAAGAGAAGTGCTGACAATGAGAAGATGGTTGTTGTCGAATAGATTTGTTTCCAGAGCGGTCGCATAGATCCAACGACTAACAATGAGATCGCCAACTTGGAATCCATAATCAGAAATTATGCTCGTCATAGTCATTAGATCTAGCTCCACAGAAAAATCTCGCATCATCAAAAAAGAATTCAAACCTTCCAAATGTTCACCATTCTCAAAATGCCCTGATATCATAGCATTCCAAGAAATGCAATCTATCACAGGCATATCATCAAAAACTTTGCGAGCATCATCAAAATATCCACACTTTGCATGCATCGTTATTAAAGCATTTAAAACATCCACTTCTGACCAAAAGCCAAACCTAATCACATGAGCATGAATCTCTTCAAAGCATTTTGGGATCTCATATATTGGAAGCACTATCTGATTACTTATCCCACACTTTAGTAATAATGATGGAGAATAAGCCTTGGATACCTCCTCTAATCCTCCGCTCAAGATTATGCTTGCGACGGGGAAACAGTTGGTTGCCTCGATCAACTGCGGGAACATTAGCTTGTGTAGTCGGCGTTGGAATGTAGAAATGTTGATGCTGAGCGGATCCTTCCCTTTCTCTATCTTCCAAGTTCTCTTCGCGTGGAGGATGCCAAGAATTTTTGCCTCCTCCGCACCCCTCTCGTTCAAGCCGCCAGAAGCAACCTTTGTAGGTTTCTCTGGAGTTCCTTGTACGTTGTTGATGATGGCATAGAGGACGCTGTCAGCTCATCTCTTCTTCTCATGGACACCTTGATGCATGTCCATCGTATGCGAGAGGTTGCAGTGAGAAAAATACTCGATCATGAAACTACCGAACAACTTATCCATCTCCAATTCAACAAAAATTGATATAGTTTTGAGCACATTGGCCTCTCCATCGGGCTTCAACGGAGAAGGATCACAAGATTCGGGAAGTGAATCAGCAGCGAGGGTTGTCAGTGCTAGTCGAGGCAGGCTGGTCTTGTGCGGGACCAAGCACGAGGAGCGGTCGCGATTTGAGCGGAGGGAAAAATTGGGAGTGGAGTGGGGATAAGGGCGGCATCGATCTAGAATGAGTTGGGTTGCACGGGGGCGTTGGAGGCGCAGAGGAGCGACGGGGCCGATATTGTTGTTGACCTGCTTATTCTCTCCACCGAACAAATGAAATTAGCACATGAATCATCCATTCGATCAAGTGAAGAAATCACTTGAGCTGCCCGAAAAGTTTGATGGCTTCGATTGTCATCGACATCCCATCTTCTCCGGTGTCAATCATCGTCGATAACCCATCTTTGGCTTCGATCGTCGTCGACAACCCATCTTCTTTTGCAGTTTATTTTCTTTATGACTCTGATACCAATCTGATACAGGTAGGATCCAATAGAAGAAGCAGATATAAGAAGAGATACACAAACTAGAGAATTAACAAGCTGAAGGCTTCCAAATAGCAAAATATTCATTAATGTATCATCCTAATACAATAGTAATATATATATATATATATATATATATATATATATATATATATATATAAGCTAGCTATAGAAAGTTCTAGAAAGTATGTAACAAATTGATAAGCTATTCCTAAGGTATGTTATAACTGGGATGTTCCTATATCAAGGACGAAAAAAAAAAGTACTTTTATTTGAAGAAGATATTCAACAAAGATGGATGAGATATTTTGTTAAACATTACAATGAAGCATTGGAGTTAAAATTGACAAAAAAGATTTTAAACCAACTTTAATTAGCCACTAATGAAAATTGATAAGTTGCTCCATAAGACAGCATGTCCAATTCTATTGCCTGGTTAAACATAACTTACATTGATGAAACAACATATAGCATAATCTGAAAGAAAATATTATGTCAACAATGCATGATGATGACAGTTATTCAAAATTCTAGGATACTCCAATAATGACCAACTAGACAAGTATGTTGTATGCCTAGGTCTCAGCTTTATCCTCTCAATCAGATGCAATAGCTACATACAAAGGAGACCCCAGGGCGGATCCACTATAAGCCCGGTGGGGGCTATTGCCACCCCCCCCCCCCCCAAAAAAATTATTATATGATTATTTAGTAATTTGTCCCCATACATCTATTTTTTAGTCGCTATTACAAGGGTTTTTAGGCAATTCAACCCCCCCCCCCCCCCCCCGCCCTAAAAGTTTTCAAATATTATGGTCTTTAGGCAATTGCCCCAACACAATTAAACACATTATGTAGAGATGTTATTGTTAGGGAATCAAAATTATCCTTACAACCAAAAATCCAAAGAGAAATAACCTTACAATGAGAAATAGTAAGGAAAATCAAAAAAATATCCTTACAATCAAAATTTGTTTTGGGAACGCTGCCCCCGGAAACCCCCGCAGGGGATCTGCCCCTTGACTCCGCAACCTGACTGGGCAGGTCGAACCCCACAAGGGGACCCTACCCCCTTGGACCCCCTACATATTAACGAAACGTACAACGATCAAGGATATGAACAAATAGGAGCCAAGAGACAGCGCCCCCAGAACAAATTTTGGTTGTAATGATATTTAAAAAAAAAAATCTCTACACTTATACTTATAAGTTCCCCCCCCCCCCCCCTGAAAATTAATACTAGTTCCGCCCCTGCTTCTAGGATATTGGTGTAGCAAACTCCATATGGAAGTTAGTTATGAAAAGTGTGGTTTGACAACTATAGTAACTTTATTCTCCCAATTTGGGTCATCATGCATATAGATGAGCTGATATAATAGTTGCACGAGTGAGGTCGTAATGACTATCAAAAGGTTGTGATTAGATCCTCATTGTCAGAATAATAAAGATTTGAATAATTGACATAAATTATTTCAAATGAGGTAGCAAGTTTCAAAAATTATGAAAGGAAATAGTGGCACCTCACTGGAGCCTAAAATTTGAGACCCCTTGCTCGAGTGCAAAAAATCAAAAGTCCGAAATTCCTCAAGCAAGTTATGAGCCCAAGAGCTAAGTAAGCACTTGATGGGCATGTCCCTCCTAATACAGCATAGTTAGCATCATAACATTCCCAACTCTCTCTACTCTCAATCCTTGGATCAGCTTACTCTTTTCTTTCTCCATCCTTGTAACTATAGTTTAAAACCTTCACAATAAAAATACTTTTTTCTATCATTCCTTACTCTCTTCCTGACCTTGATCTTATGCAAAACTTGAGTAATCACATGAATGTGATCCAACAAGCCTAATTAGGTTTTAATACATACAAACGTGAAAAATAATTTCATTTGATGCCTTGAACATGCAACTTTCAAAGCCATCCAAAATAAAACTTTGTCCAGGAAATCAAGAATAAAGAAAATTCCATCACTGAATTATCCCCTAGAGTAAAGCATATGGTCAATTTCAATTCAACCCTAACAATAAAGCTAAATCAGCCTGAGTGCTAAAACACGAATCTGTAAGTTCTTTCAAAAGAAAACGAAGAATTATAAAGTTTCAAAATTCTAAACCGTTTTGGCACAATGTGAACCTAAACCTTTAGCATACCAATCCCCCCATTAATAATAATAAGATAAAACGTACAGTACCCAATTGCCCAATCTCCGTCACAATCAATTATAAACCAGACGAGCAAATAATGTAATGCAAATTACAGCGTGGAATATTGCCCTAATCGAAATGCATGCATTTGCCTCATTTATCTTTGGGCCGATAATGCTATTTCTGGTGGAGAAATTCGTACATCAAGGTAAAAAACGCTAGTGTAGTTCAAAAAAAAAAAAATTTACTTCTTTCTTTCAAATTATATTGTTCGAATTATTAACGTGATCGGAAAAGTCGAATTAGGTTTGTGATTATTCCCAACTGGCTTGGCCAAAGCATGACAGACAAAAATCAGCCATATTAATCCTACTCTGCTGAAAATTTCAACAGTTGAGTTTAAATCAAAATCCATGATAGAAATCCCCCCAAATATAGCTAAAACCTGCAGCATGGTCCAAGTTGGACCTTGTACACCACGTTCAAAACAAAGAGTTTCTGAACCGAAGGAGGACTCCTGATTCCTGAATCATGAACGCCTGCTCACATAAATCACAGAGTTAGCGAAACAGAGCTTAGGTGAATATATAACGGATAGAGCAGGACTTACCGGGCCAGGAGAGTTGGATGAAGAGGCAGTGAACGCAGATATAGGAAGAATAAGATCGCAAGGGATAAAAGAGAAATGGAGGATATCTGGTTTGTTCTAGAGCCACGAACATTTGGACGGTGAAGCGGAGGGGAGGAGACCAAGTAGAGAAGGCGAAGGTCGCAGTCACATGCGAAGATCTTTCGGAAGCCGGAATCGAACATAGGGCAACAATTCGTTCCATGGTGGGTTTAGCCACAGTAAAAATATATATTTGTGTGAAAATACAAATTGATGAGCTCTTGTGGTTATAGATTTTAATTAAAAAAACTAAAAATAGTATATCGGTTGTGTTAAAGTGGAGGAGAAGTGAAGCATAGTTAATGTTTAATGTGTATATTTATTATGTTTCATTGCGTTTTTTTTTTCATAGTCACAAAATCAAATGATTCGTTACGTCTGTACTCCGCACATAATAATCTCACGTTAATTAAAAGTGTGCATAAAATTTTTTTAAAAAATAATGAGCAAAACGAAGAAATTAAGGGGAGAAAACAAAAACAAACTATCATAAAGGGAGATTATAGCGTGAACACATTAAATTTTGAAAAAATTAGTCTATAAGAAATTATGTGAAAGGCTCTTTAAATATTAAAAAAAATATATGCATAAAATTGAGCTATAGAGAAAGATTTAATAGAAAATTATAATGAGTTTTTTCATTAATTTTTAAATGCCCATGGGAAACCACTTACCATTTGTTTAGAAGAGATGATCAAAGTTGATATTAAATAATTAATTATATAATTCAATTATATAAATAATATTTATATTGAATATGTCTTACAAACAAGTTAGGTATACGGTCGGTTGGTAGTCAAGAAAACTTCAATATTCTTGTGAGTTTCGTATTTAGGGTGAATACTATTAGTGAGTCCTAATGAGAACTCATAGTTGGCTAGTGAGTACTTGGTGCAAATTGAATTGTCCTTTTGAACACCAGTCTTAATTAATGAGTGACTTCATGAATTTCTCGAGTGAGTTCATCAATGCAGTATTAGAATTCAATTAAACCTAATTCTTAAATGAATTATTGGAGGTTTAATTCTAGGTGACTTGAGGATTTGGACAACTTGAGAATTGACAAGTTCAAAGTTATATGTGGTTAAAGCTAGTTCTCAATCAACAATTTCTTAAACCCAACTTAAATTCTTATTTGAAGGGTGTAGGGCAAGGTTCCTTTATATAAAAGTAGAGGGCAACTTGAGAATTGACAAATTCACATAATGCTTTCCTTCAAGCACAAATAAATTAGCTTTTTGCACTTCATATTTTGACGTTGATCAAAGTAAAGCTCTCAATTCTATTTGATTTCAAGTCTCCCAAAAGAAGTTGAGGAGGTGAATCTATCATTGTTTGGACATAGGAGAGTGTTTATGGAAGCTACCCAACTAGTTAATGAGCACTAAGAGAGCATTGATGAACTAGCTTCTATGACAATTTCTACTAAAGGCATGCTTACTAATGAATTGGACATCTCAAAGAACAACTTGCCTACTACAATCATTGAGGAAAAGACTCTCAAATAGTCGAAATCTGAAAAAAAAAAAAAAAAAAATCAAATGATTCTCTACGTCTGTACTCCGCACATAATAATCTCACGTTAATTAAAAGTGTGCATAAAATTTTATTAAAAAATAATGAGCAAAACGAAGAAATTAAGGGGAGAAAACAAAAAACAAACTATCATTAAGGGAGATTATATCATGAACTCATTAAATTTTGAAAAAAAATAGTCTATAAGAAATTATGTGAAAGGCACTTTAAATATAAAAAAAATATGCGTAAAATTGAGTTATAGAGAAAGATTAATAGAAAATTATAATGAGTTTTTTCATTAATTTTCAAATGGCCATGGGAGACCACTTACCATTTATTTAGATGAGATGATCAGAGTTGATATTAAATAATTAGTTATATAATTCAATTATATAAATAATATTTATATTGAATATGTCTTACAAATAAGTTAGGCATACGACCGGTTGGTAGTCAAGGAAACTTCAATATTCATGTGAGTTCGTATTTAGGGTGAATACTATTAGTGAGTCCTAATGAGAACTCCTAGTTGGCTAGTGAGTACTTGGTGCAAATTGAATTGTCCTTTTGAACACCAGTCTTAATTAATGAGCGACTTCATGAATTTCTCGAGTGAGTTCATCAATGTAGTATTAGGGTTCAATTAAACGCAATTCTTAAATGAATTATTTGAGGTCCAATTTTAGGTGACTTGAAGATTTGGACAACTTGAGAATTTGACAAGTTCAAAGTTATATGTGGTTAAAGCTAGTTCTCAATCAACAATTTCTTAAACCCAACTTAAATTCTTATTTGAAGGGTAGAGGGCAAGGTTCCTTTATATAAAAGTAGAGGGTAACTTGAGAATTGACAATTTCACATAATACTTTCCTTCAAGCACAAATAAACTAGCTTTTTGCACTTCATATTTTGACATGGATCAAAGTAAAGCTCTCAATTCCATTTGATCTCAAGTCTCCCAAAAGAAGTTGAGGAGGTGAATCTATCATTGTTTGGACATAGGAGAGTGTTTATGGAAGCTACCCAACTAGTTAATGAGCACTAAGAGAGCATTGTTGAACTAGCTTCTATGACAATTTCTACTAAAGGCATGCTTACTAATGAATTGGACATCTCAAAGAACAACTTGCTTACTACAATCATTGAGGAAAAGACTCTCAAATAGTCGAAATCTGAAAAAAAAAAAAAAAATCTTAACAAAGATGAAGTGTAGGCTCAAAGGGCAATAACCTTTACAGGTGATGCTAAATAAACAAAATCAATAGGAAGTCACTCATGGATTTCTATAAGAAAGGAAGTAGTGTTGGTGTTAGTTGTGAAATCCCTTGAGTAAAAGAAGTTAAACTCTTAAATATTGAGACGCCTTTTAAAATAATTGTTGAAATTTCATTAAAGAAACTCCACAGTTAAGTGTGCTCATCCTGGAAAAATCCTGAGATAAATATCCTCTTGAGAAGTTACACCAACAGGACAAAACCGTGAAGCCCTTAGGCCAAAATGAACAATATCTTAATAGTTAATAGTTTGAGTTATTACTATTGAATCCAACTTCTTGCAAGAGAGGAAGAACACTTCCTCTTCTTGAAGTTGAGAGAGGAGGAGGAGGGAGAGAGGAGAAGGGAAGAGGGTGGCAGCCAAACAAAAAATCTTTAATTTCTAAACCATACCTATTACAAAACATAATGCCTCTACTTATAGGCAAAAAACAGGCAATACAAATGGCTATACAAAAGCCATACATGCCTAAACCACTAAATCTAGGAACAAAAGCCTACAATTACATTAGTTCCAAGCAATACTCAAATGAGGAGGTGAATCTCAAGCTATTAAAGGATAAAAAAAGCTTTGACAAGGTGGAGTACGAAGCTCTAACTAAGAAAGTTGTAGATTCTAAGTTGAGTATATATGTATCAAAGTCGCATGAGAGAGAATCCATAATGATTACCCTCTTGAAGGTAGATTCTAAAAATTGTTCGTTGAGTTAGAGTATTCAAAGAAGATGATGGGTAACCTTGAAATCAATATCGATAACACTACAGGAAACTTACCTTTTTTGCGGCGGAATCGTAAAATAAGAAAAATTCATCACAAAATCCGATTTGCAGCGGATTTCTTTCCACTGCAAAAAGCAAAGTTGCACAATTACTTGCGATGAAAAAAAATTCGTCGCAAATATTTGCGGAGGATTTGCAACGGAAATTCAAAAGTAAAAATAAAAATTCAAACCTAACCAACTACCCAGCCCGCTCTACATGACGTGCCCAAGATTTGAACCTGCTCCTCTTGCAAACCAACCCCTTCTCCACTTTGTTGCCGAGGCAAAACACAACAAAAAAGTTTTTTTTTAATTATATTATAATGTAGCTTGCGGAGGATTTGCGACGGCAAATTCCACCGCAAATCTATTGTAAAAAATTTGTCAAAAAAATTTGATGCAAATCCATCGTCATTTTCTACAAAAAAAAAAAAAAACCATAAAGTCTGCCGCAAATATCTATGACTTTCTTGTGGTGTAAAGAAGGCAAAGTAGATACACAAATTGAAAATATGACGATTGTTGAGGAGAGAGTTGTCAAACTTGAAGTCTAACGAAATTAATTGAGATCAATTTAATTAGAAGGATTCCCAGCTTAAGTGTCATGTTATTAGTCAACGTGTCGAGTTGCTCAAGAATTTCTCTCATGACATTTGTTAGGAGGTTGATGAGCTTAAAATGGAAGTCATTTTGATAGGGTGCTTTTGAGAAACTTCAATGACAAGTCAATTTATGATAGGAATTGACTTTGTCATTTACTAAATGATCTAAAATGATTCTCCCATGCAAAGTTATACTTGGTACATTATTCCACTTTAGATTGGGAGGAGAGTCATTTTCTTAAAATGATGAAATCAAGTGTTTTGCTGGTTTAATTTGAGTTGTTCTTCTTGATCTTGTGTTCTAATATCATTTTTTTTATTTTGAAAATCTCTGCATACTTCCTTCTCAAAGAATTTATTTAGAAAAAAATATCTATATAAGCATTGTACCTTTGTTTTTTCTTTTCATTCTACTTGATGCACAATAATTTCTTTCATTACTAAGAAAAAAAAGTTTATTTTATTCAAATTTCTAAGATAAACTAGATCTTAATTCTTGTTGTTTATTAATTTTTTTATCTATTTTATATATATATATATATATATATATATATTTGCATCATTTAAATTTCTCAATCTGATATGAAATGATAATAAACTGTTTTCAAAGATTGGGTTATCAAATCAATGGGTATAATAAAAAATTTGTTAATTAATCATGTTGTTGTGATATGGTGATTTAGGGTTTTCATATTTTTTTTCTTCTTATATGGCCTCATAGCTAGATAGTATATGTTGTAAGAATTAATTTGAGCTTTCATTCTGCTCTTTCTTTCTTTGTGTTTCTTCTTCTTCTTCACATTTTATTGAGAGTTCTGATTTATAGATGGTAGCTTTCATGATCAACTAATTAAAGAATTTTATAAAGTCTGAATGGGGGTTCATTGATCAAGGTAAAGAACATGCATCCTATTCTTGCACGCAAAAATCGATGTAATGCCCACTAGCAAAGTCATTCAGTATGTCTACATAGTGAATCAACCCACAATCGATATAAAATATATTTATATATGTACATGAATTTTTTGGTGAAACTAATTCTTGGGGTGCACATGCTCGTCATTGTGAACACCTAGTAACATGACACAATATCATTCCAAGTACTTTCATATTTGAACAATCAAATATATGATCTTAGATACACAAACATACATAATTTTGAATGAAAACTTGCAAATTCATTTCCATCCAATATTGAAGAACATCAAAATAAATTCAAGTAGGCTAAGTGGTCTAGAAACAAGACCTACTTGAAGATGTAATCTTGCAAGATAATTTATGCAACAACTATATATATATATATATAGTTTTTTGACTTATTGCTCGATACAAAAAAAAAAAAAAAATTTATTAATATAGTTCATTCTTAATTAGAAGGTCAATATATAATGTACGAGATTTTTGCCTTACAATGTTTCTCCAACAATGCCAACCCTAGGAATAGTGATTTAGGAGGGATGATAACATTTTCATTTTTGTTAATATTCCAATCATTGTTGAACTAGAAGAGTTGATACTGACATTACAATAATGGCTCTTGTATTGATGAGATTAGTTAGTTAATAGTACAATAACCTGTATAAGCACGCTGTAGTTTGATGATCAAATCATAGACTTTGTACTATCAAGAAATTAACGGGTTAAGAAAATATTGTAAATGAAATATAATTTGAAGTCAAAAAGGAAGATAAACATACCCATCGTATATGACCAACTTTAAAATATAACTTGCAGTATTAAAAGCAGCACATACCCCTAAAAGTATCCATGTAATATTAAAAAGAGTGTCAGTTGAAATAATTTTCAGGCCACTAGGCCCAAAAGTGTAACCATTTAAACCCTCGTATATCCACCAAAATTCTCAAATAAGTCTCTTTATCCTACTCCACTGTAGGTGAAGGCCTCAATCCTTGGCATCCGCAATGCCACCTGGTGTTATCTGGAACACGTGCATTTCTGTGGTTAAGGATCAGCCAAATTACTTGAAAGGCGAAATTTATTTAATGGGAATGTTTCTCAAAACTATATGCTTAAAGAAAAAAAATTATCACAAGCAAATCAAAATTAAATCAATATAAAGAAGAATTTAAGTGCATATCGGTATAGATGAAGAAAAGGTTGAGGATATAGCTTCAGCCTCTGGGAGGTTAGGGGCGTCGAATATCTTGCAAACGCGCTGCTCGCCCTTGCCTTTACGCAGCATAAGCCGGATGGTAGCTGCATGCGCCAGCACGTGACCACCTGCTGGCTTCTTAGGATCCGATATGAACACGCCCCCTCCAGGATCCGCAATCACTGTGAAGGCCCAAATAAAGGCATGCAAAGATGTGCAGGCACTTGAAAAAAAGCGATTATTACGCAAGGTAATCGAAAAGGTTAATCTTGGACGATTTTTTTTATTTCTTTTTTAAAACATAGTTTTAGTTAAAAAATTAATTTTTTTATACTAGAAAATTATTTTAAAATATAGAAAAAAAATCATCATAAACGAAACCGTACATTTCTCTAGCCATTTGTATCATTAATTTGCTGGCTACGGTTCCTTTGGCTGCTAATATATATAGGAAAAAAAATATTTTTAAATTTGTTGATTTAGGTTTTTTTTAGAAGCTTAGCTATTAAGGTTTAGTTTGGGACGATTTTTTTATTGCTTCTTCAAGCATATTTTAATTACAAAAATTGAATTTTTTGTACTAGAAAGCCGCTTTATAAAGCAGTAAAAAATTTGTCCCAAATGATGCCTAAATCTCCATAAAAAAATTATAGAACGGTGCACTCGAATGTGAGCCACATTGGGAGCAAATCACCATCCAACCAATGTGTCGCGACTCCAAACGATTTTGATTTAATTTTTCATTTAAGATAAATTTAAACAAAATTATTATATTTATAATTTATATGGTTACTCACATTAAAAAAATGATAAGATAAAAGATTTATTGTCACTAATTTTAAATAAGAAAATAAATATTATTTTTGAAGAGTCAGTTTATACTGATTATTTTCAATCAAATAATGTATTTTGAAAACAATTTTCATAAATTTTCGAATTCAACAATCAAACAAGCACTTTAGGGATTTCTTATGACATGTAAAGAAATGCATAAGCCTAAAAAAATTCTTAGTTTTTTAAAATTTATTTTTCTTCAAGCAAACAATGGGGATGAAAAGTTTAATTAATATAATGCTCCAAAATTTCTACTTAAAAACCTTGGTTGGTCATGTAGACTGCCACATTGAATTCCTCGGCGATCTTCGTCAACCGGGAGAGCATCTGCGCCAGCTTTTGCTGTAGACAATTTTAGATTTCTCAGTACCCTTGATATGAGCAAGATGCATCTGCTAATTTATATATGTTGATAATGCAAATCTTCATAAGTATCACATAAATATCTCAAATGAAAAAAATACAGACCAAAAAATGGTCGGGATCGCTGGTTTATGATTCATTTGGGACGGCTTTCTTCCTGCTTCTTAAAATAGTTTTTCAATGACATTGAAGAACTGCTTTAAGAAGCAGAAATAAAACAGTCACAAACAAATTCTAAATCTTAATGATACCTGTCGCTCAGCAAGCTCCCCACGGCCCGAGAAATCTACGCGAAACAATGCAATCACCGAATCCACAATCTGTGGTCGCATAAAAAGATATGAGAATATGGCGCATGATAACAAAAAAACACGGAGTACTGACCAGAAGCCTGAAGGGCTCTTCAGACATTTTAGCTGCAAGGCCCAGCAGCAAGTTAAACTGGTGCTCGTATGTGTACGCTCTTGCATAGATGATCTGTAGTCGTCCATCAGATTTCGTATGATCGCATTGAATCACTTATTGAAGCCTTAAATCGTATTATGATAACAAAGCGTAAAATGAATTGATGAAAGGAGGCTTACGTTGTCGAGAACTGCACTCGGATCCATCCCAAACCTCTCTGCAATAGGTACGATCCGGTCCGGTCGGCTGCAAGCGTGTTAAGGAGCTACAGCAATTTGCGATAAGAATATCTAGGAAGATTTGAATAAAAATGGATACAATGTGCCCTCAGTGTCAATGTAAGCGACTTTTCCATTGCCACCATGCAAATTGATCGGAAGCTGCAGATTCAACGGAATCAAGAGTGTTAGATGTAAGATTATGGTACTAATGATTGTGCTTGACTGAGGGAATTGGGAAGGACGACCTGGGTAGATACACAAAGAGTATGGGCCAGCTGAGTTTTTCCTGATCTGTGATTTTAGGCGATTCGCTGTTACATAAAAGCTAGGGAAGCTTTCTTAATTTTTAATCATGGAACGTTTCTAACCTGAATTCTCCAAATGCTTCCGTGATGGCAAGCGTCTCGATCCCTCCTTCAAAGCAACACAGAGGGGGGAAAAAACATATAAGATAGATACCAATTTTTTATAAATTAATTATTCGTTAATGTCAAGACCAGCCTAATGGATCAAATTTTCATCACAAAAGAAAAGCAAAATGGATTACCCCCAAGAAGCTCGTCAAGGGCTTGGCTGCCGGTCGTGATTTTAATCACAGCCTTCCTCTGCATAGGAGATAATGTAGACATTCTTTAAGCAATCAGATACGTTGAAACAGGACGAAGGCATAAAAAATGGTGGATTCAACGGTCAGATTCCTTACTCTGAGCATAAGATCACTTCCAGTCATGTAGCCAGTGTTCTGAAAATAATTTCAAAGAGAGATCGAAATACGGAAAATATGAACAAATACTTGTTACCGGAAGGCCTTTAAAAGCAGTTGAAAAGTGTGGAAGGATACGGATCGGAGTTCTCACCACTACTTTTTCTGCAGCTTCACAGATTTTATCGACCTTTGCTTCGGACAAACCTTTAATCCCCGTCAGGTTCTGTAGAGAATCCGCCATAGAAAATAAAAGAAGTTGGATCAAACGAAGGACCTGTTGGATATAAAAATGAAAAGTAAAGCGTCTAGACCTTCTTCGTGTGCATCATTAAGCCATTGCAAGTGTAGATCCCGGCGTCCTGAAGCTTTTTTATGTCTCCGGCATTGATTCCTAGCGATATCACTGGTCGATTGCATTTAGCGGTTGAAAAAATTCAGTGGACTGACGTTGTAGAAAGAGGACAACGAAGTTAACGGAAGCAATTCCCTAATCAAAGTAACTAAAACGAATTCGTAAAATCCGATCAGCAATTAGCAATCGAAGCGTAATGCAATCCTGTGGATCTCCTACCGGTTTAGCAAAAACAAAGGAAAAAAGAGATGCAGAATCGAGCCTCTGAAGTATCCGATCAATCTCTCGTTGGTAAGGGAGTTGACGAGGAATATTTGGATGGAAATCTGTGTTAACGATATAAAACTGGCGACAATGTGGTATCAGATCGATAATTCCCCCGAACTTAATGACGTTGTTGGAACAATTCACCAGAAAAAATCGAGACAAACTAGGAAAAATACCAAATGTGTATGAAAATAAGCAAGTCTCGAAGGAATTTCACATTTATCAATGGCTTCGAAGCAGTCTTCTTCCTCCTCTGTTTCATCTCTTTCGAGGAGCTGGAGCTGGCCGTGATCTTCGAACCTGGCCGCCATTAGACGGAGAGACGAATTTGTAATCGTTCCAGAGAAATCAGAAGGAAGCAGAGGAGGAGATGAGAAAGCAGTGAGGAATGAGTGCTCGGCTCACTTCACATCGATCATTTTTCCCTTTTGCGGTAGCAAGGACTCGTTGAAGATGATCGCGCGCCAACTCGAGACGAGTGAGGAAAGGTTTTCGAAATTCTGATCTGGCCACACGCGGGATATTTATATAGAATCGGATTCGGCGGACGGAGGTCATGTGGTTGGGAGCACGGTTGAGAGTAAACGAGTCTGAGTAGAGCCCGAGTCATTTTTTATTTGAGCTTGTACTTGATTAATTAATTGAGTTCAGCTTAATCTCGAGCTTTATTTTATGAGTTTGTTTAGCATGAAAGAGAAAATGATTATGATCCGAGCAAATACTACAAATAAAATGGTAAGAAGAATGAAATAGCAGAAGAAAAATAATAAATAAAAACTTAATGTAATAAAATAAGCTTTAATTTTAAATAATTTTTAACAAAATTGCATTTAAAATTATAAAATGTTAATATTTTCTAAATGCATTTTATATTATTATTTTTAAATGAGTCAGCTCATAAGTTAATAAGTCAAGTCAGGGTTAAATCAAGCTTGACTCGTTAGCTCATCGAGTTTAGCTCATAAGTCATTTATCGAGTAGAGTTCGAGCCGACTCGGCTTGACTCATTTACACCCTTAGTTGGGAGATTTGTCTACCAATTAATAGGTCATAGATTCAAAGGTTGTATATTTGATGTGTATGTTAATTGTTCTTTGATATATCATCAAAAAATTATCTTGATCAGGCACGAATGTCGGGGCAAAATAAAGTTGGAAAATTTAAAAATTAAATATGGGACCATTTGAATTCAGATTTTAGCAAATTTATAGTCGAACTGAATGTCTCAGAAATATGAACCCAATGACACCAAATTTGACTCAATCCGAGTCCAAATGAGTCAAAATCAAAGACCTGAAGCACATTTGGGAGGTTCAAACCATAATTTGGATTACCAAACAATTTCTAAACAAATTCTGATATCATTAAGACATTCAAATACTCAATAAATGGTCCACGATCAAGGGATTCAACATCAGTTATCCATCCAAATCACTCTCAATTTATTTTTGATCTTCCTCCTATTTACAGGCTATACCACTCTTAAAAATTTAGGGGGGGTGTCACGACCCAACACGACCAGGACGGATCCCGCTCGCATCTGGCCCGACAGAACCAACAAATCCAGGATCTGGCTTTGGAATTTGCTTCAGAACTTTCTTCCAAATAACACACAGACAGAAAAACACAAAGCTACTATAAACATCCAAACACAACGTAGTTCGTCTATCTTTTCTTTCATCAAAATAATCATATACAGATACAGTGCATGGCTTCAGACAGAAGGAACAGAACAGAACAGAAAAACCATGACTGTACAAAAATCAAAAGTATCAAGTACCTAATCACAGATCAGACTTAGAACGTCTAGTCCAAGACCTCCTTCCCTTTCCCAGAACCTGAAAACCACGCAGAAAACAAGGATGAGCTAACAGCTCAGCAAGACATCAATCACCAATCAAAATCATCAGAAACTCATATCAGAAAACGTATCAGAAAAGTATCCGTACAGAATTCGGACAATCATACAGAAATCGTATAACAGACAGAACAGATAATAGACATCGAATACGGAAACTGAAATCATATCAAATCGGATATCATAAAGCTTTCATGTCACAGAGCAGACATAATCATACGGAATAATCAGAGTCATACAGAAATCAAAAATCAGATAAAATCACATTACAGCTTTACAGAATAGATAATCTCAGAACAGAACTTCCTTCCAGATGTCGGAACTTCCCCTCTTCCCCTTATGACTCCCTTTTTGTGCATATAGCACCAGAACTTCCCCTTATTGCTCCCTTTTGTGCTTATAGCACTAGAACAGAACATATATACAGAATTTAAGATTTCAGAACTTCCCCTTATGTCTCCCTTCCCGGACCCAGAAAACGGAATCACAAAGGATTCCGGCCCCTTATAACTCCCTTCTGATAGCATGCAAATAATCAATTCATTCAAATCATTTCATTTCAGAAATTCAGAAATCGTACAAAAATTCAGGATCATAACGGCAGTATACAGAATTTACACAAAATTTCCAGATCCAGAAATTTACCAAATTACCACAGAACATTCACAACAACATTATAAGACTTTCATTGTACTGACAAAATATTTTTCAACATCCTGATAATTTACAGTTCAATTAAAACACCACGGAATCCAAAATATCTCGTAAAAGTCTTCTAGAAAATACTCAAAACGTGCACAATTATCATCTTAGAAACATACCAAAAGTTACGCGGTAAAACCTGAAACAGTAGAAAATAACACACAAAATTCGCTAACGGAAATAAAATCCGGAACAGAAAAGCCGTCAAAATTCACGTTTCTGAATATTGAGAAAGGCGGAATGTGCCTTACCTCGAGCCGGTCAACTTCTCTAGCTACCACAACGGACGAAAACAGACCGGAGTCGCTCAAAAATCCTCTTTTCCTTCTTTTCTTTCATTTTTCTCTCTCCTGGACGTCCTTTTCTTTTCAAAATATCTCATTTCCTTATATATCAAGACTGATTGTACCGGACGATCGCAACTTTGTCCCGAACGATCTAGGCTCTGTACGAATTTCGTCCAAAACGAAATTAATTATCGTCCCATACGATTTGTTCTCGGTAAGAATTTCGTCCAGACGATTTTAATTATCGTCCCGTACGATTTGCTCTCGGTAAGAATTTCGTCCAGATGATTCTATTTTCGTCTAGACAAACCATACAGCCAGAACTATTTTCCTGCACAACCTATACCGATCGTCCCGGACGATCGAACTTCGTCCGGACGAACCTGGGAGCAAAATGGTCTTTACAGGGTGTCGATTGCTCTTGCCACCTAGCTCCTCCTAGACCACAGCCCGGGCTTCCTCCAGACCACCATCTAATACCGGACTTCTGTCGAACCACCAACTGATGCACGCATTTCTGTTGGACCATCAACTGATGCCCGAACTTTTCAAGTACTACAAACTGACGCCCAAACTTTTGTCGAACCACCAAATTTTGTCAGAATTACACACGACCACCAACTAATGCCGAACTTCCACTGAACTTCCAATTATTGATAGCCCAAGTAAGAAAGCAAGATTAGAGATCGAAGATTGCTCTTGCCACCTGGCTCCTCCTAGACCACAGCCCGGGCTTCCTCCAGACCACCATCTAATACCGGACTTCTATCGAACCATCAACTGATGCACGCATTTCTATTGGACCATCAACTGATGCCCGGACTTTTCCTGTATCACAAACTGACGCCCAGACTTTTGTCGAACCACCAAATTTCGTCAGAATTACACACGACTACCAACTAATGTCGAACTTCCACTTAACTTCCAATTATTGATAGCCCAAGTAAAAAAGCAATATAAGAGATCGAAGAATGCACTTGCCACCTAGCTAATCCTAAACCATAGCCCGAGCTTCCTCCAGACCACCATCTAACACCAAACTTCTACCGAACCACCAACTGATGCACGCATTTCTGTCGGACCACCAACTGACGCCCGAACTTCTCATGTACCACAAATTGACGCCCGAACTTTTGTCGAAACACCAAATTTCATCAGAATTACACAACCACCAACTAATATCAGACTTTCACTTAGCTTCCATTTATTGATAGACTTCCACTAGACAATAGTCTTTTCAATCTCCTTCGTCCATCAACTATGGTCCTTTGAACCACTGTCACTTGACTACAATCTTTATGTCCTTCACCGTCTACCGACTATAGTCATTCTGACCTCCATTTCAAGACAAAAATGGTTACGACATCCGTCACCCGTGGACTACGGTCCTTCCAATCACCCTCATCTGACTACAATCATTTCAACCTTCGTCACCCGCCGATTACGATTCTTCTGATCTCCGTCGCCACACAGCAGTCTTTACGATCTCCGTCATCCGCTGACTACAGTTCTTCTGACCTCTGTCACCTGACAACGATCTTTCCGACCTCCGTCGCCCGCCGACTACGGACCTTTCAACCATCGTCACCCAAATACGATCTTTTTGACCTCTGTTTCCAGCCAACTATGGCCCTGCCGACCAAAGGAACACATCAATTATGATTCTTCCAATTTGCACCATGTAATACACTCTACATTATGCTTATTTGTTATATCAAGCCAAGGTTTTGCCCCAAGGAAGGGCCTCGTTTATAATCAATTGCAAATACTACTGGATTCATTCAAATTGGGTTTGACCCCGTGATTTTTCCCATTTTAAGGTTTTCCACGTAAATATATATGGTGTCTCTTATAAATGATACACCATCTCTCTTATTTGATTGTGTGTTGAATCTTCGAACAAAACTAAGACGTTAAATTTTATATTTCTCTACTACCCGAATATTAATGACACAAGAGTCTTAATTGGCTCAAAAGTGTAAAAATAAATTTGACAAGTAGTTTTAAGAGGAGTTAATAAATGATCGAATTTTTAAAAGGAGTATGTTTAAAACCAAATTAAGTAAAAAAAAACTTAAATATAAAAAAATTTTAAAAAAATAAAATTTGCCAAATTATTTAGCGCAGACTAAATGCTTCAAATGATTTGGCAAGTTCAGAATATGCCAAATCATTTGGCATATTGTCGTAGAAAGATAAAAAGTGAGAGAGAGAGGAGAGGACGGTGCCACAGAGAGAGGGCCCAGAGAGAGGAGTGACCAAGGCAAAGAGAGAAAGAGAGGTAATTAATATAAATTAATATAATTATAAATTAAAAGTTATAAATTTAATTTAATAATAGTTTAATAACTTATAAAGTATATATAATATATTTAAATTAAATTAAATTAAATTAAAAATTCAAATAAAAATAATTAAATTAAGTTAAATTAAAACATAACATAATTAAACTAAATTAAGTTATAAATTTAAATAAAATATAGGTAACTAATATAACTTAATATAATTATAAATTTGTGGGGGGGGGGGGGGGGGGGGGGGGGGGGCGGGGGGGAGTAGCTCAAGCAAGAAAGCAAGATGAGAGATCGGAGATTGCTCTTGCCACTTAGCTCCTCGGGGGAGTAGCTCAAGCAAGAAAGCAAGATGAGAGATCGGAGATTGCTCTTGCCACTTAGCTCCTCCTAGACCACAGCCGGGGCTTCCTCCAGACCACCGTCTAACACCGGGCTTCTGTCGAACCACCAACTGATGCATAGATTTCTGTCTGACCATCAACTGACGCCCAGACTTCTCTTGTACCACAATCTGACGTCCAAACTTTTGTCGAACCACCAAATTTCGTCTGAATTACACACGACCACCAACTAATACTGAACTTCCACTTAGCTTCCAATTATTGATAGCCCAAGCAAGAAAGCAAGATGAGAGATCGGAGATTGCTCTTGCCACCTAGCTCCTCCTAAACCACAGTCCGGGCTTCCTCCAGACCACCGTCTAACACCGGACTTCTGTCGAACCACCAACTGATGCACACATTTCTATCAGACCACCAACTAACGTTCGGACTTCTCCTGTACCACAAACTGATGCCCGAACTTTTGTCGAATGACCAAATTTCATCAGAATTACACACGACCACCAACTAATGCATGACTTTCACTTAGCTTCCAATTATTGATTGCCCAAGCAAGAAAGAAATATGAGAGATTGGAGATTGCTTTTGCCACCTAGCTCCTCCTAGACCACAGCCCGAACTTCCTCCAGACCACCATCTAACATCGAACTTCTGCTGAACCACCAACTGATGTACGTATTTATGTCAGACCACCAACTAACGCCCGGACTTCTCTTGTACCACAAACTGATGCCCAGACTTTTGTCGAACCACCAAATTTTGTTAGAATTACACACGACCACCAACTAATGTCGGACTTCCACTTAGCTTTCAATTATTGATAGACTTCCACTAGACAATAGTCTTTTCGACCTCCTTCGCCCATCGACTATGGTCCTTCGAACCACTATCACATGACTACAATCTTTTTGACCTTCATCGTCTGCCGATTATAGTCCTTCTGACTTCCGTTGCCATACAAAAATCTTTACGACATCCATCGCCTACGGACTACAGTCCTTCTAATCGTCCTCATCTGACTACAGTCATTTTGACCTTCGTCACCTGCCGATTACGATTCTTCTGATATTTGTCACTAGACAATAGTCTTTACGATCTCTGTCATCCACTGACTACAGTTCTTCTGACCTCCGTCACCTAACAACGATCTTTCCGTCCTCCGTCGCCTGCCGACTACGGACCTTTCGACCATCGTCACCCAAATAAGATCTTTCTGACCTCTGTCACCAGCCAACTATGGTACTGCCGACCAAATGAACATATCAATTATGATTCTTCCAATTTCCAACATGTAATGCACTCTATATGATTCTTATTTGTTATATCAAGTCAAGGCTTTGCCCCAAGGAAGGACCTCATTTATAATAAAGGTTTTCCACGTAAATATATCTGGTGACTCTTATAAATAATGCATCATCTCTCTTATCTGATTGTGTGCTTAATCTTCATACAAAACTAAGACGTTAAATTTTATATTTCTCTACTACCGTGAATATTCATGACGCAAGAGTCTTAATTGGCTCAAAAGTATAAAAAAATAAATTTGAAAAGCAGTGTTAAGAGGAGTTAATAATGATCGAATTTTTAAAAGGAGCATGTTTAAAACCAAATTAAGTAAAAAAAAGTTTAATTATTAAAAAAATAAAAAAGGATAAAATTTGCCAAATTATTTGGCGCAGTCTAAATGCTTCAAATGTTTTGGCGAATTCAGAATATGTAAAATCATTTGTCGTATTGTCATAGAGAGAGAAAAAAGTGAGAGGGAGAGGAGAGGAGAGGACAGTGCCACAGAGAGAGTGCCGAAAGTGAGAGAGAGAGAGAGAGGAGTGACCAAGGCAGAGAGGGGTAATTAATATAACTTAATATAATTATAAATTAAAAGTTATAAATTTAATTTAATTATATTATAACTTTAATAACTTATAAAGTATATATAACATATTTAATTTAAATTATTTTATAAAATTAATTAAATTAAATTAGAAATTCAAATAAATGTAATTAAATAAAGTTAAATTAAAACATAACATAATTAAATTAAATTAAGTTATAAATTTAAATAAAGTTATTACATTTAATTTAAAATATAAATTAAATTAATTAAATTAAATTTAAATTATAATATAATTAAATTTAATTAAGTTATAAAAAATAAAGTTATTAAATTTAATTAAGTTATAAAATTTTATGTAATTAAATTAGTAAAAAATTATTAAAATTATAACATAATTAAATTAAATTACAATATATCTATTTGTTTTGAGATATCTTATCTTCACTTCCCCTTTTTTTCTTCTCTTTTTTTTTTCCTCCCTAATATATAGGATTTGGAAAGTTGTAGTGGATATGTATGAATAGAGTAGTTATTACACCAGTCTTTGATACAATTCGATCGTGTGTGTTTAGTAAAGTGGAGATTAATGTGAGAGTGGTGCGAGTAGGATGAACTCGCATATATAGTCGGTGTTGGTAGAAAGCCCGTTTGAGATTGCCTTGTCGAGGTGAGAGGGGGCTAGTAATGTTTGAATGTAGTCAGGAGATTCAGTCAGCATAGGGCAAGGAGCTGGTTTGAGGTTACCCCTTTGAAATGAGGAGTGCGAGTTACATCTTGATGTGGTATTGATGTCGATCTGATTGTGAGATGCCTTGCGGGAGTAATATGTGTTGTTTAGCTTGATTATGGATGTATCTCCCATTGCAGATTTAACTTTGGCCGTAATGAATAAAGACTTGTATGGCTGAGAGATGAACTTTTAAGAACACCCTCGTCAGAGTGGACAACTGCTTGGAAGTTATGGCTGAAGCTGGTCAGCCGTGCTCTAGTGTTAAGCTTCTTCTCAGCTCCTAAGCGATTTCCTAGAATATATAGTTCCTAAATAGAAATGATTCTCCTTCCGCTCAATCCGAACGTAAAAGACTGCAAGATACATGCTAATGAGTACTTACATAGATAATCACGAGTGCATAATCTAATTATAAAAAATAACTTTTATTATAAAAATTTTTAAATAATAAAAAATAAATAATCAAATTAAAATATAATTACAGCATAAAAATCAAATCATGAAAGCTCTCCCAACCAAAAAGTGTTAGGTTTTAAAGTTCAATAAATAAATAAATGAATAAACAAATCAACTAAAGAGCTGTTCAAACACATCCTTCAAAAAACAACGAAAAAGTGGCAGCCGAAGATTCCTGCAATTCGCCGGCGAATATAATTCTTATTTTTCTTTCATCTTTTCTGAAGTTTGCTCTCCCACATTACCTACTACCGGTTCAAACACTAGACGATAAATATGCCCGAAATTTTAAAAGGAGAATGTCTAAAATCTAATTATATAAAATAAATATGATTATTAAAAAATGTAAAAAGACACAGCTCACCTTGGCCAGTTGGTTGAGAGCTTATGCTTCCAACTAAGAGGTCTTGAGTTCGAGTCTTTGTGTATGCGTTGTGTGTGTGAATTTGCCTTAAATAACCTAAATGTCCAAAAAAAAAAAAAATTTGTCAAATTATTTGGCACAGTCTAAATAAGTCAAATAATTTAACGAGTTTGGCATATTCGAGAGGACGGCACTAGAGAAAGAGGCCGGAAATAGAGAGTAGAGGAGCAAGAGTGGTGGGAGAAAGCATGATTATAATTAAATTATTTTTCATATTTTTAATATTTTAATTATAATCATTTAAATATTTAATTATTATTTTAACTATTTTTTTCTTTTTAAATATTTTAACTATAATTATTGATACGTCATGCGAAAATTAACTTGATTGGGCACGAATCTCGAGGCAAAAATCAAGTTGGAAACTTCAAAAATTAAATCTGGGAGCACCTAAACTCCGATTTCAGCGAGCTTACAGTCAAACTGAGCGTCTCGGAAATACGAATCCAACGACACCAAATTCGACCCAATCCGAGTCCAAATTGGTCCAAATCATGGATCCGAAGCGCTGTTGGAAGGTTCAAACCACTATTTGAGTTACCAAACGGACTCCGATTTTGACGAGCTTATACTCGAATCGAAGGGCTCGACGAGACGAATCCAACGAGCCCAAGATCACAGAATTCCAACATCACTAAGGCTTTCAAATGTCCAATAAACGGTGCATGATCGTAGGATTCAATATCGGCCGTCCATTGGACCACTCCCTATTCGCCCCTGATCTCATGCCTATTTACGGGCCATGCCACTCCAGAAAATCTATAAATAGAGCCCTCAATTCTCATAAGGGGGGGATGGAAGCAAGAGAGAGAAGAAGAGAAGAGAAGGAAGGAGTTCCTCCTCGACAGCCGCCGGACCACCGCCGGACCACAGCAGAACCTCGCCGGACCACCGCCGGACCATCGCAGGAATCTCGTCGGACCACCGCAGGATCCTCGCCAGACCACCACAAAACCTCGCCGGACCACCACCTTAAGGCCCGACGTTCATCCCCGGCGTCCTGCCAAAGACCCGACGTCTTGTTCAAGGCCCGACACTCAGTCCCTACATCCTGCCAAAGACCCTACGTCTTGTTCAAGGCCTGACACTCAGTCCCAACGTCCTGCTGAAGACCCGACATACTGCTGAAGACCTGACGTCCTGCTTAAGACCCGACGTCCTATTCAAGGTCAGACCATCAACATCCGATCTTCCAAGTGACACTGGGACTAACACCTGACTCCTTATCTCCTGCCGACTACAGTTCTTCAGGCCTTTGTCGCCTACTATGGTCCTTCCGACCTCCATCAAAAGACAACGGTCTTTCTGACCCCGGTCTCCTGCCGACCACGGTCCTTCAGGCCAAACAAACCTGTATATGTAACTCTTACCATGTAATGCAATCTATATGATGTACATTTGCTACATCAATCCAAGGCCTTCTCCTAAGGAAGGGCCTCATTTGTAATCGACTACAAATACTAGTGGATTCATTCAAACCGGGCCAGACCCCGTGGTTTTTCCCCCTTTTTCAGGGGTTTTCCACGTAAAAACTTTGGTGTCTCTTATGAACGCTACACCCTCTCACTTATCTGATTGTGTGTTGGATCTTCGTACAACGCTAAGACGTTAAACTATATATTTCTCTACCGCCGCGAATATTCCAGGACGCAACAATTATATAAATATTTAAATATTGAAGTAATATTTATAATACTAATTAATATTTAAAAATTTATCAGAAATTATTGTAAAAATTATTCTTATAAGAAAATGTTTCATACTTTCATTATTGCAAATCAAAATATAATATTTAATTATAATTTATAATTTTTTTTACTTTTTCTATATAATACTTTTAAAATATAATATTCTGAATAAAAAATATTTTTTAAAATTAAAAGTCAGAATATTAACTTTTTCTCACAAATACGACAAATGATTTGGCACTTTAATTTAATTAGGTTTTAAACATTATCCTTTTTAAAATTCGGCCCGTTTTTCCCAAAAAAAAAAAAAAAATCTTCGGCCGGATAAAAATCCTAAACCGGTAAACCCGGCCCATGGTGCCATGGCATGTCGGATCGACCTTCATTTAAGAAGAACTGGACCATGCTAAGTGTTTAATGTTTATATACCTTCAAAGGCTCAACGCTACAACATTCACTTCGTCTTCCTCATACACAGAAAGCATGCAAAGGGGCCTTACTGTTCAGCGTGGAGGCTTAATCCCTCTCCCAACGTGCCGTCAGTCAAGCTGGCGCTCAATATCGATGCTCTGTTTGAGAAAGAAGCTGTCGACGATGGCAGCGATTACAGACCCGAATAGCCCGGAAATTGCCAATTACAGAATCCCAGAAACAAAATCAACGCCGGCGATGGTGGAGAGGACAGTATACAAAGACGACTGGTTTGGCCGCCTAGCCATTCACCATCTCTCAAGCAGCATTGCAGCAATCACAGGTGAGAATTTATTGAGATTTTTTTAAAATATTTATCAATTCGTAGTGTTATATATGCATTTATCGATCTATCTATCATGTTTGCTGAGAATATTCTGAGACAAATTTCAGTTTTTCACGGTGGCGGTGAAAAATTGAAAATTTGCACGCAGTACAGACGCGCGTTAATTCTGAGCGAAAGTTTTCCTTTTTCTTTTTTGGGTGTGATGAAACAATTGATCAGAGTTAATTTGCAGAGGTGAAGATAAAGGAGAAAGGGTATGATGGGCTCGTCGAGGCCGCGAGCGTCGTCGCGAGGAGGAAAGACAGCGAAGAACAGCAAGAGATAGTAGCAGAGGCCCTCAAGAAGGCTTTTCCGGCAGATATGATGAATATGGCAAGTTCCGATTGCTCTCTTTTGGGGGAAATTTTCATTGTTTTTTCTCTATACATTTTAAAAAAAGGTCAGAGCATCGGACTTAAATTTTATTAAAAAGAGAATATTTACACATATACCACTGTAAATATCGGAATATCGGAATAAACAAATCAGATATCATAGAAATATTAACACAAATAGATTTTTGGGGAATCACATATATACCACTGTAAATTTGTATATTTACAAAATTAGCATTAACTTTGATCTATTAGATCTGAATATTTACGCATGCCATCGCTATGAATTTGATAAAAGTGAAAAACACAAGTTGTGATTTGTAGTGAAGTTAGATATTTAGTAAACAATTTAAAAAATAGTGGTAGAAAATGTTAGTTTTGTAAATAACTAAAATTTAAGTGAACGCATGTAATTGTTGCGTAGTAGAATTATATAAAGTTTAGCTTCTTAGTTTTACGCGAAGATCCAACACACAAATAAATAAGAGATAATGTTATAACATTCACATGAGACACCAAGATTTTTAAGTGAAAAATTCTGAAAGGGAAAAAAGTCACGGGACCTGGCTTGATTTGAATGAATCTACTAGTATTGATTGATGATTACAAATAATACTTCTCATCGTAGGAGGGTGGTGGCTCAATGTAGCGAATATAAATTGTATATAATGCAATACATTGCAACATTTCTATAGAGAATGTTGACATGTTTATTTTTTTAGTATGACCGTAGTAAGTGGACGACGGTGTTCAAAATGATCAAAGTTGGTGGGAGACAGTGGTCGGAAGGATCACGGGCAGCGGTGGTCGGAAGGACCATAGTCTGCAAACGACGGTGGTCGTAAGGATTGTAGTCGACGGGCGACAATATTTGGAAGGAGACCCGATGTCGATAGCATCCGAAAGAGTTCTGACTATCGTTGGAGAATGCGCAGAAGTATGGCATCAATCGGTGATCGAAAAAATGGAGAGTGCAAAAGAGCTCTCAAGCTTTTTCTTCTCCTCCTCCGCCCCTTCATGTGAAAAATGAGGGACTATTTATATTTTTTTTAGTGATATGACTAGTAAATATGGATAAGATTAATGACATATCAGGAGTGTTCCATCGGACAGCTCATAGTGATCCCCTTAATCATGGAGTGTTTATCAAACATTTAAGTACCTTTATGTGCCGAAATTTAGTGAACTTATGCTCGTTGGATTCGTCTCGTCGAGCCACTCATTTCGACCATAATTATGTAACATTTGGATATCACTTGATTATTCAATTAATGCTCAAAAGCATTCAAGAATGCTTTGATATTTTAATTTGAGCTCATGTGGGCTTGGATTTGACTGAATTTTGTGTCATTGTGTTCATCTTCTCGAGATGCACAAATTGAGTATAAACTTGCTAAAATTGGAGTTTGTATTGACTCAAATTTAATTTTGGAAGTTTATATATTTATATTTGTAATAAGATTCGTGTCCGATTAAGCTGATTTTTGGTGACGTATCACCCATAATTTTAGACTATTTTGATAGAAATTATATATAAAAGAAGGACGGCAACTTCTTATAGTAAAGCAATAAGCAACAATATTTTAATAAATAAATAAAATCCTAAAGATTAAAAAAATAATAATAATAATAATAAAATGCATTGACTGTAATTGGCACAAAGATGAGCGTTAGGGCATGCAAGTTATTAAAAAATTAAAGATGTGAAAAATAAACTGCAGCATAGTTTTCATTTTATTTGTTATGACATTTGCCTTTTCTGTAAAATAACAAAAACATATTTTGCGACCGGCCTTGAAATAATGGAGTTCTTATAAGATAAGTATAAAAGAATTTTAAAAAGAATTATGCAAGTTGTGTTGGATTTTCCTTCAAAATTCTTCCATATGCCCCAATAACCTAATTTCTAAATAAAAAAGTTCTCAAATTTTTAAACACGTGGCAGAATTTGAAGAAGTTTTGATGTAGTTTTTAAATTTTTAATTAATTATTCATATATTGAATTCGTCTGAACATAGAAACTAACTTTTTCTTTTGAGGCTTAGGCTTCGTTTGGGACGGTTTTTTTATTGCTTTCTAAAACGGAGTTTTAGTACAAAAATAAAAAAAATTGTACTAAAACTCCGTTTTAGAAAGCAATAAAAAAGCCGTCCCAAACAAAGCCTTGGACTTTGTTTCGGACAGATATTTTAAAATAACTTTTTAGTGTAATAATTTAATTTTTATAGAAAAAATATGTTTAAGAAGCAGTAAAAAGCTATCCTAAACAGAGCTTTGTAAGCCTCAAATTTTATTTATTTAAATTTGGGCATTTAAAAGTATTTGTGTATATACTATTAAATTTTTCAGATTTATAAAACTATTTTTCATTGAAAACTAAATCCATTAGTTCATGAATTCTTATTAATCAATGAGAACAAAAAATTATGAATTTAAAATTTTATTGCAAATTTAAATATTGGGAAAACGTAGCACAATTTTAATTTTATTTCAAAAAATAAAAATGTTTCAAATTACCATTACTATTTGGGTATACTTATGCAAATTAGCCTATTAAGATATAAATTTTGCTACTTTTTGCAGTTCTAACACCGTTATTATTTATTAATTATAAATGTTGCGTCTTGAAAAATTCGTGGCAGTAGTGAGAGAGAATTTAACATCATAGATTTATACGAAGATTCAACACACATACAGATTAGAGAGAGGGGTGCATCGTTAATAAGAGACTATAATTTTTACTTGTAAACCTTTGAAAAGGGGGAAAAAATCACAGGCCTAGTCTAGTTTGAATAAATATGCTAGTGTTTGTTACAAATGATGCCCATCCTCAAGGGAAGATATTGCTCAATGTAGCTAATATACATCATATAAAGCACTTTACATGGCTTTGGTTGGAAGAATCCAATGTCATAAGAGTGTTGTCATGTTTGGTTGGTTGGTAGGGTTGTAATCGAATGATGATGGTCAGAAGATCATAGCCAGCGGATGATAAAGGTTGGAAGGATCGTATTCGGGCGATAGTGGTCGAAGGGATCATAGTTAGCGAACGATGGAGGTCGGTAAAATAGTAGTCGGACGACGATGGTCGGATGGACTGAAGTTGGCGAGTGATAAATATCAGAAGGACCATAGTAAGGTGAAGGTGCTTGGAGGGACCGTAGTTGGACGCGGTGGTCAGAGGGACCATATAGTCGGCGGGCAACGAAGGTCGGAAGGACCGTAGTAGGACGACGGTGGTCGAAAGGGCTGTAGTCGAGCTACGGTGGTCTGAGGAAGGCCCGACAGTGGAAGTTTGATGGAGATCCAACGATAATGGTCGGATAAAGGTTCAATAGTAGCGACAAGGAGGCAGGGTGGAGCTCCAGGATTCTTTAAGCCTCAGAGCTCTTCTCTTCTTCCTTCTTGTCCTCTCATGTTAAAATGAAAATGCATTTATAATTTTTTAGGAGTGACATAAGTAGTAAATATAGAAAACAACCAAGATAAATTTGGAGTGTTCCATCAGATAATTGATATTAATTCATTCAATCATGGATCATTGTGTAAACATTTATATGTCTAATGATGCCAAAATTCAACAATGTTGGGCTTGCTAGATTCTTCTCGCTGAGCTGCTCGATTCTACAGTAAGCATGTCATATTTAGATATCATTTGGTCATCCAATTAATGTTGTGAAGCTTTCAAATAGACTTTGATCCTTGGAGTGAAATTATGTGGTATGCCACTATAATTAGATATTTATATAGGATTGAAATCGAGCATTTATTCTATGTATGTCATATAATTAGATACTATAACGTGTGAGTATAACAACCCCGTAATTTGGGTGGAAAAAAATTAGCATCACAAAAGTCATCCTATTTTTTATTTATAAATTCTAAAATTGTTGTGACTGCTAATGCCTCTCACTAAATTGGCTGAAGAAATTCGAGCTTGAATATCATGATGAAATTCAAGATAAGCCCCATTATTTCGAAATTTACATTAAGATTATATAGATGCTCATCCTAATTATATAAAATTAGAAAAACTTACATACATACCATTTTATAACATCCTATTTACATATCTAACACCTAAAACTTTAATATTAGAGGCATACCACCCTATATTATTTTAATATCAAATATACCACTTATATTTCTTTCCTACCACTCATATATTTCATTTCTACCACTCATATTTGATATGAAAATGAACTATGAGTGGTATGTATGTAACATTAAAATTTTAATTGTTAAATATGTAAATAGAGTAGTATAAGATGGTATGTATGTAAATCTCCCATAAAATTAACATTCTAATACTGTAGTCACAGACTATTTGCACTGTTATTTGATTAATTAATTAAGTTACACTTGCATCAAAATAAATCAAATGAATTTGAAATTCATGTAGAGCAAAATTTAATATAGCGAGGGAATAGAAGGGCAATCATATATACAAATGGATGAGGTTAATAGAATATAATAGGCGATTAAGAAACTATAATAAAAATTCAAAATTAAATATTTAAGTCAATTAAGATAAAATCATTCATGTATATATATAAGTTTCAGAAGTAAAATTTTTTAATTGATAGTCAAAATTCCTCACTAAGAGATCAAGATGAGTTGCATTAGGGGTGTAATCGAGTCAAGCTGACTCGTGAGCTAGCTCAGGCTCGACGAGTTGAATTTATCGAGCTCGAATAGGATTTTAAACTTGATGGCTTATCGAGCTCGAACAACACAACGCTCAGCTTGCAAGCTCTTCGAGCAGCTCACGAATGGAGGAGGCGTTTTGCTTGGGGAAATCAAGGGCAAAAGTTCCATTGGCGGGAATTTTTGCAGGTGGGAAATTCCACGGGCGGGAAATCTTGGACAAGAAAATGCGAGCGGAGGCGGAGGACGACACCAGCGGAGTTGGACGACTCGGTCGGATGAGAAGGACCCGCCGAGGCTTGCGAGCCAGCTCAAACTAGTTTACAATAGGACTAGCTTGAATTCTAGCTCAAGCTTACTTTCAGACTATCAAGCTGTACACCCTAAATTGCGTAAAACTCATAAAGTTACTGCTTGAACCGATTCACAGAACTGGTCATTAGTTCTAGGTCGGTTATATACCGCAAATGTTTATTCTGTATATCTTTCTTTCTCATATTATTTCTTCGATTCCAACGAAACTATGCTAGTCTTTGTTGCAGTTGAAGGCTCTTCTACCACCATCAAAGTTTTCGAGAGAATTCTTCGCAATCTTCACAACAATTTTTTTCTCCTGGCTCGTAGGTCCCTGTGAGGTAATACAATTTGCATTTGATTGATAGAGATCTTAAAAATTATTGTTAAGATCTCGAATAGCATTTATATCTTAGATACTCATCATTCTCATTCATAATTACCATTCCAAGAATTTTTTTTTAAGAACTTGCGATTTGCAATGAAATTTGATATAACTACTCAGAAGAGGCGCTGTTGCCACTGTGCTAACAACAGCACCGAAGTAATTAAGAATAATTCAGCCAAAACTAACAGTTTCTGCAACAAAATAACGTGAATTAATCTGACCACTTGGAGCTAATTGAGATATTTTGTAATGTTACTTAATTAGGTCAGGGAGTCGGATTTCCAAGGGAAGAGGGAGAAGAATGTGGTCTACATTCCTAAATGCAGGTGCCATCAAATTTTTTAGAACGCGATTTCATATTCCAACTCGCTATCGGCTAAGATCACTATTTGCTTTTCGTTTCTCTTTCATATTTATATTTTGTAAATCCGAATGAGGGTTTCTTCTATGTAAATAAAATCTGAGTTGCTTCCCCCAAAAACCTCTTCAAAACCTGATTTTTTTTAAGTTCGAGAAGGGGAAAAATCTGACCATGTTGTTAAATGGGAATTGTTGCTGCTTTGATACGAGCATGAGATTCATCAAAAATTTGAAATAGTTAAGAAGTATGCATAATATTTTAGATGGTTTTTTAACTCAAACAATAAAAAGAAGAAACCCTCATTTTATGTTCTCTCACTTGGATATTCTACTCTATTAGGTTTTTGGAGGCCACAAATTGTGTAGGAATGTGCACTAATCTCTGCAAGTTGCCTTCTCAAAAGTTCATCAACACCTCACTTGGGATGCCCACCAACATGGTTCCTAGTAAGTTCTCATTTTTATTAATGAAAAATGAAAGTGATTGTATCCAAAAATCAGAACCTTTGCATGTGTAGCACTTCAAACTGTCTGATTCCAACAACATAGCATTTTTCTTTTACTTTATGCAGTTTAATGTTAGGCCGGTTCAGGTGCCCTGCCGGCCTTTGGGCCGGCTCAGGTTTACCGGAGGAGGACAAGTGCCGCCTCCCTTCCTTCTTGCCGCCCAAACTAGTGGGCCCCACTAGGAGAAAATTAATGAGAGAGGGTTGGGCGGCTAGGGTGAGAGGGAAATTTTGTATTAAGGATGTTTGAATTAGAGAATTAATGTATTAATAGTATGGCTTGTTTAAGGTTAGGGTTATGCATGCTTTGATTGGTTTTCTCTTGTAGTTCCTTGGCGTCTTGGGCTCTAGATTCTTTGTCTAGAGATTGGGAGAGAACGATCCTCCTCTCGAATTGAGGATCACTTGTATCTTTTTTTCGTGTTTGTTTTGCTTTGATTCTCTTACTGCAATCCAACGTTTTGGGGCTGATTTCGTCCAGATTTTGCATTATTCCTCAGTTTTTCACCAATTAGTGATAGGTTTGCTTGCGAACTCAAGTATTCCCTTGAGGGTTACTTGCGAACTCAAGTATTTCCTATCATTTACCTGCCAAATGTTTTTTTTTAATGAAACCTCACCCAATGAAATCCAATCAATCAAAACAACCAAGGCCTTAAAGCTGACAAGCTACATAACTTATTGCAATATGTTGCAATTTTTCAGTAAAGAAGTGAAGCACATTCAGTATCATAAGACAAATATGCTAAATATCCAATGACATTTGCATAACCACATGCCATTGTTTTAAGCAATTAATATGAAACGGCGGTGGAAATAGAATAATCCCAAATTAGCACAATGCACTTTCTGTAATTTTTCTAGATTATGGTTTCGTTTGGGACAACTTTCTTTCTGCTTCTTAAAATAATTTTTTTAGTACAAAATTAAAAAAATTTGTACTTGAAAGCTACTTTAAGAAGCAAAAAGAAAGCCGTCCCAAATGAAGCCTATGTAAGAAAGACTCTAAATATTAACGTGCATTACAAATGGAACTTGAGGTAAAGTTCTAGTTAGTAGGAGTCACAATACCAACACTTCAGATTATATTATGTGTTCAGGGAAACCCAAAAAACAATGTTTGGAAAATTAAATATTACTATAAATTCTTTATTTTTAACCTTTGTAGGTATCGAAGAAGCCATGTAGCTAATTATTTCTTGCTTGCACTTAATAATAGATCAGAGACTCTGAACGTCAATGGCTATGAACAGAGTTAAGTGGGGGTTTAGAGTTCCTTGATTAATTCAATCAAATGAATGTCCCCATGGCTACCCATCATTTCACAATGATTGGTTAGATATGAGGTTAAATTTCACTCGTAACAAGCAATTCCAGCTTATGGAGTAATATAATTCCAAATATTTTACACAAGAATTTTTTTTTTTTTTTTAACAACAAAACAAGTATGCATCCAATACAAAAAATAGAATTAAGATAAGGACAGATCTGCTGGAAAGAGGAGCAACAAATTGATATTATTCGTGGTGCAAATTGCCTCAAATGAAATTTCGTGCACTTTCTTCACTCTTATGATATGCATTTTGCAGTCTATTTGGTTTTCGCAATGGTTAAAATCATGTGAAAGTATTTATGTACCTTCTATCATTGAACTCCAAAAAGTTGATGAAAGTTGATAGAGAAAATGCAGTTCCTATGCTTTTCTAAAACCGGACTATAAGAAAAAGTGCAAGGAAGAGGAAGAGAAGTTTATCGATCGTTCCTGCATTTTAAGTGTCCTCATAAATGGCATCAATTGTGGGTTTATAGGCTTAGGTACACCTTTACATGGCAAGCATTGGAATGCACACTTTCATGAACAATTTTAGAATGGCGAGTTGCACCCCTTCATGATAACCATTTGAATAAGCTATAACATGAACTGATGTCCTTAATTTTTTTCCTTCTCTTTTACCCTTTCAACCACAAAATTAAAAAAAAAAAATAATAAATAGATATTTACATAACTATATAGCTATGCTATACTGCTTGTCTACATTAAATACTCAAAAACTTGGAAAGAGAACAATTATATAGACCAAACTATTGGAAGAACATGCTGGCTGATAGATTCATTGGCAAGGCATGCGGTTCTATTACAACTGCAGGCCAAATTTTTGCTGAATTTTTTGATTAGTGACTTCGACCAGAAAACATTTCTCTTACCGTTGTAAACTGAAATTATGATGTTTTACATGTTTTATTAAGGACTAGAGTGGAATACATTGCTTACTATCTGTTTACATGCTTCAAAATCAGATTTTGAAGACAAAAGCTGTGAGATTATCTTTGGGCAGCATCCACTTGCAGATGATCCAGCACTAAAGCATCCTTGCAACGGGACATCATGTAATGATTACAACATTAGATTAGTACTTCAAAATTTGAAATAAGTAGCGGCAACAAAACTTAGGCTTCGTTTGGGACAACTTTTTTATTGCTTCTTAAAACATAGTTTTAGTACAAATGAAAATCTAAAATTCTGCTTTAAAAAACAATAAAAAAAACGTCGCAAACGAAGCCTTAGTCTAGGAGGATTTCACATCATTTTAGTAAGCCCTTCTTTATGTTTCTTTGTTTCATATTCATCCTAATATTTTTGCAGGCATAGCAAAGCAAAAACATAGAGTGGGCTATTCCAGCTGATGCCTTTCTTTCTGGGTGACGATATTTGCCACAAATTTAATAACTTCTCTTATAGAGTTCAAAATATATTGTCAAACATGTAATCCATACTAATTTTGTTTAAGTAGACTTATACAAAGGTAAGAAGTCTTCCATTTTTATCATGGCTCGTGCAAATGAGAATAAAGAAATCTGCCTTTACTTACATTGTAATTTGGTAGTCCTCGCTATTTAATTTCTCCTATGAAGTCTAAAGGTGATGATGAAGGAACACAGGGTTAAGTTGTGATATGAAGGGCAAGTATAGAGTACTGAAGGGACGTGTTCTATAAATATGTATCATGTATTAGGTGGCGTAGAAGCTCACAACAAGCAACCTGGAGCAAGAAAAACAGTACAGGGAAGCAGCTTATAAAACAGGGATTCACTAAATGTTAGAAATTCTATCACCAAAAACAAAAAGGTACCTCCCCTTTCTTTTTCCCCTGCTTATATTTCTATGTATTTCCTTCTATTACTAAATCAAGTCCCGCATACTAAAAGTTATAGCATACTTAAGTAACTGAAAAATGACAAAAGCCAGAAAATAAGAGTAATGGAGAAACTAAATATAATAAGAATAACATAAAGTAGATAGCGGCCAAATTGAGATTAAGGTTTCATTTGTGACGGCTTTCTTACTGTTTCTTAAAGTAATATTACAAAGATTAAAATTTTTGTACTAAAAAGCACTTTAAGAAGCAGCAAAAAAACAGCCCCAAAAGAAGCCTAAGCCTTCCATAAGATTATTTGCATCCATCATTTATATTGCTAGCTTAAGGCTTAGTTCTTTTATTATAATCTTTGTCCCAGAATATGAATCACTTATGCTACTCACTCTAAAGTCCTACCTGTAAACAGCTTTCAAGCATCCTATTACTATTTCTTCTCCTTGTTGGGAACATTAAGGTGTTTATTGCTCTACTTAAAAGTGGGCTTATACAATAAATCACTGCTTCTCCCACTAACTTATGGTTTATGTATTTTAAAAATATGCAGCCAATATTATGATGAAGCTAGAAATATAAGACGGGAGTTTAACGGGCTAAAAATACTTTTTGAATGAAAATTACTCAGTACATAGTATTTATCGCTTCTCACACCAAATCCAGTTAGCCTTAGTATCAGTTAAAAAAAAGAATATTCAAATTACCTTGTTTTTTATTATAATTGCAAATGTGATTAATATATTTGGTGTTTCATATAAACTTTGTGATCAGCTCAGAGACAAATAAAAGAGAAAATGTTAAGTGCATTACAAAAACGGTGAACTTGTTGTAGAACAATATTTAAATCAAGAAATAATTATTAAGTGACTTAGTGAAATACATGGGGTTCACATTATGAATCACTAGTGTCATTGATCATAATACTCCAATAATTGATGTTCTAGAAGCAATTTTGGAGGACGGTATAAGTTCTGAATAAAGAGTTGATGTATTTGCGTTATTAAAAAAATTGCTAATTTTTAAGTCCCATTTATTCATTTAGAACATTCAGTACAGACAAATTAATTAAAACGTCACACATTTATCCAAATGATTTGAAATTTGAAGTGTAATGTATTTCACTACAGAAATTCTTGAAAATGTTGATGTTTGATTTGAAGTAAAAAAGAATGTAAGTAAAATTTGAAGTAAAAATAATTCACCTTCTAATTCAAATCCAGTGTATTTGATATTCCTCAAATTTGAACGATTTTCAAATACACTGGAAACTCATCTTTTGGCTGCTACCTTTGCCGCCATCCACTGCCAGCTGCTGACCCTTGTCGGTGGCTGGCGGCAGCTTGCCACCCTAGCCAGCGTCGACCACCCCTCTTGTTGCCAGCCACCCACTGGCTGCCACAACCAGTGGCACCTGCTTGCTAGCTGTCGCTGTGGCCACTACATTCACTTCACACTGCATTCACTTAACTACAAGTCAAATAAAAAAAAAAGTGAGAACCTCCATTTACTGTACACTCAATCAAATAACTTTAACTTATTTCAAAAAAACTATATTACTGTTTTTATTTTCAAAAATAAAATTCAAGCCTTCCAAAAATATTCGCAGGCCAAGGCCCACTCGACACATGTTTTTAATTTTTAATGAGTAAAAATAAGATTCTTTTAATGGGCTTTTATTGTTCGTGCTTTATCTCTAGCAGGCTTTCTCTATTTCAGTTTTCTATATTTGTTTTTTAAATAATTACTAATAAATATTAATTAAAATTTAATTGTACAAAACATTTTAAATAGTAATAAAATCTAAAAATTCTAAAAAATGAATTAAAAAAAATCATTTTTATTACACCAAATTTTATAAATAACCTCTCACTTATGAGTTTTTTGATATCATAATTTTGCTTTACACAATTTTTTTGTTGAAAAAAATATCATAACCTATTATGTAATCGACACATTTTGATCGAATATCGAGGTTTTTAATTCACAGTTTTATGACTGTTATTTCTTTGGAATGGACAAAATTGTTCTGATTGTTACAAAAAATAACTAAGACGGTGTAGTTCATGGCTACAACCTTCTTCAAGAAAGGAGCTCGTCATTGGGGAGTATGCAGGGCTTCAAAGTACTTTGCCTTGTTTGTCATTTTTTTGTGTGAAATATGGGTGCCAAAAATATTCATTATAACATAGCAATGTCTCTTTGTTACAAATCTTCATAGATATGAAGAATCATAATCTCATGTTAGTCATATAATTGTTAGATGCATGAGACATAGCACATGTGATGTAGGTAATCATTTCAAAAATATCATTCCTATCATCTCTTACTCCTATAGTTGTTCTACATATAATATATTAATAGAACTTTCTAAAAAGTTCTAGGAAACATGTACAAAAGGTATACTATTCCTAATTCTCCAGCCTATTTGGTGGACCAATACACATAGCCAACTTTAACTAGCCAGATACCTATAAATACTCATTCCTTTTGATAGGACATGACATGCTAAGAGATTAAACTAAAAGCCCATAAAATGTTAGATTATAGTCTCACACATATATATATATATATAGAGAGAGAGAGTAAAAAATTAAATATATTATAACTATTTTCTTTCGTTAGTTTCTCACATTCTTTGCAAAGGTAGATCATCATATCAATCTGCATAAATAATATATGTCATCTCTTCTTCATCCCCTTACATGTGAATTTCTCCATTTTAACGATCAAATTTTGCGGCCATCAAAAAATTAATATGCCTTAATTCTTAATCTTTAAGTTTTCTAATGGGAGTGTGGTAGTGATTGACAATGACAATATTTTTAATTGATGAATGAAAGGCGTGGCCTTGAAGCTCGCAACAACATGAGTTAAATGAAGTCGACAAACAAAAGATTCAATGACACCACTCGTCGCACTCCATAGAGAGGACTCATGCGCATATGAATTGTAGGTCCCCATTTCACAAATTTTTATGGCTATTATAGCGCCAGAAAACTTGATTGCACATGACCTTAGACTTCAGTCGTTTGGAATGCAAGTGTCTAAAACTTTGTGTCACTTTTATCTTTCAAACAATTAGAAATATTTTTTTTGGCTATATTTAGACTAGATTTTTGAGGTAATTTAAGCTACGACACCAATTTATGATCAAAATCATCATAAACATTTCTACAATCAAAATCAAAATAACTTCTAAAATAACTTTCAAAGATTTTGAATTAATTTTAACCATCTTGTTACAAAAAAAAAATGCAAAAAATTTCTAATTGATCAACTTAATTTACAAATCATATTATAAATACAACCACATTACTATTATGATCATTAGTAATTATTTTGTACTGCTAATGGGATGTTATGGATTCAATCCCTTCCTCATATTTACTAATATTTTAACTTCCCAAGTTATTGGATGGTTATCAAACTAACTCAAAATTAAATCAATTTGAATTGAATTTGAGTTAGAAATAGAGAGGAGTAAAGCTTCAATTTTGATTTTTCAAAACCATAAATAAGAGGAAGAAAGATCTTTCTCCATGCTTCTTTCATGAAATATCACAAAAATTTACTAAGAAGTTCAAATTTTTTCTTGAAAAAGCAGAGTGCCTTTATTTTTGTCCTTTTCAATGACAAATGGTCTGAAGCTCTGCTACAAGATCCATAAGCCAATTAATAGAATTTCAGAGCATTCAGAAGCTACACTTGAATCTGCCCAGAATTCATGCTTTGTTGTTTCTTCCACATGGGTGAACTCAACATTTTTCTGTTACATCACATGGAAGCATGGAATCAGTCAAAACTATTGAGTAAATTTTGCTAAAGTTTTTGAGGAGTCATAGCTAGTAATTAAGGTAATCATATTAGTCTGATATTGATTTAACTTGATAAAATAATTATGAAAACACAAAAAGTTTTCACTATAATATAACTTTTACATATTGGGCTTTGTTTGGGATAGCGTTCTTACTAGTTCTAAAAGCAGCTTTTAGTACAACAACAACAACAACAACAACAAGCCTTTGTCCCACTACGTGGGGTGTAGGCCACCTACATGAATATTTTTTCTCCATTTTGTCCTATTAAAAGTCAAATTATCATTTAAATATAATAAAGAAAGAACATTTTTTATATTTTCTAATCAAGTCTTTTTAGATCTACCTCTACCTTTCTTAATATAAGTCACATTTAATGCCTCTACTTTCCTAATCGGGTCATCAGAAGGCCGTCGTTTTATGTGACCAAACCATCTAAGCATTCTAGTAAAAAAATTTAATTTTTTATTAGAAAGCTGTTTTAAGAAGCAATATGAAAGCCATTCCAAATGAAGCCTTAATGTATTTTCAAGGTTATTCAACTTTAAATTGTTTAAATTATTTATAATTATGAATAAAATTAAGCATCAAAAGTTTTTAATAAAAAGTACAAAATGATGAGTCCACGTATGAAAGCAATGTAAAAATGAAAATTTTAATTTTATGCCTTTTACTTGGGCTCATTTAGGCTCAAAGTTGGCCATTTTTTGGTGTTGTTGGATTCGCCTCGTTTAGATGTTTAGTTCGACTATAAATTGGCTAAAATTTGAATACAAATGACCTTGAATAAAATTTTGGAAAATTTAAATTCTAATATTTTCTTGAGATTCATGCTTATCATGTGAATTTTGTAGGCATATTATTAATAGATAGAAAGAACAAAATGATGAGTAGAGGAATGAGATTTCAACACAAAAATCAAAATTTAACAACATTTGTAGACATCGGTGTTTGAAGTACGGCTATGAAGCAAATGAGGTTTTGTTTGACCAATTTTTTAGCTTCAGCTGGTCAGGAAAGCAGCAGAACAAGTTCTTCAGTTCAGTATGAAATTTATCAGACAACTTATGATTTACAGTAAATTGTTTTCGAGAGAGCTGTTCTCGGACTCTATTTTGAAGAGATTGTGTTATGTCATTTTCTTTTACTTTATCATTCTTCTCTAATCCTTTGCTCGAATTGTCACGAAATTTACTTTTCAGAACCTTAATTCTCTCAGAATTCTCTTCTTGTTTGTGGCTCATACTCTCACTAATCTCCTCCTTTTTTGGGCATTTACATTATATTTCAAGAACTATAAAACTAGACCTTTCATGTATGCCACTACGATGAACCCCTTGAGGGACTTCAAGAACTAAAAGGAGCTCCTCAAGAAATACAATCACAGTAAAGAAAAGATTACAGCAGTATATGAAAAAGAAAAATACGGAGAGCAGAAAACAAGAATGCAAACTGTAATACTTTTCTTAAGCTTTTTCCTCTGCTTCCATTACAACTTACAATAATACTTTATAGAACATGACTAGCACATTACACGGTTGTGAGCATCCTAGTACAGATTAAGTTTAACGACTGAGGTGGAAATTGAATAAAGCAAATCAGAGAGGTGGAGACAGCAACAGTGGAGTAGAAGAACGTGAGGAATAAAGCTGCAGCCATATATGCTTAATCTGTTTTAACAGCCCCCCGCAAGTTAATAGTTCGATCACAAACTATTAAATTGGAGCGAAGAAGACAAAACCTTGTAGTGGGTAAGACATTTGTAAATATATATGCAATTTGATCATTAGTAGATATATGATGAACCACAATAGTTGAAGATTTAATACTATCACGAAAAAATGGTGATCAACTTTGATGTACTTAGTTCTAGCATGAAAGATAGGATTTTGAGCTAATGCTAATGCAGAAATATTGTCATAGTACAAAGGTGTTGGAGTTTGTAATGGAACTTGGAACTCTTGCATAAGCCTACACAGCTAAATTATATATATTGGAGTACATGGACGAGAGGGCTCTATATTCAACCTCAGTAGATAATCGAGCAACTGTAGTTTGTTTCATGGATGATTATAGAAGCATATTGTTTCCTAGAAAAATGCAGTAACCAGTGGCAGACTTCCTACATGGGATCACCAGCACAATCAGAGTCTGCATATGCTCTAAGGTGTAGTGGGCCTGCAGATATCAAAGAGCCATACTGCACCGTCCCTTTAAGATATCTAAGAGTATGCTTGAGCAGTTGAAAATGAATCACCTGATGGGAATGCATAAACTGACAGTGCTTGTTTGCTACAAAAGCCAAATCTAATCTTGTAATAATAAGGAACTGCAGTGAATCAACTATATATCTATAGAAGGTTGAATCAGGAAATGGATCAGATCCTTGAGCAAAATCTTGTGGTTTGCTAGGTAAAGGCGTGAGAACAAGTTTAGCTTCAGCCTTGTTGGATTTGCCAGTATTTCCATTGCATAACAGGATTGATGTAGTAGAAATTCATTAGCTGAAGGTTGAATATAAATGCCAAGAAATTGAGAGGTTGATCCAAATAATTTCATTTGAAATTTGCATTGTAAGGTCTGAAACAGTTCTGTAATTTCGGCTGAGTCATTACCAATCACTAAGATATCATCAACATAAATGAGAAGATATATACGAGTAAATTTTTGATGAAAAATGAAGAGGAACAGATCAGAAGGATTGGGTTTGAAACCCCATTGCAATAAATAATTTGTAAATGTTGAAAACCATTGACGAATTGCCTGCTTCAGACCATATAAGGTTTTGTTAAACTTACCAATATGAAGCAGATAATTTGGATCTTTAAAACCTTGAGGTTATTACATAAAAACACTATCTTATAACTCACAGTGTAAGAATGTATTGGATACATCCATTTGATGTATCCACCACTTAAATGTAAGAGCAATACATAAGAGCAATCTAATAATGAGAATTTTGGCAACAGGAGAAATTGTATCCGTGAAATCAATACCAAATTCCCAATGGTTACCCTTAAGCTACAAGTCTAGCTTTGTATCGAGCTACAAAACCATCACTTTGTAATTTTGTTTTAAAAAGCCATTTATAGCCCAACACATTCTGATTTGAAGAAGAAGGAACCAATGTCCAAGTTCCCTGAGTAAGAAGAGCTTGAAACTCTTCAGACATGGCACGACGCCAATGGGCATGTTTGACAATCACAGAGTAAAAGGATGGGTCAGCATTGGATGAGATGGAATTTTGAGGCGTAAAGATGATGCGTGGTTTAAGTTTCCTGTTTTAGCTCTAGGAAGCATGGGATGAGATGGCTTAGGTAAGTCAGGTGGAGCTGTGTTTGACAAACTTGTAGTAGAAGGCTCAGTTGATGGTAGAGAAGAAGGTTGAGTGTGTATGGTAGAAAGACCAGGTGTTGGATCTGTAGAAGTAATGGGCTGACATGTAGGATACAAAGATACAAAACTAGTAGTAAGGGAGACATGGTGGAATGGAGCACGAGTACCACGAACACTTGTGTAGAAAATATTTGGTGAAATGGAAACACATTTTGTTGAAAATTTACATGCCGAGCTATGATGATTTGTCCAGTTACCGGATTGAAACAGTAATAGCCTTTATAGTAGTCTGGGTATCCAAGGAAAATGCAAGGAATTGCATTGGGTGATAGCTTATGTTTAGCGGTGGGGGACAAAGAGGATATCAGTAACAACCAAAGACTCGCAGGTGATAATATGATGGAGTTTATCGATATATCAGGGAAGATTTACTCCCATATCTATGGAATGGAGCACGAGTACCACGAACACTTGAACGACCACGACTAGATGATACACGAGAACGAAAGCGTCCACAATTTGCTGTGAGAGCAATCAAAGATGTTGAATCAGCAGATAAATGTATCTCACGCAATGCATCAACAACAATATTAACTTCTTCACTGCATAAGAAGGAATAAAGGTCGTCCAAACTAAGAGGTTGAAGGTTTGTGCAGATTGCTGTTTTGAAAGCCTTGTAGGCTGTAGGAAAACAATTTAAGGTTAATAGGATGATATCCTCAGCATCAAGAGGACTGTCGGCAACAAAAATAGCATCAACCTTGGCTTTAACAGTGGACATATATTGGGTGATTGTTTGATCCTTCATGTTGACATGATAAATTTCACTTTTTAATTGAAGTATGGGTGAACGGTTAGAAGATTGAAGTCTATTATCAATTGTATGCCAAACTTCACTGTAGGTAGAGAGATTAAAAACATATGGCAAAAGAGTTTGAGAAATAATAGAGAAGGGGGGTGAGGTAAGATTCTGATCAATAAACAACCATTGAGTGTAATAGGGATTGAGAGTAGAGGTCCCATCGATATTAGATAAAAATTTAGGAGGTTGGACAGCTTTACTATTTAAAAAACTCTCAAATCCATTTGTAGTGAATATTTTGAGTATCTGAGAGCGTAAAACAAGATGATTCTCAGTAGTAAGAGGAGTACTTATCATACTCTTCATGTTGTTGATAAGAAATTTTAGCTGAGCTGGTATGTAAGTTCAAACGGAGGTGAGTCAGGTATACTATACCACTTGAATTTGGTGAGTCCATTAAAGTAGGAAAGGAGAAAAAGAGTGGTTAAGCTACAAGCTATAATACCATTAAGAAGTATAATCACTGCAAAGGACAAACTGCAATAATATATGAGAAAACAAAATACGTACAGATAACACAAAAAAAGAATGCAAACTACAATACTTTTCCTTGTGCTTTTTCTTCTGCTTCTATTACAGCCTTCAATAATATTTTATAGAAGATGACTAAAGCATCACACGGTTGTGAGCATCCTAATACAGATTAAGTTTAAAGACTGAGATGAACACTGATATATAAAAAATACAATTCATATAAGTTAGAGATATTAAAACAAAATTAAATTTTTTTAATGGAGAAAACATGTAATCAATTATGATAAAGATGAGTGCTAGATTTATTTTCTCTTGAAGAAACCAAAAAATTTTGCTTGCAAAGGCATTTAACGGTTAAATTTTAACCCAACTTTTACATGCATATATGAAAATTTCTATAGCACTTTCTTTTCTTTCTATTTGCTCTTGCGTTTGGCGGTCCCCTAACAAATTATTCTATAAAACAAGACTAAAGTATGATTGAGTTACCAAAAACAATCAAAGAACTAGTAAGAAATAGAGTATAACAGCAACAAAAAAACAAGTGCCCACATACACTTGAATAAGCAAGGGCAAAATAAATCCAAACATAGAGCCAAATATAAAAACCCCTGTAGAAACAAAAACATCCAAAGTCCAACAGCTAATGACAAGAAAAAAATCCAAACTTTTAGAAGGAATATGATATAAATAGTTTTTTAGTTAACCGACGAATATGTCATTTTTGTATCAAGAAAAATTTGAAGGACATTTTATGACTCTTAAAATATGTCTTTTTTTTATGCAAAGATATAATATTTCTTAATTATTTCTAGTTTATTTAAAATTATTTATTTTTATTGCATGTAATTATGCTAGAATGAAGATTATGAAATATGACATCTATTAAAATCAAAGTATACAATGCATATTTTTAAAGAATTTGTCATAAAATGATTTTCAATCTTGCAATGATATATTCATAAAATTTGCGGGGCATTTAAGTTCTTCAGTCATCATGATTGTTGTTATTGTTAATTTATAGTTCACTTAAGCTTATGAAGATCTAATCTCATTTAATGTGACTTTAATTATGCCAAGTAAATTCAAGAAACATCTTGCACACTTTATATTCTTTGTCGGTTGCCAAACTTTTTTTTTTTAATTCATTTTTATTTTCTCTTTAAGAATTTATTATCAGATTTCCAATCTCACAACAATATCTTCATAAAAGTTGTTGAGCTAATAAGCTCTTTAGTCACTTTGATTGTTGTTATTGTTAATTTAAAGTTCACTCAATCTTTTGAAATATGATCTAATATCATTTAATGTGACTATATACAAAGAAATTTCAAGACACATCTTCCACACCTAACTCTAGAATCACCCTTCTACATTTATTTGTTTCGATTTCTTCTGTGTATTCCCTCATCAGTACCTCATCCAAGTCAATTGATCGCATATGCCTATCACACTTAATAAGTTCAATAGCAAGTTCATATAGATCTTGAGTTAGTTTCTATAGGTATCGAAAATAACAAAAAAATTTTGACTCCAACTTGTTTGCATCCTGATGTTTTATCTTCGGCTATTTGTTATTTGGAGTCAAAATTTACTATTTTGACTCCAACCATTATGCATCCTTATATCGTATCTTCTGCTCTTTATTTTTTGGAGTCAAAATATTTTTATTATATTTCTTAACGGCTTAATGATTACCTTTGTCTACATTTACAAGGTACACCATCAATATTTGACGTGCAGTGATTTGGTCAATGCAGCTGGTGTTCTCAAAACTAGTATTAGCCCACATTGTGCTTATTTCCTTTCTTTGGTTCTTGTGGCATGAATGTTAGCATTATTTTCAAAGATAGTATTGTTTAGGCACATAGTATGCCTCTATATGGCATAGACATTGCTATAGAATTGGTGATTGCAACATAAATAGACATGCATAGTACATGGCCACTTACATTGACATTAGAATTACCCAATTTAGAATTTAAGCACCATAAGGCATCGATATAATTGATATCAAAGATTGTATTCAGTACTCTCCTTTAAATGTACTCTAATTAAAATTAAATAATGGTCAAGGATGGTAATCAGTTGTGTCTTGGCACATTGTAGTCATTGATGGCCCTGAATTTGGGATAATAGATAACTATTGATCTATATAGATTAATAGTTTGGTTCTATGAAAGTGGATGGACTTGGGGTGTCTTAATGTCAATGGGCATGGATTAGAGAATATGAATGAATCATTATAAATGTCTAGCTACCTTGGTTTTATCCTTGAATATAGAGGCTTATAAATGCATTGTTCATCGACCATTGATTCTATCTTATTGATTGCAAGTTGTTCGAAATTAACATTGCTTTCAAAGAATGAATGGAAATATTCCTTACATTAAACAAATAGCCTTGTTACATTTTGATTAAAATAAATCTAATAGGTAACTAAATTAATCTATGATGACATATAATACTAATGATCACCTATAGTGCCCTATGATGGCACCTGCTTGGAGGATTTGTGGATGTACTAAAAAGTTAAAAGAAAGCCCATGATCTATGTAACTAAAATATTATAATGTAGTATGTTGAATTTTACCGTAATGTTGAAGACTTAACAATATTAACATATATGATCACACATCTTTATGTAATTGTGGCAGTATTTGACCTAATCTAGGTCTACTTTTTCACACCAACTCTATATCATTTCTCACAATATATGGCACTCTATCCATAAGATTCCAATTAATCAATGGTACTCTAGCATGTTGAATCTCAAAACTAGAGATATGAATATGTGGCAACAAAAATATAATGCTTGTGGATTTTGGCTTCTAAGTTACCTATATACCATGAAAGCATTAATGAAGTCTAGAACATAATTAATGTACAAGATGATGTTATAAGGTTTGTTTATATGATGATAACACGGCTTTGGCATAGGCTATTAATCTCATGCATCTAAACACACATATCATCGATATGTACTTGATACATTATTTTTTTATAAATGATATCTCCACTTTACCTATAGGTCATCTTCATGCTTTTCCTTTTATTTTGATTTCAAATCCAACCAAAACCCTCCATCTCCAGATATCTCAACTCTTCACAAATTAACATTTGAGCCAAAAAGCTGCAAATCTGTAGGTGGCATACCACGAAGCACAATAACAAGTAATCCAGGGCTAGACTGATCAAGTCTTCAATAAGGCTTCGTTTGAGACGGCTTTCTTTTTGCTTCTTAAAGCAGCTAAAAAATTTTGTACTAAAAAGCTGCTTTAAGAAGAAGAATGAAAGCTGTCCCAAACGAAGCTTAAACCACCGCAAAAACCAGCTCAAAGCCATCATAATTACTCTCAAATCCATTGCCAAGTTAGAAAAATGTTTACAATCATCATCAGCAGCTGAAGGCAGGTTTATCAATGCAATCGCATCTTGAGAATGCAAAGCTTCTAAAAATCCACACTAGTTGAAATCAACAAATGCCAGAGTTTAATGACCAGATGTTAGATTTAGGCTCCGTTTGGAATGGCTTTGTTTATGAATTAGAATTTTTTGTACTAAAAAATATTTTTATAAAATAGCAAAAAAGCTATCCTAAATAAAGCCTTAATCAACCTGAAATGAGAAGCTGCCTCTTAAAAATCATATTTTTAAAATCTTCAAACTCTTCAAAAAAGAGAGAAACAAAGTCTTCGTTCTTATATCAGCATAGTACTATACAAAGCTAAAAAAGCAGCAACATTTATATCAAACAATAAATCTTACAGCAACAAGCCTTAAGTTTTCTGCCATCCGTTTCTATCAACAACGTATAGAACAATAAATAACTATATGCTAAGCTAGTTAAAATTTATGCAGAAAACTTGAAGAGTCTTTTAAGTACAATCAGCTAATTTTTACTACCATTTAACACATTGCCATGATTAGCAGGACACGCATTCCAATCCTCTTCTGTGCTTTAATAAAATAGGCAGAAATGAAATTGAAGCATGGTCCCTATGGCCATCGGTGTTAGCATCACAGGTCCCAGTTTTACATCTAATTTTCTCGAGATTTATTGTAGCAAGGCCAGGCGGCCACATGATATGAGAAATTTACTTGGAAGTCCAAAGGAAGTCAAAAGGGTGTTCATTAATTATTTGAAAAACTCAGATACAGTATACAACTTTATTTCATGATCAATTCATTTCGGTTTATTTTTGGTGTTAAATTTTGGCAGATTTTGTTTTTATTTTTTTAAAAAGGGGGATCAACATACATACAACTTTATTTCATGTTATTTACATATTTACATAGGGCTGCAAGCGAATCAAACGTTCGACGAGCTACTCGTTGCCCGGTTCGATCAAAGCTCATTTGTTATCGTTTAACTAACTAAACAAACAAACATGCACAATATTTTAAATACTCAATCCTTAAATAAACAAGCTTAGACACTAATGTATTCGGTTCATTTATGTTCACGAACAACATCATTTGAAGCTTGTGAAGAAGCTCGATAAAAGCTCGACTCGTGTTTGATTTAAAACTCATGAATACGCTCGATAAATATATTGATATAGATTAATCATATTTTCATTTTAAATAGATAATTGCTTTTATTTTAAATTTAATTTAATTTAATTTAATAGATTCAATAAATTGAATTTGTTCATAAACAAGAGACATTTTACATTTGTCAATGTTTGCTAGATTGTTCAATTAAGATGTTCATGAACAAAATATAAGATGAATCATAGATCGCTTGTTCGTGAACGAGGTCATTTGGTAGCTTTAAAATATTAGTTATGTATATATTCATAATCTTGCTCATTTCATAGCTCAAGAATACTCATTAGATTTGTTCATGAACATACCTATTTGATATGGTAACAAAATTCGCTAGATACGTTCCCAAACATAACTCGTTAAGGCTTGTTGTGTAAAGCTCGATAAACACTAAACGAACCGAACATAAACAGAACATGAACCAAACATGAACACCATTAATTTAAACAAACCAAGCAAGAACATAAATAATAAAGCTCGAATCAAACATGAACCGAACTTGAACAAGGTAATAAAAAACAAATTCAAACATGAACACTCACAAACTCAGCTTCGTTCAGTTCGTTTGCAGCCCTTAATTTACATACATACATGCTAATTTGTTTCAATTTTTTTTAGGGAGTGTAGCAGTTATATTCCTCATGATTTTTTTTTTTTTTTCTACATAGATTACAAATCTTCCCGGACAGGGGTCCAGTATATAAGGATGGGAACGGTGGGGTATTAGTCAAAGATGGGCATGATAAAGGAATTACGAGACAGGCTGAGCAAGCAGGCCGGGCCCCTGCCCTTTCTCGCAAGCCAGGCCTGGCTTGAGTCAAGCCCGGCCTGGACACATATAGTAACAATTCAGAAATAATCGGAAGGACAAATTAATGCTGCAGCTAGACCGGGGCATCTCTATTCAAAGCAAAAAATGCCACCAAGGACGGCCGGAAAGGTGGGTGCACCGTGCGCCCTTCCGGGGCTGCATCCGCATATGCCTGTTCGTTACAGCCCGAGAGATGTTCAAATATGGCTGCCGAGACACTGTTGGGTAGAGTCTCACATCATCCTATAGCGACGGCCATGTGATGGCGGTACAGGTCTGCCTGTCCTGTCGAGGCTCCACATTTCTTACTTCCTTAGCCGCAAGCATGATACTGTAGGCCATGGCCGCTACGGTTTTACTCCGGCTAAATTTAAATGCTACAGTGACAGGCCATGACACTGGTCATGGTCGCTTGCTTCCTATATAAAGATCCAAAGAGAAAATGTTACAGGCGCATGACACCATGCTTCTTTCCAAGAGAAAAAAATTAAAACCTTTTAAACACAGGTTTTGGTATTTCAGATATGGCGGGAAATTCAAAATATGAGCTTCCGGCGAGGGAGGGTGGTGGCTCGGCGTCTGCAAGACAAATCCGCCAGCTCCCGGATGGTATCGGCAACCAGATCCTTGAATAACTGCCGTTCGATGTGGAGTACAGCGGCAGACAATTCAGCGCCCGGCACCGTCCAGTCCTGCTCTCCGGCAGCGGTCATCGCCATGTCCTGCTTTATTACCTGTCCAGTTAGTTCCATCACATTCTCCGTTGAGATGTGCTCGCGAAGCCACTGCACCTCCTCCCACACCCCTAAGAGCAACGAGTTCTCACTGCCGGCGAAGGCGGTGGGGAGAGAGCAGATGAAGGCTGCCCAGGGGGTTATACTGCGCTTCCGCTCGACTATCTCGGTAACTGTGTCGAAGACATGCCGGCGATGGAGAACTGAGATGACGGAGGAGCCGGACACCCGGTGCCGCTGCTCGAGCGCAGAAAATAAGTTGGCTGGACCACCACAGCGGTCGGTTTCACGGACTACGTCAGCCACGAAAGCATAATCATCGCCCTGGCCCGCACCGATCTTCTTCTCGGGCCCATTCCAATATTCGGATCCGGCGCTCGGAGTCGCCTCGTGCTTCCGGTGGTCCTCCCAATCTTCTATTTGATCTGAAGGCAAAATATACGAACCGCTTCCGGAATCAATATTGTCACCCAAAATAAGTCACGAAAAAATAAAAAATTAAACGATTGATTTCCGCTAGCTTGGCGAAAGAAAAGCCATAGATGTGAACGTCGAGAATCGCTGTTGCAACCAGCTGGAATTAAACTGAGAAAATGTAAGGTACGAGATACCTTTGAAGTCAATGGAGAGCTTCGGGAGAGGGGAGGCGGAGTTCTCCTCGGATAGGAAACTTGAGTCGAGGACCGACACGGGGCTCGGCTGCTGATCCATCGCGGTAACTTGTTCCGCAGAGGAGGTTATCGCCGCGATGCTGTGCAGCAGCTTGTCGCACCTTTCCAAAAGACTACGCCCAGTTCTGAATTCCTCTGTACTCGCTCTCTGCAGCCAGTAAAAACGTGAATTGTCATGAAATCATCAATCAAGAAGCTGCGGGAACTCTATTTCGTATAATGAGGAGAAATGAAAAGAGTAAATATACCTGGAAATCGATTTGAGAAGGGGGGCTACGAGTGCTTGTGTTGGAGAAGCTGAAGGCATCGTCTTCGGCGAGCGAGTGAACCTTTTCCTTAGAAATTTCCGGCTTCGGACGCTGAATCCTTGGTGATCGTAATCCAACTTGATCAAATCCTGGCTTCTTAGGGCTAGCTATGGGGGAATGAACGGCTGGGACCCGGCGCTCGGGCTGGTAAGACCTCTGCCCTTCGACATTGACAGACCTCCGCCGCTCTGGAGCGCTGATGGGGCTCCTCGATGACTCGTTCGGTTCAGATGGTCTCATGAGCTTCTTGCGGACGAGGTCCCGCCGACACTTTGCTGAAGGGATAACCTCCGGCGGTACAGGGCGGCGAGGGGAGACAGACCTGTGTTGCAGGGGAAGTCGCTCGCTGCCAGCTGATCTCGGCGGGGGCTTAGGGGTCAGCGTTCTATGGATTATTGGAGACTCGGTGATGGCCGAGATGGGTAACTCGTGGTTGTCGATGACATCGAGGCTGCCTACGGAAGAGAGCTCGGGTAGTTTGGAATGGAGAAGCCCCTTAAGCTGTAGGGCTTCGAGAATTTGCTTCAGAGTCTCCAGATCCTTTGCAGGCTCATCAATGCCTCGCATCCGGAGTCGCTTCTCTATCTCTTCGTACATGGATCCGGTACGCTTTGGCTCCGGGAAGAAATCTTGAGCCTCGAAGAAACTCTTCCTCTTTAGCGGATCCGGCGGAGCACGCGGAGGTTCTGGCTTAGAGTTTCGATGCCTAAACTCGGTGCAATCAACTTTCCGAGGTTGGAAGAGCTCTTCGGAGGAGTTTGGAGAAAGTTTCTGAAAATTGAACTGCCATTGATCTCGGGAAACACGGGACTCCGACGAGGAGCGCCGGAGCTCTGATCTCTTAAGCTGCTCTTCATTGCAATCGACTGGAAGCGTATCGAGGCCCATTAATCGCGCAACAACACTTGGGGAGCGCCGATGCTTGTCGTGATCATCCCCTGCATCCGAACAATCGGACGGATCGCCGGAGAACACCACAGGGGTGGTGCGGATCTCCCGGGGGCGGAGCTTTCCCCAAGCATCGAAGACCGCGCGGCTATCAAGAGATAGCCGGGGAGCTTCCCGTAGCTTCCACGAGGTTTTAACTCCGTCCTTCACCTCGAAAACGGGAAGCGGAAGCGGTAGTGACGGCCTCGCATGATGATGGTTCTCCGGTGACGAAGGGAAACCTGCCGGCGATGGTGAAGACGGCGATGGTGGCGCTGCCTTAACAAAGGAGGAAGAAGAGACATCGGACCTCTCTGACGGCGACAGCGAGTCTGAAGTCTGGAATGAATCCACAATGCAGGTGTCAATAATACAACTACACAGACACATCTAAAATTTCCTAACAAAGTCATTGTAGAAAACACGAAAATGATTACCGGAGAACTAGGAATCCGCTTATCAGAGTACAAGCGCTTTCCGGCGAGGATCTGGTGGCGATCGAAGAGCTGAAGAAATCCAGTCATGCATCCCATTTGCCTCTCTATCTGCTTCTCCAGATTTCGCTCGTCCGGAATCCCACAGTTGATGCTGGGCGTCATGTTCTCCGATTGCTTCTTTGCGCTACCTCCGCACTTGTTTCGCCGTTCAGACACAAGGAACTCGCATCTAATGGCTCCCGCTTTAGGTCTTTTAAAGCGGCGGTGACATGTTGATTGACAATCTTACCCCCCACTAATTTATTTATAATGGCGAACGTGTCAATATTATAACTTAGCTGTAATACACAGTTATGTTTCTTATTTTCTCTTTTAATGAGATTTTTATTTTGAGGCAATGACTGATAACATCTTCTTAAATTAAAAAAATAATATTTAAGCATTTTAAGAGCGGGAAATGGAGGGGTAGTGACCGAGAGAAGGAACGTTTGCTTCTCGCGGGTTTTTGTGCAACTGTCGAAGCCCACGTTCTCCAACACTTTGATCTTAACTGATCGATGCTCTCCTCGATCACTGTCGGACTTCTGTTTGACCGCTAACTGACGCTGGACTTCCGTCCGACTGTCGATTGACGTCGGACTTCACCCGACCGCTAACTGACTCAGACTTTTGCTCGATCGTAAATTGAAGTCGGATTTCCGCTTGACCATCAATCGTTGCCAGATTTCCAATCTCTAATCGTAAATAAATTTTCGACCGACCATCAAACATTCTCAATTTTAGGGTCGAGTCAGTCACTTGTAATTTATGTAAACACTAGTGAAATCATTTCAATTAGGTGTAGCCATGTGGTTTTCCCTTTTTCAGGATTTGCACGTAAAAATTTTGGTGATTCTTTTTTCTTTTGTTTGTGTGTTGAATATTCGTACGACGCTGAAACGAAAAATTCTAACTCTATTGTCGCGTATATTCTAGCCAACAACCAAGCCAATAGACATTATTAATAGTAATATTGATACACATTAACAACATTGTTCATTTTAATCCTCGATGTCTAACGTTGATCCCTCAACTTACCATAAATTTCTTAGTTTTTCATCTCCTCTCCTATAAAAAAATTCATTGAACAAATGAACCACAATTTTTTTGAAGACAACACAATACCACAAAGTTCCACCAACTTCCACCAGGAATATCACATTGTATCAAAGTCAACCTCAATTGGTGCAACGAATGACAATTATAATCTACAGTTCTACACCATATACTAATTGAATCATTTCAATAAGACAATATCTCGTGACTTTTTTTTTTCATGTAAAAACTTTTTGTTTCTTCTATAAATTACTCTCAATTTATTTTGTCCGTATATGCATAAAATTTTCATAAGAAAATAAACTCTCTTCAACTGGGTGAATTATGACGTCCGGTCACCGGACGTCCGTCCGGACATCCAATTCAGACGCGCCACATCATTTAAGTATACTGGAGCTCGATGTATTTGAGTGATGTGATACATTTGGATTGATGTTCGAACGCGGACGTAATAATTTGCCCTTCAACTGCAGATATTCTAAGAAGCCATAAGAAATAAAATATAACTTTTTCGTGCTTTGCGTTGAGAACTCGGCATATTTCAGCACAAATATATCACATCGATCAAACGTAAGCCATATGCTTATTATATGCGCAATAGGAGCTTGGAATCAAAGCTAATGCAAACATGACGTTAGAAGATCTTCATAAGTTAAATAAAAAAGTTTTTTTTTTTTTAATTTTCCTCTCAACGATAGACCTAACCTAATGGCCGCGGAGAATATAGAGATTGTAGGAGCCAGATTCCACAGTGGACTATGAACTGCAGTGGCTGACGAAGGCTCGATGTAAGTAAGCTTTCTTGTCATGTGCACAACACGCAAAGGATAAAGAAAAGGAAAAGTTGCCCAATATGTAAAATCCTCTATATTTTCAAATTCAACACAAATAAATATCTACGGTAGCGCATGCTCCATCCTGTACTCTGTCATCGTGATAAGCTATAGAATCGGGCTTCGTTTGGGATGAATTTATTATTGCTTCTTAAAATAATTTTTTTCTAGGACATTTAGGCCATTTTAGTCAAATTCATACACACAATGCATACACAAAGACTCGAACTCAAGACCTCCTAATTAGAAGCCTAAGCTCTCAGCCAACAAGATAAGATGAGCTGTGTTAAGAAAAAGTAAATTTTTAGCACCAAAATTAAAAGTAGTTTTAAGAAGCAAAAAAGTTGTTCCAAATGAAACTTCAATATGTAATGGACAGTGTAAACAAATTTACGTTTTGTTTATAACAGTTTTTTTTGTTGCTTTTTAATATAAAATTTTCGAAACTCGAATTTGTTTCGAAAATTTTTATACTAAATAGTCCTTTTAGAAAGCAGGAAGAAAGCTGTCTCAAACAAAGCCTTAATCTAACTTTAGGGCGATGACTTCTCTCTATTCTTTCGGGCGATGGCTTCTCCCAATGCTTCCAAGCGATAGGCTTTGTAGACCCTGTGTGAATCTCTTGCGGGGCCTGCCAGGTATGAGTTCCTTTGTGTTGACCCGACTACCTACTTTTTAGTATAAAAAATATTTTTGAAAGCAACAAAAAGATAGCGATCAAATAAAAATTATGACTATTATTTGAAAAGTAAAATTATAAGAAAATTGTTACAAATAAAATTTGAATTAGTTTACTACCAATCCAAAGAATAAATATATGATGCTCAATGAAAAATTCATGGAAATTTGTAATCCCCACCACGTAATAGTGCGCCTATACGTCTTCATCGACATTGTTTTTTAACCGGAAGACCTAGAGTGAACTATAGAGACTTTGAACTATCTGGACACATACTTTAAGAAATGATTCGTGCATGTTTGTTATCTGGCGCAACAAGATCAAGTTGGTAAAGAAAAAATCTTGTTTTCTATTTGGATGGATCTTTATAATCTATGATCTATAAAACATAGGGGTCCCTTTACCTTTTTATATAAATAGACTATTCTATTTGTATAAATTGATAGAGAGGCACATTAAAAAAAATGATGTATACACATTTTAAAAGAAGAAAATCTTAGCATTTGATTTGACTTCGCATCGCATTCATTATCATGTAATCTTTTTCTTGTGCTATAAATTAATTAGGTTAGTGGAGCATTAGAATCAATTTCGGAAAAAACTTAATCCAATTTAATAATTTTGTTATTGAGCATTAAGTCCAATTGATGAACATTTGATACATTAATAATAGTAAATTAATATTTTTTTATCATATCAAATAATTAATGATTAATATAGTTAGTCTCAATTTTTTTATAAGTATAATTGATGATTTATCCAAATTTAAATCATTAATTTATTTGAACTTTGATACATAACCAAAAAATCCAATCAAGCACAAATTTAGGGCCAATATTTAAATTTAAAACATCTAAAATTAAATTAAGGGTTATTAGAACTCTAATTTCAACAAATTTATAATAGAGCTGAAATTCTAAATAAGATGAACTCAGTGAAGCTAAATGTGGTTTAATCCAAGTCCAAATAAACTTAAATCAAGCTCATAAATTATGATAAAAAAAAACTTTAAGACATTAATTGATGGACTAGAGTATTGGCAAATATTACATGCTTATTGATACGTATCCAACAATCGCCTAGATTGAGCATGAATCTTGAGGCATATTCAAATTTGCAACTTCGAAAATTAAAATTGGGAACATCCGAACACCAATCTTAGCAAACTTACAGTCAAATTGAACGCCTCAATAAGACGAATCCAACGACAACAAAATTGGTCCAATCCGAGCTCAAATGGGTTGAAATGAAGGAACGGAAGTATATTTAGAATGTTCAAAGCATTAATTGGATAATCAACTGATATCTAGACATGACATTCTTATAGTCGATTCGAGTGGCTCGACCATATGAATCCAACGAGCCTAAAACCGCTTAACTTTGGCATCATTAAGGCACTTCAATGCTTGACAAACGCTTCATAATAGAGGTAATCAATATGGTTCGTCCGATGGAACACTCATAATATGAAAATAAAACTAGTCAGGTCGTTTTATCCATATAACTTTTGATATGTTATCAATACGCCTGTTCGAGTTGTTTTGAGTATTTATTTAAAATTTTTTGAAAAGTGATTTTGACAGCTTAAAATAATGCTCAGTTCAATTAAAACCTCAAAATTATGTTACACACAATATCTGGTAATGCAATAAAATTCTAAATACTTAGCTTTGACAAACTATAGAATACCGGATGGAGAATTATTTGATAGTTCTTAGAGCATTTTTGTAGACTCGTAAAACAATTATGTGATTGTTTCAATAGTATAGAATGCATTTTATTTTAAGTATATATGATTAAAATATTTGAATTATTGGTGAGAAAAGATTTTGTTGACAGCGAGAATGGATTATATTATGTTACACAATAGAAATCCTGGAGCCCGAGGGATATATTTTTTAAGAAGGGATTCTGTTGGAAATAAGAATGAATTCTGATGGTTGTAAGAAAGGATTCTGTTATGGCAATAATCGATTATGCTAATTGCTATATATGAAAAATTGGGTTCAGATGACCATTCTCATCATTACTATAAAATATTTAGTTATATTTCAATCAGCTTTAGAATAATTTCAATAGTTATTTAAATGTTTATTAAATTCAGTACTTCAATTTATTAATTCAATATTTTTCAGCTCTTTTGGTTGGAGTTATTGATTCATATTTTAGGCTACGAGAGACTACTTAGATGTGTTAGCTCATTCTGACTTTTACTTCCATTTTTAGGTAAGGATTAAGGTGAGTAGTGTTGATATCAATCTTTGATATGTGTTGTAGATAAATCTTTTTGGTTAGTTTTATATTTTGCTGTACTTTATGTTTCTAAGCATTGTTATAATAGACCTCAACTTAAAAAATATATTTGTGGATGATATATAATTTTTTTTTCAAAGATTTAGTTTTCCGTTTTATATTGTATTTAGTAGTGGCATTGTACTATAGAAATTGGAAGTTTAGTTTTCCTCAACACTTCTCTAACTGGATCTTTGAGTTAGTTTCCGGTTCTTGTCACTATCGGGGCACGATATAATCAGTGTGGTATCAGGTCATCTCAGATCGGATCATGACATAAAGTATAATTAACAACTTGAAAACATTAATTGAATGATCAAACAATTTTAAAATCTTACATAAAGTATAGTAAAATCAAGCGGCGTTATGATAACCATCGAATGAGTCCAAGATAATGTAGTTTTCAACCTTAATACTAAATAAATGATATATATGAAAAAAAAGTTCAATATATGCTAGATATTATTACGTGCAGAGTCCAGACTTAGCAAACTTAATTGAATGATCAAACAATTTTAAAATCTTACATAAAGTATAGTAAAATCAAGCGGCGTTATGATAACCATCTAATGAGTCCAAGATAATGTAGTTTTCAACCTTAATACTAAATAAATGATATATATGAAAAAAAAGTTCAATATATGCTAGATATTATTACGTGCAGAGTCCAGACTGAAAAATCGTCTGTTTTTTACAAGTGTGCGCAGTAAAAGCACAATTATTGTTCACCACTACGCTTTTACTGTGCACGCTCATAAAAATCACATGCAGTTTCGATCCAGATTCCACACGTAATATTTTCTCCCACCAAAAGACCCCTCTTTTAATTTATATATTTGTGCGTTGCATAGGAACCCACTCCAAGTACGATCAACTTTATCAGCACAAAAAAAAAAATCTAAAACGTCATGCTAATTCGTAAGTCGGCAAAGATTTGACTTGATAAATGGCTAATGAGCTAAATCGTTAAGCTAATGAATCAAGTTTAAGCCAAATCTGATTTAACTCGTTAGCTCATGAACCTACTCATTTAAAAAAAATATTAATATAAAATACACTTTAAAAATATTAGCATTTAGAATTTTAAGTATAAAATTATTAAAATTGTTTATAAAATTATATCTTATTATCTTATATTAAGTGATTTATTTATTATTTTTATTTAATTTTTCATTCTTTTTTACTATTTTATTATAATAATTACTTTAATAATAAATATTTTCTCTTTCAAAAAAAAAGAGCTGGTTCAAGCTCGTAAAAGAAAGCTCGAGCTAGCTCGAAGTCGATTAATAAATCAAATTCAAGCTCAAGGAGTGACTAAAATTTGACTCGACTCATCTATAACGGTAGGCAGATTGAATTTGATTCTTGTAATAATTCCTTTAATGCTGAATGCTAAGATATAAATTTGATTCTAATGAAATTAAAAACTGATTTACGGGCAGTATTTTCATAATGTTGTTTTTAACTTTTAAGACTGCAATTATATTTTAATAATTTTATTTTACTATAATTTTTAATTTTCTTAAAATTGCTTATGCTGGAAAACATCTTTTTATAATTAGATGTTATGTAATAAAAGATGATGTCTTAATTTCAAAAATTTATAATGCTCATATATGTGTTCAAATTATTAATTTTTTTCTCAACAATCTACCATCTATTCTTACCGACCTCAATTTATTAGCTGCAGGGAAAATCATGACATAAACTACGAATTATTTTTTTATTTGAAAAAAATAAAATAATCATAAATATTCCAAGTAAATATTTGATGATGTATTAATAAATTATTATATTTTGGAGAATATAACTTATCCTTCACCAAAAATTATCTTGATCAAGCACAAATCTCAAAGCATATCCAAATTGGAAACCTCTGAAATTAAATTTGAGACCATTGGACTCCAATTTCAGCAAACTAATAGCCAAATTGAACAACTCAGCGAAGCGAACCATACGCACCAAAATCAGTCCAATCTGAGCCCAAATGGGTCCAAATCAGTGGACCGAAGCATATTTGAAAGCTAAAAGCGTTGATTGGATGGTCAAATGATATCCAAATATAGCATGTTTATGATCGAATTGATCAGCTCGATGAGACGAATTCAATGAGCCTAAGATCTCTTAACTTTGACATTACTAAAGCACTTATATGCTTGACTAATAATTCATGATCAAGGAATTTGGTATGCCTCATTCGATGAAACACTTTGAATTTGCTCCAGATCTTTTTCATATTTACGGTGCATATTACTCTCAAAATCGCTAAATAAACTCCCTCTTCCAGCAAAAAGGGGGCTTGGACCCTTTGGTTAAAGATTAAAGAGAGCTCTATGGCTTCAAGGATCCTAGAGTTTTACCTAAGCATCAACGCTGACAAACTTATTTCAACTACCACCCAACTGCCTACCACCTCCAAACCTCCACCAAAATACCAACCACTACTATCGCCGAACCACCAACATCTGTTGATCACCCTGGACTTCTGTCAGCTGCCGATTGCCGTCGGACCTCCGTCGGACTGTCATTGACCCACAACTCTGACCACTGTCACCCGCTAACTATATGTCACGACCCGACCCGAGACGAGACGGATCCCGCCCGCGCCGGATCGCGACGGAGAATAGCTAACCAGGATCTGGCTTTGGATTAGGTTACTGAACTGATCTTCCAAATTCTTAACTCAACAGAAGCACACAGGACAACAGAGCTACTAAAAACATCAAATGCAGCGGAACAAAACATCTATCTTTTCATTTCCTCAAAATAATCATCTACAGAACAGTACATGGCTTTCAACAGAAAGAAAGACAGAACAGGAAAGCCATAACTGTACAAAAATCAAAAGTACAAAAGTACCTAATCTGATCAGACTCTGAAATCTAATCCTGGACTTCCTTGCCCTTCCCAGAACCTGAAAACCACCAGAAAGCAAGGGTGAGCTCAACAGCTCAGCAAAGCAACAAACCACCAATCTAAATCCTCAGAAAACAAAACCAAACTTATCAGACAGAAATCAGATCAGAAGTCGGAACAGAATCGGAAATCAAAACTTACGGACAGATATCAGATCACATCAGAGTCGTACAGATCGTATCAGAACAGAACAAATCAACAGAGTCAGAAACAGAAATCAGAATCGTACGGATCATATCATATCATAATCACAATTTCGTACAGAACAGAACAGATACAGAAAGTAGTACAGATACATATAGCTAAATGCCCTGACACTGACGGAATCTCTACGGATTCCGGCCCCTTATGCCTCCCTTCCCAGACACTGACTGAATCTCATAGGATTCAGGCCCCTTATGTCTCCCTTTGTGCTCACGGCACCAAAACAGATGTGCTTATAGCACCAAAACAGAATTCATCGGATCCGGAACAGAACAGATATCAGATTTCAGATTGAGCTCATTTCAGATTTCCCGTTTCACTAACTGAATCTCATAGGATTCAGGCCCCTTATAACTCCCTTTTTATAGCTTATACACATAGCATTTCAATTCAGAAGAAATACGGACAATTCAGAAATTACCCAAAAATCGGGCAGCACAACGGCAGTATACGGAATTTACACAAAAATTCCTGCAAAGAAAATTTACCGAATTCGCACAGAATACAGATAATCACATTTCAGAACCTTTATTCTACTGCACAGATAAATTCCAATTTCACAGAAAAATCCGGTCGACTAAAAACACAGTCGAATCAAAAATACCCGGACGAAAATCTTCAGAAAATAACCAAAATGTGCACACTCGGCACGTCAACAATATACAGAAAGTTACGCGGTAAAAACTGAACCGATCAAAAGATACGGACGAAAATCGCTAACGGAAACAAAATCCGGACAAAATATACCGCCAAACACGACGGTTCTGAAAATTGAGAAAGGTAGAATGTGCCTTACCTCGAGCACAGCAAATTCCTCAACAGTCACTTCGATCGAAAACGGCTCCGCGTCGTCCGAAAATCCACTTTTCTCCAAAATCCCACGACTTTCTCTCTCCTCAGATATTTATTTTTATTTTCTGATTTTTCTCTCTCTTCAAAACGACTGAAATCAGCTTTAATATACACAGATCGGCCTGGCCGATCGCAGCATCGTCCGGGACGATCTGACCAAAAGGATCGGCCTGGTCTCCCTTCAGGGCTATTGCATGGACGATATTTTCTACAGTGCCGATCGGCCTGGCCGATGTCTCCAATCGGCCTGGACGATGCATGCAGAAAATCACCTGGAGCAAAACTGGGCAAAAACTGGAGCTGAATTTTCACTGATCGTCCCAGGACGATCCCAGATCGTCCTGGACGATACTGGAGCAGATCTTGATATTACAATCTCCCCAACTCAGAAAAATGTCGTCCTCGACATTATCCAGTCCAAACTCAGTCAAAACAAGTACGGGTACGACCGTCTCATATCAGACTCCTTCTCCCAAGTTGCTTCCCGTGCAGTCCGGTGCTTCCACTGGACTTTAACCATCGGAATCTCTTTACTTCTTAGCTTTCGGACGTCGTACGCCAAAATAAGCTCTGGCTCTTCCTTGTACGCCAGATTCTCCTGAATCTCCACCTCATCAGCTGACAACTTTTTCCCAGAGTCTGAAACCCACTTCCTCAGAGTGGATACATGAAACACATTATGCACATCAGGCATAGATTCAGAAAGCAATAACTTGTAAGCAGCTTTTCCAATTCTTTCCAAAATCTCAAATGGTCCAACATATCTCGGACTAAGCTTGCTTACCTGACCAAATCTGCTCACACCTTTCATCGGGCTGACTTTGACGTACACAAAGTCACCGACCTGAAATTCAACAAATCTGTGCTTCTGATTGTAATACTTCTGCTGACGATCTTGAGCGGCTTTCAATCTTTCTCTTATCAAATTAATCTTCTGAGCAGTTTCATCAGCAAAAGTAGCCCCCAAAGCCTGTCTATCTCCGACCTCCGTCAGAGTCAAAGGAGTACGACACTTCCTGCCATACAGAGCCTCGTACGGTGCCATACCGATACTGGACTGAAAACTGTTGTTATAAGCAAATTCAATCAGCGGAATATGATCTTCCCAGCTTCCGCTAAAGTCCAGAACACAAAGCCTCAACAGATCTTCCAGTACCTGAATCGTCCTCTCAGACTGTCCGTCGGTCTGAGGATGAAAGGCTGTACTGAAATGCAGTTTCGTACCCAAGCCTTGCTGAATGCCTTTCCAAAGTCTGGAAGTAAAACGTCCATCTCGATCAGATACGATCACACGAGGCACACCGTGCAATCTGACTATCTCCTTCACATAAATCTGTGCCAAGCGATCAACTGAATCCGTCTGTCTGATCGGAAGAAAATGGGCTGACTTGGTCAATCGATCTACAACCACCCAAATGGCATCATGTCCTTGTCTAGATCGAGGAAAACCCATCACAAAATCCATCGTTACCTCCTCCCATTTCCACTCAGGGATAGGCAACGACTGCAACAGTCCACCTGGTCGCTGATGCTCTGCCTTCACCAACTGACAGGCTTCGCATCTCGACACAAACTCTGCCACATCCTTCTTCATCCCAGGCCACCAAAACAAAAGCTTCATATCAGCGTACATCTTACCACTGCCTGGATGAACAGTGTAGCCAGAATGATGAGATTCGTACAGAATCTCCTGCCTCAAGTCTCCAGACACAGGTACCCACAACCTGTTCTTACAGAAAATAGCACCAGAATCAGAAATTCGAAGTTCAGGAGTCTTACCAGATCCAATCTGAGCTATCAACTTCGAATAATCAGAATCTGACTTCTGGGCTTCTTGAATCCGTGCTTCCAAAGAAGACTGAATACTCATCTGAGCCAACTCCAAATCATTGGAGGAAACCACCTCCAACTGCAATCTCTCCAAATCACGAATCAGAAAGTCATCACAGGTAAGCTGAATACCTGAGAATCCAGAAGACTTCCTGCTCAGAGCGTCCGCTACCACATTCGCCTTCCCAGGCTGATACTGAATAGTCAAATCGTAGTCCTTGATCAACTCGAGCCACCTCCTCTGTCTCAGATTCAGATCCTTCTGAGTAAAAATGTACTTCAGGCTCTTATGATCAGTAAAGATCTCACATCTGACGCCATACAGGTAATGACGCCAAATCTTCAAAGCAAAAACAACTGCAGCTAACTCCAGATCATGCGTCGGGTAATTCTTCTCATGTGGTTTCAACTGTCTCGAAGCATAAGCAATTACCTGACCATGCTGCATCAGAACACAACCCAGTCCTTTCAGTGAAGCATCACTGAACACCTGAAAATCCTCCGTACCTGACGGAAGTGCCAACACTGGAGCTGAAGTCAAACACTCCTTCAATCTCTGAAAACTAGCTTCACACTCCGGTGTCCAAACAAAAGGTACTGACTTCTGAGTCAGTCTCGTCAGAGACGTCGAAATCTGTGAAAAACCCTTCACAAACTTCCTATAATACCCGGCCATGCCCAAGAAACTACGTACCTCAAATACCGTAGTCGGCCTTGGCCAATCAGCAACAGCCTGAATCTTCTGGGGATCTACAGAAATGCCTTCTCCGCTAATCACATGCCCCAGAAATGAAATGCTCTTCAGCCAGAATTCACACTTGGAGAACTTGGCATACAGCTGATGCCTCCTCAAAGTCTCCAACACAATCCTCAAATGTCTGGCATGCTCATCCTCAGATGCAGAATATACCAGAATATCGTCAATGAAGACGATCACAAACTGATCCAAATACTCCCTGAATACTCGGTTCATCAGATCCATAAAAATCGCAGGCGCATTGGTTACCCCAAAAGGCATAACCAAAAACTCGTAGTGCCCGTACCGAGTACTGAAAGCAGTCTTCACCACATCAGCTTCCTTCACCTTCACCTGATAATATCCGGATCTCAAATCAATCTTCGAAAATACCGAAGATCCGGAAAGCTGATCAAACAAGTCGTCTATCCGAGGCAAAGGGTACTTGTTCTTGATCGTGACCTTGTTCAAATCTCTGTAATCAATACACATACGGAGTGTACCGTCCTTCTTCTTCACAAATAATACAGGTGCTCCCCAGGGCGAAACACTAGGACGTACAAACCCTCTGTCAACCAACTCCTGAAGCTGAACTTTCAACTCAGAAAGTTCTTTCGGTGCCATCCTGTACGGAGCTTTCGATATCGGAGCGGTACCCGGAAAAACATCGATAGAGAACTCCACATCTCTATCCGGAGGTAAACCAACCAACTCCTCAGGAAAAACATCAGCAAACTCCCGTACCACAGGGATCTCAGAAACAGAACCAACCTCCAGGTTCAGATCCCGCACCGAAGCCAAAAATACCGGACATCCCTTCTTCCTCATCCTGCTCACCTCCAACGCAGAAACCAGACTGGAGAGAACACCTCGTAATCCCTGAAATACAACTCTCTCTCCAGCCACAAGCAAACTCACTTGCTTCTTCAGACAGTCTATCTGGGCTTCATACTGACTCAACCAATCCATGCCCAGAATCACATCATACGAAGAAATCGGCAATCGAATCAAACTCGATTTCCACTTCTTGCCAGAAATCTCGATCTCACACAAACAAAACTGTCGAGCAATCAATGGATTCCCAGCCGGTAAAATCACAGACAAAGAAACCGGTAAAACCATCGAATCCAAATGTAAAATCTCAAAACAATGCTCGGACAGAAAAGAATGACTCGCTCCAGAGTCAAACAAAACACGACAGGGCTGATCAGAAATGTAAACCGTACCTGTCACAACATCCGGAGCATCACGAGCCTCCTGCTGACTCAGACTGTAAACTCGTGGCTGAACTGGAGCAGGAGCTGAAGCAACAGAACTACTCTGCTCCCTCTGAATCGTAGGTGGTCTCCGTGGTGCAGAACTAGAACCACCACCTCTACCAGCAAATCCCTCAGGACGTGGAGGAACAGTCCTCGGTCTTCCTGCTGCTGAACCAACAGGTCTGACAAAGCCCTCAGATCGCTGCTCATATCCCATCTGTGGACATTCTGCAATCCGATGTCCCGGCTGACCACATCTGAAACAAAGACCAGCTATCCTGTAGCACTGGCCATGGTGTCGCCGTCCACAACTCTGGCACACAGGTGCCGTACTGACAGATCCAGAACTAGTCGTACTGGTAGCAGTACCAGACGATCCTCCGCTCTTCCTGGAATCTCCAGATCCAGATCCAGGAACAAATCTCCTCTTCCCAGAGGAACCACTGCCAGATGTCTCTCCTCCAAACCTCTTCCTACTCGCAGTCCACCGCTGCTGAGTAGCCGTCATGTCATTCTCAATCAGACGAGCTCGCTCCACAAGCTCAGAGAAATCAGTGATCCGGAACGGTATCAGAGGCTGCCTCAAAGTGTCTCGTAAGCCCCTCAGAAATCTGTAGCACCTCTCAGCAGAAGTGCTCACTAGCTGCGGAGCGTACCTGGCTAATGCAGTAAACTCAGCCTCGTACTGCATCACCGTCTTGCTCCCCTGAACAAGCCTCAGAAAACTCTCCTGCATCTGCTGTCGTGCCGAAGGGGGAACAAACCAGTCTCTGAATACCTCAGTGAACTCTTCCCAAGTAATCAAAGAGTTCAATCTGCCCTGAAATCTGGCTGCTTGCTGGCCATCCCACCAGTGCTCAGCCTCTCCGTCCAACAGAAAAAACAGCTAACGGAACTTTCCTGTCTGCAGGACACTGCATCCCGTCAAAAGTCTTCTCCAATCTCCTCAGCCACTCCTCGGCTGCTCTGGGCTCAACAGCGCCCTCAAACCTCGGAGGTTTCAACCTCAGAAATAACTGCAAATGTCGATCAATGTCCTCAGATCTAACAGTCGAAGCTCTGCTCTGGGTCTCGCTCATCATCTGAGCAACAAGTGAAGCAAACTGTGAAAGCGTATCAGCACCGACCACTGGGGCTGTACTCCCCACTGGTGCTGCCTGATCGTCACTCTGACCGTCTGTCATGTCTGGGTCTGGCTGATCCATACAGAAAAATCCAGAAAATCCGGAAAACTATCACAAAACAACACAAAATAACACAATAAAAAGCCAAACGACCCAAAACTACCTCCCAGACAGACTCACTGATCACTTCCTAGAGCTCTGTTTTACAATCCAACCTGTTTCCAAAACCAGTGCTCTGATACCAAAAAAGCTTGTCACGACCCGACCCGAGACGAGACGGATCCCGCCCGCGCCGGATCGCGACGGAGAATAGCTAACCAGGATCTGGCTTTGGATTAGGTTACTGAACTGATCTTCCAAATTCTTAACTCAACAGAAGCACACAGGACAACAGAGCTACTAAAAACATCAAATGCAGCGGAACAAAACATCTATCTTTTCATTTCCTCAAAATAATCATCTACAGAACAGTACATGGCTTTCAACAGAAAGAAAGACAGAACAGGAAAGCCATAACTGTACAAAAATCAAAAGTACAAAAGTACCTAATCTGATCAGACTCTGAAATCTAATCCTGGACTTCCTTGCCCTTCCCAGAACCTGAAAACCACCAGAAAGCAAGGGTGAGCTCAACAGCTCAGCAAAGCAACAAACCACCAATCTAAATCCTCAGAAAACAAAACCAAACTTATCAGACAGAAATCAGATCAGAAGTCGGAACAGAATCGGAAATCAAAACTTACGGACAGATATCAGATCACATCAGAGTCGTACAGATCGTATCAGAACAGAACAAATCAACAGAGTCAGAAACAGAAATCAGAATCGTACGGATCATATCATATCATAATCACAATTTCGTACAGAACAGAACAGATACAGAAAGTAGTACAGATACATATAGCTAAATGCCCTGACACTGACGGAATCTCTACGGATTCCGGCCCCTTATGCCTCCCTTCCCAGACACTGACTGAATCTCATAGGATTCAGGCCCCTTATGTCTCCCTTTGTGCTCACGGCACCAAAACAGATGTGCTTATAGCACCAAAACAGAATTCATCGGATCCGGAACAGAACAGATATCAGATTTCAGATTGAGCTCATTTCAGATTTCCCGTTTCACTAACTGAATCTCATAGGATTCAGGCCCCTTATAACTCCCTTTTTATAGCTTATACACATAGCATTTCAATTCAGAAGAAATACGGACAATTCAGAAATTACCCAAAAATCGGGCAGCACAACGGCAGTATACGGAATTTACACAAAAATTCCTGCAAAGAAAATTTACCGAATTCGCACAGAATACAGATAATCACATTTCAGAACCTTTATTCTACTGCACAGATAAATTCCAATTTCACAGAAAAATCCGGTCGACTAAAAACACAGTCGAATCAAAAATACCCGGACGAAAATCTTCAGAAAATAACCAAAATGTGCACACTCGGCACGTCAACAATATACAGAAAGTTACGCGGTAAAAACTGAACCGATCAAAAGATACGGACGAAAATCGCTAACGGAAACAAAATCCGGACAAAATATACCGCCAAACACGACGGTTCTGAAAATTGAGAAAGGTAGAATGTGCCTTACCTCGAGCACAGCAAATTCCTCAACAGTCACTTCGATCGAAAACGGCTCCGCGTCGTCCGAAAATCCACTTTTCTCCAAAATCCCACGACTTTCTCTCTCCTCAGATATTTATTTTTATTTTCTGATTTTTCTCTCTCTTCAAAACGACTGAAATCAGCTTTAATATACACAGATCGGCCTGGCCGATCGCAGCATCGTCCCGGGACGATCTGACCAAAAGGATCGGCCTGGTCTCCCTTCAGGGCTATTGCATGGACGATATTTTCTACAGTGCCGATCGGCCTGGCCGATGTCTCCAATCGGCCTGGACGATGCATGCAGAAAATCACCTGGAGCAAAACTGGGCAAAAACTGGAGCTGAATTTTCACTGATCGTCCCAGGACGATCCCAGATCGTCCTGGACGATACTGGAGCAGATCTTGATATTACACTATAGTCCCTCCGACCATTATCACCCACCGACTACAGTCCCATTGACCATCGTCGCACGTCGACTACAATCCCACTGACTACTGTCACCTGACTATTGTACTTGCAACCTCCGTTACCCGCCGATTATGGTCCCTCCTACCACCATTGCCCACTAATTACCATCCCACCGACCACTGTCTACCGTCGACTACGATCCCTCCAACCCACGTCGCTCGACTACGATTCTTCTGAACTTCGTCGCCCGCCTAGTATGTTCCTTCCAACCTCCATCACCCTCCGACAATGGTCCCTCCGACCTCTGATGCTCGCTGACTACTTTCCTGCCAACCTTCGTCACCCACTAGCTATAGCTTCTGTCACGACCCGACCCGACGGGGACGGATCCCGCCCGAGCTGGATCGTGACCAGCTTAAACAGACTAACCAGGATCTGGCTTTGGAATTGGTTACTGAACTGAATCTTCCAAAATATTATACACAAAACAAACACACAGAGCTACTATAGAACATCAAATGCAGCGGAACAAATCATCTATAATTTTCTTTCTTTTCCTCAAAACAATCATCTACAAATACAGTGCATGACTGACAGAAAATAAAACAGAAAGAGCCATGACTATACAAAAAATCAAAACGTACAAAAGTACCTATCACAGATCGGACTCTGAACTCTAGTCCAAGACCTCCTTCCATTTCCCAGAACCTGAAAACCATCAGAAAGCAAGAGTGAGCTCAACAGCTCAGCAAAGCGACAAACCTCCAATCAAAATTCTCAGAATCCAAAACCAAACACATCAGACCCAAATCCAAATCAGAAGTCAAAACGGAGTCGGACAGATATCAGAACAAAGTAGATCAAATCAGAACAGATACAGACATATCAAATCAGAATCGGATACGGACATATATCAGATCAAAATCAAATCAGAAATCGGAACAGAACAGATCAAACAGAACCGTACGGAAACAGAAGTCGTATCAATTTAGATACCAGATATCAGATATATAATTCATAGCTAAATTCCCTGACACTGACTGAATCTCATAGGATCCAGGCCCCTTATGCCTCCCTTTGTGCTCACGGCACCAGAACAGATGTGCTTATCGCACCAGAATACATATATAGTGCTTATAGCACCTAAACAGATTTCCTCGGATCCGGAACAGAACAAATTTCAGATTTCAGATTTGAGCTCATTTTAGATTTCCCAGACACTAACTGAATCTCATAGGATCCAGACCCCTTATAACTCCCTTTTTATAACTTATACAGATAGCATTTCAATTCAGAACAAATTCGGGCAAATCAGAAATCAGACAAAAATCGGGCAGCACAACGGCAGTATACGGAATTTACACAATTTTTCCTGAAAATCAAAATTCACCAAATTCGCACAGAATATAGATAATCACATTTCAGAACATTTATTCAACTGCATAGATAATTTTAGAATATACAGAAAAATCTAGTCGATGAAAAACACCATCGAATCAAAAATACCCGGACAAAAATCTTCGGAAAATAACCAAAATGTGCACACTCGGCACGTCGACAATATACAGAAAGTTACGCGGTAAAAACTGAACCAATCAAAAGATACGGACGAAATTCATTAACGGAAACGAAATCCGGACAGAAAATACCGCCAAACACGACGGTTCTGAAAATTGAGAAAGGCGGAATGTGCCTTACCTTGCGTACAGCAATTTCTCGAACAATCTCCTCGGACGAAAACGGCTCCGCATCGTCCGAAAATCAACTTTTCCAAAAAGCTTTTCGACTTTCTCTCTCCTCAGGAAAAATCAGATATTTATTTTTATTTTCTCTCTCTTCAAATGAGCTGAAATCCGTTTTATAAAAGTCAGATCGGCCCGGCCGATCGCCAGATCGTCCCAGGACGATCAGACCAAATTGGATCGTCCTGGACGGTTCCCAGAACTATTCTCAGGCCGACATTTTCTACAGTGCCGATCGGCCTGGACGATGTCCTCAATCGGCCTAGACGATGTGTACAGAAAATCACCTGGAGCAAACCGGGCACATTCTGGAGCAAATTTTCAACTGATCGTCCCAGGACGATCCAGATCGTCCTGGACGATCCTGGAGCAGATTTTTGATATTACAATCTCCCCAACTTCAGAAAAATGTCGTCCTCGACATTATCCAATCCAAACTCAGTCAGAATAAGTACGGGTACGACCGTCTCATGTCAGACTCCTTCTCCCAAGTCGCTTCTCGTGCAGTCCGGTGCTTCCACTGGACTTTAACCATCGGAATCTGTTTACTTCGTAGTTTTCGGACGTCGTACGCCAAAATCAACTCTGACTCTTCCTTGTACGCCAGATTTTCCTGAATCTCAACCTCGTCAGCTGATACCTTCTTTCCAGAGTCTAAAACCCACTTCCTCAGAGTGGAGACGTGAAACACATTGTGCACGTCAGGCATCGAATCATAAAGCAACAGTCGGTAAGCAGATTTTTCAATTCTTTCCAAAATCTCAAACAGTCCAACATACCTTGGACTCAGCTTACTCACCTGACCAAATCTGCTCACACCCTTCATCGGACTGACTTTGACATATACAAAGTCACCAACTTGAAACTCAACAAACCTGTGCTTCTGATTGTAATACTTCTGCTGACGGTCCTGAGCCGCTTTCAACCTTTCCTTAATCAAGCTGATCTTCTGAGCAGTTTCATCAGCAAAAGGGGCACCCAAAGCCTGTCTATCTCCGACCTCCGTCAGAGTCAAAGGAGTACAGCACTTCCTGCCGTACAGAGCCTCGTACGGTGCCATACCGATACTGGACTGGAAGCTATTGTTGTAAGCAAACTCAATCAAAGGGATATGATCTTCCCAGCTTCCGCCAAAGTCCAAAACACAAAGCCTCAACAGATCTTCCAACACCTGAATGGTCCTCTCAGACTGTCCATCAGTCTGAGGATGAAAAGCTGTACTGAAATGCAATTTAGTACTCAAGCCTTGCTGAATGCCCTTCCAAAGTCTGGAAGTAAAACGTCCGTCTCGATCAGATACAATCACGCGAGGCACACCGTGCAATCTGACAATCTCCTTAACATAAACCTGTGCCAAGCGCTGTACTGAATCAGTCTGTCTGATCGGAAGAAAATGGGCTGACTTCGTCAATCGATCTACGACTACCCAGATGGCATCATGTCCTTGTCTAGATCGAGGAAAACCCATCGCAAAGTCCATCGTCACCTCCTCCCACTTCCACTCAGGGATAGGCAACGACTGCAACAGTCCACCTGGTCGCTGATGCTCTGCCTTCACCAACTGACAGGCCTCGCATCTCGACACAAACTCCGCCACATCCTTCTTCATCCCAGGCCACCAGAACAAAAGCTTCATATCAGCATACATCTTACTACCGCCTGGATGAATACTGTAGCCAGAATGATGAGATTCATACAGAATCTCCTGCCTCAAATCCCCAAACACAGGTACCCACAACCTGTTCTTGCAGAAAATAGCACCAGAATCAGAAATTCGAAGTTCAGGAGTCTTACCAGATCCAATCTGAGCAATCAACTTCGAATAGTCAGAATCTGACTTCTGGGCTTCCTGAATCCTTGTCTCCAAAGTAGACTGAATACTCATCTGAGCCAAATCCACACCATTGGAGGAAATCACCTCCAACTGCAAGCGCTCCATGTCTCGAATCAGAAAGTCGTCAGAAGTAAGCTGAATACCTGATAATCCAGAAGACTTCCTGCTCAAAGCATCCGCTACCACATTCGCCTTCCCAGGCTGGTACTGAATAGTCAGATAATGGTCCTTGATTAACTCGAGCCACCTTCTCTGCCTCAAATTCAGATCCTTCTGAGTGAAAATATACTTCAGGCTCTTATGATCAGTAAAGATCTCACAACTGACGCCATACAGATAATGACGCCAAATCTTCAAAGCAAAGACAACAGCAGCTAACTCCAAATCATGCGTCGGGTAATTCTTCTCATGTGGCTTTAATTGTCTAGAAGCATAAGCAATTACCTGACCATGCTGCATTAGAACACATCCCAGTCCTTTCAGTGAAGCATCACTGAACACCTGAAAACCTTCCGTACCTGACGGAAGTGCTAACACTGGAGCTGAAGTCAAACAGTCCTTCAATCTCTGAAAACTAACTTCACACTCCGGTGTCCAAACAAAAGGTACTAACTTCTGCGTCAGTCTCGTCAGAGGCGTCGAAATCTGTGAAAATCCCTTCACAAATTTCTTGTAATACCCGGCCATGCCCAAGAAACTACGTACCTCAAATACCGTAGTCGGCCTTGGCCAATCAGCAACCGCCTGAATCTTCTGGGGATCAACAGAAATGCCTTCTCCTAATCACATGCCCCAGAAAAGAAATGCTCCTCAGCCAGAATTCACACTTGGAGAACTTGGCATACAGCTGATGCCGCCTTAAAGTCTCCAACACAATCCTCAAGTGTCTGGCATGCTCATCCTCAGAAGTAGAATACACTAGAATATCGTCAATGAAGACGATCACAAACTGATCCAAATACTCCCTGAATACTCGGTTCATCAGATCCATGAAAATAGCAGGCGCATTGGTTACCCCAAAAGGCATAACCAAGAACTCATAGTGCCCGTACCGAGTACTGAAAGCTGTCTTCACCACATCAGCTTCCTTCACCTTCACCTAATAATATCCGGATCTCAAATCAATCTTCGAAAACACAGAAGATCCGGAAAACTGATCAAACAAGTCATCGATCCGAGGCAAAGGATACTTGTTCTTGATCGTGACCTTATTCAAATCTCTATAATCAATACACATACGGAGTGTACCGTCCTTCTTCTTCACAAACAAAACAGGTGCTCCCCAGGGCGAAACACTAGGACGAACAAAACCTTTGTCAACCAACTCCTGAAGCTGAGCTTTCAACTCAGAAAGTTCTTTCGGTGCCATCCTGTACGGAGCTTTTGATATAGGAGCGGTACCCGGAAAAACATCGATAGAGAACTCCACCTCTCTATCCGGAGGTAAACCAACCAACTCTTCAGGAAAAACATCAGCAAACTCCCGTACCACTGGGATCTCAGAAACAGAACCAACCTCCAGGTTCAGATCCCGCACCGAAGCCAAAAACACTGGGCATCCTTTCTTCCACATTCTGCTCACCTCTAATGCAGAAATCAGACTGGAGAGAACACCTCGTAAGCCCTGAAATACAACTCTCTCCCCAGCCACAAGCAAGCTCACTTGCTTCTTCAGACAGTCAATCTGAGCCTCGTACAGACTCAGCCAATCCATGCCCAGAATCACATCGTACGATGAAATCGGCAACAGAATCAGACTAGATTTCCACTTCTTGCCAGCAATATCAATCTCGCACAAGCAAAACTTCCGAGCAATCAAAGGATTCCCAACCGGTAAAATCACAGACAAAGAAATCGGCAAAGAAACCGAGTCCAAATGTAAAATCTCAAAACAGTGCTCGGACAGAAAAGAATGACTAGCTCCAGAGTCAAACAAAACACGACAGGGCTGATCAGAAATGTAAACCGTACCTGTCACAACATTTGGAGCATCTCGAGCCTCCTGCTGACTCAAACTGTAAACTCAGGGCTGCACTGGAGCTGGAGCTGAAGCAACAGAACTACTCGGCTCCCTCTGAACCGTAGGTGGTCTCCGTGGTCCAGAACTAGTACCACCACCTCTACCAGAAAATCCCTCAGGACGCGGAGGAACAGTCCTCGGTCTTCCTGCTGAACCAGTAGGTCTAACAGAGCCCTCAGATCGAAACTCAAAACGTCGATCAAAACCCATCTGTGGACATTCTGCAATCTGATGTCCTGGCTGACCACATCGGAAGCACAGACCAGCCATCCTGTAGCACTGGCCCAAGTGTCGTCGTCCACAGCTCTGGCACACAGGTGCCGTACAAACAGAACCAGAACTCGTCGTACTGGTAGCAATACCAGACGACCCTCCACTCCTCCTGGAGTCACCAGATCCAGAACCAGGTCCAGGTACAAATCTCCTCTTCCCAGAGGAACCACTGCCCGATGCCTCGCCTCCAAACCTCTTCCTACTCGCAGTCCACCGCTGCTGAGTAGCCATCAGATCGTTCTCTATCAATCGAGCTCGCTCCACAAGCTCAGCGAAATCAGTGATCCGGAATGGTATCAGGGGCTGTCTCAAAGTATCTCGTAGTCCTCTCAGAAATCTGTAGCACCTCTCAACAGACGTGCTAACCAGCTGCGGGGCGTACCTGGCTAATGCAGTAAACTCAGCCTCATACTGCATCACCGTCTTGCTCCCCTGAACAAGTCTCAGAAAAGTCTCCTGCATCTGCTGTCGTGCAGAAGGGGGAACAAACCAGTCTCGAAATACCTCAGTGAACTCTTCCCAAGTGATCAAAGAGTTCAGTCTGCCCTGAAATCTGGCTGCTTGCTGGCCTTCCCACCAGTGCTCAGCCTCCCCATCTAGCAAAAACACTGCTAGCGGAACCTTCCTGTCCGCAGGACACTGCATCCCGACAAAAGTCTTTTCCAACCTCCTCAACCACTCCTCGGCAGCTCAGGGCTCAACAGCGCCCTCAAACCTCGGAGGCTTCAACCTCAGAAACAACTGCAGATGTCTGTCAAGATCATCAGATCGGACGGTAGAAGCTCTGCTCTGAGTCTCGCTCATCATCTGAGCAACAAGCGTAGCAAACTGTGACAGCGTGTCAGCACCGGCCACTGGGGCTGTACTCCCCACTGGTGCTGCTTGACTGGAACTCTGCCCGTCAGTCATGTCTGGGTCTGGCTGATCCATACAGAAAATCCAAAATCCAGAAAACTATCACAAAAACAACACAATAAAAAGCCAAACGACCCAAAACTACCCCCAGACAAACTCACTGATCACTTCCTATAGCTCTGTCTGACAATCCAACCAATTTCCAAAACCAGTGCTCTGATACCACTTAAAAGGCTTGTCACGACCCGACCCGACGGGGACGGATCCCGCCCTAGCTGGATCGTGACCAGCTTAAACAGACTAACCAGGATCTGGCTTTGGAATTGGTTACTGAACTGAATCTTCCAAAATATTATACACAAAACAAACACACAGAGCTACTATAGAACATCAAATGCAGCGGAACAAATCATCTATATTTTTCTTTCTTTTCCTCAAAACAATCATCTACAAATACAGTGCATGGCTGACAGAAAATAAAACAGAAAGAGCCATGACTGTACAAAAAATCAAAAAGTACAAAAGTACCTATCACAGATCGGACTCTGAACTCTAGTCCAAGACCTCCTTCCCTTTCCCAGAACCTGAAAACCACCAGAAAGCAAGAGTGAGCTCAACAGCTCAGCAAAGAGACAAACTTCCAATCAAAATTCTCAGAATCCAAAACCAAACACATCAGACCCAAATCCAAATCAGAAGTCAAAACGGAGTCGGACAGATATCAGAACAAAGTAGATCAAATCAGAACAGATACGGACATATCAAATCAGAATCGGATACGGACATATATCAGATCAAAATCAGATCAGAAATCGAAACAGAACAGATCAAATAGAACCGTACGGAAACAGAAGTCGTATCAATTTAGATACCAGATATTAGATATATAATTCATAGCTAAATTCCCTGACACTGACTGAATCTCATAGGATCCAGGCCCCTTATGCCTCCCTTTGTGCTCACGGCACCAGAACAGATGTGCTTATCGCACCAGAATACATATATAGTGCTTAGCACCTAAACAGATTTCCTCGGATCCGGAATAGAACAAATTTCAGATTTCAGATTTGAGCTCATTTCAGATTTCCCAGACACTAACTGAATCTCATAGGATCCAGACCCCTTATAACTCCCTTTTTATAATTTATACAGATAGCATTTCAATTCAGAACAAATCCGGGCAAATCAGAAATCAGACAAAAATCGGGCAGCACAACGGCAGTATACGGAATTTACACAATTTTTCCTGAAAATCAAAATTCACCAAATTCGCACAGAATATAGATAATCACATTTCAGAACATTTATTCTACTGCACAGATAATTTTAGAATATACAGAAAAATTTAGTCGACGAAAAACACCGTCGAATCAAAAATACCCGGACAAAAATCTTCGGAAAATAACCAAAATGTGCACACTCGGCACGTCGACGATATACAGAAAGTCCGGACAGAAAAGACCGCCAAACACGACGGTTCTGAAAATTGAGAAAGGCGGAATGTGCCTTACCTTGCGTACAGCAATTTCTCGAACAATCTCCTCGGACGAAAATGGCTCCGCGTCGTCCGAAAATCAACTTTTCCAAAAAGCTTTTCGACTTTCTCTCTTCTCAGGAAAAATCAGATATTTATTTTTATTTTCTCTCTCTTCAAATGAGCTGAAATCCGTTTTATAAAAGTCAGATCGGCCCGGCCGATCGCCAGATCGTCCCAGGACGATCAGACCAAATTGGATCGTCCTGGACGGTTCCCAGAACTATTCTCAGGCCGACATTTTCTACAGTGCCGATCGGCCTGGACGATGTCCTCAATCTGCCTGGACGATGTGTACAGAAAATCACCTGGAGCAAACCGGGCAAATTCTGGAGCAAATTTTCAACTGATCGTCCCAGGACGATCCAGATCGTCCTGGATGATCCTGGAGCAGATTTTTGATATTACAGCTTCTTCGACCTCTGTCGTCCGCCAACTACGGCCCCTCAAACTCCGTCGCCCAAAGACTTCAATCCCTCCTACCACCTGTGGACCTCCGAAAGAGCACCGCTCGTGGGGTACGAACGCAGAGGGTACGGCCGCACTATCCCGTAGGACAAAACGTTCGTATGCCTCTACACTCGACACGAATGGGTCGATGGAAGGGCAGATTGGATCGTGCATACGACTAACCATTGGGGATAGAGGCTTTCGCCAACACATCTCCGATGGGTAGTAATATACACGACCTAGTCACGGGTTTCCCCCACCAAAAAAAGTTTGAATGGGGTTTAGTAGATTGTGGGAACCAAGTTTCCCACGGGCGCAAGCCCCCGTGGTTAATTACATCCCAGGCCGGAGCCTGAGAAAACTCTTGATTAAGGATCATACATTATCCTCTCTTAAAGTGGGATCGACACGAGGGTATAGACTAAGAAGTCCTACTCAAAAAGGGAGAAAGGTCCCAAAGGGCTGAATCAGACATGCGCGGTTCATACTAGCATTCGGAGGCTCTAGGATACTAAACAGAAACTAGATAAAATAAATCAAACACTCGTTCACACGCGTGAGAGAAGGGATGGAGGTGGCGTCATCCTGTGACGCGGATAAGTAGGATTTAGGGTCCCTGAAAAGAAGGGACATACCTACTATTTTAGGCATACTACGAGACAGAGTGTAGTAGCCTCGAACCCTAAATCTAGATTGGACTTAGTGTTCGACACACACTAAGACCAGTGTCCTAGCTAATGCAATGCAAAGATCTAGACTTATCCCGGCCTGGATGGGGGAGCCAGCTAACCACCTAATCGATTCAAAACCATGTTGTCCAGTCAATTATGAAAGATGGGTAGGTAGTACAGTTATTGGGCATAGGACCGACATCTAGAGGATTTCCTAAGTGGTCCTGGACTTATGTGGGTTGGATGCTCCTAGCTAATGCAATTAAATTTTAATTAGTTGGTTACTAATGCAATGCATGCTAATTGAATCGTCAGCTCATGAATGCTATAGAACTTTAAAAACAGGCTTATAGAAAATAATTTTTTGAAAAGACTGAGTCTCCCTAGGTCCGGCACTTCATCCTCATAGGCCAGATTATCCGGACTCTACCCGCAGGCAGGGAGATGTCTTATAAGAAGGAGAGAGAAGATGCAGTAATATGCATGCGACCCCGGACGATTCCGGCAGTTCCCTAGGTTCGTTAGATTTCTATGTTATTTATAACTTAAAATTTTAGAAATTAGTTACGAGTATAAAAATTTTATAGTCCTTAGAAGAGCCTACGAAATCCAGGCGAAAACAAAAACGACATGCAAGAAAGAAACCTAGAAAAAGCAGGCAATTTCTACTGCGCAATCAGGTAAACACATCAATATAAATCCAAAATAATCAACTAAATGGCCATAGGCAAATTGCCCTTATTACACCCCAGATATACAGAAAATAAAGTGGCCGGGCTCCACTGCCAACAACCCGGATTTCTAAGCCTATGACAGACGCCAACAACTTTGAGTGGGATATTGGGTCTTCAAATCTTTGGTCTTCTGGATATCTTCTCCTTGGACTTCTTGGATCTCTCCTCCTTGGACTCCTTGGTTCCGTCGTGGCTTGAATATCCAAACGAAGAGACAATTCCCGCTTTAGGGGGGGTATTGCCTTTTCTCTTTGGATATCTAAAGCCATCCAGCTCGATCTTCCAAATGGAAGAAGACTCTCCCCTTTGAGGATGCCTTCTTCTTTTAGAATTCGAGCTGGATAAGAATATCCCAACTCAAAAGTTGCTTTCACAACTCTTAACAATTATTACAGATAAATTACATTAATTGAAAACAGTAAATCTAAGAATCCCTGCAAGGTTATCCTAGTAAAAATCATCCCAAGCAGTTTATATGGAAATAAAATGCTAACACCATTGACCTTGTGCCAAGCCATGCTCTTAATTATGAGGGCTAAGCAGCTCCATCTGTGCAGTTATAATTATTAATTTAGCCCTCATTTTGTTTAAGGGGAGCTGAACAAGCACATGCATAAGACACTATTAGAAATCATAACAATGCTCCCCCTTTTTATCAGCTTGAGCATGGCCACCTGCACGGAAGAACAGTATATATATTTGGCGCTCCTAACCTATGGGTAAGTCTAACTCTCACATCCAGAGTGCAGAAAAAGTAAGCAAACACATCAATCACTTTTCAAACAGCATGCAATGAAAACCACGGAAAGCTCCGGCACACCGCAGAAAATAAAACACAGCGGCCTAACCTAGGTCTAAAAGTGGTACCCTAGCAAACAATTCTATGTGTGTGTAAGGTTGGTGTGGTTTGGATAGATCCTGAGCAGGGTAGTTAGTTAAAGTTATCTAGAGTTCAGGTATGTTGGGGGTCTGAAAAGGGTATTTTTGTTAAAATTCAAATATTAATGAATTAGGATGTATTTTAATTATTTCAGTTTGTTGATCAGTTTTAAGAGCTTAGGATACAGACATTTAAAGTTTAAGTGATATTAGCCAATTTTAGAAAGTTCTAGGTCCTCCTAGGAACTAAGCTGAGGGTCCAAAAAGTCACTATGGGAAAAAGGCTAAGTTTGGGATCCCTAACACCTTAGGAAAATACTAGACCTTAATACGAGTAGTTAGACAGGTAGTACACTAGATTTGGAGGTCTCTAGGCAAAGTTATGAATTTTCTAAGTTTCGAGCTCTAAATGAACTGGGGTTGACCAAAACGTTGACTTTCTAATCTGGGCAAGTTTCTGAAATCCTGATATTTTTAATAAATACTAGACCCTAATTGGAGTCTAATGCAAGTGAGTTTTCCTAATTTGGAATTTTCTACAATTAGTTATGAGTTTTCTAAATCTGGGGTATTTATGGAAATTTCTAAATTAATTAGGAGAAGGCCCTATTTTGCAATTTTGACCCAAATCAGCCCCAAACTGAGTCGAATCACTCCCAAAAGTCAAGGATGACCTGAGAAAGTGATCCCCTAGGGTTTGGAGGGGATTTGGGATTTTTAATAATTTATTAGGGGCAAAACGGTAATTTTCACCTATGGTCAAATTAGAGGTCAACCTGAAGTCAAACTGAGGAGCCCTATTTAACTAAAGTCGAGGGTCAGATTCTAAACAATTCAAGCTATTATGGGTAATTTTCTGACCTAAAATGTATTTATTGTATTTTCCGGAAGGTCTCGGGGCCTTAATTAGCAGATTAATTAGGGTTTGTTAATTAAGGGCTCTAAAAGCTCCTAACAATTTCCAGAAAATTATGGAGTGTTTATGATGTCACTAAGTTAAAGTGTTGTGGTTTTCATGTCAATCCGGGATCTATCCTAGCTCCTAGAAAACTTCTAAGTTCGCTAGACAGGTCCTTAATTATTATTCGTAGGGTGTCACTACGTTACATGGGTCTGAAGTGATGTTTTAACTAACCCTCAAGGTAATAAATGCATGGGAGAACAAAAATAAAATAAACACACCATGTCCTTAAATCTAGGAGAGCCTAGGCTAAGTGCTCGTGGTGCAATCCTATACATTCATTCTACGAACAATAAGAAATAAAAGACACCTAATGCAGTGATTAGTGAATGATTGGGATCCAATCACCCACTAACCCACTCCCCCATGATTTGCTCTCCATTCATAGAACCCATGTCTAAAATTTCATCGAATAGTGGGTATCCCAAAATTTGATTAATTTAATAGTGTAGATAATTAAAATGATTTGAAAATAAATATATATATATTAAAAGAAGATAAACAAAGTTTTAAGAAAATAAGTGTAACTCAAAATAGTTTCATTCATAGATGTTTGGGAGACCCACCGACCACCCGATCGAGGTTTTAAAAGGGTTTGAAAATAATTTTTTAACTTCAAAATAATTATAATAATAAATATTCAATTAACAGGAAAAATACTTAAAATAGCGATTTAAAATAGGACTCTGCCATAACAGCAAGAATTAGGTCCTAAAAATAATTTTAAAATAAAGTAGGCAATTTTCTGAAAAATTCAAGGGGTTATACGTCAAAATCTGATCTAAAACGAATTAGATACGGATTTTACAAGTTTAAAAATAATAAAATAATATCTTAAAATAAAGCAGTTTTACTGTTTTTGAAATAACAGAAAATATAAATAGAATTTTTATCTGAAAATAGTTTTAAACAATGCAGAATTCAAAATACATCCAAAACAAGGTGCTGTGCGTCGACAGCGGGCTTAAAACGACAAAGTTATGTAATTTCAAAGTTTTCTGTCACACTAGATCGTACTGTACGAAATAAATTAGTACAGTACGATGAACAGAAAGATAAAACACAGAAAAAAAGTGTTTTTATTCTTTCTTGTTATAATAGATCGTACTGTACGAAAAAAAATTCGTACAGTACGACTATATCGTACGGTACGAAATATTTCGTACAGTACGATGAACAGAAACTTCATCTTCCTCTGCGCATGCACAGGAAACCGAAACCCTAAAAAAGAAAATCGTCTCGTTCTCTCAATTGGATGGACGAAATTGAACAAAATTTTAAACACATACTCTAGGGATGAGCAGAAATCATAGGGGGGATTTGATTTGGCTTAAAACGAGCTTTCCAAAAAGCTATTTAGATCTATGGGGTGTAGGCTATTCTAAGGGTTTTAAGGAGATTTCACCGTGGGATCTCCGAGATTTTGACACGGTTGAGCTTGTAGACTGTCCTCGTAAGTTTCTCCTTTTGAATCCTCGATCAAACGAGCTCCGGATCGAGTGGATCGAAACTTTGACCGTCCAAGCCTTCGGGTCGCCGGGATCTCGCCGTCGGCGAGCGTTTTCCGTCAGGATTCGAAGAGGGAAGGTGGAGAGAAGGTGCAGGAGTTCTCACACAAAATCTCAGAGGCTGGGGAAATCTCTAGAGAAAGCAAGAGCAAAAAAAGTCCCTAATTAGACAAAAATTCTCCTATTTAAACCTCCTAACCCTATTATTGACGGCTTGGATTTAATCAGAGGTGATTTGGAGGGAAACCCATATGATTTGGCCATGGTTTGCTATTTGAAATTCAAGGAATTAAATAGGGCATTAAATGGGCTATTATTGGGCCTTAATAGGTCATAATTGACCTATTATGACTTGGGTTGACCAAGTCAATGGTTGACTTGGTCAACCAAGCCAATTAGGTCCAATAGGTGTGGGGTTTGAGCCATGAAATTCATGAAATTAATTTAGAATTGATTTTGGGCTCAAAGGGTCCAAATTGGTCAACTCTGGTTGACTTGGTCAACCGGGTTGACCCATGGTCCAAGCTCGGGCTCAACAGACTCGACTCGACCCCACGAGCCTATTGGAGAGGGTCTTGGGGTCTGACTTGGTCAATTTGACCAAGTCAACCCTTTGACCAAGGGTTTGGGCAAAGTCGAGGTCAACACCACCGTCACTTGCAAAATACTGTCCCTTTGAACTTCGTCGCTCACCGACTATGATCCCTTTGACCTCTATCTCCCGACAACCATCCCCCCTGCATGAGCCCCTCCGACCTCCATCACCTGACTGTAGTCATACCGGCCAAATGAGTAGACCAATGGCCTTTTTAGGATAACTTCCTTCTCACTGCATTCTTCCAACTCCGATCAAATAATGTGCTCTATATGATGTATATTTGTTATATTGAGCCAAGTCATTCTCCCAAGGAAAAGCATCATTTGTAATTAACCACAAACAATAGTAGAACCATTTTTTTAACTAGGAAATTCCTTGTGGTTTTTTCCTTTTATGTTTCATATAAAATTTGGACATACACGCGCGCACACACACACAACAGTAATAATAAGACTTTATTCCATTACATGGAATCAGCTAAATGAATTAATCAATTTTCTCTATTGTGTTCAATTAAGAGTAAAGTTCTCATTTAAATACAATGAAAAATATCATTTTTAATATTTTATAAACAAGTCTTTTTAAGTACACCCATAAACATTTAATCTAGGTCAAATTTTTTTTTTTAGAGAAACATTAATCTAGGTCAGATCTAATACACCTAATCTCTTGAAAATATCATTGGAAGGCGGGCATTTTATTTGGCCAAACCATCTAAGACAGCCCTCTCTAATTTTATTTGTCACTAGAGCTACTCCAACTTTTTCACATATCTACTCATTTTGCATTGTCACTAAGATTATATGACCAACTAAGCAACTAAAGTTGCCTAGGTCGAAATTAAGACTTTGTTTGGGTCGTCTTTCTTATTACTTCTTAAAGCAGCTTTCTAATAGAAAAAATTTATTTTTTGTACTAAAAATCAGCTTTAAGAAGCAGAAAGAAAGTCGTCCCAAACAAAACCTAAGTTGTACGACCATCTACGAGAACTCCCAAGATCGAACTCTCTGAAGTAGTTCCAACTAAGGGATTAATTTAACCTGTGGGCCAACCAAGGGAAATCGCCAGGCAAGATGGATACTCACCCAACTCACTCAAGGAACTTAGCTTCATTGGTCTAGTAGTCCAATTACTCTTCCAGGCCACTCAGTATAGCTACTCGCCCAAAACACATCAACCCCAGGTAAGTTAGTTACCGACTTCACTCAGATGTACTTATTATTTGAAAATCATTAATATATTTTTGTTATCAAATAGCAATAGCTAACAACATTCATTTCAAGTAGTGTTATCAAGATCGGGTCACGGGTCGGATTCAGGTCCAGCCTTCAACTGACCCGACACATGGGTCAGAATTCGACCCATTTTTGCAAACAGGACAGGTATTTTAACTCAGACCTAACATGTGCAGGTTACTGGGTTGACCCGACCCGGCCTGCGGACCCGTTTTGATTCAAAAATGGGCGAGTGCTTGAGTGGGTGAGGCATTGAGTCGTGATTGAACGAACGATGAGTTGTTAGGCATGGCAGTGCAGCCGTCGCCGTTGTTGCTTCCAATCCAATTGCATATGAACGGTGAGATCGGCCAGTCGTCGTTGTTGTTTCTGATCCAACTACAGATGAAGGGCGGCATTAGCTAGCAGCGTGAACGGGACGACATCAGCAGTCAGGCAGCCAGGCATGCCAGCACATATGGGATGCTGACAACGGCGACCAGCGCCACTTGACGAGACGAGATCCACGTGACTCGTGCGGAAGCATTGACGGGACGGTGGCAGCTCAGATGGAAGGGCACCCAATGAGACATGATTCACGCGACGTGACACACGATTTACCGGGTTTTAGTTCGAGTTAACCCGAACCAGACCCATTTTTCCAAAAGGGTTGAATCTGGAAATCTGAACTTGACCGTTTGCGAAACGGGTTGACCCTAACTAGAATTTTCAACTCGGATTTTCAGTTCATGTCAAATATTGACACCCCTAATTTCAAGACGAGCCTTCATTAGGCCTCACAATATAATTTACTCATTTGTCTTAAATGTAATCATTTTTATATTACTAAGTTCTGACTTTCAATAAAAATTAATGGATCCAAGGGAAAGCTAATGGCACAAAATCATTGGCATATGGCGCTTACTCTACCAAAATAATTCTATGATATCTCTAGATTTTTCCTGGTTATCTACTTCTTATCAGTAATATTCTTGTGTTCTCTAATGAAAAAATTGAATCCGATAATTTCATATAGTTGTAATGTTTTATAAAGTTGATTGTGAAGTTCTTATGAGAAAAAAATTAATTATTATGATTGCGAATTGAAGATTTTTGCCTCCAATATTTCTTTAGAATAATGAGAAAATCTTAAAAAAATAGTAGTCAAATGAAATTATAGTTGTTATCTAAAAAGCAAAATGACTAGAAAGCTATCTCAAATAGACTCTTAATTATTTCCAACTTTTTTTTTGAGGTATTTCTTTTTTTCTTAATTTTTTAATTAAAAAAAAAATTATCTTCGAATGAAACTATTTTTTATACTTATGCTTCATTTGAGACAACTTTCTTACAGCTTTATAAAACAACTTTTAGTATAAAAATTTTTAACTAAAAAGTTGCTTTAAAACGTAGTAAAAAATTTGTCTCAAATGAAACCTATTTGATGGGCAAATCTATTTTAATCTTTGAAGTAGTGCTGCAAATGAAGCAAGTCGAGTAAATCAGAAGATTACTCAAGCTTGAGCATGTTTGTAAAATTGAGCTCAAGCTCGATTTGTGTATTTATCATTGTGTTCAAGCTAACTTCGTTTAAAAATTAAAATAAAGGTTGTTTGAGCTTAGTTTGAGCTCGACATGTTAGCTAATCAAATGAGCATTATCAAGCTTATTTACGAACAACACTATCGAGCTACATATTACCTATTTGAAGCGTCATATTGAGTCTATTAGTGAGTAGCCTACTGAACTTAAAAATAAAATTTTAATTGAATTAACAACCATATAAACAAGCATAAATAAGTGATTCTTGTTGATGAACAAAACAAATTTATTATTGAAAAAAAAAAGACTGTCATATAATCACATATTAAATAAATTTATAATATGATTTTGTCATTTATATCATTGATATAAAATAATTATTTTGACTATAAATTTACAATATTTAGAGTGTGCTTGATTATGAATATAATTTTAAGAAGTTATCAATTCATATTTTTAAATGCTTAGAAAATTATTTTTTGCATGAAGTTCAGTGCTTTAAATACACCAAAAAATTCAATTTGGAATATTCATAACTCTTTATTTTTATTTTGGTAATTGTAACCTCTTAAAATAGGAAAGAATGTCTAATAAAATTTCAAATTATCTTATAAAATATTAAAATCAATTTCGCTTCAAAAAAAATTTTTGTCCATAATATATTAATAAAGTTCCTTCAAACTAGCCGACCTGTAAGTACATTGCACACCTTCATCGAAATGCGTGCATATTGTACATATAGTGCATTGGATAATGATAAACTAACACATAATCTGACATCAATTGAACTAATAAAACTAGCTTAAGAGCTTTTAAAGCTTTTAAAGAAAAAAAATCATCTTAATCTATTGATTCGAAGCTTTGACTATTAATCATGAGATTTTGAATTTGAGGCTTGCATAATTGATGTGTGTATGAATTTGTCTTAATTGATCTGAATGTCCAAAAAAAAAACACTTTAAAAAAGTTTATAAAAATCTATAATTATCATTATAATAGAAATAATTAAATTAAGCTAACATTTAATGCAATAACAAAGACCTTAAATTGTATTTTTGCAGCCCAGCTTCAATGGCTAGGTAGTACATGAGCAATCACAAAACATCAACGCAGATGACGGTTGCCGGTTTGCAACCACGACAATGTGCAATCACAAGATTAATTATTCTGTGCGAATGTTGTACGCCGTATTGAGACCAACCAGAATGCGTCACATCAAACGCTGAGTGCATGCATCATATGATCACCATCAAATGGATAATATTTAAACATTTGCATTGAAGTCCAATCCGGTCGGCGGGCCCGAAATTGGACCATCTATTTCTCCTTGTTAATTAATTGATTTTAAATACTTGATAGAGAATGGTTGGATGCATTAATTCCTTTTCATGGAAGCTTTACAAATGTCTATTTTTTCGGATTCGGATCCTTTCCACAATTGGCACTGAGTGGGCCGAGTTCAGCTACTTAATTCATTTAAGATGTGTAGGATTAGTTTTAATTACTAATTATTCACTTTGATTGGGCTGATTAATATGTCATCACACCCCCACCGAGGCTTAGGGTGGTTGATGAGTCAGCACAGTTGGAAACCGCCCTACTCGGCTTTGAATCCCTTCTATTACAGCCTTGCCTCTTCCGAGGGGCATAGCAAGTGTGGGCCCGATGCTGGTGGGTGGCCTCCTTAGGTTTCGCTGAGGGATTAATTATAACGTCAAGCGCTACGTTTCAAGTGACAGCGAGTAAATACCCCGTTTCAAAAAAAAAAAAAATGTCATCACCCGCATTTCATTTATTTGGTAACGCCACAGATTATTTTTATTAGAAACCCTAAACAAAAAATTATTCAGGTTCTCGATGTTGTGGACAAAGATGCTCTCAAAAAAAGCAAATAGTAATGATATTAGTGACATAAAAAGATGTAGAGATCATGATGGATGAATGATGTTGTCTTATATTGAATTAGTAAAGAGTGAAAGTCCTCATGAGGGTATCTAGCAATTAACTTATTGCCAAAGAAGAGGCTCACAAGGCACTCGAGGGTCAATTCCATTCATGGCACTTGGGCACTAAATGGTAGTAGTATTTAAATTTTTAAATATTTTGAATATCAAAATATTAAAATAAGTGACTTGTTATGATAACGAATTAAAGTTTTATGCATTATAAAAGAAATAATTAAAATGAGCTTCAATTAAAAATAAGCTCTTCGATTATTTCTTAGAGGTTGCAGAACTAGTGGTGAATGTTGAAGTGAAAATCTCTGTCGGCGCCGACTTGACTATGACGCTCTCACAGAGCCGCCGTCGCCCACATACAGCATAACATCGCCTACATACAGCGCTGACCGCAATCGCCAACTCATCGTCGCCTACATACATCATACCGGCTCAAGTGCTTGACCTTACCAGCACACTCTGTCTGTGGTCTCACGGTCCCTGTTCGTCGTGATTGTAGTCGCCGTCGCACTCGCCCATTTTTGAATCAAAATGGGTTTGCGGGTCAGTCGGCTCAACCCAGTAACTCGTGTAGGTTGGATCTTGGTTAAAATACCTAACCCGTTTGCAAAAACGGGTAGGGTTCGGGTTCGATAGACTAATTTCGGGTCAGTTCCTATTTGGACCAGAACCTAACCCGTAACCTGATTCGAACATTCCTAACTTATTGTCACCTTTAAGCTAGCTTGAAAGCCATGGATTGCATTCCATGTTGACTAATATTGAGTGGTCAAAGTTACTTCTTAATGAAAATATAAAAAAAATATATCATTATAAAATTTGTATTACGATGCAATTATTTTTAAGACACCTTTAAAATTTCACGTATCATATGTTAACTTTCAATATAGCTAATTTATTAAATAATATAATTAAAGTATTAGACATTAATAAATGACAAGTATTCATGAGTTTAATTATAACAAAAAAAAAGTAGATAAATCCAAATATAAAATGTAACAAATGAACTTAAAAATAATATATCATAAAAATAAGCTCACCATCATATAAAATATAACTAATTTACTGATATAATTTTTGCTTCTCTTAAACAATAAAGAGATGAGAACTAGCGAATCACCTCTACATTTGTTTTAGAAATGATCATCGTTTTAAACTCAAAATCACGATTGGGCTTAAATTAAGGTTTCATTTGAGAAGGCTTTTTTACTGCTTCCTAAAATAATTTTTTAATATAAAATTTTTAATTGAGCAGTAAAATTGTCATGATAATTAAAGAGGGTCGTCCTGTTTGTAATTTTATTGTATAAAAATCAGGCTACAAATTAGTTGGTTGAAGGAAAAAAAAATCGTTATCTATATATATAGAAAGACAGAGAGAGAGAGAGGATCATCGTAACGAGGAATATTAATATTGAATGAATATTTCTTCATTTGATCTCAATATTCATATAAATAAAATAATATGTGATGATCCTTGATTTTCCTAGTGGAGGAATTCTATAATGAACTCCATCCTTGTGTTGTACTCTGCTTCCTCCCATGTGTCAAGTCATGTGGTATTTTATCTTTAATCTGCAAACACATGATGTCTCTTTTGAAAAGAATGCCCGGCCTTCACAAGCTTTTTAATGATTCATCCATCCGCTCACATGCACACATGCAAATCTCACGTGCTCCCCCTCACACACACACACACACACACTCTCTCTCTCTCTCTCTCTCTCTCTCTCTCTCTCTCTCTCTCTCTCTCAATATTCTCGTATAAAATACTTTAAAATCAAAAATATTTATTCAAAATAGTAAGCTATATAAACATTTATTTTGATTGAAAGAAAATTGCTCTAGTCGCTTCGACCCCTTCCTCCTTCCATGAGTTTCAACACCACCGGCATGGCCGGGGAAAACTTCCGGCATGGACCCCTTCCTTAGTGATTTCCCACCATATTCCACCCTCTCCAAGGACCCCTCCCCTTCCAATGCCTCCTTAATTAAATGGACACAAGCGGTTTCATCCTAAAACTAGCATTCTTCTGGTTTCTCTATTGCTTCTCACCCAACTCCATAGGAGATTGTTCTCTTTACTCAAGAAGATATTTCAAAAGCTTCAGAAGATTGGAATCTATCTCTCGTGGGCTTTTTTGTTGGAAAACGACCCTAATGCAAAGCCTTAATGGCAACCATACGTAAAACTTGGAAGCCAAAAGGTACGCTTCAACTCTTAGCTCTCAACGATGGTTTTTATTTGCTTAAGTTCACTGCTCCAGAAGATTACGACATGGCATGGTTGGGCAGGGCTTGGTTCTTCCTAAGTAAGCCCTTCATTCTTCAAAAGTGGTCCTCTAAATTCAGACCTAAGCGTGAGGAATTCAACTTGATACTTATATGGCTAAAAATTATAAATCTTTCTCTTTGTTACTGGACTCCTATCAGCATTTCTAAGATTTCCACTAAGATAAACATCTCTCTTGCTATTGATAAGTTAGCAACATAAAAAACTCATCTTACCTACGTGTGTGTTTGCGTTCAAGTGACGAATGAGTTCAAATATCCTAAGGAGATTCCAATATCACTTGCTAGAGAGATTAAAAATCCAATATTAATGGAAAGCAATTCCTTGTCAAACATGCCAATCCCTTTCTCATGATTCAACCTTTTGCCCATCAAAAAAGCCCTTGGTCGAAAAGCCTCCTTCGTGCCCTATACGAGGATAAAGCTCCACACAGAATCCACATGGGAAGAATAACCACTTCCACATGTGTAATGTTCCATCCTCTAACTCGCTTTTATCTTCTAATGATTCAACCCTTATCTCTACCACGCAAGATGGGCCAACCCCCTCTTCTTCTCTACAAGACTGTGACGCTCCTTCCAAATTATTCCACCAAACCTCTCTCACACCATTACTAAAAATATCTCCATCCCCTACCTCAATACACCAACTAAAGAAAACCTTTCTTCTGACTACTTTTTTCATCCTCAGGTGGTTATTCCAAATCAAATCCTGTCTCCCAATAGGTTCAACATTTTGCAGGAAACAATTGAAGAGTATCATCTTTCTACTCCCCAAGATGTCCAATAACATGTCCCACAAATCGTCACATCCTTCTTCTTCAAAAGGTCCTGTATAGCCATCATCTTTTTAACCTCCATCTAACATGCTAAAAACGGGCATTGACAATACACTTCTAGGGAACACTACTTCTTTCTCAACTCAGCCTCATAAACACACAAGAGCCAAAGCTCTAAAAAAGGGGCCCCATAACTCAACAAAATTATGATGTCTCTTCCCCTTATAGTTGCTTGCAACATCATGGGCTTTAACAAACCCTGAGAAGATCTTTAGTCGTAAGCATTTTATTAAGAATCAATGTTTAGAAATGCTTTGTATTCTGGAAAATAGGATTCAAGCTTCTGCTTTATTGGACGCTTAGTTTTTTTGCCATGCACAAAATTTTTTAGAATGAAGCTAGTTGTTACAACTTTGATTATGCAAAACTTGATCGTATTTGAATCAAATGGAACCCAAATTTCCAATGTTTTTTCTCCTTTATATCACTCAAAACAAGCTATTTATGGTTTGGTAAATATGAGCTCCAGCTGCCCTTTTATGATGTCCGCCATTTATGACTTTAACTCTTATGACTAGTGGCAGGAGCTTTGGGATGAATTAAGGAAAATTAATCTTAACAATAGCATACCGTGGGTGGTCATAGGAGACTTCAACTACTATAGATACTAGTTTGATAAAGTTGTGTGAAATTCCTTAAGTAGAAGAAATGAAACTCTTAAACATTGAGGCGCCTTTTGGTGTAGTAGCTGGAATTTTCATAAAAAACTCTGCAGTTAAGTGTGCTCATCCCGGAGCAATTCTGGAATGGGTGACCTACTAAGAAGTTACACAAGCAGGACAAAACCATGAGGTTCTTATGCTAAAGCGAGCAATATCTAGATAATAATGAGTTTGGGCTGTCACATATGGTATTAGAGCAATATACCAGCCAAAAGATGATAATAAAGTGTCATTTAAGACAAAGTAATACGCCATGGGAGCCACCTCTTAAACCCTGTATGGGACAAAATGCTACATGATGAGAGCCACCATTTGAACTTGTAGGGGTCACCTCTAAAAACCTATTTGTCTGGTGGATGATTCTTGGTAAATATACTGACGAGTGCATCAGTTACTTAAGTGAGAGAGATTATGAAATCCCTTAAGTAAAAGAAGTTAAACTCTTAAAATAGAGGCGCCTTATGGTGTAATGAATGGAATTTTTGTAAGAAACTCTATAGTTAAGTGTGTTCATCTTAGAGCAATTCTATGATGGGTGACCTATTGGAAAGTTACACCAATAAGATAAAACTATGAGTCTCTTAGACTAAAGTGAACAATATCTCGATAATTAAGAGTTTGGACTGTCATAGGCTTGGGGTATTAATATCCACCATAGCAAGTTAGGCCCTTTTAACTCTATGATATTTTATACCAAACTTCTAGTACTAGTGTCAAATGGGAGCTTTTACATTTGGTTCAATCAAAGAATGATAAATATTAAACCAGACAAAGTTTTAGTCAATAAAGCTTGGTTGGATACTTTCCCCAATCCTTCTAAAAGGTGCTAAACTTCTCATGTTCTAATCACTACCCCATCATTTTAAAATTAGATAAAAGACCCACTCCAAGGCTCAAATTCATGTACAAAAATTATTGGATATACAATACTGAGTAGTGGAACAATCTGATTTCTATTTTTGCTACTTTCACTCAAGGTACTCTTATTAATGACATATATCACAAACTTAAGCTCCTAAAGCCACTATCAAGACAAAATTGAGGTCCTCTTTAAATTTCATTGCTCTTCAGTTTGCCAATCTACAATCCTAACAGCTAGCTTATCAATTGTTGTTATATGTAGAACCCCATAACTCCTCATTATGTGCTAATCTCAAGCACACCAATTCTAGTTTGGCTGAATGTGTTGCTTCTTAGTCCTCCTAGACCCTACAACGTTCTAAGGTTAAGTGACTTATGAATGGTGAAAAGGACCTGAAGTTTCTCTATTCCAAATTTAAATTTATTATTCATGACAAAAGCCCAATTTCTTTTTGTTGGGACCTCTAGCTAGTGCAATGGGTCCTCTATTGATGAGCTCTACTGAGACAATTCTAATGCCCAGCTGTGTCATTCAGTTATGCTCATGGATTTTGGATAATTACTGGAATTTACCTGCTCATATTAGCCCTTAACTGAGAAATATTATTACTTCCATTCCAATATGCAACAACTCTTCTAACTTCCTAGTTTGGGAGAACTCTATTGATGCCTCATTTAAAGTATTTTCTAATGATTAATTTAATGAATATGATTTTAGTAACTAGCACATCTTCATTTGGCACAAACGATGTGCTTTATGTTTCTTTATTTTTGCGTGGCTGGCTATTTCTGGTGGGATAAAAATTACTGATGCTCTTAATAGAAGAAATAGTAGGGTGGATACTGAGTCTGTTCTCTGTCACAATTACTTTGAAAACTCTAACCATCTTTTTTTAGTGTGATTACTCTTTTCTAGTTTTGTCTGGTATGGTTCCTACTTCATTTTGTTAAATCTTTCATCTTAGGCCAAATATTATCCATGTGGCTGATTTCATTGGGACAACTCCAATGAGCTGGTGGATGTTAATAACCATTATCCTCTCATTGTTAACTACTCCATATATCATATTTGGTGTGAAAGGAATGAGAGTAAATTTGGTTTCAATGTCTGTTGTGCTACTACCTTGAGTGGTAAAATTAAGAAGGCTCTTATTCTTAAGATCTCTCATTGGAAGAGCATGGACCGTTTAAGAGAATTTGTGAACTTTTAGAATAAAGAGATGGAATGCTTATGTTTTTTTTGGGTTTTTGGCTGCTATGTTCGGTGCAGTCTTTCCTTTTTTCTATTGTTCGTCGTTGCGGTACAACAAATTCATATGATGCTTCTTACTGCCTTTCGTCTGAATTGGTCTGGTGGGAGTTTTGGGGCCTTAAACAATGATGGCTTACTGCCTTATAATCTATCCACTTGAACGGTCTTAGGGCAACCAGGGGAGTTCTCGCAGTCTTCACGTGCTATAAAAAATCTAATTAAATTCCAATGATCTGAGTCCAAACCAACCTTCTTTTGAAGATTTTTGTTGGTGTTCGGGCCTTTCTTTTTACATAAATTTAATTGGCCTTTTTTACATATCCAAGATTTTTTTTTGGTCTTTTTTGATGAATCTCTTTTGTTTTTTTTGTTTTTCTCCCTTGTTCATTCTTTTATAACACCATTTAGTTTTATATGAAAGGGCTTTGCCTCAAATTTACCAAATAATAATAATAATAATAATAATAAGTTATATGGCTTTGATTTTATCTTTTAATTATTATTTTCATATTCTTTTGTATTTTTATTTCATATCTTTTTCTTCCAACACGAATGTAAATTAAATTAATGTAAAGTTTCATATATCTCATATATATGTATTGTTATGTATATTGCATATTAATATGCATAAATTAGTATTTCAAGTTATAATATATAATACTATGCAATAAATTATTACATAGTATTATATATTATAACTTGAAATACTAATTTGTAATACATATGAATAATATTTTCAAATAATAAAAGAAATTTTAAAATTACATGACTTTAAATTTACGCTCAAAAAATAAAGAGCGAAATTTTAAATTATTATGAATCAATAAAAATGTAAGCCTAGATGCATTTGACTTGGGCTTCGTTTGGGACGGTTTTCTCACTGCTTATTAAAGTCTTTTCTTTTTACAAAAATTAAAATTTTATATTAGAAGCCTACTTTAAGAAGCAGTAAAAAAGCCGTCCCAAATGAAACCTTCATTTTTGATAACTTTCGCACTGCTTTTTAAAACGACTTTTTAGTTAAAAAGTTTCAAATTCAAATAAAAAATTTACACTAAAAATTTATTTTTAAAAAAAAAATAAATAAAAAAACCGTCTCAAATGATGCCTAAATTAAGAATCAGCATATCATGAAAAGGCCTAAATACTCTCACATAGTAATATGTAATATATTAATACTAAATATGGCATATAAAGCTACCAATATACGCCACTAATATAGAAGGCATATAAAGCTTTTTTTTTTTTTTTTGGAAAAATTAAAGAAGGCATATAAAGCTACCAACCTATCTTTAAAGAAAAAAAAAACTGAGCACTAATAGAAAACTATTTTTTGTAGAGACCTGAAAATTTTGAGGAAAGCATTATGAAAATATTATGATTTTAAAAAATATAATGAATCAAGCAAAAGTGCTATATATTATGATTTAACAACTTCATTATTAGTTTATAAAACATTTTTTTAGTATAAAAATTTTTTATAGTAAAAAGTTGTTTTATAAAGTAATAAAAAAATGATCCCAAATGAAGTTTGAGTCAGAGAAATCAAAAGTTTGTTATCAGCATGTGAGAATTGGTTGTAGTAGAAGATTGAAGAGTTAGGCTTCATTTGGGACGGCTTTCTTACTGCAGCTTAAAACGGTTTTTAGTCTAAAAATTTTAATTTTTAAATTAAAAAGCTGTTTTAAGAAGCAATAAAAAAATAACAGTTTAGTTGGTGCAATTAGTATGGAGCAAGATATGAAAAAATATGAAAATGATATTGATGTTCTATGGACTATAGTACTCATAATTTTATTAATATTTTTGTAATTTCTAATAAGAGGATATGGTAAGTGGTATTTTAATATAGTTTGATGGATATTTTAATATTGTTTATGAATTGTTTGTTTTTTTATCATATTTTTAGTAACAAAAAGACAATAGTAAGATGTAAGCTTGAAAATCATTACCAATTCATACTTAGAGACTGAAATCAAACCTAATAAAAATGATCTATATATCCACTGAGGTTTAGAGTGGTTGGTGGGCTAGCACGATTGGGAACCCTTCATCCTATGTTCGAATCCTCTCTACTACGGTCTGGCCTCTTCAGTGGGGCAAAATAAATGCGAGCCTGATGCCGGTGCGTGGCCTCGTTAGGTTCTGCTGAGAGATTAGTTATACCACCAAATACTCCCTTTTCAGTGACAGCGGATAGATACCTCCTTCCAAAAAAAATCTATAATACATTTTTTTTTTTAATTCTTTGAATACATCATTGTATAGATGCAATCATCTAATGGTAAAATCTTTGACCAATCTCTTTATATGTCACAAAGATTTTTAAAATATATTTTTGTAACATATTTTTTTATTAAAGAGATCATTGAAATAAAAAAAAAGTTTTACTTTGTACTTATTAAATTAATCATTAGCGAATTTCATTCATGTTCTGTCGCTCTCTCCATTATTTTCTCTGTCCCATCCTATATTATAATTATTATATTCTCCCTTTTTTTTTTTTTGGGAAAATATATTCTCCTCCTTAGGCCTGCAAGCTCCTTTCCTCCACTCCTCCTTCCTTTGTCCCATCCAAAACATAAATATAATTCATGTAGCATGGGTCCGTCATATTTAATCCAATAATACGAGAGAGAGAATTTTAGAGGGAGCTAGAGATAGCGTAGAGTTCAAGTGAGTCGAGACGGCTCGCGAATTTGACTCATTTATTCGTTCATAAGTTGAGCTTATCGAGCTCATAAGTCGAGTTTGAGCTTGAAGATACTCGGCTCGTGAGCACGAGAGCCGGCTCGAGTAATTATTAATATTTTTTTTAAAAAAAATTATTTTATTTAATAAATTTAAAAAGAAATAATAATAAATATTTAAAATATTTAATAATATAAAAAAGAAGTTAATATTTAATGTTTAAAATATTTAATAAAAATTTAAATATTTAAATATTTAAAAAAATAATAATATTTAAAAAATTCTACTGAAACTTGCAAGCCGGCTTGAGCTCGTTTACAATGGGACGAGCTCGAGTTCAAGCTGACTTCTTGACCGATGAGCCGGCCTCAATAATATCACTACTCGACTTGACTCGACTCGACTCGACTTGTTTACACGGATGGTTTGAGTTAGGTAGAGAGAATATTATAAAATAATGAAAATGAAAAATTCATTTTCACATTCATTTCAATGCATGTGCTGATGTGCTCCTACTTAATGGTGTCTATTCAACGGCAAATTGTACGTGCATGTCGAAGACTACTTATTGAATTGTATGTGGTATTCTATCAATGGGCAATCGGCAAGGTGGGGCAACATTACTTCTCTCGTTGTCCTAATTAAGTTTATAATGTTGAGTTAATAATAAATATTAAAGCATCTAAAAGTCATTAAACTAATTCAAATTTTAATGAGGATAATAATTTCTTCCTTAAGTAAAGAATTTGATATTTTAATTTTAATTAAAAATAAAACTTTTTGCTTTTAATCACACATTTCATGAAATGTGAATATTATTTTTATATGAGAAGATGGTTTTTGTCTCAATCTATTATAGGAGTATAGCTTAATATTTATCTTTAGTTATGCGAATAATTTTCTTCACATAAATAATGATAATATTTGTTAGAGAACGAGGAATCAAATATAAAGAGATATAATAAATCACGACCTGCATAACACAGACGACTACAAGAGATTTACATGCGTTACAAAAGTACCCTTGCAGAGTTGCAGTCAAATTATCCCGCCAAGGGGCGTTGCCCACTTGGACTGCGATGGTGAAGGATATAAACAAATAAGGATCGAGCCAAATTCGAGGCAACTCCAACAATATTCTTTTTAAGAAAATAAAACCAAAATAAAAAAAATTGTACAACTAAATGATACTTTTAATTACACCTCAATTTTAAAATAAATAAAATAAAATAAAATAAAAAACTTTAATAGCACATCTTGGCATGATCACAAGCCTTCTTCTATTCGGGATTTTTTTTATTGGTGTTGATGGAACATATGCTTTAGAATATGATTATATTATTTTTCTATATTTGAAGGGAAAAACAATTTTTTTTAGCTTTAAGGATTTTAAAATTTGATAGAATTGAAAATACTTTTTTAAAATTATATTAAATCTTTATCCAAGATTTTGGATCATCTTGAATAGAGGGGTTAGGCAATTATATTTTTTAATTATGAAAATTATATTCTGATTAAGAAAAAAATTAAAATATTTTATGATAAACATTAATATTATTTTGAAATTAATGTTAAATTAAAAATGTAATTTTATATTAAACATAAAAGAAATTTAAAAATTTGTATTCTTCTTTGAAATGTGAGATTATTATCTGCGGATTTTGGATGTAACTTTTAATTATACAATATATGTACTTACAATTTGAACGATTTTTTTCGTCCGAACTCGACACAGAATAATTTCTCGCTACATTGATGGCTCTCTCACGAACTTTTATTTGGTCCGGTGTAAGGATGCAGAGGAACATCCGATTGTAGGCAAAATCCCGCCTATACCTAGGAGTACAGAGTTTTTTTGAAAAAACCAAAAAACTCTGTACACCTCAATATAGACGGGATTTTGCCTACAATCAAATGTTCCTCTGCATCCTGTCGGAGTACGTAATAATTGTCCCTCTCTCACAGTTATGGTAGCATCCCTACCACTACAAACTAATCCTTATTTAAACTCTTCTGATACAGTAATGATAAGGCTATGTTTAGTGTTAGGCTTACAGATAGCTCTTTGATAAAGAGTAGTTCCTTTTTTCGTGGAAAGGAGCAGTACACTATTTTAATTTTATTGCCATCAGCAGCGAGAATCTATGATCAGATGCCATCTTTCAGAAAAATTATTAGGTGCGGAGTGCGCACTGTCCGCGCAAGTATTGGTTACCTATCAGTACCGAGTGCAGGTACCGTTAGGTACCTAATACTTGTGTGGACGGTTCTCCCAGTCCGCACTCCGCACCTAATAATCTCTCCATATTTGATTGGGAGAGAGGGCTACCAATGAAGTATGAACCTATAAACTTTTAAGGAATATTTCATGAAAAACAGATCCGATTCAAGCTATACAAATTCAAAATTTTTGGGCGATTAGAAGATTAAAAAAAGAGATTTTGTAGAGATTGTTTTTTCTTTATTTATCATTTTTGTTTGTTTTGAAAATTTATCTCTTTTTATCTGTTTAAGTATACAAAAATTTTAATTTTATGAATCAGACTAAAATTTATTGTTATGATATCATCAATTTGATGTTAATTCTATTTTAGTTCTCCCTCATATATTATTATTATTATTATTAAAACTAATGTTCTAACCATCATTCTACTTATTTAATGTCATTATATTATTATTCAAGTAAAAAAATTCAAAGATGAATCCGACTTCTTAACCCTAATGATTGAAATACATCCCTTAGACTTTTTAAACTGATTTTCAAGATTAAAAAAAAAAAAAATTGCTAATCTTTATTTCTTGGCCTCCTTACACACTACAAAACCATCCTTAGTTATAAGCTAAAATAAGATAAAATACACCTAAGATACAATCTACTTCAAATTGGATCAATATGTTATGAAATTGTCTTAAAAACTGTCCAAAAATGAATATATATATATATATATATATATATATTAACAAAACTAAAATTAAATACATTAAACCAAAAAAAGTAGTACAATAGGCAATGTAGCTAATGACAAAAAAGTAAAAGAAAATACAATAGGAACTAAATCTGAAGGCTCAGTAATTAGCCGAGGCTCCCAGCTTCCCCGAAGCCAAAGACAGAACCTCCAATTTGGTGAAGAAAGGCGCGAAGAATTGAAGCCAGACGGCCAGCCCAATCAACCGAGCAAGAGACCAACACCAAAGGTTGTCATGAGCCAAGACGACAAAGAAACGAGCCTCAGCCACATCATAGCCCAGCACATCCACGACCAACAAAAAACTCGAACGAATCACCAAAAAAATCAACCAGAGAGTAAAGAAGGCAACAAACACTGAAAACTACCTACTCCACTGCCCCTCCCACGAGAACCGGTAGAGACAACCGGCCTTTCACGAACCTATATATATATATATATAATTACTTTGTTCACTTATATGTTACATTTATGGTATCTTAATAATTGGTAGCTTATGCACTATTATTATTATTATTATATATAAGTTGTAATTAATCTTAGCCAAATAAAAAATAAAATATTAGAATGTATTGACAATTAAATATTATAGCTTCCAATAAAATAGGTAATTTTATATGTTAGGCTTCGTTTAGGATTGTTTTCTTACTATTTTTTAAAGTTATTTTTTAATAAAAAAAATTAATTTTATACTGAATAGCTACTTTAAAAAGTAATTAAAAAAATCATGCCTTAAACTGATTTGCCAACTCTCCAACTTAATTAGTTCAATATTTATTTGCTTCTTACAGATATTCTTGAAGAACATCACTTCTTTGAGACCCCATTACTGAAAACAAAAAAAAAAAAAGAATGGAAGTAAAACCGCGAAAATATCTTCGTGAGCTCTGCTAGGGTTTTGTTTCCTCTACTTTTCCCGCCGCCGCCTCCCCCGGCTGGGGGCCGCTCCCCATGGCCGACTCGGTTTTTCCTCCGCTCCCCTCCGCTTATCCCTCCCTCCCTACAGCAAACTTAGTTCTTCCTCTCTGGAAGAATCTTCTCACCACCACGCCCCAAATCTCCACGACTTTCTCCCACTCTCTGGCCTTTATCCCGGCTGATAATCTTACAGCTCAATTTACTAGCGAAGAATACGTTGCTGGAGCTCCCGAATGGTCACTTTCGCTGGTTGGCTATTCCATCGGGCGGCGGCCGTTCTACGAAGCCCTCCTCAATGTCATCAAAAAAACCTGGGCTTTGAAAGGCTCTCTCTCTCTGCTTACCATGGACGACGGATTTTTCCTTCTCAAATTCACAGCCATTGAAGACTTTGAGCTAGCTTGGACAGGAGGCCCTTGGTTTTTCTTCGGGAAGCCGTTCATCCTGCAGAAATGGACGCCGGACTTCGTACCTAAACGTGAGGAATTTCCCTCCATTCCTTTATGGATCAAAATCATGAATTTGCCGCTTTCTCTCTGGACGCCAGAAGGTATCTCTAAACTAGCTAGCTGTGTCGGTATTCCTATCGCTGTAGATGCTTAAACGGCTGCTAAAACTCGTCTTACATTCGCTCGTATCTGCGTCCAAGTCACCAGCAACTCTTCTTTTCCTGAAGAAATCTACTACTCCGTAGATGGTAAAACCACTCCTTTACGTGTGCAATACGATTGGAAACCGGATAAATGCTCTCAATGTGGCTCGATTATGCACCCTCCAACACTATGTCCTAAAAATCCCATCCTCAAGACCCAAGCCACAACAGCCCAGAGAGGAAGAAGCTCTAGCCGTAAACCCCGTCCCTCTCCCCCTCCAAGACTTACCATTCCTAAGCCTAACCCTCCCAAGACAAATCCGATAAACACTCAAACGGCCCTGCTACCACCTCCAACCCTACACAAAACTACCACTAATGACACTCTAATTCCGAACTTGAATTCTCCGTCTGGGGATTTTCAAGATAACACTGATATCATCCCACAGCCGCAACAACCATCCCCAATTTTGAATAACAGTAATAAATTCCAAATCCTGAGTGAACAGGATGCCCCTGAGAAGGATTTTCCTTCTACTAGCAAAGAACCAGTCACCATCCTCAATAATTCCTTCCCCAATACTTCAAACCACCACAGTCCTCCACAAACTTCTCCCCGCAGCCACCAGCCTAACATTCCCTCAAAACCTCACCGACTCATCTACCTCCACATCTTCATCCACCTCCCAAACCAATAAAACCCAACAGCCAAACAATCAAAACCAAAAACAAACTAGAGGCAAGCAAGCAAAAAAAGCCTCTACCCCAAACTCTAAATCCTAATGCCCCTCCCTAACTTTGCAGCCTGGAATACTCGTGGGTTTAACAGCCCGGACAAAGTTAACTGCTGCAAACAGTTAGTCAAAGCCCATAACCTTGATCTCCTCATCATTCTGGAAGCCAAAATCACTTCACATAACCTCTCCAGCCACTGGTTTCAAGCACACCACAAAATTTTCCCTAAGGAAGCCTCCTGCGACAATTTCACTCATTCTACCCCTGGCCGCATTTGGGTTAAATGGAATGAGGATGCTTTAACGTTTACCACCCTCCATAGTTCTAGTCAATTTATTCATGGCATTGTTAATATTGATCATTCTACTATGTTTGCTATTACTGCTATTTATGCAAGCAATCTTCATGCTGAAAGACAAGTTTTGTGGAAAAATATTCAAGACATTGCTGGCTCTATCTCTTTACCCTGGGTTGTTCTCGGAGACTTTAACTGTTGCCGCAATCTGAATGAAAAAGTTGGTGGCTCAGCTCTATCCCATGCTAAGCTTGGTGACTTTAATAGTATGGTTTTCAACACTGGTTTACAAGAGCTATCTTCTGTTGGCCACTTCTTCACTTGGCACAACCAACAACATCTCAATCCCATACACATCAAGTTAGACAGGGCTTTAATCAATGACTCTTGGATCAGCAACTTCCCTAACTCCTTCTACAAGGTTGGGGATCCTGAATGTTCGGACCATTCTCCATTAATTATGCTGAATTCTTCTCAAATCAAAAGGGGGCACCGTTTTCTGTTCAAAAACTACAGCACTAAATTCCCGGAATTTTGGAGTTGCCTCATGGATGTCTTCTCTCAACCCAACAGTAGCAGTCCCTTAAGCTCCTTTAACTTTAAGCTTAAGACCCTTAAAAATGCTCTCAAGAATCAAAACCTGGTCCAATGCCAACTCCATTCAACTGGAAATTGACACTCTCACTAGCCAGCAACATGATGTGATCTCTCAAATCCAACTTAATCCCTTGGATCATCAACTCAACTGCAATCTCAAGATCATCAACTCCAAGCTTGCTCATTACCATACCATACTTTCTAGTTGGATTGCTCAAAGAGCCAAAGTGAAATGGCTCACTCATGGCGAGGATGATTTAAAGTTCTTATATGCCAAAATCAATATCTCCAAAAATCACAACCGTATCAAGGAAATTTCTAGTGATCAAGGGACTTACTCTTCCCATAAAGACATTGCTAATGTCTTCATCAACCATTTCAGCAAGCTTTTTAATACTGCTACTCAAGCTACCCCTTCTCAGCACCATCTCAACATCCCGGCTGGCAACTCCATCCCTCCCCACCTTGTTTCCTCTTTGATTGCTCCGGTTACCACTGAAGAAATTAAGGGGGTTGTTTTCTCTAGCAAGTCTAACACTGCCCCTGGACCTGATGGTTTTAGTTTGGACTTTTATAAATCCACTTGGGATGTTATTCAACAGCAACTGTGTAAAGCCATCACTTCTTTCTTTTCCACTGGTTTCATGCCTACACATGTCAAGGCTACTGCTATAGCACTCATTCCAAAACATCCCCATGCCAGCAATGTGAAGGACTTCAGGCCTATTGCTTTGTGCAATGTCATTTACAAGATTATCGCTAAAATTATTGCTAATAGGATGAAGGAGGTTTTACCCTACATTATTCACCCTAGCCAAGGAGGTTTATACACAAGAGAATCATCTCTGATAATATTCTTTTAGCAACTGAACTCCTTGGTAACTTCAATCTCAAAGCCAAGCACAAGTATTTCTGTGCTAAATTTGACATCACCAAGGCCTTTGACACTGTTTCTCGTGATTTCCTTTACCAAAGACTCGAGGCTAAAGGGTTCCCTGATTTGTTTATTACTTGGATCAAGGCTTGTACGTCTGATGTGCACTTTTCTATCTGCATTAATGGGGCCCTTGAGGGATTCTTCAACTCCTCCTCTGGCATTCGTCAAGGTTGCCCCCTTTCTCCTTATTTGTTCTGTATTGTTATGGATGGTTTATCTGCTAGCCTTGACTTGGCATCTAATAGAAACTACTTCAAAGGTATCAAATCGGGTGAATGTGAAGTTACTCACCTCATGTTTGCTGATGATCTCCTTGTATTTGGTTCGGCTGAAATCTGCAATGCCAGAACTCTTAATTCCATTCTTTTGGATTTTGCTTCTACTTCTGGACTGCATGTTAATCCTCAGAAAAGCTCAATTCTCATCTCTAACAAGTCAAAAGAAGCCCCTGATATTTGCAATATTTTGAACATCCATCAATCTTTCAGCCCCATTAAATATTTGGGCTTACCTATTTTCTACAAGAAACTGAAAATGGCAGACTTTCAGCCGCTTATGCACAAAATCACTATTCAGTTAGAAGGGTGGAAAGCTAAACTCCTGTCTTTTGCGGGTCGCATCCAATATATCAAACATACCATCAGTAACACCCTTGCTTATTGGATTCGAGGTTCCATAATACCGAAAGGTTGCCGTAAACAGATTAATAGGTTATGTGCGAGATTTACCTTCTTTGGCAACATTACTCAAAATAAGCTGTTTACTGTGTCGTGGAAAGATACTTGCTGTCCCAAACAACATGGGGGGTTGGGGATTCCATCAATTGATTCCCTCTATCACAGTTATGGGTGTTCTATAATCTGGAGATTTCTCAATTCTAACAACTTACTTTTTAGTTGGTGGAGGGCTTCTTATTTGTCTCTGTGGAATTTTTCTGCTTCCAAACGTTCACATTACTGGAATTACTTGTGCAACATAGCAAATAGTATTAAACACCTGCTCTCTTTTTCTGTTCACCCGGGTTAGTAATCTTTCTACTCTTTGGGATCCTTGGTGTGGAGGTTGTTCTATTGCTGACTATTTGAAGTTAACTAATTCACTGTTTAGATACTCTAATTACTGGAGTAGCAATTTATCGAGTATCATCTTGGGGGACAAGTGGAACCTTCCCCCCTGCTTTGACAGCCAAATTTCCTCTCTTATTACCAAGGTTCCTATTGACTGCTATGAGGAAAATCATTGCTGGGTCGGTAAGCAATTCCCTAAATTTGCTGATTTTAACGCGCAATTTTTTAGTAATCTGAGCATTGTACATTGGCACAAATATATTTGGCACAAAAAATCAGCTCTAAGATTCTCGGTTTATGCTTGGCTGGCTTTTAAAGGGGGATTAAAAACATTTGATGTTCTTGCTGCTAGGGGTATCACCACGCAGAAACACTGCTGTTTCTGCTACATTGACATGGAAACCACTTCCCATCTTTATTTTGAATGCAGTTTCTCCTTTAAAATTATTAAATCTCTTTTTCCATGGTTGAATGGATTACTGATGAGGCCTAATTTACATCAACTCTACGACAGTATCTATGAGCAACATTTCTCTGTCCACAATAAAAACTTTTACCTTCTCACTGCTTCTGCCATGGTTTACTTTCTTTGGAGAGCGAGAAATGAGCGGAATTTTGGTGGAGTTTTTGACTGTCATGCCACTGTTGCTGGGAAAATTCGTAAAGCTGTTTTTTATAAAACTCATGGATGGAAAAAAGACTGATCTCTGTGTTTCGATGGGGGGCTGTTGTTGGTTTCTCCCTACTTTGCCACTTCCTAATTACTACCTTGATTGGACAAGCCTGGATGAAGACGTTTTTGGCCTTGCTATTACGGTGAATCTCAATGTTGCTCCTGCTGATTGCAACATGGAAATTTTGAGGAACCTGCTGTTTTTGTCAATGCTTCAGGTCTCCTGCTATCATTTTGAAAGGACGATGATGAATGCTGATTTATTTCAGCTACCCCTTGGACGGTCTGAGTGGCAACCAGGGGTTACGCTCTTCTTAAGCCCCAAAGATATTTTGTCCCTTACGAGTTTAAGAGCGACCTGAGTCCTTTAGGCATTTTTGCCTACTTTTTTCCTTCATTCATTCTTTTTGTAGTTCTCTTTCATTTTGTACCCATAATCTCCTTTTGTTTTGAGATTATGGATTATAGTTGGCTGTTTTTATTACTTGTAATTTCTTCTTAGCAATGAAATGGGCTCTGCCCCAAAATTTCCCAAAAAAAAAAAAAAAAAAAAAACAAATAAAAATTTAATTAACTAATTACATTGTAATGCGTGCAGGTTTGTCTTACATGTAACTTTGCATCGAATTAATTAACAATGATCAGCAGCAATCATATAGGCTGAGAATTTTTTGTGTGGCTTAGAGTTAGATGGGAATGAATTAAAGTATAATATAAGAAAATAATAAAAAAATTTGCCTAGATTAAATCATGTTTAATTTTATAAATAAGAATAAAAATCAATAAATAGATGAAAGAAATTACACAATAGAATATGACTAAAGTTATAAATAATTTCTTTCTGTGATATAAGTATTTAAAAAAAAATAAGCATCAATCAAATAGAAATATGTTAGTTAATATTAGGGCTGACAAAATAAGGTTACGGGACAGGTTCGAGTCCTACTCGGAATTGACCCGACACTAGTTGACTTGACCCGAAATTGACCCATTTTTTTAAAAACGAGTCACTTTCCCGGGCCCGAACCCGACCCACTTCAGATCTGGATCAACCCGACACGAACCGCCAACCATTCATCATCTTTGTATCCGATCAAACAAAAAATGGTGAGTTGTTGCCAACCCGATCGGAAGGAACGTCGATGAAGGAGTGGAGCAGTTCCGCACTTGTATTTTAACGGAAGACTTGAATTCTAAAATCGAGGAGGGAGGACACTGAGCAAAGTCAAGGAGACAAGGTTATTAAAAAGCCAAAAAGGTGAGAGCAGCCGCTGACGCTTCCATGCCGCAGCCTCCACGTCCTGCTCATGGTTGACGAGCCGCACATCCACCGTCAGCGTTGCGTCCACTATCTTCATCATCGTGTGTTCTCCTTAGGCTTAATCGTCGCCTCCGCCTCTTCATAATCCGCCGCCGTCCTCATTCACCGAGCCACATTTTTTTCAAGTCAAATCCAATTTTTATATTTGACCCGAATCTGACCCAAAATTTGATTCATACACACCTACAATGATCAAAAGCTAATTAAATACATCACCACCACCACCCTGTGAAATAATAATGATCTCTGAAAGATGTTTGAATTGGCTAGCTAGCAAGTCATGACTTTAATCATTATTCAATAAAGTAACAAGTACAGCCTAGCAAGCTACCTAGATTCATCTACACATACAATGATCAAAAGCAAAACCCTACTGCTACAACCATATGTACATAAAGCAAGAATGAGTGACACCATGTGGCACAAGATGAAAAGAAAAATGCAATAGATAACAGTATTAGTGGATGAGATGAGGAGAATCTTTGAGAAAAAGATATGCTAAAGCAGAAACCAAAGCATTCTATATTGTGAAGACCACAATGTTTGGCAGGAGCTTTAAGGCTCTGCCTCACTGTTTCATGGAAGCTGGCCAATAAGGACAAAGAGCATATGGTTAAGAGATCTAGCGAGCAGATTATAATACTACTGGTGGGCCAAATTAGAGAGGTCCCATGTTTGCTTGCATCATCATCGCTGCATAGATTAATTGTTCAGGAAAAAGTGTAGTCAATAGAAAGTGAAGAATTCACACAGCTCACATGGCCATTCCTTGGACTTTGATTCACTTTTGGATAAAGCGGTTGCGAGAGAGAACAAACCTTCTTTTGGTGGCGGCCTGTGGAGGGAACAATGGAGTAGTTGATGGCTTCATATATAACAGGGACTCACGTGCCTGCATAGGTTCTAACATTATTGATCCATCTCTCTCTCTCTCTCTCTCTCTCTCTCTCTCTCTCTATGTATATATTCTTAGGGTAAAGGGAGACCTTTTCATTATTTAGGTTTCATTTGAGACTGCTTTTTTAGTACTTCTTGAAGAAAGCTGCTTCAAAAAACAGTAAAAAAAGCTGGCCCAAACGAAGCCTTGAACTGTAATATCCGACGGAAAAAATCATCCGACTGCGAGTGTACATATATACTATGTGCAAAATTTTGACATATTATACACATTGTGTACACTCACATATTCAGACGGAAAGAACCGTATGGACTCCGCACATAATAATTTCTCCTTATAATGAGGAGGTGTAGGATCAATAGAAGAGATATTTATTAAGTGCACTCAATAAGTGGGATCCATCAAGTAGGTGCGTTAGCTCCAATGATCAATTGCCACACTCAGAAACAAGTAAATATTGGTGAAGCAAAATTTGAAAAAAAAAACCGTAGTAAGAAAACTCATGTCCTAAAATCTATTATTATGAAGAAAAAAATAAAAGTTAGTACCAAATTTGGTAAGGATCAAGATATAATTTGAGCAGTGAAATTCAATAGTTCAAAATCACCTGGCCCATCTCTATTAATTAGATGTGGGGCGTTCATGTGAGGGGACACTTGATAGCCCGACCCCATCAGATGAGATAAATAGCTGCTACAGTCGCTTTAGTGAGCATTAGTGAAGCTTAGGGGTGTAAATGAGTGTAGTCGAGTCTGATTTTGACACTATCGAGTTTACCTTGTCAGTCAGAAAGCGAGCTTTAACTTGAGCTCGAGCTCGTCCCACTGTAAATGAGCTCGAGCTGGCTCGCGAGCCTCTGCGATCGTCCGCACAACTTACCGCTTGTGAAACATCTGCCCGTGATTTCCTACCCACGAAAATTCCCACCCGCGAGTTCCTGCCCACGAAACTCCGCCTCCGTTTGCGAGCCGCTCGATGAGCTCACGAGTCAAGCGATGTGTTGTTCGAACTATAGCTTGAAATCTTGTTCGAGGTAGACTCGTCGAGCATGTTAACGAGCAGAGTCCGAGCCGGCTTGTGAGTCGGCTTGATTCGGTTACACCCCTACTGAAGCTTCACATACATTAAAAAAAAGCATTAATATATAGAGAAATTTTATGCTCAAAATACTGCTGTTGTGAAAAATTATGAGTGCCAAAGTTGTAAAATCTCGCAGTTCCTAAGCTTAATCTATTGTTTGCAGAATATATGAATGGTTTATTGGCTCTGCATGGAAAAGCCAGTCAATCCTTGGCTGAAACTCAACACTCTTACTCATTGTTAATGGGCGAAATTAAAAATAATAACCATAATAAAATACTGAACTGTTAAGGGTATAATGAACGCAGTTCGAGAAAGAAAATAATAGTAAAGTCAGACATAAAATAACATTTTACAGCAAAGACAAACCTTGGTTGGAGTTGTGCTTATTTTTTGGTCCTTAAACGAAGCGTACTCACTCAGCTTGAAACTTTTTTATTTTTGGAACAGGGTATTTACCCGCTTCACTCTCATAGAGGAGGTGTATGGTGGAGTAATTAATTCCTCGGCGGGCCTAGCGGCAACAAGCCCCATAGGTGCCGGATCACGCACATTTTCTCCCCTTAAGAAAATTATTTTGTGCTGACGCCGAACGCCGTCCGGAGACATACCATAATAAGCCATGTCACCCTTTTACTGTACCGCAATTCAGTACTGCTCGGTACCACGACGTAGAGCAGCATCCGACGTTTGCAAATAATAATTTCTCCACTTAAAAAGTTGTGTTGCTAGAGAGGAGAATCTAACGTGAGTTAGGGTATTTCCAGCCAAGCTTGCCCACGAACCCACTAAGCCCGGTGGGGTAGTTTGAACCCCATTCAAAGTACATGACTTCAAACTGTAAATTTTCATGGGAAATTGGAATAGGTGCGTGAGCAATCACATCAAAGAGAAACTCTGCAATTTTCGCTAATTTTGAGATAGGGGCAGCGCAATTGAGACTGGCCAACTAGTCCAACTTGCAAGCATCTGTAATTATGTCAGTAAAAGAATCCTCCTGAAATTTGCTGGCATTTAGGCCCAAAAAGAAACAGTGAATTGAATGAGCTGATGTCATGTTTGTCTAGACCAATACATAAAATTCAGTGGGCAATTAAAAGCTATTAATGGTGATATGGATTATCCCTCTTCTTGAATTAAATGATCTAAAATAAGTTAGTAACAAAAGATAATCATATCGGGTTTGAATCCCCTCTACGATGAGAGATTATTCTATTCAGACACTGAACGGGAGAATCGTCCGGTTCCTCGCTCAGTACCTAGCGGTACCAAGCGCGGTATATTTTTTGAGTCGACGTTATGCATTTTTATTGATCTGTGAACGAATTCGGACCCGCACGTAATAATTTTTTCCTCTACGACTGCCTCGTCTCTTCAAATATTAGAGAGAGTTGCCTTAAATGGTATGGTCACATAAAATGGCGGCCTTTCGATGACCCGGTTAGGAGAGTAGAGGTATTATATTTGACTTATGTTAAGAAATGTAGAGGCAGACCTAAACAGACTTGGTTAGAAAATATTAGGAATAACCTTTCTTTATTAGATTTAAACGAGAATTTGACTTTTAATATGACACAATGGAGGAAAAGGATTCATGTAGCCGACCCCACGTAGTGGGATAAATGTTTGATGTTGTTGTTGTTAATGGCCTCGTCTCTTCAATGGGGCAAAGTAAGTGTGGGTCTGATGCCGGTAGATGGGCTCGCTAGGTTTCACGGGGATTAGTTAGCTGACAAGTGCTCCCTTTGGATTGACAGTGAATAGATACCCCGTTCCCCTCAAAAAAAAAAAAAAAGATAAACATATCAATTCCTCTTTTTTGAAAAGAAGGCTGGACATCTCAAAGTTGGTGTTGGTGATTAATTAAGGGTGGTTAAAGTAATCCCTCTCTTTCTCATAAAAGTAGGGGGTAGTGAAAGTCAGAGGGCGACTAAAAGTAGTTGAGAGATACCTACTCTTGAAAGGAGAATGGAATGAATGAGTCCAAGTCAATAAGCTGTTGAAACTTAAGCAAGGAGTAATGAAGTGTGCATTAACTGAGCTTGGTAGTCATATGGGAAAAAAGCAGGAAGAGAAATATACTAAATGAACTTATTTTTAGGTATTTTCATTACAGCAGTATCATGGTGTTTATATTTCTAGCTTGGAGTGTATATAAAGACAATAACGCCCAAGGTAGTTACATCACAACAGTAATTGTAGAAAGTGGTTACATACTACAGGAAAGTCGATAGTTTACGGTGGATTTACAACGATTTTTATGGTAGATTATTTTTTGTCAAAAATGGCGACAAATTTGCGATGAAATTTTTCGACAATTTTCTTGCGGCGGAGCCAACTTGCGGCAAAAATTGTCGCCGCGAATTAGCCACAAGCAGAGTTATAATATAAATTAAAAAAAAATCTTTTTTTTTTCATTTAGTCCCCGCAACCGAGTGAAGAAGGGAGTTAGTTTAAGAGTGGTGTAGGTTCGAATCCCGGTCATGATGGATATGGCATGGGCAGTCCGGTCGGATCTGGGCAACGAGTCATACCCGAAGAGGGCAACAGGCGGCCAGTCAGGTGGGAGGGGCAGCAGCAGCCGGTCAAACGAGCGAGGGCGACTGTCAGCCGGTCAGGCTCGGACAGCGGTCCGACGTGAGCAGTGGATTTTGCAAGCAACTTAAGGTGATCGATGTAGGACCATCCATATTCTAAGAGGGACCCAATGAACTGAAGATAAATGGGGGATATAGGGTAGACTCACTCTTGAAATGTGGATTTTTTAAATCCCTAAAAAAAGGTTGGGGATAATGTAACCCAAAAATGACGGCTAAAATAGTGTCGAATGGATCTAAGAATGGTAGAAACGAACAATATACCTTCGAGTGATAGTCAAAGCTCTAAATTCTCTATGATTTAAAATTTAATATTATCTCACATTAGTAGAATTGGCGTATATTTATGCTTTTAAGGGAGAGGACTTCAATCATTATTTGAATTATAATGAAAATTTTCTTATTCAATAAATTTTGAGCAAAATAATATATTTGATTGATCAAGAATTGATTGAACGGTCCCACCACTATGTCAAGTTGATCAACTCATTTAGATGCTATTTAAAAAAAAAAACTGTTGCTAGCAAAGTCTCTAATCTAGAACTATCATCTTTTATATCTTTATTCCACAATTTCAAAAGAGTTGATAGATCAAAATTCTAATGTATTGATTGGAAATTTGGAATAATTGAGAGAATTTCTGTGGATCAAACTTTGGGGTCTCATTAAATAACAAACTTTGTTAATCATTTTTTTATAAAAAATATCCATCACTCCAAGAGAATGTCTTGATCTTGGCAAATTTTAATCATCAGTCTAATATGATTAGGTTAGGTTGTCATTGGAATCCTCATGTTTTTAGAATACATTTGATCTCTAAGACAATGCATGTTCTGAGCGAAAAAGAAAAAGGTGAGCAAAAAAAATTGTTCACTTCTTTTGAGTATTTTGAGATCCACATAGATCACATTCTCATATGAAGAACTACATTTGATTAGATTGTGACTTTTATGATCCTAACTTCTTTGTTATTTTTTTTTTATGTTAAGAATCATAAGCCCAAAATATAATGTGATAAAAAAATATGCATTATGAAATTAGAACTTAGTGTAAATTTTAAGGAGCCACACTCCTTAAATTTCATTGTGTACTTCTCTCATACTTTTAAGTCAAATTATTACCCCTCAGAAGTATTTGATTAGTATAAACACCGTAGATATTTTCAGTGTATCTTTTGGTAAAATAATTTAGGCAAAATTTTCTCTTTAACGTAGGAGTGAGAGTTTGTTTAGACTTCACTAAAGAGTTAGTTAGAATTTCAACTAGAAATGTCATTGGTATATATAACAAGCAATCATCTTTGTAGGGTCAAATGTTGCAACCTAAGATTAGCTTCTTGTTTATAAATTTATGGGGAATGCATGATTAATAAATCTACCTAAGCGTATGAAATCTCTTTTTGATTATGAATTAAGGTATTCTCCAAACCTATAAATATTCAAGAGACATTTACATATAGAGTTTATTAAAGACAGAAAGCTTCAAAAGCAAATTCCATTTAGTCAATATTTCACTCTTAATAATGTGACTAAAAGGACAATTTAATAATATTTTATTTAAAAATCAATGTTAATTAAAATGTAAGTATTCCTTTAAATATGATTAGAACCTATTTTTTGTTAATTCTCTAATGATCCATAAGAGTAAAAAATATTACCTAGCTCTTATAATCAAACCTAAAGAAGATGACATGAAAATATCTATTAATCACAAATTTTCTTCTGAAAATGTAGTAAAGTTTAATTTATTTAATTAATGAAGTTAAAGACAATTGATTTAGGCTTCGTTTGGAACGGCTTTTTTATTGCTTTCTAAAACGGAGTTTTAGTACATAAATTTTTTTTTTTTTGTACTAAAACTCCATTTTAGAAAGCAATAAAAAAACCATCCCAAACGAAGCCTTAGAGCGGAGATAAGAATAGTGATATCCTTTTTACCATATGAATGGCTGAGAGGGAATGCAAAGATGAGAGCCTCATGCAAAAGTTGTAATTATTATTCTTTTTTTAATCTATTTTTCCTATTGTGAGAGCTTCACCATATTATGACTAAAGGCTTCTTTTAATATGGAATCAAAACTAGAAATATCTTTATCCTCAAAAATGCAAAAGATCTCACTCCTAGAAAACAAAAAAAATCCCATGGATTTGTAGGTCCTCTCCCATCTAATTTTTCATTTTTATACTTCTTTGTGATTGTAGGATATCAAATCCCTTAAAAGGCTTTATTTATAGCAGTAAAAACATAAATTCAAATACATGTAATTAATTATAATATTTTAAAATATTTCTTAAGCTACAATATATCTCAAAGCTCACAAAAAAATGTAATCATATATTAAAAAATACCAATCCAATGTTCTCAAATAATAAAAAATTTAATATGTTGTAAAAATTTGAGGGGATGTTTTCTATTCCATAATTTTAACAACCTTCCACTAGGAGATAAAATTGTAATATTAATGATCAGTGACTAAATGTTTAACGTGGCACCTCCAAATTATCATTCATGAAATTTAAAAAAGTCTTTATAGAGCATCAACATTTCTACTTATGTCACTTTTTGGTGCATCTTAGCATGATTTACTAAAAAATTATAATCCACTAACAAGCCATTATAAAATAGCATATAGTGTCCGACATATTATAGCACGACACACGTAAGACATGCATTCGACACATCAAACACACCATCCTTCTGTCCAATTAAAAAATGAGAAAAAAATAGCAAACTTGCATGTTTAACATGTCCAACACTTGTGTCCTTGATTGATTAAGTTTAAATGACCGGCTTTTATTCCTTCAACCACTTCCCCTTCATGCAAGCATGTGCATCTAGCTTGCAACCCACACAAGCAAATGTCATAGGACTCCAAAGCACTTATCGCGAAGGGAGAGAATATCAAAGATGGGAGGATGAGAACTAGAGTTGAGCAAGAAAATGATAGGAGAGGTTCCTAAAACAAAAAGGATTTGAGAAGATAGAAAGAGAGAATTAGAGTAAATGAATAGAGAGATAAAATGAAGGAGATAGAACACTTATGATAATGATGATGATGATGATGATGATGATGATGTGTGTGTGTGTGTGTGTGTGAGAGAGAGAGAGAGAGAGAGAGAGAGAGAGAGAGAATTATTAATAAAAAAGCAAATTGCTAAAATAGGAGGAATTTGAGAAGATGGAAAGAGAGAATTAGAGTAAATGAATAGAGAGAAAAGAGGGGGAGAAGGAGAAGGAACACTAATGATGATGATGCAAGAGAGAGAAGGAAAATTATTAATAAAGATGCAGATTGCTAAGCTTGCTGCTAATAATAAACTTACAGTAAAATTAGTTATAGTGTTACTCTGTTCAACAAACAACACAGTAACCCGAAAAAAAAAATGATATTCTCACTTATAAAAATTAAAGAAAACATTTTCACTTACAAAAATTATTTTACCTTCACAATCTCAATTTCATAGTTGAGCTCATCTCTATCAATATAAACAAATACAATAGGCAACCAAAAACATTCAAATTTAGCAAACATACCTCCTTATTTGCTAGGCATCTTCAAAAAGCTTAAAGTTGAGTGCACTTTGTAGTCTTGATTGACTAGATATATTGCTAAATTTACTGCATCCATCTGCAAGGCTTCAAGAAGATGTGTGCAATGTCATTGCCTTGCATGTTCATTAAAAGTGTTATTCATCATACAAGCTACTTTATTTTGTTATGAAATTTATAGATTAGTTCTCTCCATATAGATCTGATTTGACTGCAAACACTACTTTCATTGCCCACTAGCCTTTTACACTGCATAAAAGTTGAGAATAGTCAGATTTGTTTTTGATAAAAAAAAAAAAAACAAACACATTTTTATGTTGTCACCTATGAAGGTGGCATAGTGCAATGATATTATCAAGAAAGGGATGAGGGCAACCCCTATGTACTTATAAGCATCAACTCTAGTTTTTTTTTCTTTAATCATCTCATAAACTTGAAGAAACTAACATGCATGTGTTTGCATAAATACAATCTTTGCCAAAGGTAAATTTAACAATCTTCAAACTTAAAAGTGTACACTTTGCATGTAAAAATCTTTACGCCTTTCTCACTCATATTGTCCACTTTTTTATGCTATAGATTTGAATGTCTCTACATTTTTGGAAACGCCAATTCCTATGCCAGTGGTGGCAAGGATAGTGGTTGTCTTAGTTCTCAAGCAATCACAAAGGCATATTTCATCACTTTTTAAGTATTAACTTTAAGAATGGCATGTCATTCTTCTATAGTTGCTTGTCCAACGTAGATCAAATTTCTCCTCAAATCAAGAATGTGTCTAACTTTATTTAGTTTCCAAAGTCTTTTCATATGTTATCTTAATCATCATTTTTTTTATGACCGCAATATTTAAGTGTTCTTCTTCAACATTATATAATTTTTCCTAGTTCTGTGTAATAATTTATCATTAATTTTTTATTTGAAATGAATGAAAAAATGCCCTTGAGTCTAATGTTTATGTTTCTATTGAATTATTTGTATTGAGTATCAATACATCATACATCCTAATTGTCTTCCATTGACTCTTCTTTTAGCTTTTCACTCAATTCATACTCTTCTTTTATATTTTATTTGAAAAGCATGAGTATCACTGCCCAACTTAATATTCATAGAAGTCAAGTATCTTATGAATTAGTTGAACTCGTTTTGTTCAATGAGCAAAGTCCCTTCTAACAACTAAGACTGAAAATTTTGCACACTATATGTATGTTATTGATTACAGAAACTTTCATGCATATTAAAGAGAGTCTTTATGATGTTTGCCATACTTCTCTCATCAAAAAGATGTCAAAGGCGATCCTCATGATAAGGGTTAGACGAATAATCCATATAGCTTATTTATCCATAGAGTGACGACTATAACTTTACTCCTTTCAATGACCATGGAGTTTTACCCACTATAAATATAAATAACCATCTATCTCCAACTCCTAAAACTAGAAATTTTGTCTTTCAAACAAAATGATTTTGATCTTTTCATTCTCAATGCTATAATTTAAAGGCTTTATAGCTTGCAACTTTCAGGAAAAAATCAAATTAAAATGAAAAACAAACACACAAGAGGCCATGAATACAAGGAAGCTTGTGTGGATCAAACAAATTCAACTATACCCATGGCTACTTAAAAATCAAATATTGATTAGACTTTAAAAAAAGGTACAATGATTTCTCTGCAAACAAATTTGATGATAATGATAAAAATACATAGAAAGATCAGAGTCCCACATAAATGAGGCATTATTGTTGTTACTACTATTTTCAATTTCCTACTACAAGAACCTCTCCTTACTATAGTAAAAACTTTCATATTTTGATGGAATAAAAACTATCATCTCCATTTCTTGTAGAAGCAAAATCCATCTTTCCCTCCTGCTTATTTACTCATAATTATAGAATGCCAAACCACTCTTTTTATGTCACTATTTTAATGCATGAATTTAGAGACATAAAATTAATTACAAGATTTGCATAAAATCTCTTAAAATGAAGAAAAATCGCATAAAAGATTTAGGCTTCGTTTGAGACTAACTATCGACTGTCTTATAATTTCTTAAAGTAGTTTTTTAGTACAAAAATTTTAATGTTTATACTAAAAATTTTCTTTAAGAAGCAATAAGAATGTCATCCCAAAGAAAACGTTAATCATATCTTTGGATATCTTAATCCAATATTTACAATAACTAGGTGATCTCAATAACAGAAGCTGAAAGAAATGGTAGATAGCCGACATAATCTATTGGAGAAAGAAAGTATGTATCCCTTGAAATATTTAAAGCAGGCAACGTTGTATGAATTTTTTAATAAAAACTACCAGCAGCATAGAGGGAACAGGCAACTCTAATGGAGATATTGTTTGGAACGGCTTTTTTATTACTTCTTAAAACAGCTTTTTAGAACCAAAATTTTAATTTTTTTACTAGAAAGTTGATTTAATAAGCAGCAAAAAAGTCGTCCAAAACGAACCTGAATCATTGGCATTTCATTCTTGGTCATCAGCAGCACGAAGCGATCCGAGGTGAACAGGTGCCTGAGTTCCCACCACCTTCGACAATCCATAAACAGAGAGATAAACACCTTGAAATTTCTCCTTCTCGATTTGTTCTTTGATCCAAAAATAAGTGACCCTTAACCCATCCTGAGGAAGATGAGGTAAAACGATAACAAAACTTGTTCAGGAATGAATATACAATAAAAAATGTAGAATATTATTAAAGGATGCAAAACTTAGAAGTATCTTCAATCTCATTGTTGGAGCCCAACCGAGCTTCTCTTTGATCAAAGTATTGTCAGAATTGCGACCACGAACACCCTCTGGGCCAGGAATATGCCGTATAGGAAGCTTCTTGTTCTCAAAGCTTAGCACAATTCCAGCCATCTCATTCATATTCACCATTTCATCACTGCCGATGTTCACTGGTTCCCGAAAATCAGATTTTGTTAACCTGAATGAATCCAAAGTTTGACATAAATGGCAAAAAGGAGGAAATTTTGTGCAGACTAAACACAAAGGCTGTGCTTGTTTTGGAGAAATTAAGCAGTAATGAAATATTTTTTTCCCACATAACTGCTTCTTGGCTGTTTGGGTTGGATATACTTTATGGGAAATGGATTTTACTCGAGAATTAGAACACAAGCAAATTTCCCTTAATAATTCTCTCCCTAAACCCAGTGAAAAACTGAAATTAAACTAAAGTGTGTGACATTAAATTGTGTCCATCCTTCAATTTATTAGTTATTTCTTCAAACCAAACAAAAAAAGGAGATATTTTTCCACACAATTTATCCCCAGACTAATAAGTGGGTGAAAAATATTTTCAATTCAATTTTTTCACCATTTTCATATTCAGTCCCTCTATTTTAATCCCTTCAAACCAGAGTCTAAGAGCATGAAAATGAATTAGCTATTTAACTAATGAATGGCAGCTTATACAACAGTAAGATATTGTCCTTCATGTGAATAGATCTATCAAAAAAGCTCCATTTTAAGAAGTAAATGAATTAAGAGGATTATAGAGAGGATGTGAACTTGTATTGTAATCAACTGGGTGAATAAATTAATTTAGATATATGTTTGTAATTGTAAATTTCAAGTTGTAATTTTTCATTCTAATAATAAATTTGAGTTTCATTTTGTTAATTGTTCTATTTTTAAAAATATTGATATATAAATTTTTATATATTTATTTGTGTATAATTGACTTTTTTAAAGTATTTAAAGCTTAAAATCTAATTTCATTTAGCCAAATAAGCCAAACAAGCCTAAAAAAATGAAGCACAAACATAAAGTTTTTGACATAACTGAACATGACTAGAATTTAAACAAAACAAAAATCAAATGAGCCAGACTCGAACACATGACAAGCATGCTCCAGCTCAGCTCATTTAAACCCCTAGATGTGAAGCATGTAACGACTACCTTAGTACACCTTCGACGCATTCATCAATGAAAGTGAAAGATCTTGTTTGCAGTCTATCTCCCCACATTTCAAATTTATCAATAGAGGTAATCGCCTTCCTACAAAAAGCAGCAGGGGCTTTCTCCCTCCCACCTATTGCTCATGAAAAGAAAAGCATTCTAATTAAAAGAATGTACCAATGAAATAATATTGGAGAAGTGCATAAAGCTCACATTTACCTTTCCATGTTCCAAAGGGGCCATAAATATTGTGGAACCGACCAATTCTGCATTCAATGTCAAAGTCTTTAGTGTAGTGCTTGCACAACTCTTCTGTTGCCAGTTTCTCCAAACCATAAGCATCTTGAGGCTATACAAACAAGTCATATTCCCCAGTGTATTTAATTAGCAACCCTAATCTTGCATAGCCCTGCAGAACTTGATGGGTTCAAGATGTTAGCGACAAACAAACCTCTGCAGGCCAAGCATCAGATTCCTTCAAGCTAACATTAGTATCCAGCTGCTTGAATTCAGGATATATGCAAGCACTAGAAGCATAAAAAAACCTGCAGTTCGCCATCTCAAACATAAGTATTTAGTTACTAGAAATCACATAAACTGAAAAATAATATCTGGAAAGAAAGAGTATATGCATGCGCTTCATTAGAATGCCAAATGGCAATAGGTATCACATGTAATACTAACGTGGACATATTATTTTGGAGGGTATTCAAAACTTTGCCATCTTAAAATGAAAGAGTAGTTACGATTGGTTCAAATAATACCAACATATTACAACATTCAGCAACAACAACAACAACATCAAGCCTTTGTCCCACTACGTGGGGTCGGCTACATGAATCCTTTTTTGCCATTGTGTCCGATTAAAAGTCAAATTCTGCCATATTACAACATTAGAATCACTTAATTGCATTGTTATCTACAGGGATTACTTGGGTGTGCATGCACACGTGCAGGCCATTGTATATGGCAGAACTCAGTTGCCTTAACATCATTTCTTTTCAAAAGCAAACTCAAATGGCTCATGCCCTATACATCATTGCCTAAAATTTAGTTTTCATTTTCATTAAAATGATTGGTTTTGTCACGTTATAAATACTTGCATCAAATAACCAGCAACAGAATGCCTAACTGTTGGCAAATGGACATGAGCGTTGGCATGTGTTTAAAAGACATTTTTTCACCAAGATCCATTGCCATTAAAATCCAAGAATATTAATACTTCTAAATAATGGAAATTAAAAAAATTCTTGCAATGGAATTTTTTATTTTATAGAAATGCATAATGGATAGGAATGCATCTGAAGGACTTGAATAATCATCATCATCATCATTAGTAGCCTTATTCTAACTATTTGGGGTCAACTTTATAAATCTTGCCTTCAATTCTTCCGCATTAAGTGCCATACTTTCACTAACAACATCTATCAATGTTCCAATTTAAGTCTACATTTTTTCTTCCTAACCCTTCAACACAAATTTTCTAAACAACCTAATTGGTGCATTTTCTATAATTCTAGCCTTTGCTATAGTTAGTAAGGAAAAACAATATAATAAAAGAAATAGCCTTTGCTATAGTTGTTCAAACCACACAAAAATAAGCCCTTTTGATGGTAGTGAGGCCTGCAATGCTTTATGGTGTTGAATGTTGGCCATTAAAAGAGAAGCATAATACTAAGTTAAGTGTGGCAGAGATGAGGATGCTCAGGTGGATGAGAGGCTTTACTCTTAGAGATAGGATACGAAATGCGCATATACGTGAAAAGGTTGGAGTAGCTCCAGTAGAAGATAAGATAAGAAAGAGTCGCCTTAGATGGTTTGGTCACATAAAACGGCGGCCTTCTAATGACCCGGTTAAGAGAGTAGAGGTATTAGATTTGACTTATGTTAATAGAGGTAGAGGCAGACCTAAAAAGACTTGGTTAGAAAATATTAGGAATGACCTTTCTTTATTAGATTTAAACGAGAATTTGACCTTTAATAGGACACAATGGAGAAAAAGGATTCATGTAGCCGACCCCACATAGTGGGATAAAAGCTTGATGCTGTTGTTGTTGTTGTACCTTATCTTTAAGAATAACCACTCTTTAATTTATCATTCATAATTGCGCATACATCTATCTTTCCATTATCATTGTCGTGACTTAGCAATAAATGGCCATTTAACTGCCAACACTCAAACCCATACACATTATCCGATATATTACAATTTTATAAATTTAATTCTATGTCTCCATCATTTTGTCATATTAGTACCCGTAAAGAACGTCTTTATTTTATCAGTCATACTTAACTTTAGAAGTTATACCTTTGTCTATATTCATGTTCCTATATAATAGATACAAGATATTTAAATTTATCACACTTATGTATCACTTTATTTGTAATAATATTAACTGAAAATTATCGATATCGCACTTACAAAGTTAAATATCATATATTATCTTTATTCTACTAATTAAAGTCATCTATTTGGGCTCCAAAAATTCGCGCCCCAGCCTCCCCTACTTTCGGGGGAGTTTTAACGAATTAAGTACTGGGGTAAATTTTAGGATGGCATACTGGATTTGTAGATAAGACGCTACCTAAAGATTTCGCCCTCATTTTGCAAGGACTTTATGATCTGAGTTCTGGTTTCCTATAGGCGCAAGCCCTTATAGTTAATTACCCCTCCCGATAGCGAGAGAAAACTTTTGATTAAGGCTAGTCGTCAAACATATACATAGAAATACGTGCTATCTGGCATATAGCAGCAACATGGGTTTGGTATTTGAGAATTTGATATTTAAAATTTAAAAATTTCACCATCTTGCACTTAAAATGGATGGTGGGGGGAATGAATGATGGACCCAATCAAGATCGCATGGTTACGTCGTCTTGGACAATCGTGGTCCCTGGTCTACTCAGTCAGAGGAGGTAGTTGACCCAACCTAAGATCTAGCGTTGTGACGCTATCAGGCATACTGTAGTCAGAGCGTTGAGCATCGCGGCGCTCCAAACTGGCACTGCAGCGCTTTGAGGCCGGCCGAAATTTTTCTTAAGCTGGGTGTCCCTTCGTGGTTTTATCTCTTTGTTTGTTCTTGTGTAAGAATGGTGTAAGAGAGAAAGGAAGGAGAGAGAGAGAGAGAGAGAGAGAGAGAGAGAGAGAGGGAGAGAGAGATAAGAGATATTTGTATAAATTTCTTTCAATTTTCATAATTTTCTTGGTGTGGTGTGGCTCCGTGGTTGTTTCCCGGTTTCGAGTTTTTCCACATTAAATCCCAGTGTTCTTTACTTTCCGCTACATTTCTTCTTTTTTTTTGTTTAGTTATGTGGTTTAATTCCACCCCCAACAACAGGCTTGGGCATCCCTCTTTCAAAACCTTACACTATTTGTTTTCTCCTATTTTTGTGAATGTAAACATTAAAAAATTCTACCGTAAAACTTGTGAAATTGTAAAACATCATAGAGTTTCATTTTTTAAGCGAATCTAAATCATCTAATCCATCTATGCAGGGTGTAAAAGAGTTGAATTGTGCACGAGTCATGCCTAACTCGAGCTTAGCTCACTAACCAAATTATGAGCTCAAATTCAAGCTCGAGCTTGAATCAAGCTCAAAGAGCGTGCTCGAGCTCTGCTCATGGCAATAAAGGCGGGTTTACAAGCCAACTCAATAGATTGCAACAAAAACGTAGGACAAACAAGTGGTGATCATTGTCGAACGAACGAGTGGCGATCAACGCCGGATAAGAAGAAGAATAACACTGTTGTTGTTGCAACTTTTTCTCCGGAGAAGAAGACGGCTTGTATTTAATGAAAGCTGCTACTTTGTTCTTCGGAATATGGCAACAGCTATATATATATATATATATATATATATATATATATATATATATATATATATATATATATATATATATATATATATATATAAGTTGATGTATTTCTTGGGTAAACAGTGAAAAGACTAATTAATTTTTGCTAAAAAAAGCTCCTACCAATTATAACAAACCAACTCCCGAGTTCACGAGTTGAGCCTCATCAAGCTTGAACTTAAGCTCGTTTAACAAATGAACTCGAGTTTAAGCTCAAGCACGCGGCTCGATAAGCTCGGCTCATGAGTTCATTATTGAGTTGAGTTATTACTGAGTTGAGTTTGAGCTGCTCCTCTCATTTACACCCCTACATCTCTGTTAATTCATTCAACAAATAGCTAAGGGCTCTAAAAATTCTCTAACATTTCTGGTGCTACAGGATTTTCCATTTCTATTGATGATTACACAATAATAATATGATTATATCTTATCAAGCAAAAATCGCATGTCAATTTTATCTTTCTTATTTCTATTGCTAATGATAAAAAATCAATTCGCTGACATCAAGAAGTTTTTTATTAATAATATATGTGATTAGTTTAATCAAAATTATACCTTCTTTTCTCAATAATGTATTATTCATCAATTCTCCTATCAAACTCTCAATAAAATGGGGTGGGAGGGAGAAAAAATTAACACCATTTCTAAGTCATCAATACTCTTCTCTTCCAATATTAAGTTCCCAAAAAATATTAGAGAGGTTGTCCAAACCTATAAATATCTAATCAATAGAATACCCTCAACAGTGATTGGCTTCAAAAGTCCCATGAACAATCTTAATGAATTATCCACGAATAATTTTCTCATCAAAGCTTCCTCCAAAATTTTTTTTTAACTATGTTGCTAACATTCACATGCACAAACAAGGATGAGGTAAGCTTGATTCTAAAGCACACAAGTGTAATTTTAAGGGTATTTCTTCATTCAAAATTGCTATAAATATTATCATCTGATCACCAAAAGATTATTCACCACAAAAAATGTCACCTTCGATGAAAAAAAATCTTCCCTTCAAATTATATTCAAGAAAAAATAAACATATGGAAGATAAATTTGATAAAAGTATAATTTCCCTCATAACTTTCCAGTCACACATATTCACATCACTAAATCTCTTTAGGTATATAGGAGGATAAAACCCAATTAAAATCTCCAACAAACTTAAAACCCCGAATTGCCATCCAGACATTATCCTCTTTACCCTATAACCTAATGCAAATTCTTACAAAAAATTTCTCCCACACATAAAACCTTCCATACAAATATTAACTCCAACTCAATTAAAATTCTTCCAATTCTATTTAAGGGTACCAGAAAATAGGAATTGAAAGGATGCGATAAAAAAATAGATAAAAACCCTAAAAAAATCACACTTGAGAGATCATTGAGATAGAAAAAGAAAATTAGCCATATAATGCAAATGGAAGCCAGAGTGACGCCAGAGCTGAGCCATTAGTTGTATTAACTTCAGGATAGTGTCATTCTATTTGGTAGCTTATCTGGCTACATAGATTTAGTGCTTTCTTTTGTTATGTGTAGCCTAGTAGGTTGCTATGGTTTGTCTATAAATATATAGTCATTAATTATAATGGGAAGATTTGGAGATTAATAAAATTAGAGTTTTACTCTCTTTTGAATTTCTGTATCCTAAGATTGTTCTTAGGTGGTGGTTCTTGCTCCAAGAAGGAGTTCTTGGAGTGGTGTCCGGCGACTGCCACCGGATCGTCGACGTGGATTCGTCGAGTCCCCTCCGGTCCGGTGTCATTTGGTATCAGAGCCGGCAAGTTGCTGGCTTTCTTGTCCGTTTCCGTATCGCCTCCACCGCCGGCGACTTTTAGTGGTGACCCGTCTTTGGTGGCGAAACAGCTTCGGTGGCTAATCGACACCGGTAGAAGAAAGAAAGCTAAAGGGAAGCAAGAAGAAGACAAAAAACAACAGTTTCGGCCACCAAAAAAAAATTTCCAACCTTCTGTTGTTCTGGTTTTCACATCCTTCCAAACACATCAGTTATCAAGAAGAGGGAACGTGGAGTGATCTTGTACCCATCGACACTGATAGCCCTCTTGATCGGTGCCAGTTGCCAAGGAGGGCTGTGGGTCTCCGAAAGGATTCCGCTCGTGTGATTCGAATGCAAAGAGCACGATCACACTATCCTGTAGGACAAAATGGTCGTAGACCTTTACACCCGACACAAGCAGGCCAATGGAAGAGCAGATGGGGTTATAGATACGATTAGCCATGGAGGGTAGCGGCTTTCACCTACCAACCTCGATGGATAATAATATATATAACCCTAAAATTCACGAGATTTTCCTCATTCGATACATCAGCTCGAATGGGGTTTATTTAATTGTGGGGATCGGTTTCCTACAGGAGCAAGCCCCCGTAGTTAATTACATCTTAGACCTCGGTCTAAGAAAACTCTCGATTAAGGATGTTAGATTATCTTCTCGAATGGGTTTAATGCGAAGGAATTTCTAGGTTTTCCTAATCAAAGGGGAAGGTTCCAAATTGGCTCAATTAGATCACACGTGGTTCAGTCAACATCCGATCGGCTCGAAGAAGTGGAAACTGGAGAAAAAGAAAGAAGACATTGCACTCAAACATGCACGAGAGAAGGAAGGAGATGGCATCATCCGTGTGACGCGGATGGGTAGGGTTTATAGCTTCCGAAAGGATGGGGAGCTTACCCACCAATAAGGTGTATAATGGTACACCTGTACCACTCACCTTTAGACCCTAAATCTATAAAAGATGCAGTTTCGTACATACGATACTGACATCTACGACCTAGCTAATGCAATCTGGACTTATTCCTTGCCTGAAAAAGGAAGCCAGCTAAAATCCTAAGCACAACTAATCGCCCTATATGTATGCAAGATGGGAAGGCTCTATCCTAAAGATTCAAGGATTAATAGTTCGAAAGAGCTGAATCAGGGACTCTACAATATGCAAACGAACATATCTAGCGTTGTTAATGATGCATGAAACAAATACACGAGTAAGAAAGATCCTTAGGTCCACTAATGCAATGCATGTATGTAGGTAAAGTGCATTATGGAGAAAAGTGTGTAAGAACGTATGCATGACATCCAGAGTACAGAAAAAAATAAATAAACACACCCTAAGGGTATCCTTCAGGCAAGATACCCGCACAGAAAATCATCATAGCAATGCCCACCTCGTGTGGGAAAACAGCGATGCCCAATGGCATAAATAGGTGGCCTACTCTACAGGCCTAAATGACCCTAATGGTCTCTAAGGCTCACAGAAAAAAAAGGGGGGGGGGATCGTACCCAAAATCGAAAAAAGGCCAAAATCCTAGCAGAAAAACAACGATGCCCACTTCGTGTGGGAAAACAACGATGCCAACTGGCACAAATAGGTGGCCTACTCTACAGGCCTAAATGACCCTAATGGTCTCTAGGGCTCACAGAAGGGGGCAAGCTTTAACCTATAGGGCCAAAGCTTCGCTAGTGAACTACCCTAAGGCTAGCTACCTAAACATGCTAGAATTCCTATTAACAAGTCGTGTGTGATGTGTAGCAATTCGATACATAATTAAGAGTTTGAGCTGTAGAAGTTATACCTGACTGTGGCGCTGCCACTTAATAACTCCAAGCAAGTAAGCTATTCTCCATCGCGCAAAGCATGTGGCGCAGTCACTTAAAAGCCTCAAGCTAGCGAATTACCTCAATGTACCTCGCAAGACAAGTGAAAGAAAAATACACAAATGAGCGTAGATGTCATTCAGAAAATAAATGCATGTAAGTAAGAATATAACAAACATGAAATCTAATAATAGCAATTATAAAGTATGTGCATGTAGTAAATATTGAATAACAAAAGAAAATGTCAGCCTAACCTAGGGCTAGAAGTCGTGTCCTAACCAAACAAGTCTAAGGTATTTGTAGGCTGTGCAGTTTTGGATAGATCCTATGTAGGATGATTTAGTTGAAGTTGTTTGCATTTGATTTGTTAGAAGGCAAAAGAAAGATTTTAATTTAAGTTGAAATATTAGTAGTTTAGGATTAATTTTAGATATTGTATTTTAGGATTTGATTGATTATCACCTTTATTTCACACCGAGACCGTGAGGTTTATTTCACCCTCCTTGGGGCTAACTTAATAGCCTCGTAGGCCTGGGTTACCCAGTGATAATCAACTTTGTTTAATTATTAGTTGGTTATAAATTAGAAAAGAAATATAGATTAGGCGATTTATTAATCAAATTGGTTAATTGATTTTAAAAATTGATTTAAGATTTGATATTTTAAGAGTCTTTTATCCTAATAAATTTTAACTTAGGTTTGAATCTCCTAATTAAAATCTACCTCTTTTAAATTTTAGGTTTGTTAGGAGATCATTATGGGTTTAGTTGAAATTGATTTAGATTTGGTATTTTTAATGGTTATGAAATATTAATTATGGTTAGAATAAAAATTAAGTATTTTAGTACATTTTAAAAGATTGAATTATGGTTGATTTCCATTGGTTGATTATTAGTGGATTAAGGGGAACTAAACCTAAAAGAACGTGTCACTAAGTTTATGTTTTGATGTCTCTATCCTATAGGGAGCATGCATCCTAAGTCTATGTTATCTAAGACCCGGTCTTTAATTTTTATCCTTAGGTGTCACTAAAATTATGGGATAAAAAGATGTGTTATTTTCTAACCCTTAAGACTCTCGTACATGTATTGCTAAACTTAAGAATCTATAGCAAAGCAGTAGAAAGAAAAAGAACGAAAATCAGAAATAAAAGGGATGTAGGCATTGTTGTTTTGGGCACACTTCTTTAAAGTCAAGTGTATCCGAAAGCAACATTAACAATGCCCTTTGTTATTCCCACAATCCAAATGAGGCACTTGATATGTTTAAGACCTCTACCTACGACACATTCTGAACAAATCTTATATCAACTAAGGGAAGCAGACTTCTAAAACTAAACCTAAAGGTAGACTCTTTCTGTTTTAGACTTATCCAAAGTTCTATACCTCTCTTTTTTTTAGAAACTAACACTAAAGAAATCTAACTCAAAACAAGTAAGGACTATCTTACTCCCAAAAAGACGCTAGAGACTTTCCAATACGAAGCTCCCTAATATCTCAAACTCCAAAATCTATCTTATAGAAAGAAACACTAAGGGAATCTAACCCAAGTGGGAAAACATTATTTATACCCAAAAGACACCAAAGGATCCTAATAAACAAGTCTAACCTCAAAATTATAGATCTCAAAATAACCTGCAAGAACTTCTAAATGAACTACTACACAAAACTCTACAAGGAGAAAATCCACCAAAGTTTCTTTTTTTTTCTTTTGACACAAAATCCTATCCAACAACCTATAATCAAGTGCCTCTCGTTTTATTTGGAGTGGGGTAGAAAACATAAAGCTTTCCAACGAGAAAGTTTTATAAAGAAAACTTCTCATTGTAAAGCACTCATGAAATTCGTCACATAAAACCTTTTAAAACAAATCCAAAAACCCTAATAAATTATTCCAATCAAAGCAAAACAAAACCTCTTTCGATCAAAAGCAACCTCCCAAATCTACAACACAAGGCAACTCGCGAGAAAACTTCAATGAAAGCAAAGAGAAATATTTCATAAAACTTTCTAAGTATAAAACAACTCATAAAACTCTTTAAAAGAAACTTAAATGTCACAACTAGCGACGACGCATAAAACAACTACAATATTTCACACAAATGTGGATGAAAACATGACTCAATTTCATAAGAAGATACTTTTTTTTTTAACTTATTCCAATCATTTATGTGAAATGTAAAGAGACAATACCATGTTCAAAAGTTTTCAAATATTTATTGCTAATAACCAAATCCATATAGTTTGACTAAGATCTTTGCCAAAATAACAAGAAAAGAGTCTCATTATAACACAAATCTATAAAAAGCTCATTAGGAATGCTTAACATAAGATAAAAATACATGATATTAAACCACTATGTTTTAAACCGACTTACCAAAGTATAACTATAACATTCCAAACTTGAATCATTTAATGCAATCTTCTCATAGCTCAATGTTGTGTTCATGTTGTTGTTTAGCAACTACAAGGCTCAATAATTTCTCATAAGCAATAACAATATGGTTCTCCTTTTTTTTTTAGATGGCATGGCTCAAGCAATCATTTGTAAAATAGACTTTGCTCCAAACAAGTCCTCATAGCGATACAGATAAATGAAATATAAACTAAATAGAAAAAGATGCCAAGGCTCCAAATTTTCTCCCATATGCAAATATCTTTCATGTAATAGATTCCCAACTCTTTCTAGACATTCAATCCACAACACGATTCAACCACCAGCATGCTCATGAAACCGATGCATCATAACAGAATTAACATCATTCGTAGCCAATCTCAACACTTGTAGATCAAGGTGCCAATGAAGGGAAAACATTATATACCATTCAATATTAATGCCAATACCCATTTTAATACATCTTAGAACACAAAAAAAAACAGCGAGAAACTTACCACAACTTGTTCCTAAAGCAATTCGGAAACTCAAAATGATGAAAAACTGCACGTATATCATTCCTACAACAATCCGGAAGCTCAAAACAGTGAAAAAACTGCACGCTACTCGCTCCCAAGACAATTCGGCACATGAAAAACAGTGAAAATCTGCATGCTACTTGTTCCCAAATCCATTTAGACAGTTAAAAACAGTAAAAAAACTGCATGCATCTTGTTCCCAATCAACTTAGAACACAGGAAATAGTGAAAAACTGCATGTAGGCCACTCCCAAACCAACTTGGAGCTAAAAGGGCATTAAAATTCTGCACTTGTTTTTCTTCAAAAGGTAGTTTGGAAACTAGATAGAGAAAATTATGCACTTGTTATTCCAAGCCAAAAGACCTCATGTCATCTCACAAACATCAAATCTAATTATAATTTAGGTGCAAACATGTGTCCGATTCATCGAGTCTCAACACCATTCTTAGATTTTTTTCTTTTAAACATTGCGTTGAAGAAATTTGATAGGAAGAAGATCAATGTATAAGCAAAAAAACAACTATGGATTTCATTTGGGGCATTTTACCCAATACTCCACATGCATGTTAACTTACAAAACAACCAAACTCTATAGAATCTATTATGAGAAAAGTTGTCTCGATACATCTCGGCATTGCCTCATTTGATGTAAGAAACCTTGTATATTATGGGAAATAAAGATCAACATAGCATCATAATTTTCGTGGAGATTATAGTTTCAATAAATTTTATGTCCATGAATCAATTCTACTAGATAAAGATTTTTTTTCCAAAGTCACAAGCAAGAGAAAACGGAAGTATTTCAAGCAATAAAGCAGCCACCATATAAAACACTAAAGGCTCAAAAGATAAATATTATAAGCACCGCATCAGAAGCTCTAATTTCAAAGAATCAAATGAGCCTTTAACAGACTCATTTGCACCAACACACAATAAATATTATCTTCCAATATAACTAAACCATTTCACATTAAATCTACAGCGCGCTCAAAATCGAAAATACCATACACTATGAAATTTTTCAACAAAATTGCTAGCATGAACTTTTTGTAAGAGTCGAATAAATGGAGAAGAAAACAATGTCCAAGAAAGCATGAAAGCACCTCAAAATCCACAAACCTTTTGTGACTAAACATGCTTCAAACGACACAATTCACATAACTAAGAATTTATGGTTGTTCTAAGTTATCATGTTTTTACGCCAAAGGAAGCCACACATGCCAAATATCTCATCCTTTATTACCTTTCAAAAGATACACATGAAACTATTTAGAGTAATATGGACTTGAAAAAGAGAAGATCCGATCAATCGTTAGGCAATAAAGTGTGTATTGCATATTTGATTAACTTAAATATCTCCAAACTCACCGTTTTAAAATAGTAAGCAAATATGCATGAAAATATCAAGCCCAATAATGACAAAAATACTTAACATTCACATAGGGTCTTGACAATGTCAAAGGAGAGGAAATAAATCACGAAACTCCTTGAGAGCATTTCATCAAACAATTGATATGCAACAATGCAAAGCTAAGGAAACAAGGTGACATGGAGATCACATTTCTACAACATCCAACTACAAAAGACAAGAAGCTTTGCTCTTAATTCCCTTCCCTTTTCCTCACAGGAAACTATAATTATCTTAAGACATCAAGTTGTCATGCCAACAATGTAGGAAATAAAACTTCACCAAGCTGCTTACATACAAGGAGAGAACAAACAACGTAAAAAAAAAAAAAAGAAAGGAGCTTAGGTGATAGTGTAACCCATCAAATGAAACCATCAAAATATATTAGCTTATTACTACAGCATCCATATTTTAAAGGAATCGCGTCCAAACATCAAGCTAGAAGGAATGAAAGGAATGGAAGGAAGAAGAAAGATAGGGAAAGAGAATGAAATAAAAGTAGCGAGGAAGAAGAAGGAGAAAAATCAGTAAAGAAGAAGAATTGGAAGAAGAGGAGCTCACCTTGGGGATCAAGAGGCGTTGGCGGCTAAGGTAGGTCGGTGAGCTTGGGAGAGGTGAGGCCGGTGTCGACGGGAGCAAGGAAGTCGGCGATCCCAGCGGCTTCGGACGGGTTTTCGAACGCAGGAGGGGCTTCGGCTTGTCTCCGTCTCCTGGCGCCTATTCGGAATAGAGAAAAACGAGAGAGGGAGAAGAGGGATCGGGCGTGGGATTGAGAGCGAGAGGGCGCGGGAGACCATCGAGAGAGAGAGGGTCTTCGTGAGAATGAGGGAGCCGAAGGCTTCCTCTAAGCCTTCTAAACATCTTTCGATGCTCTGCATCACTCGAAACACCAAAACCGGCCCTGCGACATTCTGTTCTTGCCTAAAGTCGTTCGGATCCACCTCTCGTTAAGGGCTCACGCGACTGAAAACTGCGGCAAATCGAACCGTCGAACCATGTTTCTTGATTTGGGTGAAGATTCAAATTGCTTAGAAAGCTATTTGGATTTAAATTGAGATTAAAATTGAGCTAGCTTGAGTTAAACAAGAGTTCAAATCCAATCTAACTTGACTCGAGTCGGATTGATTTGGGTTCGATTTGAGTTAGGTTTGGATATGGATTTTACCCAAATTGGTTTGATTTAAAAGGGGATTAGGCTTGATCAAATTGATTAAATCAAATCAAAGACGATTCGGGTCAAATTGAACTCGTCGCAGTCAAAACAAATTATTTGGACTTGATTGAATATGATCGAATCTAATTTGACTCAATTCGGATCGACTCGAGATCGAATTGGGCTCAACGAGGTCTAATCATGTCGATCGAAAATGCTCGAGCGAAAATAGAGGTCAACAAGGGCCGCAAGTGTTCAAGCCTCCTTTGACGACGTTTCTTCCTTGTCAAATCGGAAGTAGCAACTGGAGCCTGCTCGCTGAAAAGGGTGGTGAAGAAATCAGAGTGCGGCCGCTAGAAACTAAGGCAGGATAGGAAAGTGAAGGTGTTTCAAAAGTCCGTCGGCTAGCTAGACTTCTGGCCAGCAGGTGTTCTTCCTTGGTGGCCGTGTTAGCTTCACTCGGTGGCGACGTCGGCCTCATTTGGTAGCTAGTTCTTTCCTGGACAGCGACCAAGAAAGCTGCTGTCAGCATATTCTAGCCACCAAGAACCAAAGAATTCTGATTCTTGGTCCATAAACTAGTAGCTAAACATACCAAGATGTGGCCTCGACGGACTCGGCAGCAACCATGTCAAGAAGAAGAAATTGAAGATCTTCAACAAGAAATTATTCGACTCAAACGACGGTTGTCAAGGATTGAACGAAGGACAAACTAGAGCACCCTTGACCAAAACTTTGATGGTTTCCAATGGCGGGACAATTATTCTTTCATGATAGATTCAAGATCCTTCATTCCAACAAAATCCTTATGAGCCGACGATGACGACGATGGCATTGCAGATGATCAAATCTCTTCCACCCCACCCTCGATCGAGTTCAACTTCGAAGAATTTGAAGATTTGTTGCTGAAATTGCTGTCTTTGCCTATCTTTGATGAACCCGTGTATGACGTGTACGATGACGACATGTTCTTTGAATTAAAAAAGCAAGCCAATTCAAGAGGTCATTGCATAAAAGTATAATGGTGAAAACGAATGCACAGGAAATGTTAATGTAATGGGGACATCAGATCGTGGAAGGTTTATCAGAGACGTGGCCGCCGATCTACGGCCACAATCGAGTCTTTGTATTTCTGAGTCCTTTTTGTTATTTCATTATTTATGTATTTTTATTTGTTTATTGTTATTTTGGTCTTTCCGTTTGTACCCCTTTAATGGGATGTGTCATGTATGAGCCCAAAGGGCAATTGAGTCTTTTATTTCTTTGAGTCCATTGTACTCAGCTATATATAGCCCTTTGCTTATTGTTTCATGTAATGAATGATTGCTTATTAAAATTTTCCTCTTGCATGAACATTGTGAGAACTTGTGAGTTCTAATGGAGAGAGATCCCTAGTGAGGGAGATTTGTGCAACACCCACCAACCTTGATAAGTCGGGTTCGTGGTTTCTTTTGTTTATCTCGTTTTCTTCTCTTCCTGTCATTTTTCCCATATCCTCTTCCTCCTCACCTAGTCGCCGGATTCCCTATCACCTGAATTCTCCCTCCACATTTCCCCCTCAACCTCACGGCCCAAGCCCAACCCAAACCCCCATGCTGCCGGCCCCATCCACCTAGCCGCCGCCCCTCCCACTCCTTCCTCCCTCTAAAAATTCCTTGCTTAATTTGGGTGGACATATTTTGGGCTGATTTCAAATTCAAAATCATGTATTTTGAAATTCGAAATCTTTCCTAATTTATGAAAGCTGTTTTTGGAAAGTTTCCTAATTAAAACTTATTTGAATTTAAAATTCAAGTAGGATTTTAAAATCCCTTTCCTAATATTCAAATCCAAATCAAGCATCATTAATTGCTCTCCACAAATCCCTCCCTCCCTCCTTAATGCACCCCCCCCCCTGCTTGGATTTGGAATTCTTTCCTAAACCTCCAACTTTGTTTTAGGAAATGATTTCAAGTCTCCTTAATCTTTGCTGGCCGAATTTCCCTAAGCCTCAATTTGATAATTTATTTCCTAAACCCAAGTATCAACTTAGGAAATAAATCCCCTCTCCCTCTCTCTCAAAACCGTAGCTCTCTCTCTCCCTCTTAATTACTTCAAGGGGAATATTGCCTTAAGACTTCTCCCTCTAATTCCCCCTTGTTATTTTAAAAAAATCTGAAATTTTCCTTCAGATTTTGGGGATAAAAATCTGGAAATAATTTCAGATTTTGGTCAAGAGCCTTGATAGTTTGTTTCCATCAACTTGCAAGAGGAACTTCTTTCTTTTTGCCATTGCTTACAAGGAGAATCAAAGGCTAAGGAGATTTCACCTTCATTACCCATGAATGGCGGATCCGGCGACTGAGTATGGAATAACTTGGGACGACGACGGCTTCACCGACATCCTACGATCCACTAGGGGTGTCAATTCGGGTCGACGGGTCGGGTTCGGGTCGAACCCGAGTTGACCCGGCTCTAAACGGGTCAACCCGAACCCGACCCGTTCTTAAAAACGGGTCAGCTTTGTCAACCCAGACCCGACCAGCGCAAGTTGCCGAGTTGACACGACCCGGCCCGTTTTTTTTTAAATTAAATCTCACTCCCGACGAACCCCATGACGGCAGCAGGCTCGGAGCGGGCAGCGGCATAGGCGAAGCACTAAGCAGGCTCATAGCTCATGCGAGGCGAAGTAGCGGCACCTTGGCAGCAGGCTCACGCGAGGCGAAAGGCAATCAGGCGAAGCAATGCTGCAGCGGTGCAGGCGCTCAGTGGAAGCATCGCCGCAGCGGCAGCACGCAAGTACGCAAACCCCACGCGTCGCAGGTGCTCAGCGGCGGAAGCACACGACGAACCCCACGACGGCGCGGCGGAAGCATGCGAAGCGAAGCAGCGACGCCAACACGCGTGTACGCGACTGCGACTCGACTCGACTCGACGCTTCGGGCAACGCGAAGTGACTACGAAGTGACGTTTCGGGCAAGGCGGACAGTGGGTTTCGGGTCATCTTCAGGTTGTCGGGTCAACCCGACCCGATTTTTAAAACGGGTCGGTTTGTTTAACCCGAACCCGACCCATTTCACAAACGGGTCGACCCGAACCCGAATTTTTCCGGGTCGGGTTTCGGGTCGTGTCAAAAATTGACACCCCTACGATCCACCTTCTTCGACGTGAATCTGGAGATTGACCACACCGTTGAAGATTACTTGGAACGGATAGATACTTTGGTGGAAGCTATCGACAAACACTTCGAAGGCATCGAGTGGAGGATCTCCACCTCTCCCTAGCAAAGGTTTTTTCTTTCTCCTTGCATCTTATTCCTTTTCGTCTAAACTCTACGTGGTTTGATTGCAGTCACGACGGACTCTTCCTCCTTGCTCTTGCTTAAGCTTAGTAATCGTAGGGTTTGAGTGCACCTCGATGCATCCTAATTATCATTATTAGACTAGGATTATTTTGAAGACTACTACTATTTGTTGTGTTGTTTTTCCTATTTATTTTGGAAGTTTCAAAGTTCTTATCATGTGATTTTAAACCTTAGCAAATAACCACTAATTGCTTTATTTTGTTGTTTGAATTTGCTAGAAGGTTTGTTCTAGAATTATTCTGATCATGAGTTGTGCAAAATCTAAATGATTTAAACATTGCATACGTAGTCCTGCATCATAATGCCATGGAGTTCCTGTTAAAGTCTCTTGGATTCGCAGATTGCAAGGACGTGTTGTCTGTTTATATTTGTAATGATCTAATAGATGAAGATGCTTTCTCAATCACAAGTATTCCATCTGCTAATGCTACTATTGAGAGATTGAAGATTGTTAGGCAAGTCGATACCGGATGGACCTATCCTGACCGGTTTATCCAACAAAACCCGCCTCCTTGTGGCCAAACAGATATCTTTCCACGAGCCTGAAGTTCCTCCTACCCCGGTAGAATGACGCCGGAGCTGAGTCATTAGTTGTATTAACTTCAAGATAGTGTCATTCCATTTGGTAGCTTATCTGACTACATAGATTTAGTGCTTTCTTTTGTTATGTGTAGCCTAGTAGGTTGCTATAGTTTGTCTATAAATACATAGTCATTAATTGTAATGGGAAGATTTGGAGATTAATAAAATTAGAGTTTTACTCTCTTTTGAATTTCTGTATCCTAAGATTGTTCTTAGATGGTGGTTCTTGCTCCAAGGAGTTCTTGGAGTGGTGTCCAGCGACTGCCACCAGATCGTCGACGTGGATTCGTCGAGCCCCCTCCAGTCCGGTGTCACAGAGGATATACTCAATCCTATGGAATTGAATATAAAGAAACTTTTGCTCTTATTTCAAAAATAAATACAATTCACATCCTAATTTCTCTAGCTGTTAAGCTCGAATGGTCCATAGAACAAAAGTCAGGAAGAATGCTTTCTTAAATAGAGATGTCGAAGAAGTCTATATAGATCCTCTACTTAAAATAAGATGTGCAAATTTGAAACGTGGCGAAAAAAAAAAAAGAAAACAAAAAAGATGTGCAAATTTGAAAAGGTACTATATAGTCTTAAGCAATTCTCAAGAGCATGATTTGGAAATTTTACAAAAGTCATATATGGAGTAGGATATAAACAAAGCTAAGGAAATCATGCAATCTTCACAAAACTTTCCACTGATGAAAGTGTTTCAATTTTCATTATATATGTTCATGATATAATTGTTACAGACTTACAGTTGTGATAAAAAGGAAAAAGAACTACCCAGGAAAAAAAACTCGCTAAAGAACTTTAAATCAAAGAATTAGTCAAACTCAAATATTTCCTAGGTATAGAGGTTGCTCATTTAGAAAAAGAAATTTTTAATCTCTCAATGAAACTATGCTATGGATCTGTTGAGGGAAATAAAAATGACAAATTATATGAAACTCCAACATGGGTGTATGTAAGTATATATATATATTCAACCGATTGCAGCTTTTAAATGTGCACTGATCTAATATATCTAAGGATCTTGTCCCTCATTTATATGCTGACTATTCCTTCCATCTACTTTGATTAAAGTAAGAATAATTTGAAAGCATCTTAGTAGTTCATTACGGGACTAATTGATGTTTTGTTCTTTATGCGCGCACACACATATACAAAACATCATTTTTTAATCAAAAGGTTACAATAACATAAAATATATTTTCTAAAACTACAAGAAAGATATTAAAGCATACAAACCTTTTTACTCCATTTATCCTGGCAGCTTCAAGCATGTTGAAACTGATCATGGTGTTGTTGTACATTATTACTGAATGGTTTGACTGAATAAAACCCATTCCTCCCATATCAGCAGCAAGATTAAACACATGGTTCACACCAATAGTAACCCCCAAGCAGTTTTCCATGACCCTCAAATCAACGAGATGGAACTCATGACAGAACGTATCCTCTGTCATATGTTCATTCTTCTTCCAGTCAGAGGAAATTATATAGTGACCTTCACTCTTTAAACGCCTAGCAATGTGAGAGCCTATGAAACCTCCAGCTCCAGTGATAGAAATTCGTAACTTCTCATTAGGCCAGTATGGTTCTCTCTCCAAATTTGTGTAAGTGTATTCACCATAGATGTTTCCATCATTTGAATAGCTACCCATTCTGCTTATAAGCATATATGATGTCAGTGGTTTTGGGTGAAGGTATGTTTTCAGTTCACTATCATTAAGGTGCAGCAAGAGCTACCAGTAATACCAATCAAGTCAAAAGATCTATTTAACTAAAATTTATCAAATTTCTAATAATTAAAACATACTAGTTGTGAAGAAAATGGAGTTCAACCTAAAAATGAGCTCATCTTTTGTTCAGGAAATTCCGCAAGAGCACATAACAGAGCAATCTTCAGTTTATTCATATATGAAGTATTACATTCAAAAACAATATGATAAAAACTTGCACAAAGAAAAGGATCATAATTACAAACCACATATTACAAGTCATCAAGTCAATAACGGGAAACACCTAAATATATAAGACAAACTGCCAACATAGCCACACTAATTTAACAAAAAAAATATATTGAAGATTCAAATTGAAGAATAAAAAGCTATCATACGCAGAAAAGCATAGGGGGAGAAATGTCTGACCTCAAAAGGCGAAAGACTAGCTTTCAAATATTATGAATTTTTCAAAGGGAAATTGATTCCATATACAAGAGTAAAGGCAATCATTAGAGAAATCAGGGGGGTGAAAGGGAAATCCTTGATCTGAAACAACAAAATACTTAAAAGCTACAACTCCAACATCCTTGTCTGCAGGGGGAACAAACCAAAGATTAATTTAAGTACCGGACAAGTATATCCATCTTGTTCACTTGAGTTTTGAAATTTTTAAAACCTTTATGATTGCAAGAACAACACGAACCAGTACAAAAAGTGTAAGAAAAACGCAATTAACTTAGAGCATACAATATTACAATTATAGAAAAATACTACAAAAAAGAACATGTATTGTTTAGTTTTATGAATTTTTAAGCAAATGTGATACAAGACAAATACAATTATGGTTGTATTAGCATGAAAAAAAAAAAAAAAATAGAACCGAATATTGTTGGTTCCGCTGTTTTACATTCCTAGGGGAAGCGGGGGTTTCATCTCTTTAAAAATGTGATAAAATGGGGAAATATAGAGGAAGGTCGAAAGCTGAAGCCAACTAGCAAGGAAAGTAAGAGAGAGAGAGAGAGAGAGAGAGAGAGAGAGAGAGGTTAGCAGCTTGAGAGGCTACGAGAGTGTGATGTTGGGCTTGAGTGACCGAGAGAGAGAGAAACAAAATCAGAGAAGTTTTGCATCTTTGACAAGGGATGAAGTTGAGCACATGTGGCTTACTGCATGAGGAAGAGAAACATGAGGAAGGAAAACAATGACGATCGGTGGTCGGGCGGTGGTCGAGGAGGAGCTTGATGGCAAGAGATATCTCATATTTCTCTTCCTCTCCTCTCTTCTTCCCCTCCTCCCTATTCCTCCCCCTCTCAATGAAAAATGAGAGGTCTATTTATAATTTTTTTAGAGTGGCATGGACAGTAAATAGGGAGAAGATCAAGGGCATGTTGGGAGTGGTTCGAATGGATGGCCAATATTAATTCCCTTGATCATACACCATTTATCGAGCATTTGACCGACTTAATGATGTCAGAAGTTGGTGATATTGGGCTTGTTGGATTCGTCTCATTGAGCCGCTCGATTCAACTATAAGCATGTCATATTTGGAATTTATCCGGTTGTCCTTTATGCTTGGAAGCTTATGAACGTGCTTTGGGTCCTCAATTTGGTCCAATTTGGACTCTGATTGGATCGAATTTAGTGTCATTGGGTTCATCACTTTAAGACATTCAATTCGACTATAAATCTGCTGAAATTGAAGTTTGGATGGTCTTGAATTTAATTTTAGAAAATTTTTTTATGACATATCAATCATAAAATTAGTTAATTAAAGTATTATTATTATGTTAAGTAATGAAATAGATTTATAAGAAATAATTTAATTTATTATTAATATTATCAAAGTTATGTACATATAATAGGCTAATTAAAAGGAAATGCTAATTCTTTGTAAACATTAATTATGATTATATACTTAAAATAATAATTAAAGGCTAATTAAGATTAATTAATATGATATATAATTAACTAATATAAATATATAATATTATTATAGATGTCAAAATAACAAATATAGATAAAGGACTAAAGGTGCGAGTTGAAAATCAAATCTTTTAGAACTGAGGTGAGTACTCATATTTTTTATTTATAGTAATGACATTGTTTCTTCTAAATAAAATGCATATATTTTTATTGAAATTCATTAATTCAACTCCTACTACAAGCTCAGCTTTGATTTAATTTTGTAATGAAAAATATTGATCATATTAAAATGAATGATACTTTCTATGAGTCATTATTTATTTATTACATGTCATTCAAAGTTACTATAAAAGATATGGAATAATATGGAGATTATAAAAGAAATGACTCGGATAAAAATGCTTGCATGCACATGTTTTATTGATAGAACTTACCCCCTTATGATATTAGCTAGGAATGCAATATGCCCATGTGCATAAATTAGAAATGATTTTTAAAAAAATAAATAAAACAAGGAGCATCTTAATTGGTATTATTTAGATGGTGGCTCCTATAACAATTGTATTATTTATGAAAAAGGACAATACATGATATGAGTATTAATTACTCATAATATTATGATTCAAGACCATTAACGATGATATCTTTAAATAGAATTACTATTAAATGATCCTATTTTATTTCATGTTTTAATGCAAGACTTCAATGAGTTATCTTATGTTACCGTAATTTAAAAACATGATGTATTCAATTAGTTGTCTTATAACCCACTCTCATTATTAAATAAAAATATATAAGTAAAATCTTCTGAAATAGAATAAGAGGAAAAAAGATCTCATTTATGTGACACTACAAGAGAGAGGTATTTATTTGAAATGGTTATATTTTTTTTCTTAAAATGAATTTTAGAGTTATAGTGGCTCTCTTGACATGTTGGATGTAGTTTGTTAATTATTAATGTTAGTGAATATTTTAAAATATCCACCAGACTATCTATTCCCGCCTCATTAATTTAAACCATCGGTCTGTGCTGTGACATGAGTTATAGGACAAATATAATTTTTGCAATATTAGCATAAAATAAGGGTCCTCAATTTTAAACATGGTTTACACGTTTTTGTTATATGTGATATGGGCATTATTCCCTTCCTTTCTAATGTTGGCATACTTTAGGTAAGCATTTGAGTAACAAGTCTATAAAGGGAGTGATATTTTGCACTAGGGATTATTTAAGTATGAATAAGAGATTAAACTCCAACTTTCCACTCTCCCATTTCTCTTTCTACATCTCCCATCTTCCTTACCTTATAATTTTCTACTTTGACTGTTATTTTTATCTCTTGCTAGAACTAAATACTAAGATTTTACTAGAGAAATAAATCAACCACAAAGAGCCAAAAGGGGAGATAGAGAGAGGCTAGGACTCCATGAATATCTAAAAGAATTGGTTTACAATGAACATAGACAGGCCCCTTTAAACAAAGAAGGTCAAGTCTAATCGAGTTATAACGAAATAATTTGAAGAGAGATTTCATTGAGAATTCTAATGCATTTCATGTGATTTTCTCTTGAAATTTTGTATGTCTTCCGTATATAATTTTCCTTGTGCTAGCAATCGACCACTGACCCCTTATTTATACACGACAATCACAGCCACTATTATGAAATGGGCTATATAGTACACTTACATAGAGAATGTATGGGTTGAACTTCAGGTATCTAGTTGGGTAGTTGATGAGTTTGACCTATAATCGACTATTAGTCAAAAGAACATCAGACAAGTTTCAAATTACTGACAAGAACCATTGGTGAGCTCCTCAAATCTAATTCTAAATCTGGGAATTCAACTTGAAGACTTCACTAAGAAAACAAGTCCCTCCAAGACAACAGCATGGACAGAAATTCCGTCTCCAGAGGCAAGATACCCGATATACAGACATATTGTGGCAAGCTAGATAACCCTATAGGCCATCAACATCAACCTTATGTTCGAATACTATAATTTGCCAACCCTCTAACTCGAGTTGTTGGGTGCAACAACTCTTCAAAATGACACTCCAATTGTCAGGCTTCAAATAAAAATTCCCCAAAATAACCCTAAAATAGGTCCGAAAAAGAAAACTGTCATTTTTCATATTATCGTAACAATGGCAAACAAAATCAACGAAAACACTCAAAACCAACACAAACGATTAAGTTTCATAACTAAATTTTCTAAGAAACTATCTATATTTAATCACCAACATTTTAAAAAAAAGATGATTGGAACTTACCAACTCCTACTAAAAAGCAATTAGAAACGAGAAAAACCTAAAGAATGCGAATTAGGAATGACCCCAGTAATGTTCCTTATACCAAAAACCGAAAAATACCAGAAACAACAAACGGAATCCCAAATAAAAAACCATTTGTTCAAAAACTTAACAAAGAATTATCTCTCACTCTAAAATCCCAGGCTATTACGAGAGAAAAAAAACTTTCTAGCAAAAAAAATCACATTGAAGATGTGCGGAGCGAGCCAGAACAAAACGTAGATCAGTATAGGTACCTCATTAAGCATTCAAAATATCGACTTATCAATCCATACCTCGACAAAGAACTCCCAAACCAGGGAGCTGGAATGAGAAAGAGACGAATAGACGGCAAATTATTGGGTCAGGTGACCGAAGCCATCTCTCCGTTCGGTCGCCAATAAAAATGCGCCATCTGTCAGTCGTTTTTTTAATTTAATATTAACGCTTTATGTCTTGTCAGAGTTAGCGACCCGACCCGATAACGCTATTCTATTGGCGAAGAAAGAATGGAAACGCCGCGCATTTTATTTTCGAGCGACATTTTCACTGTTACTCGAGCTCTCGGATTCCTCCATTACCTTCGGTTCTGCATTTGCTTATTCCTGCCGGTAGACGACGATACTGTAGAAGACCAGCAAGCAGGAAGAGGTATGGTTGCGCCTAACTTGCGCTTTACTTGCGCTTTACTTGCGCTTTCGTTGCGTTAAAGTTATATTGCCGTTAAATTTTAGGGTTTGGTTTACTTATAATTTTACCAATGTTTCCTTTCAAATATTTATTTTCTGATTTTTCACGCTTCTTCTCTTCGTAAATGGATGAAGCAAATGATACGAAAGGTTTACGCTATCTTCTAAGTTTTAGGGTTTAGTAATAGTTGTAAAACTAGAATATATGTTCAATGTGGTTTTCAATTTTTTGGTTTTTTTTTATTTTAAACTTTTTTAAGCTAAATAATTACGAAATATAAGGTTGCGCTATGGTTGCGCTATGGTTGCGCTATGGTTGCGCTATGGTTGCGCTATGGTTGCGCTATGGTTGCGCTATGGTTGCGCTATTTATATAGTTCTGATTTTTCTTTTTGTTATAGATGAGGACTCCCTATCAAAGGCCAGTAACATCTAGATGTTATGTTACTGCTTTCGGAAACATTGTGATGCTTTTGCCGAGATCATAGATGATGAAGTGGAACAAACATTAAAGAATTTGAACATTCATCAATTTTTGATGTTCCCCGCATTCCAGCAGTGTATACCACTTCTGTTTGAGATTCTTAAATTCTGGAGTCCTGCTGATGAGGGCTTCATCGTCCTTGGACATGTTCTGAAATTCACTACTGACGAGGTTTCTTTGTTGACAGGTAATATTTTGAATTTGGAATTTTTTATAGCTATATGTTTTTTGAACTTTTAACAGCTGAAATTTTCTGACAGGTTTGCCCAACAGAGGCATTGATATCAAATGGAGGATTGATCCTCTAAATGGACCTCTGTCAACTGAAATAAAAAATGAAATGTCAATATTAGACAGATTAACTGATAATGCAACAAAAATAAAGACCTTTATTATGTTTTTGTTATCCAACCTTTTCTTTCCACTAAATAGTCATAAAACCCCTAGAAGGCTCACAACTGTTGCAAATAATTTAAGTGAGTTTAGTTCCATTAATTGGGCTTCTTCCTTAAGGAACTTCATGGTTGGGGAGTTCAATATAATTTTTGAGAAGTTTCAACAACAAAGACCATTGGGTTACATCAATGGCTTCTTTCCTCTTCTACTGGTAAGTTTCCACTCCTATTGGTTTTTCTAAATGTTTAATGTTTTTAAATGTTAACATTAAATTTTTTTTTTTTGGCATTATACAGATTTGGTTTTTGGAACATTTTTCTTTGAATAAACCAACCGATTCAGAAATAAGACCACGTTTTCTTAGATGGCAGGGGTATACAGAATTATACTTTACTCAAGAAAATGCAGCCAAATTATTTAAATTTTTAAAGAAAAGTGAGGTAATTTTTTCATTTTATTGATGCAAATTATTTTATGGTTGCCCTAAGGTTGCGCTATACTTGCGCTATGGTTGCGCTATGGTTGCGCTATGGTTGCGCTATGATTTTTAATAATTTTTTTTTGGTTTTTGCAGATATTTATTTGTCTTGACAATGTTACCAATGAGGAGTCCGAAAAATACGGGGCCGACATTACTGCCATACAAAACTTGGATACCCGTTCAGGTCATGAACCACAAAAATTGCATTCACCACAGAAAAATAAGGCTTCCGCAAAAAAGAAAATTGACACCACCCCACCTCCCTCCCCACCTCCCTCTCCTCCTCTCCCTCCCCCTGATTCTCCTCATAATGAACCACCAGAAACTGAGTCTCTGCCGCCAACTCAGCCTTCTACTCGCCCACCTACAGAAAAAAATTTCCACAAGTCAACCTTTTGCTGAACAGCCACCCATTAGAAGGGCAGATTTAGAGGCTGTTCAGAATAAATGTTTTGAAATGTTTGAGAAGATGTTAAGTAAAATTCAAGATAATGTGGGAGCAAGATTGGACAGAGTTGAAGATATTTTGGAGAAACTGCAGGCTGATCAAGACTCACTGAAGTACAAATTCATTGAATTTCAAATGCAGTGTGATCACAATCCAGATAAGCCGCATGTATCTACATCTGCCTCCACTTTCCAATCCGTGAACTTCCACAACAAAAATCCTTCAGGACAGGCACCAATACAAGATCATCCTCCACCTCCACCTCCACCTCCACCATTGGCCGAAGAAATTCTTCCACAACCACCAATACCTCCACCTCCACCTCCACCATTGGCCGAAGAAATTCTTTCACAATCACCAATACCCCCACAACAACCAATACTTCCAACTCCACCTCCACCTCAAAAGAGAAAAAGAGAAAATGATGAAAAAGAAGAGAGATAATCAAAACCAGTCATACCATACGTAAAGAAGAATAAAGAGGTTATTTCTGTAGAAAATATAATAGTTAAGACAAGACCAGCATTGGAAAAAATGGATTATCCAGGGAAGCAATTTCTGACTGAGGAAAACCAACGAAAGATGGATGAATTTTTCAAGAAATTTAATACAAAGTAAGCTATACTTGCGCTATACTTGCGCTATGGTTGCCCTATACTTGCCCTATACTTGCGCTATACTTGCGCTATACGTGCGCTATGGTTGCGCTATGGTTGCGCTATGGTTGCGCTATGGTTGCGCTATGGTTGCACTATGGTTGCGCTATGGTTGCGCTATGGTTGCGCTATGGTTGCGCTATGGTTGCGCTATGGTTGCGCTATGGTTGCGCTATACTTGCGCTATACTTGCGCTATGGTTTTTTGAAATGGTTTTTGAAGGTTGCGCTAAGGTTTTTTAAAGGTTGCGTGTTAACATTAAATTTTTCTTTGTTTTTGTAGGGAACACGTAATTTTTCAATCTGGAAATATCGAAATAAAAAGATCAGATATTGACATGCTGCTTACAAATGATTGGTTAGCAGATAACCATGTAGATGCTTTTGCTTTCTTTTTACTTGAGCAGAGTAGGTTAATGGCGGAGAAATTTCATCCTTACTTGTACATTTCTCCATTGTACAGGGTAAGTATAAATAATATTTTAATCCTTTTTTTCACTTTAGTTTTTCCTTATAGAACTAAGTTATTGCAGGTTTACAAGTCATACAGTATGGATTATCAAATTTTTATCAATCACATTAATCCTGTTTCAATTCAAGAAAGCAAACTTATTGTACTTCCCATAATTCACGAGAAGCATTGGGTTCTTCTTGTTGGAAAATTGAAGGAGAAGGTCTGGAAAATGTATGATTCATTACCAAATCCTGAACACAAGAATATTTGTCATACAGTTGTAAGTTCAAATTCATATTTCAAGTTATATCCAGATTACTATGTTTATATACATAATATAAATTTTTATAATGTTTTATTCGTACAGATAAAGTATTTGCACGAGGACACCACAGGATGCTTTTCAAGCGATATTACGAAATGGAATGTCCAGGCGGTTCGTGGAATTCCAACACAATCAAACGACTACGATTGCGGAATCTTCGTTTGTAAATATATGGAAAAGGCCGTGCGAAGAAAAAAACCAGACTGGAATGCTCTTAAAGATTGGCAAAAGCATATGCCTAAATTTAGGGCAGAGTTTGCATTTTTTCTTTTTCTACAAACAAAGAAGTAAACAATCTGTAACTTGTTGTAAATATTGTCCATGATTTATAAATGTACATTTTATTATATTTTTATATACTTTTTGATTGTTGTATAAAATGTGCACATACTGTTATATTCTGTTTATTAATGAGCATTCTCTAAAATCTGTTATATTCCGTAAAGCGCAACAATAGCTAAACTATAGCGCAAGTATAGCGCAACCATAGCGCAATCATAGCGCAAGTATAGCGCAACCATAGCGCAAGTATAGCGCAAGTATAGCGCAACCGTAGCGCAAGTATAGCGCAACCTTAGGGCAAGTATAGCGCAGCCATAGCGCAACCGTAGCGCAAGTATAGCGCAAGTATAGGGCAACCATATATTTCGTAATTATTTAGCTTAAAAAAGTTTAAAATAAAAAAAAACCAAATTACATAAGTCCAAATAGATGATTTATAAAAAAATTTTATTACAACCAATAAATGAAATCATTAAGTCCAAATAAATATTATTACATTGCAAATTCATTAAATTCCAACTCCGAAGAAAGAAAATCCATCATCAACTTGGTGTATTCAGCTCCAGGTTGGCATGATGGTATGCCGGTTATATATTCCTCACTGAAACATTCAGGCATGCTTGAAAAGTTCATCTGTGTTGAAGAAGGTTGTGTTGAAGAAGGTTCCTCCAATGGATTATCCCCCACCAAAGGTTTCTTATCTGTAAGAAACTAGAGCTTTAGTATTAGGATTATGAATTAAATAATTAACAAATTATTAAAAACTTACTTTTAGGCCGTTTCTTCTTCTCCCAATGGCTTTTCAGTCTTGCATTTGATATGCCTTTAGGTCTACGCTTTAGAGGATCTTTCAAATTTGCAGTTCCACCTTGGGAACTAGCAACATCCTTCTGATTTCTTTTCTTGCCACCAAGAATTAAGTATAATTTTTTATACATGTCTTGCAATGAGGAAAGAATAAACTCCTCTGCCTCTTCATTCCCTTGAGCTTCCGTGCTCATTTGATATGCAAACCTGCTCACCTGATTTCTGAATATGAATCCCCTACCACTTTGGAAATTATTACTTCTTTGAGAATTAAGGAAGTAACCTGAATAAAAAACTTGTCGAGCCCTTGCTGACCAACGAAGTAATAAGTACTTCTCAGGGAATTTAGCCATATCCAACTGTTTAAAAACCCTCAAACAATGAGAACACAGCAATCCCATGGTTTCATACTTCTTACAGCTGCATTGAATGTTACCTTCTGTTGCATCAAAGTGAACAACCCAAGGATGGTTTTGATTCTTTTTCTCTATGTAGTTGACTATATACTTTGAAGAATCAGTCGAGACAAAATCTATACTCATTTCTCCCACAGCCTTTATAAATTCTTCCTCAAAAATTGAATATATTATTCTTGAGTAATATCTAGCAGCTTGTTTTAATATTGAGCTGTTCTTTATCACGGGAACAATTTCAGATTGACTGCATTTGTAATCCTCATCTTGCTCATTTCGCCGCCAATTCATCAGTACCTTTTCCAAGCCAAGAAAGCAATCAGTTAATGAACTTGTTGGCTTTGAAATGCCATGACACACATTATTAGTACACTCACTACGCTGCGTTGATAAAATGCCCATGCAAAAGGAATCCTTGTTGAAAGCAGTTGACCACTTTCTCCTTATCTTATAAAGATCCTGCAACCATTCATGATTATGAAGATTCCCTTCCTTGATCATTTCATTCCACGCTTCCTCAAACACTTCCTCAGAATCACACCACCTCATACACTTATGGAAGAGTCCTCTAACTTTATTATTGCTATTGTAGATGGAAACTTTTGATGGAACCTTTTTAAATATGTGCCATTGGCATAATCTATGACGAGTGTGAGGTAATGCAGCTTCTATGGCCCTGGCCATAGCTTGGTCCTGATCAGTGAATATTGTTGTTGGATATTTATTACCCATTATTCGTACAAATACTTTAAACAACCATGTAAAACTTTCAATTGTTTCTTCTGACAAAAAAGCAACCCCAAACAAAATATTCTGCCAATGATTGTTAACACCAACAAATGGCGCACAAACAAAATTATACTTGTTCAGCCTGTAACTAGTATCAAAAATTAACACATCTCCAAAACATTCATAATCTATCCTGCTTCTGCCATCAACCCAGAAAAAATTTAACAATCTATCCTGATCATCATATTGAACATCCCATGCAAACATGTGGTCCTCAACTTATCGATCTTTAAATAATTGAATCAAAGAATTAGTGTCACCAATTTCAATCCTTGCTCTTTTCTCCTTCTGAATCAAATTGTAGGCGTCCCTCTTAGAGAATCCGACATTCTCACATCCACCAACTTCCTCTGCAAGGTAGGCATATGCATCAACGGTTCTAATCCCTGCATTTGTCATCGATTTTAGGACGGAAGCTTTTTCCTCAATAACATTCCTACATGATCTTAAAAGGTGTCGGTCGGCTGGGCTAGCTAATTCATGGTTGTGGGATTCAATAAATCTTTTGACATGCCAGTAACCGTCTTCATCAGTGACAAACCTCACCATGGCTGGACAACCAGTTCTGACAACTGGTCTAATGAATCTCTTCCTCTTCCTGAATTATGATCATCACTTTTTTTGAAACCAGCTTTTGAACAAACAAAGTCCTTCGATTTTATCTTCCTAGAATTTGGCCAAAAACAGTGATGATCCTTTCGGACACTAAAGCCATTATCGTGAGCATAAGTGCAAAAACATTCATATGCTTCTGTCTCATCTTTGTATACAGCCTGAAAGGGCAAGTATAGCGCAAGTAAAGGGCAAGTATAGCGCAAGTATAGCGCAACTATAGCGCAACTATAGCGCAACTATAGCGCAACTATAGCGCAACTATAGCGCAACTATAGCGCAACTATAGCGCAACTATAGAGCAACTATAGCGCAACTATAGCGCAACCATAGCGCATTCTTTTATTTATCATCTTCATCCTAGAAATCAATAATGAATGCTAAGCAACAACAACAACATTAGATTTTTTTATTTTTTACTTTTTCGACAAAAGAAATTTATTCTGCTAAAAAATCGCAAAATCAAAAATCTTAAGAATAATGAGCTGAAACCTACGTCAACTTTCTGCTTAAGAAATTTATTCTGCTCACAAACAACTTTCTAACTCGTTTTTCCAAGATACTTACCGATATGTTGAAACCAGAGGAATTTCCGGCTAAGTTAGGTTCCGATTCCGATTCATGCACATGTTCCGATTCCGATTCATGCACCAGCCCTTCCGATTCATGCATCCTTTCCGATTCATGCACTCCCTCTTCCACCTCCCTCTTCACTGAGCAGTCCATTTCTTCTCTGCAATTTTCTGGCTCGTTTTTTCTTCTACAGCAGCACATATTTGCGTCTTTCGCGGGTCTCAAAATGAAAAAATAGGGCGGCAAAAGCTTAAAAGTTCAAATGAATAGCGTTATCGGGTCGGGTCGCTAACTCTGACAAGACATAAAGCGTTAATATTAAATTAAAAAAATGACTGACAGATGGCGCATTTTTATTGGCGACCGAACGGAGAGATGGCTTCGGTCACCTGACCCAATAATTTGCCCGAATAGACAGAGCGACGAAACTGATCCGAGAGATTTCACAGTGGCGGAGATGGTTGATGGGCCCCTTAAAAAGGGTAACTTGCTGGAAAAAAAAAATCAAGAAATAGCGTTCACACTTCACACAATTGCATTAATATATATATATACTTGTTGCTGTCTAAAATATGAGCAGCTATAGAGTTAGACAATTTCGTCTCAGTATTGTACCGATATCCAGCACACAAATAAAAGATAAATGAAACATCAGATTTTTTAAGTGGAAAACTTAGAAAGGGGAAAAACCACAGGATCATGCCCAGTTAAAATGATTTTACTAGTGTTTGATTAGATTACAAGTGATTGACTCGTCCCTGAGAATGAGAATGATCAGATTACAATAATCAACCGTCGGGATGAAATCCAATTACAAGTGGAGATCGGAAATCTGGCGACATTTAGTGGTCGGGTGGAAATCCGAATTCAATTGATGGTATGGCGAAATTCCAACGTCAATCGAAAATCGTGCAGAAGTCCAGCATTAGTCGGTTGTCCAATGGAAGTCCGACAGTGGTCGAGGAGGAGTTTGGTGTCAAGAGAGCTCTCTTTCTTATCTTCCTTCTCTTCTTGCTTAGGTCCCCTTCCATGAGAAATGAGAGGTGTATTTATAGTTTTCTGATAGTGGCATGGCTAGTAAATAAGAGGAAAACCAAAGGTAAACTAGGAGTGGTTTGAATGGATGGCCGATATAAAATTTTTTAATCATGAACCATTTATTGGGAATTTGAATGTCTTAATGATATCATAATTCGGCTATCGTAGGCTCATTGGATTCGCCTCATCGAGCCGCTCGATTTTACTATAAGCATGTCACGTTTGGAAACCGTTTGGTAACCCAAACTATGGTTTGAACCTTCTAAATGCGCTTCAGGTCTTTGATTTAGACTTATTTGGGCTCGGATTGAGTCGAATTTGGTGTTGTTGAGTTTGTATTTACGAGATGTTCAATTCGACTATAAGTTTGTTGAAATCGGAGTGCAGATTGTACCGGATTTAATTATTAAAGTTTCCAACTTGATTTAGCTTCAAGATTTGTGACCAACCAAGATAATTATTTGATGATATATCCGTACTGTTCTTTATTGGTTAAATAAGTTTTGCCGAAGCAGCTAATCAAGGATTTTTTTTTTTTTGGACATTTAGATCATTTAGCAGAAATTATAAGCTCTCAATCAACACGTAAAGATGAGCTATGTGAAGGATTTGATTTAAAAAGCAACTTTTATGCTGAAATATAATATCACATGAATGTTGCGAATGTCAGAATTTGCTATTGATCTTTCAATGTCTATCTAAATAGCATCACATATGTCCTTTGATTGTTATATATTGAATACTAATTTCCTCATTTATGATGGGCCGCATGTTCCCTTTTAACAGTAAGTACTAACAATTTTGGACATATAAGTCCATTGCTTACATTAAATATTAGGCATTTTTACATACCTAAAACTTAAAACTATTTCAGTTACTTATTTAACACCCAAATTTTACTATTTACTTATCTAACACCAGAAAAACCTTACCCTCATTAGGGGCGTCAAAACTTGACCCGACCTGAAAAAATTCAGGTTTGAATCAACCCATTTGCTATACGGATCGGGTTCGGGTTCAAGTTTTCAACCTGTTTTTACAATCAAGTTGGGTTCGGGTTGACCCGGCAACCTGAAATCAACTTGAGTTGACCCGCGAGCCATAGATCTGCGCTCGAGTCCGATTTAGGTCCCGCGTGGAGGCGGAGTGTTTGCGTCTGCCGTCTAGTGTAGTGGTGCGGCTGGATTGGTGGTTCCGTGTCTACTTCCGACTTCCGCTTGCCACAGCATTGACAGTGACGTCCGACGGGTTTGAGCGACGGCGATGGGTTCGAGCATTCGCTTCCCGCAGCAACGACGTCCAATGAGTTCTAGCGACAGCAACGGGTTCGAGCTTCCGCTTCACGCAGCAGCGACATCCAACTTCGGCTTGCAGCGTTGACGTCCGACTTTCAACTTCCGCTATGCCCGCAAGTTCGCAGGTCGGGTTTGTTCAACCCGGCAACCCGTGCGAGTCGAGTTCGGGTTAGATTTACTGATCCATTTAGTTAAACAATTCAGGTTCGGGTCAACCCGTTTATGCCCTGGTCAATTCTGACTGAACCCGAACCCAACCCGTTGACCTGAATTGACACCCCTAACCCTCATCAAAACTAACATTGTTATCTCTTGTCATACGCAAACCCCGACCCTATCTATCCAAAACTTCTGCTTCGCCTTCATCGCCTCTCTCAGTCGGCTCATCCATTTGTTTGGCTACGTATATTCTTGCCCATTTCACTATCTCGTTTTCCTTGTTCGGGCTGTTAAAAGCTCGGTTCCTAGATTTATACATGATGTGCAAAAACGAAGCTGCAATCGAAGCTTGCTCATCCATTTGTTCGGCCTGTACAAAAACAAAGTTGCATTTCTGTGAACTGCCAATATGATAATCAAAAAATATTTTTTCATACACCTAATAAGTTTGAATGGGGTTTCAAGAGGGTAATCGACTGAGTGATCAAACAAATTGCAAAAGAACCTGCTTGTTCCATATTTGTTTTCCTTTATACATTTTTCATTTCAAAACTTAAAGAGAAAATGTTTAGAGAAAGAAATGGAGACTTGTTTCAGATGAAGCGTAATTAGATTCAGATTCTTATCCTAGATTTTGTAGAGGCAGCAATTATTTGCAATAGCGAGATCTGAATCTAGTACACTAATAATTCCAGGAAGAAACAACTTTTGAGAGTTCAGAACACGAGCGAGATCAAAACTTAAAGGTTCAGGCTGTATTTGTGAATAAAAAAATGTTACATTTCTAAATTTGTTAAGGAGAAACAAGTAGCAGCCAAAATCCAAAAAAAAAAAAGTTCATCGTGGGCGGCGTGGGCTGCATGAGCACCTAATTTTTGAATCGGCAGTCGAATGGGATGTTCGCACAACAGTTCGGATTTGTTGGGATGCATTCGGACGGCCTGGAGAAGACGATCGGAGTGGGCGACGTGGAGAAGACAACCGCCGTGGGCGATGTGGAGTAGCTTGATTGAGACGTTCTCTTCGGAGAAGTGAATCCCGCGTGAAAGATAGGGTCAGGGTGAAGGATGTAACTGGAGGCAACGGAAGTGATAATTTAGATAATCTAGTAGTGTTTTAGGTGGTAGAATAGTAAATAGTGAAGTTTGAGTGTAGATAAGTCAATAGAATAGTTTTAAGTGTTAAATATGTAAAAATTCCTAAATATTTATGTGTTAAATTTATGATGAAGCCCTCCATGAATTTGTCTCTAAGTGCTTGTCTCGATAGCCTTTTCCCCCTTTAGCCACAAAGGGGTTCTGCCTCTGGTAGCGCATATATATATATATATATATATATATATATATATATATATATATATATATATATATAATTTTTTTACTAAAAAAATTATTTAAAAAAAGCTGTTACAAACTAAGCCTTACAAAGTCCATTCCATACCATTTACTTAGCTAATGATATCATGCTGAATTAAATTAATTACAATAAAGTAATTAACCAAATATCGGGATCTTCTCATAAGCTAGATGAGAAACACGCTTGCTGCGCAAAACAAAAACAAAACAAAAAAAAAAGATAAAAAATGCTCTTTGTAAAAAAATAGAAGACAATAAAAATACAGCATTTAGACAACTTCATCAGAATCAGGCTTCGTTTGGGACGACTTTTTTATTGCTTTCTAAAACGGAGTTTTAGTACAAAAATAAAAAAATTTGTACTAGAACTCCGTTTTATAAAGCAGTAAAAAAGCCGTCCCAAACGAAGCCTCAATCTCGATCTCTTTTGATATATTTCAAGACAATTATTAATTATAAGAAATATATAATTAATGTTACACTAATCTCATCAAGTTCATCCTCCTGATCACTCTTTGAATAATCTCACACCTTTTTTTCTTTCTGTAACTTTCATTAGTCCATCTTGAAATTGGCTGATCCAAATACTTTTTTTTTTCTTGTTCTCTTTGGTTAACTGGTCATCATGCAACCACCGCTACTTCCTTCGGCACCACCACCGGAAACTGATCAATCTCCCCCACCCACGGATTTCCCTTCCTCCCAACCTCCCCGCATCCCTCCACAGTCCTCATCGCCTTCCAAACCGCACTATTACACTTAAATCCCGATCCGAACGCAATCTGCCACACCTTATCCCCCTCCTTTATCCTCCCCTTGGCCTCACAATACGCCAATTCATACCACAAAGAACTACTCGAAGTATTCCCGAACCTATAAAGCGTCATCCTCGACGGCTCCATATGCCACTCACTCAGCCCCATGCTCTTCTCCAGCTGGTCCAGCACCGCTCTGCCTCCGGCGTGGATGCAGAAATGCTTGACTGCTTTTCGGAAGTTCGGAACGTAGGTGCTCTGTTTTTTGCTTTGGAGCAGGACGCGGAAGCAGAGGAAAGCGAGGAGAAAGCGGAGCTGTTCGGAGAAGGGGAGGATGAGGGGGCCGAGGGCGGAGATGTTGGTGCGGAGTGCGGTGGCGGCGACGGACATGAGGTCTTTGGAGAGGGAGACTCCGAGGTGGTCGGAAGAGTCTTCTTGTAGGGAGATGCAGGAGTAGGAGCGAGGGGAGGAGCCGGTGTGGGTGCGGACGGAGTGCAGGAGTTGGTATTTTGAGCGGCGGCGATCGGAGCGGCGGTTGGAGAGGAGGACGGCGGAGGCGCCCATGCGGAAGAGGCTGTTGGAGACGAGCATGGAGCGGTCATTGCCGAAGTAAGGGTTGAGTGTCATGTTCTCTGTGCTTATTACAAGGGCGTAGCTGTCGCTATGCACCTGCGCGTGAAACAATCGCTTCTAGTTAAAATTAGTTAAATTAAAAGATGTTCAATTAATAAAATTTATAAAGGATTTAAAATAGTAATTGTGATGAGAAACTATTATATGCGGAGACCAGAAGATAAGAATTGTCTGAATTTGCTATGTTTTAGTTGTTCTTTTGTTGCTCTTTTATATATACTCAATAAAAGAGCATCAAAAGTGCATTCATCATTGCATATTTATAGCTCTTTTGTTGAATATTTGAAAAACGCAATAAAAGAGCTACTGAACACAGCAAATATCATACTAATTGAAAATTTTGTTGTACTTTTGTTACGCTTTTGCAGATACCAAGCAAAAGGGCAGCAAAAATGCATTCATCGTTGCATATTTGCTGACCTTATGTTGAATATTTGCAAAAACACAGCTAAAGGGTAGTAAATCTATACAGTTTTTGCCTTTCGGTCTCCGCATAAAATAATTTTTCAATTATGATGTAATTATATATTTTTTTATAGAATGTTAAACAATAATGAAATTGATTTTTATCATTTTTTATCATTTGTAAGAAATATTTGATAAAAAAATAGCTGGATGTTTTGTGGATCTTGCAAGTTGGCTGGCTTTTCCGTCCACTAATGAAGGACGTCGGCTTAACACGTGCCGAGATGTTAAATGCGGCGTTCACACGGGTTTCTTGATGTTATGATAAAAAGATATATATATATATATATTTGTAACCGTCAACACATTGAGGTTGAAAAGCTTTTCTTAGCTAATTATATTAATTACTGTTGTTGGTCCGAGATTTTAAGAAAAACAAATTATATTATGATAATTCTGATATATTCTATATATTTTAATATACAAATATTATTTTGGCAATATATATTTTAAATTCACTCCTTATGTATTATTTGTCAATATAATTATATTATTAAATAAAAAAAATTTTGAATGTGCAATAATTTTATTAATTTCCTAATAATTTAATTGTGATGAGGGATAATAGATTCATTTAGATACACAAACTCTTAGGATATCTTAACTTAATTTTTATACTTGAAATATAGGATATAAATTATTAGAAATATTTTTAATATTCATTAAATTATATATTCTTAAAATTTTGTATATGCTGCAGAGAAAAGAAATAATGGTAATCTTGAATATTAATAAACAAGAGAAAAAATAATAAAAATATCATTCATAATACATATTGTATCAATATTGGACATTATTTTATATGTCACATATTATCTCTCAATATAATTAAATTATTAGATAAATCAATTAAGTGCTTATACTTTTTAAATAATAATTATAACTATAAATATCTGATAAATTAGTTATATTTTCTAATAATTTAGGATAATTATCTAATAAGTTATATAAATTTTAATTATTATAGGCATCAAAATCAGTACACTATCACCATATTAGTTTACATATATATGACAAGCAATTCAAAAAAGAAAAATGTTCAATATAAGAAGTATTAGTAGGACTGCATCACCACTTGTCATAATATTTATCACATGAAGTTGAGGGTTTATGAAATGAAACTTTAGGCTTTATTTGGAATGATTTATTTATTGTTGCTTCTTAAAGTGATTATTTAGTATAATAATTTTAATTTTAATTTAAAAAAATATTTTAAGAAGCAATAAAAAAACCATTCCAAACGAAATCTTATGCTTCGTTTGTAACTACTTTTTAATTGGTTTGTAAGCCGGTCCCAAAAATACTAAGAAAATCGTGCCAAAGAAGCCTTATTCTAACATGCATTTAAAAAATAAGAAGACATACGGCAAAAATAATGATAGACGTACAATTGTTTATGGAAGAAATTCTAAAAGAAAAAATCAAAATTATTTAAAAATCTCTATGCAAATCTAAAGTCCAAACTGATGCAAATTACTTGAAGCAAAAAAAAAAAAAAAAATTGCTGTCAATTTGAAACCAACCTGCAGCAGCCGCTTGGCCAAATCAATCGCTATAACTCCAGCACTGCATCCCATTCCAGCAAGATTATAGCTCTTCACATTCCCCCTTAGCTTATACCTGTTAACAACCATCGACGCCATGGTTGGCGTAGGATTGTAAACAGAACAATTCACGACCACCACAGCAATATCCTTGGCCCTCACTCCGGTGACCGCCATAAGCTCATCCACCGCTCCAAACACCACCATCGCCGCCTCCTTCCTCGCCGCTGCAGCGCACATATTGATCGGCGTCCCGAGGAGAGATTCGGGCAGGTAAGTTTCCTGCCCGATGCCAGAACGCTCCAGCATCCGGCGTTGGAACCCCACGCTCTCATCGGTGAACGTTCCCTTGCTTTTGAATTGTTTCATAAAAGTTTCTCTGGTAACTTTGTACTGATTTTCAGGTTTGAAGCAGGAGAAGTTGATGAGGTAGATGGGGCGGGGGCGGCGAGAGATGGCGACGGCGAGGAGGCTGAAAATGAAGAGGAGGAGGACGGGGAGGAGGAAGGGGGAGGGGATGAGGTAATGGTGGTGGAGGATGGCCGTGAAAATTAACTGGACGGAGTTGGGATGGTGGGAGATCAGAGCAGTGGTGAGGTTCTGCATTGTTGGAATAAAATTTATATTGTTTGTGAAGACGTGAAGGGGCTAAGCAAGAAGGGAGATGGAATGAGGACTTGTGAAGTAGGGGAGGAAACATATTTATAGTGCTGGTGGGGAAAGTCGGTGATAAAAGTTTAGCCAAACGGTTTAATGGAATGGTTGAGAGTTTCACTCGCATTATAAAGTAATGGACTTAAGATTTTAACGTAATAAGAATTGATTAAATTTTATTTTATGATTAAAAATAGTTATAATTTCAATCACAATTTTATTGGAATTTTATTTATGGGCCATGATGCACTGACACGGACACGGCAACACGGACACGACACGACACGGACATGGGAAACGACAATTTTTAAAAATATAGGACACGGGTGCGGCGTGGACACGGCATAATATTTTTTTAGTATAATATATAATAATTTTTAAAAATATAGGACACGAACACGGCGTGGACATATGGCTCTTTTGAAACTTCACCTAATCCACCCCCGCCAGTAGCAGAGCTCATTTTGCTAACAAACCAATCATACATATGAATACACCAAATTAAATTGATATGAAGTGAAATCAAAATATCCCAATAATAAGACAACATGAATAGAACAATATACCAGTCTGTCGGGGGTCCAAGGGGGCGCTGCTCCCTGACGGGTTCGTGGGGTCAAGGGGCAGCGCCCCCGGAACAAAATTTTATTGTAAGAGTAATTTTGAAGTTCTGCTTATTTTTAAAGTTCGTAAGCATGTACCAAGCGGTACCGAGCATATATTGAGCAGTACCGAGAATGTACTAAGCGTGATACCGAACATGTACCTAGCAGTACCGAGCATGTACCGAGCATATATTGAGCAGTGCCGAGCATGTACTAGCGGTACCGAGCATGTACTGAGCAGTACCGAGCATGTACTGAGCAGTACCGAGCATATACTGAGCAATACCGAGCATGTACTGAGCAATACCGAGCATGTACTGAGCGGCACCGAGCATGTACTAAGCGGTACCGAGCATGTACTGAGCGGTACCGAGCATGTACTGAGCGGTACCGAGCATGTACTGAGCGGTACCGAGCATGTACTGAGCGGTACCGAGCATGTACTTAGCGGTACCGAGCATGTACCTAGCGATACCTCATTTAATAACCGGACACGCGTGTCCGATTTTAATTTTATTTTAATTGCGACACTCCCATGCCGTGTCGGACACGTGTCCATGCCGTGTTTGACGCATGTCCGTGTCGGACACGTGTCCATGCCGTGTTTGACGTGTGTCCGTGTCCGACACGTGTCCAACACTGCATACCCTCTCTAAGTGCCGTGTCGGTGCATCATAGTTTATGGCCATTTAAGTGTTATTTTTTAATTAATTTTTATAATTTTAAAATTTAAATATTATTACATAATTTTTTTTAATAGTTATATTTTCAATCACGCCCTCCATCCCCATTAATTCTTCTCATAATATGTGATTATTATATGAAAACATGCATATTATTATTAATATTTTTTATAAGAAAACAAGCAGATTTAAGATTCATTTGAGAAGGTTTTATTATTGCTTTTTAAAACAATCTTTTAGTTAAATAATTAATTATTTTCTACTTAAAAGCTTATTTAAGAAGCAGAAAAAAAGCGGTATCAAATGATGCCTTAATAAAAATTAATAGCAAAAAAGGCTATTACATATTATTTGCAAAAAAGTAAGCATAATAAATAAATAACAAAATGCACTGGGACTTAATAGCAATTCTCCCAGAATAAATTGTTTTTGCATCATATTTTCCAATACAAATTAAATATATAAATCCAGTGTGCAAAAAATTATAAACAAAGCTCATCTAGTAGACTCAAGAGAAGAGATCATGAAAATGTTAAAGAAGGCAAGGGGGAGTAAATATAAATGCTTGGGAGTTGGAGGGTTTGAATATTTGCCAACAAATTTATGAAGGTAGAGGCCAAAGTGCCCAACAACCTCATCAAGTAGTGTATTAATGATGAGTGGAAATGATATTCTAATTAGGCTGATGCTGGAGAAATTATTATGTTCGGAAGCCGGACCCAAAATGTCATCCGGAGACCAACCAGAATACGTCACTTCAGCGGTACCGAACAGTACCGAGCGTAGTACCGAACGAAGGGGTGACGTGTGGCACATTCTGATTGATCTCGGGACGGCGTTTGGCGTCCGCACAGAATAATTAAATCCTGATGCTGAGACTCTATTCATTGGTAATTAACAGTTCAAGCATCCTTAATTTTTCAAAAAAGGTACTATATAACTACTTTAAACATACAAGTATTAAATTAATGCTTATATTCAAATTTATTTATTGAAAAATATTTACAATAATTTAGCAAAGGTATAATATTATAGTATTTGGAGCATTATTTTTGTTAGGTATTGGTCTATTTTAGGTTAGATTGTTTTTTAATTAGGAACATGTTATCTAGTAATGTTATTCCTCTTTATAAAGAGGTTGTAATTTGAGATTAGCAAGCCAAGAAATAAGATTTAGTTCATATTCTCTTCTTTTCATTCTCTCTCTCTCTCTCTCTCTCTCTCTCTCTCTCTCTCTCTCTCTCTCTCTCTCTCTCTCTCTCTCTCTCTCTCTCTCTCTCTCTCTCTCTCTCTCTCTATCTATCTCTTCCAAGAATCTTCTTCCTCATTCAAAATCCTAACAATTTTTATTTATCATAAAATTTATTTATGCATAGAAGTATTTGCAAATATTTGTAAAATTTTATGATAAAAGTTTCATCATTATAATCATATAAGATTACTAGGGAATCATCAATGAACTCATCTTTTGTGCATAGTAATCCATATAATAATCTCAACTGTGTCATATTAAACTCTCTGCTAAAGATAAAAAATGGAAACAAGATTGGTCATAAGAGAGTGAGATAATGCTATGTTTGGATAATATAGAATATATAATGATATATAGCTTATGAACATGGAACAAATAGATATGATGAACATATGAAATACAATATATGCTAATATGGAATAAATAGTAATCCATATTGAGTAGTAGTTTAGTGATGAAACCATCGAATCAAACGAAAATATTGACGTAAGTAATTGATTCATAAATTTTTAAGATTAATTTTGGGACTGCTCAAACTTTATATTAAGCAAATTTATAACTAAAAACAAATATTTAGATAAGAGAAAATAAAACAACATCAAAAGTGTCTTGATCTAAGATAAAAAATCTCAATATCACTAAAGTAAACTTCATAACATTGTTTGAGGAACCAAAAATTTTCTGAATCTTTTATACTTTCAATAAAATGAGCTTCACAACAAGGGGAATCCAACGAGCTCAATATCACTAAATTGTAATATCAATAAGACACTTAAATACTTAAGAAATAGCCTATAATAAAAAAGACCCTCATTTTAGCATTTTGACTAAAATAATCAAAATGTCACTTCAAGAAGTTAGAAATTGACCAACATTATTCATATGAATGAAACATAAAGTTAGAGAGAGATTATAGATCTAAAGCCTCTAAACATTGCTTCTCGGCAATCATAGACCTTATCGAAACGATCATTGCTAAATATTATCACCAGCAATGAATGTTGTTATACCATTATCGCTCAACAACCCTCATTTGACTTGGCATCATTAGTCTATCACTGCTTAATTGTCGTGGCTCTACTGTCATATTCTAAATATTATAATCTTTTGTGCCAACTAAAACTATATATTGTCAACTGTCACATACCATCACCTAATCATTATTATCAGTCGTCGGCCAATACTAACATCCATCATCACTAATGATCTCTTCAATATTTTTCACTACACTTATAAGAGGTTGAGCCAACAATCTATATTTTGTAATCACATATTATCCAATTAGTGAGAACAACAATTTTCCATTATCTTCACATGTTTTTTTTTTTTTTTCATAATCTTCACATGTTTATTGTATTATTTTTTGGGTTTAGGGTTTATGATATTTCCTTTAATTATATAATGGATTATTATATGGCTCACCAATTCAAATAAAAACTTATTAATATTATATGTGGAGCAAGTATGTCTGCAAAACCAAAAGGTAGAAGAGACCTATCATCAAATCCTAAGGATAAGAGACAAAAAAACTAAAAATTCTCATTCAAATTATAGGCAGTTTAATTAAATAGCAAAAGAAGCTAATATTATGAATCTTTTTTTGTTTTCCTTGAGAGAATTTAGGTTTTACTTAGAATCGTTTCTTTACTGTTTATTAAAGTAATTTTTAATATATAAAAATTAATCTGCTTTAAGAAACAATAAAAAAATTATTCCAAACAAAATCTTAATCTCTTGTAGCATTGAATGAGTTTATCTTTTCTTAGCAATATTTGTTCCTAAATTATGATATAAATTTGATAAATATAACTTGATAATTCTTTTCCACCGAAAAAAAACTTGGTTTGAGATGGCAACATGGTAATTAAAAAACATCGCAAATCAATTTCCATCAAATACTGCGTGTCCCCACATTATGCCAAAGTGCATGCTTCCATTCCATACATGAATGTGGCCATGTGGGCCATGAAAATATATACAAAGATGGATACAGTGAAATTAAAGCACAACTGCCTCACATGACTCTTAAATTTTTTTTTTAATTATTATTATTCTGTTTTGATTTACATAAAATGCCAGCTTTATGATGACTTATTAGGGGAGTAGAGTATTAGCTTTAACTTACGTTAAGAAAGATAAGATAGATCTTGATACATCATTAAAAATTTGAATGGAAAACTTACGACATTAGATTTTAGATCATCTAAACTTTAATTTTAGCAAATTTATAGTCAAATTGAACGTTTTGATGATAAGAACTCAACAATACCAAAATCAGTCCAATATGAGCCCAAATCAAAAACTTAGAATGTGAATTGAGAGACCAAATGATACACAAATATGACATGCTTTATAATCTAATCAAGCGGCTTGACGTGGCTAATCCAACAAGCCTAAGATTTCTTAATTCTTACATCATTAAGAAACTTAAATGCATAATGAATGTTCTATAATCGATGCGATCAATATGAACCGTTCAATGGAGCACTCTGAATTTGTCAAGGTTCTTCTCCATATTTATAGAGCATATCAATATCAAAATTTATAAATAGGCATTTACTCTCTAAATTAAGAGAGCTTTTAAAAGAGGAGCCTTAAACCCTGGGCTAGTTATCAAGAGAGCTCTAAGGCTTAAAGAATCTCAAAGCTCCACACAGAAAACACCATCAGCAAACCTTAGCCAACCGGCCGCCACCTCTAGACTTTCACTGTCCAATTATTAGAGGAAGTCCACCTAGTCGTCGTCATTGGATCTCAACCCGGCCGCCGCAACTAGACCTCCATCAAACTATCATCGTTAGACCTTCATCCAATTGTCAACGTTGATTATTCATCACATCACCGACAATGATTCTTCAAACCTCCGTTGTTTGTTGCTTATAGTTCGTCTGACCTCCATCGCACATGCCAACTTCGATTCGTCTGACCTCCACCGCCCACCGATAATAGTCCCTCCGACCTCTGTCATTTAAAAAACGGTCCTTCTGACCTCCGTCGCCCACAGATTACGATTCATTTGTCCTTCATCACACATTGATAATGATCCCTCCGACCTTCATTGCCCGACACTGATCCCTCCGACCTGTATCACCCAACTACGGTCCCTCCGACCTTCATCACCCAACTTGATTAAAAAGTATTAGAAATGACTTTTTTATTAGATTTAAATAAGAATTTAATTCTTAATATGGCAAAATGAAGAAAAAGAATCCATATAATGAGATAACAACTTGACGTTGTTTTTATGATTGTCTGTCTTGATCACATGAAAAATAAAATAAAATAAAATAACAAGATGAAATATTAATCTTATTTCAAATTAAGAAACATATCATTTGGTTATCGTGAATTAAGCCAGTCTGATCACCATGACAATGTGAGTCTTGGAATATGATTTAGCACTTATGTTATTCGTTCTGAATTTTAATGATTGAAATTTTGAATAAATAATTTAAAATTTTTACCACTTAAATTTTGAAAATCACATGAAATCTGAATTTCATTCTTCATTAATTGTTATCTCTCATTAACCAATCAAAATATCAACACTTGAATGCATGCATGCATGGAAATAGATGATGAAATTTAACCCATCATGGATCCAACAAGTCAATACAAAATGGGGCTACAATAGTGAAGTGTGAAGACATGAATGTGGCATAATGATGTGATGCATTATTCATACTTGCAAACAAATAAATGAAAGACATGCATTATTAATGGAAGCCATGCGATGCAACATGGTTGCTAATTAAGTGGCGGTTGATAGTTGGCCGACCATAACTTCATCATCTGACCGACCTATTTTATATAAATGTATGAGAACCATTAGTCAAATTCCATGGCTCTCCATATGTTTGGTTGGAGGATGGCTCTAAGTGCTTTATACCTAAATAATGTGAAGTATGGCTTTTGATTATTTGTTGACTTTATTTTCCACTTTAAAATTAGTAGAACTCAACTGCCAACGCAGGTGCAGAAGCGCTTTACTACAATAACAATAACATCAAATCTTTATCTTATTACATGGGAGCGACTACATGAATCTTTATTATTCATTATGTCATGTAACGAATCAAATTCTCATTTAAATCTAAAAAAAAAAGTCATTTTCAATACTTTCTAATCAAATATTTTTAGGTCTACCTCTATCTTTCTTAATATAGATCAAATCTAATACATCTACTTACCTAATCGGGTCATCATAGTTGATGCAATTATGCCAACATAGCTGTGTCATTGCTTAAGATAAATTAATATCAATGACAATGATAATAATAATAATAATAATGAATACTCTAATAACAATTTTGTCTATATGGTCACGTATTATCTATCTTCAACACAAGTTGCTCCTCCTTTTCATCATCAACGTCACCCTTAAAGTTAGGAGAAATTATTCTGTGCGGAGTTCATACAGGAATAATCATCCGTACTGTGAGTATACACACTATGTACAAACAACATTTACAAATATTTGATACATACTAGTACAAGTATGTACACTCATATGTACGAACGGTTCTTTCTATCTGAACTCCGCACAGAGTAATTTCTCCAAAGCTAGTAAGCTTTATTTTTCTTTTTCTTGATTTTCATCCAATTGTCACTATGATTTGATTGATTTCACCCTCATACAATGGAGCAGCATTCCAAGTTTAATTATTCGAATCTAATTTATTTAATTTTTTTTTTTTTTTGGTCTCAATCACAACTCCCTGTTAATCTTATATTTGCCATTTCATTGCAGCAAAAGAAACTAACACGGATGAAGATTTCCTTTGCCGATCAACATGCAGAGGAGGATTTAAGCTTTTAGGTTTATAGATTCTTAACGTGATTGCAATTAATTGTTTTATAGACAACATGCCCATTTGCATAATTGGATTGAGGCAGATCTACTCAAGAAAAGGTTTATTAATTGCTCATCCACTGGCAATGGCGATAAGTTCTGCTGGTCCAATTGTTCTCTCTCTCATTGGCTAAGGCTCTTAACTTTAGCATGAATATTAGATTTTTTTTTTTTTTTTTTTCAATTTTTACATATGAGAGAGCCGACAAAGAATAGCCATGTAAAATAAGTAATATTAAATAGAAAGTTAGCCAATCAAGTATTTTATTTTACCATCCCTGTACAAGGCCAACTTATTTGATGAATAATTTCAATTCAGGGGCGAAACTAGTCCTAATTTTCAAGGGGGGCAAACTTATAAGACATATATGTCGGGGGTCCAAGGGGGACAGCGCCCCCCTGGTGGGGTTCGACTTGCCAGGGGCAATTACCTAAAGACCATAGTATTTAAAATTTTTAGGGGGGCAATTGCCTAAAAACACTTGTAATAAAGACTAAAAAATGAATGAAAATGGATAAATTACCTAAAAAATTATATAATAATTATTTTTTTTTTAATTTTTTGAGGGGGGGCAATTGCCCTCCTAACCACCAAGGGGTTCCGCCATGATTTCATGAGTAATGAAAATTATAAAATTAATGGTAAATATATTCGCCGCCTCCATCAATTCGAATGATTTTAATTCTTTTTAAATTCAATCTAAATTATATTGCTAAGATGCATGAAGTGCTGTTGAATTTTGTGATGTATTCACGATGATATCACCCTCATATTTCGTTTAAGTCACAGAATTTTAAGAAATTCAAAGGTAAATAGCTATTTCTTATACATAATTTATAAATTTTTTTACAACATTCATGCCCAAGCTGTCAAAAAAAATTTTATATTAATGTGATGCCAAGCTAATTTAGTTGATAGGCCTTAACGGGCTAAGAAGCTCTTACAAGACCTATTAAATTGAAAGTTTGTCAATCAAGTATTCGTCTAAATCATTCCTCTTTTTAAAGCCCAGTTCATTCATAAAATAGCCGAGTATAAAGTGTAACAGTCTGCACAGTGTTTGTAGAAGGATAGATTATTACGTGCGGTCATTGGACCGTCCAGAAAACAATCAGGACATGACACATCTTCTAATACACAGCCACACACAATAATGATACACAACATATTGGTGATATGACGGGTCCTGTTTGTCCTCCGGACGGCGTCTGATGACTGCACGCTATAATTTCGCTCGAAGGATCCTTTAGTTGGCCCACCACGATACCAAGCGGCAATTGACACTCCAGTTGCACCGCAAGTTGATGTGCTTCCACCACACATAAAGCCTAAAGGATCAAACATGTTTAAAATGTCTTGAAAACTACGACCGATGACCCATTAGTGTGAACAAGAAACAACTAAAAATTAGTAGTATATTCATACATCGAATGCAAGGTTCGACACAAGTTTTGACAACTCAGATTCATAAATATATGACAAGAACGTGGTCCGAACATGATGAGAAGAATACGTCGGGAAACGAGAACCTCTTTTAGGCTTCATTTGGGACGACTTTCTTACTGCTTTTTAAAGCAACTTTTTACTATAAAAATTAACTTTTTTGTACTAAAAGCTGCCTTAATAAGCAATAAGTTGTCTCAAATGAAGTCTTAGTTTCAAAATTTCCTCAACTATATGCTTCCAATCCCCCTTAAGCCTGCCATTGAATTCAAGAATATCAAGGTTGAAACTAGCTTCCCAACGCCGAAGACTCAGCACGAACGTGCGCACAGATCATCTTGCCTTGTTGGCTGAGAGCTTAAGCTTCCAACTAAGAGGTCTTGGCATGGGTTCGAGTCTTTGTTTATGTGTTGTGTGTGTGAGTTTGATTTAAATGGCCTTGATACGTCATCACAAAATTAGCTTGATTGGGCACGAATCTCGAAGCAAAAGCTAGTTGGAAACTTCAAAAATTAAATCCGGGAGCATATGAACTCCGATTTCAGCAAGCTTACTGTCGAACTGAGCGTCTCGGAAATTCGAACCTAACGACACCAAGATCAACCCAATCGGAGCCCAAATGAGTCCGAATCAAGAGCTCAAAGCGCTGTTGGAAGGTTCAAACTGCAATTTGAGTTACCAAACGGTCTCCGATTTTGACGAGCTTATACTCGAATCGAACGGCTCGACGAGACGAATCCAACGAGCCCAAGATCACTAAATTCCGACATCATTAAGGCCTCCAAATGTCCAACGAACGGTGCACGATCATAGGATTCAATATCGGCCGTCCATTTGATCACTCCCTATTCGCCCTTGATCTCACACCTATTTACGGACCATGCCACTCCAGAAAATCTATAAATAGAGCCCTCATTCTTCACAAGAGAGGATCCGAAGCAAGAGAGAGAAGAAGAGAAGAGAAGGAGAGAGAGAAGGAAGGAATTCCTCCTCGACAGCCGCCGGACCACCGCAGAACCTCGTCGGACCACCGCCGGACCACCGCAGGAATCTCGTCGGACCACCGCCGGACCACCACAGGAACCTCGCCGGACCACCACAGGACCTCGCCGGACCACCACTTTGAGACCCGACGTTCAGTCCCTATTCCCTGCCAAAGACCCGACGTCTTGTTCAAGGCCCGACACTCAGTCCCTACTTCCTGCCAAAGACCCGACGTCTTGTTCAAGGCCCGACACTCAGTCCCTATTTCCTGCCAAAGACCCGACGTCTTGTTCAAGACCCGACACTTAGTCCCTACGTTCTGCTGAAGACCCGACGTCCTACTCAGGGCCCGACATTCAGTCCCTACGTCCTGCCGAAGACTCGACATCTTACTTAAATAATTGATTGTAATCTATTCACCCCTGGAGGTGATCCAGTCCTTTGTAACCAACTCAAAATCTAGTGGAACCATTTTCAACTGGGCTAGGCCTCGTGGTTTTTTCCCTTTTAAGGGTTTTCCACGTAAAAAATCTTGTGTTCTCTGTGTGTGCTAGTTATACGTACAACGCTAAGACGTAGAATTAAATCTCTATCGCCGCGTATTTTCTAGCCCGCAACAGATTGGCGCCGTCTGTGGGAAAGATCAATCCCACTACACTAAGTACTTCTTCAATGGCAAACAGGCGTAGCCATCGCATCATGGGAGCCTCTCGCTCCAATTCACATCAATCAGGAAACCAGTCCCTGAATCAAGAACGACGGGCATCTGCCTCCTTTCACCCTGGTGGCCGACACCCTGCAGGGGAAGGAACTTCAGGGCCATCCCTAGAAGAGCGTATCAGGAAGATGGAGGAATCTCAGAATGAGATCCTTCGACTCTTAAGGGAGACTCGAGGACCAGCATTAGTACCTCAAGAAGATATTCTCTTCCCTCGAGACCAGCCAGGCTTTGAAGACGTTCTTCATGTTGAAGTCCCCCTTCCTCCGCCTAGAGTGCGCCCTCCAATCCGTCCAGAGAATGAGCTTGCTGACACAGCAAGCTCTACCCATCCTTCACACACGGGCCACCGGCAGCATATGCCTCCAGAAGTCCCAGAAGACTTGGACCAACAGCACGTTACTGAACTCCCCCGCAATACTCTCCGGGATGAGTTGCGGAGGCTAGTCCGAGAAGAGTTCCCCACAGGAGGTATAAGACACTCCCTTCGCCAACGGGAAGTTCACGAATCGTCACCTTTCACCGAAGCTGTCCTCCGGTACCCCGTTCCGGCAAGATTCAAACTCCCGAATATTGATTCGTATGATGGAACTTCAGACCCCTACGAGCATATCGACCACTATCGCACTATTATGCATATCCAGCAGGCCCCGGACGCTTTGCTCTGTCAAGTTTTTCCTGCCACCCTTAAAGGGCAAGCCCGAACATGGTTCTACTCACTGCCTGCCCGATCCATCTCGATATTCGTTAAATTGGCCAAACTGTTTGTCGAACAGTTTGTCGCCAACCGAAGGACGATTAAAGATTCCTCCCACCTTTCAGGGATACGTCAGAACGAGGGTGAATCCCTTAAAGAATACTTACAGAGGTTTTCTACGGAAGCCCGACAAATTCCAGGGGTAGATCCCGAATTGCTTAGAGGTGTATTTCTTGGAGGACTCCGCCCAGGCCCCTTCTACTCAGCACTCATGCGAGATACGGTCCATTCATATGCGGATCTAATCCATCGAATAGAGGCTCAAATCTCCGCCGATGATGCCATCAATGCTCATAGAAAGCAATTTGAGCAGACGACCGGGAAGCGTAAGAATCCCCCAGGGACGGAGAATCCCCCCTCACAAAGGAATAAGCAAGGAAACTACAATTTTCCTCCTCGACCCTCACAGCCGCGACAAGAACCTCGTCAAGAAAAGGAGTACACACCACTCAATACATCCCAAGCAAATGTATTAATGGCCATCCGGGATCAAGAGAACGTAAAATGGCCACACCCTTTAAAACCCAACGTCGGAAACCAAGAGCAATATTGCCACTTCCACCGTAGCCGTGGGCACACTACTGAAGCATGTTGGCAGCTCAAGGAAGAAGTTGAGAGACTGATCCGACAAGGATATCTCCGACAATTCATCAAGAATACACCAGCCCGAGAAGAAGTTGGTCCGACTGGGGGGCAGAATCAACAACAAAGGCAGTCGGTAAACAATCGCCAAATAGTGGGAGAAATTGGAACCATTGCTGGGGGCCTATCAACGCCTTACCAAGTTTTAATTGCGTAGAGCACAATAGTACTACTTGTTTTAAGTATCGTATGTCTTTAGCATTGTGTGACTTCAGTACTATCTATCTTTAATTTTGAATGTTGTTTGTGGTGTTTGTAGCTTCTCCCTCCTTAAGCTGTCTTAGGGAGCTATGTTTTTATAAGACTTTATCTCCTTATCTTCTTCGAGTAAAATTGTATTGATAAATTCGCAAAAGTAGTGAACTTTAATATCCTTGACTCGAACAAATACATAATCGTTATTGTAGCTCAATCACCAGATAGTCAATCCTTGGTGGATTCTCCCGACCTCTTCCACACAGGTTAACGCCGTCGAGCAGGGCTCCGGCATACAACCTCGGAAAGGTCTCACATCCTTGGTGGATTCTCTCGACCTCTTCCACACAGGTTAACGTCGTCGAGCAGGGCTCCGGCATACAACCTCGGAAAGGTCTCACATCCTTGGTGGATTCTCCCGACCTCTTCCACACAGGTTAACGTCGTCGAGCAGGGCTCCGGCATACAACCTCGGAAAGGTCTCACATCCTTGGTGGATTCTCTCGACCTCTTCCACACAGGTTAACGTCGTCGAGCAAAGGCTCCGACATACAACCTCGGAAAGGTCTTACATCCTTGGCGGATTCTCCCGACCTCTTCCACACAGGTTAACGTCGTCGAGCAAAGGCTCCGATATACAACTGTTGACCTCGTTTTTCGCTCAAATACCGTCGAGCGCATTCGATCAATTCGATTAGACCTCGTCGAGCCCAATTCGATCTCGAATCGATCCGAATTGATGTTAATTTGACTCGATCCTTTTTCATTCAAGCCCGAGCCGTTTGTTTTGACCGAGACGAGCTCGATTTGTTCCAAATCAATTTCAATTCGTGTTCAACTTGATTTGATGAAATCGATCGAACCTAGCCTGATTCTAAATCGACTCAATTTGAATCAAATTCATATCCAAACCCAACTCAAATCAGCCCAAATTAATCCTAAATAAATTCCATTATACTTTTTGGCTTAATTTGAATATATCTCCCAAATCCGGTAATTGATCCATCGGCCACGGTTCTTCAGCTTAAGCCTGTCGTTGCCAGACACCTCGATCGCATACTCGACCTCGTTTTGGAAAGGCGTTCGGGAAGAGGTCGAAGCAGGCAGAGCGAGCGGAGCTTCTTTTGTGCTTAAGGAAGTCGGGAAATCGTCCGAGGACAGCAGGCAACGGATATCTTCTTCCTTTTCTCGGTTCAGCCCGCCCTAGACAGGGCATTCGCTCTTTCCCATTCTCTCTCTCTCGATCTTCCTCTCCCTCTCGCTCTATTCCTCTCGGTTCCGGAGATCCCAGGCGAACCCCGTCTCTCGGATTCGCGAGCTCCAGACGAGGCCGAGCTCCTCTTCTTCTTCTTCTTCTCCCGTGTGTAGAAGACCCCGACCGAGCTCTCCCTCCCTCTCCGTCTCTGCTCTATTCGGACCGAAACAGGGAGGCCGAACTCCCTTCCTCCCTCTCGGCTTCACACAAGCCAGCGGAGACCGAACCCGAACCCTCCCCTCTCGTGTCTCTCTCGCTCGCGGAAAGCCGCCCAGGCCGAAGCCTGTCTGATCTCTAGGTCGTGGCTTCTCCTTGTCCCGACTCTCTCTCTCCCTCTGGATTTCGCACAGCCCGTCTCCCACGACTGGTCGGTTCTCCTTATTTCCTCTTGCTGAATCGGTCCCCAAGGAGGGGACCGAAATCTCCCTTCCACCTTCAGCTCTCGGTTCCGGACTCCAAGACCGAGCCCGACGGTGCTAGCTGTCCCGACGTCGGCCTTCATTCGCAAGCCACGGCCCAGGTCAGAAGCAAGGAGGCGGAACTCCTTCCCTGCTCGCGCCCTTTCATTCGCGCACCCAACGAGGCCGACGAGCTCCCATCCAAAGCAGCCCGGGTCGCGACTTCCCCCTGCTCCCGTCGCTCCTTGCACGCCCGAACAGGAGTCGGTCTTAGCCCTAACCGCCGACTCCATTGCAGGTAACTCCTTCCTTCCCCCCCTTCTTCTTCTTCTTCATTTTTTTTTTTTTCTCTCCTCCTCCTCCAGATCTTTTATGCTCCCTCCTCCTTGCCTTTATTGGCTTCCCACTTGAACTTGAGATTTTGTGATTGATTCAATTGGTGAATGATCGTTTTAATGCAAAGCTTTTATAAGATTTATGGTGTATATGTCATTACACCTTTATTTCTCTTGATTTCTAACAAACACATTCACTCTATGTTGGATTTTGTGATAAATTGCATAGTTGATTTTGATATGTGTCTCCTATGTGATGATTTGAACAAACATTTGGCATTGGAATTTTATTTTGGCTCATGTTACTTGGCTTAGATATTTAGGCGTAAACCATAAAAATGCATAAGAGGTCACTTTGATTTTTCTACCATAGCATGCACATGAGATGTTTGTAGCAATGCCTATTAAGGGATTTTTTAATACATTTATGTTTTGTCTCATCTACATCTTTCTCTTGTGAATGTGGAAGTTCCAATATAAGGAGGAGTATATGTTCTAATCCCATGCAAGTGATTGATAAGTACTCTTCACTTCCGATGAATATCTCTACTTCTCTACATATTTGATGGAATCATTCAAGTTGATAGCTCATTAGAGCTTGTTCAAGGAAATGAATGAATGCATTGTCAATTTATTTCTTGGATTTGTGCTTGTTCTCTTGTGATGACCTCATGCCCCATTAATTTGTTAAAAAAAAAAACTGAAATTAGAGTATGGGTTTATATTATTTTTGCCTTGAAATGGATTTTCTATGGAGTGAGCTTAATGCTTGAAAGGTGACCTAAAGCATTCCGGAAGGATTCTTAGTGGATTGACACATCGTTGGTTGGTGTTTATTTTAATGGGTATGTGTTTAGCATCATGATTTTCAAGTTAGTTTGTTTAGATGACTTTGTTAGCACTGCACTTTAAATGTTTGGTGGAATATCGCTAAAGGAAGAATATTTAATTTCGTTGGAAAATTTAGATTGGTATCATGAATGTCTAATTTTATATTTTGGTTGGGTAAAAAGGTAATATGGAATAATACTTTGTACTTATATGAACTCCATGTCTTTGACGCTCATTGTTTTACTCTAGGCTTTTTGGTAGGATTGTATTTTATTGAGCGACCCTTCCTTCAGTAACAACTTGTTCTTGTAAGTAAAACCTAGCATGAAATGTGTGGCAAATGAATAGCTTCATTCTAGGATTGTTTGCATATACTTGTGAAGTTTGATCTCATAAATATAGTCGGACTTGTGCTATGTGAGGTTTGGTAACTTGGTTGGGTAACTTAACTCACCTCGTTTCTTGATTATCAATACATGCAAAGTTGGTGCATAAAGGTATCATGCTTGTGTTATAAAGTGGTCATGTATGAAGTTTTCTTTAAAGAGATTGGTTGGCTATGTTAATAGTTTCCTTTAAATTTTGAGGGATCACATTCTTTATGTCAAAGTTGTTTGAGCTTACTGGAGATTTCATTTTACTAGCATGAATGGACATATGGTTGCTACCTTATTGCTTGAACTACTTCTGTTCCTCTCTCACTCTTAGCAAGGATACCATTGAGAGCCTGTGAATTTCATGGCATTGAAAATAATGGCTTAATGTATGGATTGTTGTGGGTTTGGCTCATTCTCCCAGTTGCATGTTTACTTTTCTTTTCTGCAACATTTAATAGCATATAACCTGAAGGTTGAACTTATTGGGGAGGCCTCATGCTTTGTTGTTGATGGTTGCAAATGAAAAGCAATGTGCTAATAATTTCTTCCTAAGTATATTCATATCTCCATGCCTCGCAAAGATTTAAATGAAGTATGATTTATATTTCTACACCTTTAAAAAAAAAGGGGTTCAGATGACTAATGTTGAAATCCCTCGTTGGCTTTAATCATAGGATTGTATCATTGTTGATCATGGGTCCGAGCTAAGTCATGAAAGCATATTTCTTTTCCCCTTTCGCCTATCTTTTTAATAATGTAAAATGAATTTTAAGCCCTTTGGTAAATGTTACATGTTTGGCATGAAAGTAGGCTTACAGATTTGTATTAAGATGCCAATGCCCATGGGAGATATTTGCTAGCTTATGAATGTGGAAACTAGAGGTTTGTTGGAGAATAGCTATACATCTCATGTTTTAAATCTATGTTATGTTGTAGTAATATCATGCTCTTTTCCCTTGAGTTTTGAAAATAAAGACATAAGAATCTCTTGCTTTTTGCTGAGTGCATGTGGCTTAAGTGTTGAGTTGGAAAAGTCTTATGCTACACAATTTTCGTTCTTATTCATTCATGTTTGGCATAAAGAGAGGGGAAGGTTGAAAGATTACATAGGTAGTTTCTCTAATTTCTCTCACGAAAGCATGTATCTCTCTTATTTGCAATTACATCTATCTTTTTTTGATGTCGTATAAGCATTTACTTATTTTCGTATTTGGAGAAGTTTGAACTTATGAGTATCTCTCAATGCTACGTATATGATTGACAATGATAGTTTATGTACTTATGATTGGAGACTAGTTTATTTCACTACAAATGGATTTTCTTTCGCTAGCATTTAAAGCAGCATGCATTTATGGATTTCTTTATTTCTATTGAGTTTGTATTGGAGAAATCGACTAGTCTTTTCCTTCTCTTTGCTTGTGATTCTTTGTTGGAAGAACGAATATGATTTGGGAAAGTTTTAGGAAGCGTTTTGTATTGAAGGATTTTATGAATGGCTCTATGGTTTGAAAGCTTTTTGATGAATTTTGTGAATTGTATTTTTGCGAATTGTTTTATGTTGAGAGGTTGGATGATTTGAGTTTCGTGAAGGCTTTACAATGAGGGGTTTTATAGAACTTTCTCGTTGGAAAGCTTTATGTTTTCAACCCCACTCCAAATGAAAGGAGAGGCACTTGATTATGGGTTGTTGGGTAGAATTTTGTGTCAAAAGAGGAAATCTTGGTAGAAGATTTTGTAGGGATTTTGTAGAGTTTTTTTTTGTGTCAAAACAAAATGAAAAGAGAAAAGATTTTGGCCGATAATTGTTGTAGGGTTTTGTGTAGTGATTCACTTAGAAACTCTTACATGTCATCTTGGGATCTTAAATTTTATGATTGGACTTTTGTAGTAGGATCTCTTAGTGTTTTTTTTTTGGGGGAGTAATTAGTGCTTTCCCATTTGAATTAAATCCTTTTAGTGGTTGTTTCTGAAGATGGATTTTGGGGTTTAAAGCTTTAGGTAGCTTTGGATTAGAAGCTTTTGGTGTCTTTCCAGAGTAAAATAGTCTTTCCTTAGATTAGCTCTCTTTAAGGTTAACTTCTAAAATATATATAAAACAAAAGAGAGTTTGGCTTTAGGCTTAGCCTTAGGAGTTTGTTTCCCTTAAGTCGCTTTGGGGCTTTGTTTGCAGTATGTTGTAGGTAGAGGTCTTAAACGTATCAAGTGCCTCATTTGGAGTGGGAACATTAAAGGGCATTGTTAATGTTGCTTTAGGATACACTTGTCTTTAAAGAAGTGTGTCCAAAATAACAATGCCTACATCCCTTTTATTTGTAATTTTCATTCTTTTTCATTCTACTGCTTTGCTATAGATTCTCTAAGCCTAGTGACACGTGTACGAGAGTCCTAAGGATTAGAAAACAACACTTTTTATCCCTACAACTCTAGTGACACCTAAGGACAAAAATTAAGGACCGAGTCTTAGAAAACATAGACTTAGGATGCATGTTCCTTGTAGGGTAGAGACATCAAAACTAAACTTAGCGACACGTCTTCCTAGGTTTAGCCTTTTCTTTCTTTAATCCATTAATAATCAACCAACCCTTTATAACCTAATTCTTAAAATGTGTTAAAATACTTAATTCTCAATCAAGTTATTGTTAATATTCGTAATCATTAAACTATAAACCTAAGACATAAATCTAAATCAAATCTAACTAATCTAATAATTAATTCCTAACCAATTTAAAGTCTAAAAGATGTAGACTTAAAATTAGGAGATTCAAACCTAAGCTAAATTTATTAGGATAAATGACTCCTAAAATATCAAACCTTAGATCAATTCTTAAAATCAATCAACAAACCTCTTTTGGTAATAAATTCCTTAATCTACCTTTATTTTCTAATTTATAACCAACTAATAATTGAACAAAGTTGATTATCACTGGGTAACCCAGGCCTACGAGGCTATTAAGTTAGCCCCAAGGAGGGTGAAATAAACCTCACGGCCTCGGTGTGAAACAAAGGTGGTAATCAATCAAATACTAAAATAAAAATCTCTAAAATCAATCCTAAAATATTAATATTTGAACTTCAATCAAAACCTCCTTTTGACCTTTAACAAATTAAATGCAAATAATTTCAACTAAATTACCCTACATAGGATCTACCAAAACTGCATAGCCTACACACACCTTAGACCGGTTTGATTAGGACATTACTTCTAGTCCTAGGTTAGGCTTATATTTTCTTTTGTTGTTCAGTATTTACTACCCATACATGTTTTATAAATGCAATTCTTACATTTTCTGTCAGTTATATTTTCTTACTTACTTGCATTTCTTTTCTGAACGGCATCTACGCTTATATATATGTTTTCTTTTGTCTTACTTTGCGAGGTACATCCGGAGTTGCATTGTCAATGATCAAGCGGCGTCAATTGCTTATAAGCTTTTAAGTGGCAGCGCCACAGCAGGTACATTGTGTCTTGCACGATCAGGGATCAATGAACCATTTACTTGCTTAGAGCTATTAAGTGGCTGCGCCACGGTCAGGTATGACTTCTGCAACTTAAACTCTTAATTACATATCGAAACTGCTACACTCCACACACAATTTGTTAATAGGTATTCTAGCATGTGTAGGTAGCCAGCTATAGGGTAGTTCACTAACGAAGCTTTGGCCCTATAGGTCAAAGCTTGCCCCCCTTCTGTGAGCCCTAGAGACCATTAGGGTCATTTAGGCCTGTAGAGTAGGCCACCTATTATGCCGGTTGGCATCGTTGTTTTCCCACACGAAGTGGGCATCGTTGTTTTTCTGCTAGGACTTTGGCCTTTTCCGGTTTTGGGTACGATACCCTTCCCCTTTTTTTCTTTCTTTCTGTGAGCCTTAGAGACCATTAGGGTCATTTAGGCCTATAGAGTAGGCCACCTACTCGTGCCATTGGGCACCGTTGTTTTCCCACACGAAGTGGGCATGACTATGATGATTTTCTGTGCGGGTATCTTGCCTGAAAGATACCCTTAGGGTGTGTTTATTTATTTTTTCTGTACTCTGGATGTCATGCATATGTTCTTACACACTTTTCTTCACAATGCACTTTACCTACATACTGTTGACCTCGATTTTGCCCAGACTCGGGCCTAAAGAGTTGACTTGGTCAAATTGACCAAGCCAGACCCGATGGCCCTCTCCAATAGGTTCGGTAGGTCGAGTCGAGCCTGTTGAACTCGGGCTTGGACCCTGGGTCAACCCGGTTGACCAAGTCAACCAAGGTTGACCACCTAGCCCATTTAGAGCCCAAATCAAGTTTAGATGCACTTGGACCTTGGCTTGGCTCGAACCCTCATGTTCCTTGGCCTAATTGACTGGTTTGACCAAGTCAAACCTTGACTTGGTCAAATCTAGCCATTAATAGGCTAGAATAACCTATTTAGAGCCCATTAAAGGCCCATTTAATGCTCTAATTTAATTCCCCTTGATTTCAAATTGAAACCACGGCCTAATTTCCCTCCTAAATTCATCTAGATTAGATCCTAGCCATCCCTTGGTCGTTTAGGAGTTTAAATAGGAGAAATTAGGTTTCGTTTAGGATCTTTTGACCCTTGCTCGCTCTCTAGGCCGCCTTTTGCTCTGAGATTTCTGGCAAGGACTCCTAGAGATTTCTACTCTCATTCCCGATCAAACCCCGACGTCCAGACCCCGCCGGCGACGCTAATCCGGCGAACCCGAGACGTTTCGCGTTCCAGGACGAATCCCGGCCGATCGAGTAAGCTTTGGATCTCGACGTCAACTAGGAACTTGCTCTAGAGGATCCCCCGAGTCCAACGAGACCAAGAACTCCCAAATCCACCGTGTGGATTGAGGTATATCTCAAACCCTAGTTTAGAACACTTAGGGTTAATTAGCGTCATCATTAGTGCATATTAATTCGAGTAAATCACCCCCCATTGATGCTCTTCACTACTAGAAGCCATGTCTAAAATTTCGTTGCGTTTCGTCGGGTGGATTGGGAGAACGAGGCCAAAACACCCCTAAGGGTTCGGTTCGGCCGCCTGCATGCGCAGGCTTGATCTGGGCCGTCGGATCCATGATCTACGGATCAGATCCCGTCGCGCTGTCCCTCTGTCCGACCGCGGGATTGAGCTGGTGGACGAGATCACGGTCCAGCTAGATCGGGACCGTTCGTTCAAACGGCGGGCGATCCGACGGCGGTCGGTACAAGCCGACGTGGCTAAGTGAACCGGCGGGTCCGCCGGTTGATTGCCGCAATCATTGCGGCAATCATTGCCGGCGGCGCAATCATCGCGCCGCCAGGCAATGATTGGCCGCGGTTGGCGGGACGAACCGAAGGACGCCACGTGTCGCGCCCGGAGCCGCCGCCGCCAATTTTTAAATATATAGATATTTTATTTAATTTAAGACCTGTTTAAACTTCAAAAATTCGCCATAAATCCATTTTTCGTCCGATTTTCGCGTGCAATACCTCGTTTTGCTCGTATTCTCGAGCCCTTTATTTTAAAATTATTTTTATTTAAAAGTGTTAATTATATTTTAAATTATTTAAAAAACAGTAAAAATAACTTTTATTTTTAATTTATTTATATTATTATTTTATTATTATTATTAATATTATATTATATTATTATTGGATTAGTGTTTTACTGTTTTAATGTTATCATAATTATGTTTTATTATTATTATTATTATTATTATTATTTTAATATAATTATTATTATGTTATTATTATTTGATTATTTATTTACTTTTATTTTAAAATTTTTTTTTATTTACTTTATTGTTACTATTATTATTATTATTATTACTGTTATTATTATTATTATTATTATTATCATTATTATTATTATTATTATTTTTAAATTTTTCTTAAGTTCTTTTCAAAAAAAAAAAAATACCTTTTAAGTCCTTTAAATTTTCAAAAATCATAACTTTCCCGTTTCAAATCGGATTTTTGCGCACAACCCCTTGTTTTGAACGTATTTAAATTCTGCACACTTTGGAATTGATTTTTTTCAAAAAGCTTTGCTCTGTCTGCACTTATTTGTAAAACAGCCAGCTGCCCTATTTTAAAATTATTTAATTATTGCCTTTAAACTTCAAAATTGCGTAACTTTCTCATTTTAAGTCCGCTGTCGACGCACAACACCTTGTTTTGCATGTACTCTGAATTCTGCATGTTTTAAAACTATTTTCAGGTGAAAATCTTGTCTGTATTTTCTGTTGTTTCAAAAACAGCAAAACTACACTATTTCAAAATACTATTTTATTGTATTTAAAACTTCGGAAATTCGTATCTTCGCCATTTTAAGTCGGATTTTGACGTGTAACCCCTCGTTCTTTTCAGAAGAGCGAGCTTTATGTTTTGAAGCTGTTTGCAGCCCCCGATTTTGGCTGTTTTGACAGTTCTCTGTCTTGGAGCATTATTTGGTCATTTAATCATTATTTATCTAATTAATATAATAGTATTTTCAGGATACAAACTATTTTTAAATCGTTCGGGGCCTCGATTGGGTAGTCAGTGGGTCTCCCATATACCTATTTACTATAATTTGATTTATTTTTAATTATCTTAATTTCCAAAATTTATATATATGTATTTAAGTACTTTAAAACTATTTTAAAACTACTTATACATAAATCCTAATTTTGAGAGACCCGCTGTTTCAATGAAATTTTAGACATGGGTTCTAGATATGAAGAGCAATCATGGGGGAGTGGGTTAGTGAATGGTTGAGTCCCAATCATTCACTAATCCGTTCATTAGGTGTCTGGCTTTTTATTTTTGTAGAATGCATGTATAGGACTGCACCACGAGCACTTAGTCTAGGCTCTCCTAGATTTAAGGACATGGTGTGTTTATTTAATTTTTGTACTCCCATGCATCTATTACCTTGAGGGTTAGACAAAACATCACTTTAAACTCCTACAACGTAGTGACACCCTAAGGACAAAAATTAAGGACCCGTCTAGCGAACTTAGAAGTTTTCTAGGAGCTAGGATAGATCCCGGATTGACACGAAAACTTCAACATTTAAACTTAGTGACATCATAAACCTCCCTGAATTTTCTAGGAATTTTTAGGAACCTTTAGACTTATTAATTAACTAACCCTAATTAACCGGCTAATTAAGGCCCCGAGACCTTCCGGAAATTACAATAAATACACCCTAGGTCAGAAAATTACTCATAATATCTCAAACTGACCAGAACCCGACCCTTGACTTTAGATAAATAGGGCTCCCTAGTTTGACTTTAGGTTGACCCCTAATTTGACTATAGGCGGAAATTACCTTTTTGCCCCTAATAAATTATTAAAAATTATAAAAAATCCCAAATCCCCTCCAAACCCTAGGGGATCACTTTCTCAGGTCATCCTTGACTTTTGGGAGTGATTCGACTCAGTTTGGGGCTGATTTGGGCCAAAATAGTAAAATAGGGCCTTCTTCTAATTAATTTAGAAATTTCCATAAATACCCCAGATTTAGAAAATTCATAACTAATTGTAGAAAATTCCAAATTAGGTAAACTCACTTGCATTAGACTCCAATTAGGGTCTAGTATTTATTAAAAATATTAGGTGTCCAGAAACTCACCTAAATTAGAAAGTCAACTTTTTGGTCAACCCCAGTTCATTTAGGGCCCGAAACTTAGAAAATTCATAACTTTGCCTAGAGACCTCCAATTTCAGTGTACTACCTGGCTAACTACTCGTATTAAGGTCTAGTATTTTCCTAAGGCATTAGGAGACCCAAACATGACCTATTTCCCATAGTGACTTTTTGGACCCTTAGCTTAGTACCTAAGAGGACCCGGAACTTTCTAAAATTGGCTAATGCAATTTAAACTTCAAATATGAATATCCTAAGCTCTTAAAACTGATCAACGAACTGAAATAATTAAAATGGATCCTAATTCACTAATATTTGAATTGCAACAAAATTTCCTTTTCTGACCCCCAACAAACCTGAACTTTAGAGAATTTTAACTAACTACCCTGCTTAGGACCTATCCAAACCACACTAGCCTTACACACACATAGTATTGTTTGCTAGGGCACGACTTCTAGACTTAGGTTAGGCCGCTGGGTTTTACTTTACTGCTGTGTGCCGGAGTTTTTACGGATTTCATTGCATGCTGTCTGAAAATTGAATTGCTGTGTTTGCTTACTTTCCCTGTACTCTGTGATGTGATGAGCGCTAGATTTACCCCTAGGTTAGGAACGACATATATATATATATATACTGTTCTTCCATGCAGGTGGCCATGCTCAAGCTAATAAAAGGGGGGAGCATCATATTGATTTATAATAATGTTTCATGCAGGTGCTTGCTCAGCTTCCCCCCAAATAAAAATGAGGGCTAAAATTAATAATTATAACTGCACAGGTGGAGCTGCTTAGCCCTCAAAATTAAGAGCATGGCTTGGCACAGGGTCAATGGTGTTAGCATTTTCGTTTTCATATAAACTGCTTGGGATGATTTTTACTAGGATAACCTTGCAGGAATTCTTAGATTTACTGTTTTCAATTCATGTAAAATTTGTAATAATTGTTAAGAGTTGTGAAAGCAACTATGAGTCGGGATATTCTTATCCAACTCAGACTTCAAAAGAAGAAGGCATCCCTAAAGGGGAGAGTCTTCTTCCATTTGGAAGACTGAGTTGGATGGCTTTAGATATCCAAAGAGAAAAGGCAATACCCCCCCTAAAGGGGGAATTGTCTCTTCGTTTGGATATTCAAGCCACGACGGATCCAAGGAGTCCAAGGAGGAGATTTCCAAGGAGTCCGAGGAGGAGAATTCCAAAGAGTCCAAGGAGAAGATATCCAGAAGACTAAAGGTTTGAAGACCCAATATCCCACTCAAAGTTGTTGGCGTCTGTCATAGGCTTAGAAATCCGGGTTGTTGGCAGTGGAGCCCGGCCACTTTATTTTCTGTATATCTGGGGTGTAATAAGGGCAGTTTGCCTATGGCCATTTAGTTGATTAATTTTGGATTTATATTGATGTGTTTACCTGATTGTGCAGTAGAATTACCTGCTTTTCCTAGGTTTCTTTCTTGCATGCGCATGTCTTTGATTTCGCCTGGATTTCGTAGGCTCTTCTAAGGATTATAAAACTTTTCTACTCATAACTAATTTCTAAAATTTTAAGGTTTAAATAACATAGAAATTTAACGAACTTAAGGAACTGCCGGAACCGTCCGGGGTCGCATGCATATTACTGCATTTTCTCTTCCCTTGCTATAAGACATCTCCCTGCCTGCGGGTAGAGTCCGGATAATCTGGCCTATGAGGATGAAGTGCCGGACCTAGGGAGACCCAGTCTTTTCAAAAAACTATTTTTTATAAGCCTGTTTTTAAAGTTCTATAGCATTCATGAGCTGACAATTCAACTAGCATGCATTGCATTAGTAACTAACTAATTAAAATTTAATTGCATTAGCTAGGAGCATCTGACCTACATAAGTTCAGGACCAATTAGGAAATTCTCTAGATGTCGGTCCTATTTCCAACAACTGTACCACCCACCCATCTTTTATCATTGACTTGACAGCATGGTTTTAAATCGATTAGGTGGTTAGCTGGCTCCCCCATCCAGGCCGGGATAAGTCCAGATCTTTGCATTGCATTAGCTAGGACACTGGTCTTAGTGTGTGTCGAACACTAAGTCCAACCTAGATTTAGGATTCAAGGCTACTACATTCGGTCTCGTAGTAAGCCTAAAATAGTGGGTAGGTTCCCTCTTCAGGAGCCATAAATCCTACTTATCCGCGTCACAGGATGACGCCACCTCCATCCCTTCTCTCGCGCATGTGATCGGATGCCTGACTTTGATTTTCTCCAGTTTCTATTTAGTACCCTAGAGCCTCCGAATGCTGGTATGAGCCATGTATGTTTGATTCACCCCTTTGAGACCCTTCCTTCCTTTTGAGTAGGACTTCCTAGTCTACCCCTTCGTGCCGATCCCACTTTAAGAGAGGATAATGTATGATCCTTAATCGAGAGTTTTCTCAGGCTCCGGCCTGAGATGTAATTAACCACGGGGGCTTGCGCCCGTGGGAAACTCGGTTCCCACAATCTACTAAACCCCATTCGAACTTTTTCGGGTGGGGGAAACCCGTGACTAGGTCGTGTATATTGCTACCCATCGGGGATGTGTTGGTGAAAGCCTCTATCCCCGATGGTCAGTCGTATGCACGATCCAATCTGCCCTCCCAATCGACCCGTTCGCGCGGTGTTCTTTCGGAGGTCCACACATACATGTATTGCATTAGTGGACCTAAGGATCTTTCTTACTTATGCATTTGTTTCATGCATCATACAACGCTAGATCTGTTCCTTTGCATATCGTAGAGTCATTGATTGAAATCTTTTAAACTATTAATCCTTGATTCATTAGGATAGAGCCTTCCCATCTTGCATACATATAAGACGGTTGGTTGTGCTTAAGATTTTAGCTGGCTTCCTTTTTCAGGCAAGGAATAAGTCCAGATTGCATTAGCTAGGTCGTAGGTGTTAATATCGTATGTACGATGTTACATCTTCTATAGATTTAGGGTCTAAAGGTGAGGGGTGCGAGTATACCCCTACACACCTTATTGGCGGGTAAGTTCTCCATTCTTCCGGAGACTATAAATCCTATCCATCCGCGTCACACAGATGATGCCACCTCCCTCTTTCTCTCATGCTTGCTTGAGATGTGTGGCCTCTTTCTTTTCTCCAGTTTCCCCTTCCTCAGATCGGCCGAATGTTGAATGAACCATGTGTGATCTGATTGAGCCAGTTGGGACCTTCTTCCTCTTTGATTAGGAAAACCTAGAAATTCCCTTGCACTAAACCCATTTGGAGAAGATAATCTAACATCCTTAATCGAGAGTTTTCCTAAGTCAAGGCTTAGGATGTAATTAACTACGGGGGCTTGCGCCCGTAGGAAACCGATCCCCACAATCAAATAAACCCCATTCGAGCTGATGTATCGAATGGGGGAAATCTCGTGAATTTAGGGTTATAGATATTATTATCCATCGAGGTTGGTAGGTGAAAGCCGCCATTCTCCATGGCTAATCGTATCTATAACTCCATCTGCTCTTCCATCGGTCTGCTTGTGCCGAGTGTAAAGGCCTACGACCATTTTGTCCTACGGGATAGTGTGATCGTACCCTTTGCATTCGAACCACACGAGCGGAATCCTTTCGGAGATCCACAACAACCTCGGAAAGGTCTTACATCCTTGGCGGATTCTCCCGACCTCTTCCACACAGGTTAACGTCGTCGAGCAAAGGCTCCGATATACAACCTTGGAAAGGTCTTACATCCTTGGCGGATTCTCCCGACCTCTTCCACACAGGTTAACGTCGTCGAGCAGGGCTCCGGCATACAACCTCGGGAAGGTCTCACATCCTTGGTTAACATTGCCAGAATGTTGTCAATGGACTTCTATCTTACTTCTCCATAATATTAAAATTCTACCAAATTTTGAATTTTCTCCTGTCACTGAACTTTTGCCTTGCAGGACTTTCAACGGACTTCTACCCGACATCGGACTTCTACTCGTCGTCGGACTTCTGCACGTCGACGAACTTTCATCGGTCTTCTGCCCGATGTCGCACTTTTCCCCGACGTTAGAATTCTACTCGACGTTAAGTTTCCACCTTTCGTTGGATTCATGTCCGTTGTCAAACTACTACCCGTCGTCGAACTTCTGCTCGTTAGCGGACTTCTACTTGTCGACGAACTTTTATCGGACTTCTGCCCGAGGCCGTACTTCTACACGACGTCGGACTTCACCTTGTCGTCGAACTTCTGCTCGTCAGCGGACTTCTACTCGTCGTCGGACTTCTGCCCGTCGATGAACTTTCATCGGACTTCTACCCGAGGCCATACTTCTACACGACGTCGGACTTCTCCTTGTCGTCGAACTTCTGCTCATCAGCGGACTTCTACTCATCGTCGGACTTCTGCCCATCGACAAACTTTCATCGGTCTTCTGCCTGAGGCCGAACTTCTACATTACGTCAGACTTCTCCCTGTCGTCGGACTTCTACCAGTTAATAGACTTTCGTCGGTCTTCTACCCGACGCTGTATGACTACCCGATGTTGAATTCATGCCTGTCATCATACTTCTCCCCGATGCCGGAAGTTTGCCCGTCATTCCAACCTCTCTCCTTACAACAGTCTATCCGACCTCCATTACCAACCACCAAACATCAAAACTCCACAAGATCTCTCGAAGAAAAGAGGGATAAGGGAAAATCTCCGGACTTCCTTGTGAGACCTCGTTCCTTTGCTGTAGCTGCTGGAAAAGTGATTTTCTCCTAGGATCGGCCGGGACGATGGGAGGATCGTCCAGGCCGATCAATGCATTGGAAATGGCTGATTTCTGGAATGTTCTCTGGAGTGATTTCTGGACTGGATCGTCCAGGCCGATTTTGGATCGGCCGGGGACGATCAGATACGACAAGAATCCCGAGCGCATCGTCCTGAGAAATCGTCCAGGGCTGATTGGTTTTGTTCTGATCGTTCAGGACGATTAGGTGGATCGGCCGGGCCGATCAGCTTTATGTTATAAGGAAATCAGCTCGATTTGAGGAGAGAGAAATTTTATAAAAATAAAATATCTTTTCCTGAGAGAGAGACAGAGGAAAAAGGCAAAGGAAAGAAGTCCGATTTCGGGGCCCGCGGAGCGATTTTCGTCGTTCGTTGCTGTTGGATAATTTGTTTGTCTCGCTGTAAGGACTCCGAACCCTACTTCTGTTTTTGAAGATTTTGAGGTTTTGCAAATTGGTGCTCAGATTTATGTTTTTGTAAGTGATTTTCGTACCTGGTTTGGTACTGGCGAAGATTTCACCGCATAACTTTTGGTATGTTGTAGAGATGATTATTCTGCACATTTTAAGTATTTTCTGGAAGATTTCGTCCGGTCCGTTTTGATTCTGCGGGGTTTTATTTTGACTATAAATTATTATGATGTCCGAATTGGTTTGAGCAGTAGAAGAATAGTCTTATAATGTTGCTGTGCACGTTCTGTATTAATTTGGTAGATTGTAGTTTCTGGAGATTTTTGTGTAAATTCTGTAGACTGCCGTTACTCTGTCCGTTTTTCGTACGATTTCCGATTTCCCTGAGATTGATAGATTGAATTGATACGTGTATGACTATTGATATGATTGTTCTAGATTTCTTTAATATTGCTTATTGCATCGATTATTCATTGAATTGATTGTGTCACTGAAAGACAAGTGGGAACCTAGTTGAACGTTGGTGAAGATAGACTTGACCTGTACAGGATGGTGGGCCGACGGGCTTTCCTTTAAACCATTGATCATTGATATAACGATTGGGAGTTATAAGGAGTTTTATATGCCGACGGGCGGCCGACGGGCAAAAAGAGTGACGACTCTTATTGATAGACCAACGTACGGACTACAACAGCAACGGATTCTACAACAGCACTATTGATAATAGCCAGTTAACCTGGTTGATCATGACTAGTGTTTGTGCTTGTCGAGTAAGACCCTTGTATGACATTGTATGATCTTACATCGTATGGACTTCCTGATGTGCATTGATTTATTGATTTCCGATTTATTTATCGATATTGACGTTGATTTATAGATTTATTGATATTGTATGGATTTCATCGACAGATTTATTGATTGCATTGATTCATCGCTATCGATTGTATTGACTCATAGACACCGGCACCGACATTGATATGGATTCTGTGTATTGATTCATAGATATTGACATCGACATTGATATAGATTGTATCGATTGATAGATATCGACATCGACATCGATATGGATATGATATGGACATATGGATACTATGGATACGACAGATCCTGATATGCTATTGATGCATTGATACATTGATTCATCGTGCCGATGATTGATTGATTGACTGGATTGATCGACTGGATCGACTTTATTGAATTGATTATTGCCATATAGATCTGAGTTATTGTAGAATAGATTTCTTTATTGAATTGATTGTATTGATTTCAATTGACCTGACGATTTCGTTCTATGGATTTGATTTCGATTGTTTTGTCGATATGTTGATTTGATCGTTCTATGGATTCCCAACTGATTGATATAATTGACTGGAAAGTGCTCTATTGACTTTGAGATGATTTTCCTACTGTAGCATCATATGTCGTCATGATTGAATTTGCCGTAGTGTTATTGAATATTGCATATTGACATCGAGTAAATCATATAGAATAATTGGATTGATCGATTGGCAAGAGTATTGACTGATTTAATAGATGATATAGATACAACGAATCGACTAGACGGCACGGTTCGACGGCACGATTGATTGAAATGATAGTATTGATTGATAGACACGGCTACGATGGATAGACATTGACTGATAGCACTTATTGAATTGATTGCTGGAGTATTGATTTATCGATGCTTTTATCGCTGTATTGATTATTGACTATTGGCGTATCTGATTCGATTTGATTTCCGTACCTGCATAGATTCATTGATCATAGTCTTGATTTGATTTGATTGATCAGCATATTCTTTTCAGTGTCGTGCTTTGATTTCAGTTGTAGGCTTTGGTGACCTGCTGGGCTAGTAAGCTCATTATATGTGGTTAATAATTTCAGGTGCAGGGCCTCCAGCTTGAAGATCCTTCTGCCGAGTTCTGTAGCTTTTAGTTCTGTAGCTCTTTGTTTTGTAGCCTTGGTATGCTTTCTTTTGTAGCCGGTGCGGCTATTGTATATGACCTTTTGGACGCTTTTTGTTTGTACTCTGTTGTACTATATGTGAATTATAGTATCCGCTGCTGTTTCTTTTCTGTAATGTAATTATCTCTGGCTCTGGATGTATATGTTGATACGAATAACAGATTTAAAAAAAAAAAAAAAAGAAAAGAGGCAATAGAACGATCAGATGAATCCTTTCGCTACACGGATCTTGGGGTTGTTATATTCCTTGCCAAGAGAGGGGCCTCAGAAAACTGAGGGAAGGCCTCAATAGAAAGGACAGAGGGAGAAGATCTCCGAACTTCCTTGCCAAGAGAGGGGCCTCAGAAAACTGAGGGAAGGCCTCAATAGAAAGGACAGAGGGAGAAGATCTCCGAACTTCCTTGCCAAGAGAGGGGCCTCAGAAAACTGAGGGAAGGCCTCAATAGAAAGGACAGAGGGAGAAGAGAAGAAAGGAGGAGAAGAAGAGAAGAAAAGAGAAGAGCAAGAGGAGTGGAGTGATTTTCTAAAGGGTTTAAGGCCCTATTTATAGGTTTTTGGGAGAAAGGAGAGAAGTTTCTAGAATATTCAATTTCCAAAATTTTCTAAATTTTTCTGAATTTTTTCGGAATTTTTTAGGCATTTTTTTCGGCCTAAAAAGGGTTAAAAATGCCTAAAAAACCCCTTTTTCTGCACACGTGGGGCCCACTAGGTCGGTGGGCTGAACAGACCCGCCCGTTCGTTCAAATGAGGCGGTGGGAAGCTTCCAGGCGGGCTGACCGCGCGGGTCCAGGCGGGCCTAGGCGGCCCAGGCGGGCCGCCGCGCGGGCCAGGAGGCGGCCCAGCAGCCCGCCGCGCGGGCTGCAGCGCGGGCCGCAGGCGCGGCCCGGGCGGCCCAGGCGGGCCGCCGCGCGGGCTACAGCGCAGGCCGCTTGCGCGGCCCAGGCGGCCCAGGCGGGCCGCCACGCGGGCCGGAGGCCCAGGCGGCCGGGCAGGCCAGGCGGCCGGGCGGGCCGCCGCGCAGCGCGCAGCGCGGGCCCGCGAGCGCGGGCCCAGGCGGGTCGGGCGGCCCAGGCGGGCCGCCGCGCGTTCCAGCGCAGGCCGGCGGTGCCGCCGCCGGCGGCGGCGGCCGGCCGGCCGGTCCGGCCGGTCCGGCCGCCTAGCCCATTTTGGGCCCGATTTTCGTCCCGGAAACTCCGTTTTCGACATTTTTGGGGTCCCCGGACACGTTTTTCGACGTTCCGAACTCAATTTTGGCACTTTCAGAGCTCATCGAGGCCTCCTTGACTTGTTTTTTGCAAAATTTCAACTTATGGGAAGCGATTTTTGCTATTCGGCCAACGCAAAATGTTGACCCTTATATTTTCGGACTCCTAGGGCTTCGACGTCCGAAAATAGGGGGGCAACTGATACGTCATCACAAAATTAGCTTGATTGGGCACGAATCTCGAAGCAAAAGCTAGTTGGAAACTTCAAAAATTAAATCCGGGAGCATATGAACTCCGATTTCAGCAAGCTTACTGTCGAACTGAGCGTCTCGGAAATTCGAACCTAACGACACCAAGATCAACCCAATCGGAGCCCAAATGAGTCCGAATCAAGAGCTCAAAGCGCTGTTGGAAGGTTCAAACTGCAATTTGAGTTACCAAACGGTCTCCGATTTTGACGAGCTTATACTCGAATCGAACGGCTCGACGAGACGAATCCAACGAGCCCAAGATCACTAAATTCCGACATCATTAAGGCCTCCAAATGTCCAACGAATGGTGCACGATCATAGGATTCAATATCGGCCGTCCATTTGATCACTCCCTATTCGCCCTTGATCTCACACCTATTTACGGACCATGCCACTCCAGAAAATCTATAAATAGAGCCCTCATTCTTCACAAGAGAGGATCCGAAGCAAGAGAGAGAAGAAGAGAAGAGAAGGAGAGAGAGAAGGAAGGAATTCCTCCTCGACAGCCGCCGGACCACCGCAGAACCACCGCCGGACCACCGCAGGAATCTCGTCGGACCACCGCCGGACCACCGCAGGAACCTCGCCGGACCACCACAGGACCTCGCCGGACCACCACTTTGAGACCCGACGTTCAGTCCCTATTCCCTGCCAAAGACCCGACGTCTTGTTCAAGGCCCGACACTCAGTCCCTACTTCCTGCCAAAGACCCGACGTCTTGTTCAAGGCCCGACACTCAGTCCCTATTTCCTGCCAAAGACCCGACGTCTTGTTCAAGACCCGACACTTAGTCCCTACGTTCTGCTGAAGACCCGACGTCCTACTCAGGGCCCGACATTCAGTCCCTACGTCCTGCCGAAGACTCGACATCTTACTTAAATAATTGATTGTAATCTATTCACCCCTGGAGGTGATCCAGTCCTTTGTAACCAACTCAAAATCTAGTGGAACCATTTTCAACTGGGCTAGGCCTCGTGGTTTTTTCCCTTTTAAGGGTTTTCCACGTAAAAAATCTTGTGTTCTCTGTGTGTGCTAGTTATACGTACAACGCTAAGACGTAGAATTAAATCTCTATCGCCGCGTATTTTCTAGCCCGCAACAGGCCTAAATGTCCAAAAAAAAAAAAGTGCACACAGTTCGGGACAAACTGTGATTGTCGTTTAGCTAGCCTTTGTAAATATTCCAATTACAACCAAGCCTTCCTGTTTGGTTAACATTCCTTACATGGATATGTTTTATTTTTTTTTTGGAAATTTTGGGGCAGAAGCCCGTTCATTGCTAAAGAAAAGGTCACAAGTAAGTAATGAAACAGAAACTATAATCCACAAATCTCATAGACAAAAAGAGATTTTGGATTCTAAAAAAAGAAAAATACAATTTGTGAAGTGTAAAGCAGAAATCAGTTTGGCTATGAGCCTATAAGGACTCAGAAAAATGCTCAATGATCTCGATAGGGTCAAAAATATGTGAGGGGTAGTAATTGAGCATTGCCCCTGTTGCCCAGTGGACTGTCCAAGGGGCAGCTGATGATTATCAGCGATCATCAACGTCCTTCCAAAATTGTGAATCCCAGCAAGCAGATACATCATCAGACACTTCAGAATTCCAGTGGGTTTCCAAAAAAGATACATCAGCTCCAGATTGAGCAAGCAGAGATCGAGAAGGTCATCTTCTCTCTGATTCCAGCAACTATCAAAATTTCCATCCATGGGTCTTAAATGAAATAGCTTTCCTGATTTTTGCAATGGTTGTGGCTTTACAATCAATAATACCACCAAACAACCGGTCGTTCCTTGCCCTCCAAACAAAATAAACCATCGAAGAGGCAATAAGGAGATAATAATTTCTAGTATTGGTGGAGAAACCTTGTTCCCAAATAGTGTCATATAACTGATGAATGTTAGGCCTCATAAACAGTCTGTGCATCTAGGGTAGGAAGTTTATAGCAATGCCAAAGGTATAATGGCATTCAAAAAACATATGTGAAATAATTTCCTTCTCAGTATGACAAAAACGGCAAGTAGTAGGAACAGTAATGCCACGAACAGCAAGAACGTCTGCTGTTTTTAAACCCCCACGGAAAGCAAGCCAGGCATAAACAGAGTAACGGAGAGCAGATTTTTTATGCCAAATATATTTATACCAAGGAACCTTATGCATGGTAAAAAAAACTGGGAATTAAAGTCACCAAATTTCAATTTTTGCTTGTCTTTCAAGCAATGAATTTCTTGTTGCTCATCAATAGAAACAGAATTAATAAGAGAAACAAGGTGGCTATCAAAGCAGTTGGGAAGGTTCCAGGTAGTACCTTGAATGAACTGTGAGATTTTCCAGTGAGAGATACTAGAAATAGTAGAGAAGTTGTTCTGGTTATAAAGATAATCAGCAACAGATGAGCCACCGCACCATGGGTCCCAAGTGAAAGAAAGATTGCTGTTAGCACTTACAGAGAAAGTAATGCAACTTTTAATTTCATTAGCCTTCTTACACAAGTAATCCCAATATTTTGATTTTTTGACAGCCAACTGGTTCCACAAAGAGATGTATCTACCTCTCCACCAAGAGAAAAGTAAAGAGCTTGCATTTAAATATCTCCATATGATAGAGCAGGCATAGCTGTGATAGAGAGAATCTGTCGATGGGATACCCAGACCCCCATTCAGTTTGGGACAGCAAGTGCTTTTCCAAGAAATGGTGACAAGTTTCCTCTCATTGATGTTGCCGAAAAAAGTAAACCGAGAACACAGTCTATTGATAAGTTTACATCAACTCTTAGGTATAATCGATCCACGAATCTAGTAGGCCAAGGTGTTTGAGATTGTGAATTTAATGAATTGAATTCTCCCAGCTAAGGAAAGGGTTTTGGCTTTCCAACCTTCTAAAAGAGAAGTGATTTTTTGTAGCAAAGACTGGAAGTCACTAATCTTAAGTTTTTTGTAAAACATTGGGAGACCCAGGTACTTAATAGGGGTGAAAGATTGTTGTATATTCAGGATATTACAAATAGCATTAGCAACAGTGGTGTTATTGGAGATGAGAATGGAGCTTTTGAGAGGGTTCACTTTAAGACCAGTGACGGCCGCAAAATCCCTAAGAATTTCAGTTATAGTATGAGCATTTATCGTGGTGGCAGTGCCAAATACAAGAAGATCATCAGCAAACATGGATATGTTTGAACTAAAGAAAACAAATTGAAGTACAAAGTACAAACAGTAATCAGGATTCAGCCATATATCCATTTGGCCGGTGGATCCTGCCCTCCTGTAGCCCATCAATTTCTTTGAATACTTTGAACGGAGATTGTGCTCTTAATCTACTATAATTTGTTCACTCATTGGCACCAAAATACTTCCAATAAGAATGGCTTATTGATATATTTTATAGCGCGGAGAAGTGTTATCTTCATTATTTAAGCTTCATTTGAAACGGTTTTTTTATTACTTCTTAAAATAAATTTTTTAATAATTTTTTTACTAAAAGATTATTTTAAAAAACAATAAAAAAATTGTTATAAACAAAACTTTAATATAATATTAGACATTATTTCATCGTACAGTGCTAAAACCTTTCTCTTTAAACTGATGAGAAATCCATACCCCATGGAATAAATTTGCAGTGCTGGGATCTGTACTTCTCTTTTGCTTTCAGTGTGCGTGGATTCTCCGCGCTGAAGTTCTTTAGGTTTATGCTTGAAAGCTAGCTCAACTCTACTAACAGACGAAATCTCAGCCGTCCAATGGCCAACTTGATGTCCACGTCGATATGGATCGATCCCAGCTGACCATTTGGCCAGACAGAAAATTCTTTTCTTGCCAAAGAAGTTGTGATCAGATAGGCATAAGGGCATCTCCAACCACATCATTAGGGTGTCTAACCTCAATATTGACATCACAATGTTCTTATTTATCTTCTAAGGAAAAAAAAAGATAGAGAAAAATATACATAAAATATTAATTAGTTCTTAGTGTTAAAAATAGATTTCGGTTGTAGATGAATTAATGTTTGATATGTCACTTACTATATTTTGAAGTGGAAAAATAATTTTTTTGGTTGGAGATGTCCTAAATGTATTGAATATTGTTTATGTTATTTGTAATTTTATTTGGGTAAATGAGGAAATCAGCTTTTTTATATTGAATGAGAGAAATATTTTTAATTCAAATAATAATTATAATAAATAAAAAATGAACTTGAAGGTATGTTCAAAATTATTCATTTTTTTCTTTTACATTCATTTATAAAGTTTTTTTATATATATTTTTATTATATTTGTAACAACATATTTGAAGCTGCTTATATGAACAAATATTAAAATATAACTTCATATTCAAATTTATTTGAGTTTTGAACAAATATAGTTGCTTATGTTTTCCTTGATTAGTTCCATGGTTAATCTGTTTAAAAGTATATAACATATAGTTTTCTAATTAAATTAATGATAGCTAACTCTATTAACCTTCTCGAATCATTTAATCAATTGAATGTATAGTTTAAGAATTCTTACCAAGTAAATTTAGGTATGTAAATGTTGTAATTAAGAACTTGAACCTTTTTTTTTTTCTAATTTATACCTATTTTCCCATCATTATTCTAATAAATCATGATGCAAGTGATTCAGACTTGATTGAGTTTCTTTGATGGCCATAAGAATATTTCTCCACTTTCTTTTTTTAGTTATATGTATGAATGCTTTATAAATTTCACTTCATGTTTGATTAATTTTCTTAGAGCATAACATGATCTAATGGATGCTTCAACTGTTAGTTTATCAAGGAGTATTTCACAATAATGAAAATAAATTGAGTTGGACATCAAAAGGATATGAAACTTTTAAGTATTTCTAGAATATAAATTTAAAAGAGATATCTTGTACTAGAAAAGGAATCCGATTTATGGTGAACATCATTGATTAGCTGAATATCTTGTATAAGAAAATTATTTATTTGCATTGGTTGAATTCATATTCTATGATTTTGGAAATTTATTTTTTTAAAATTTATATGCATAGTAAAGTTCAGATTCTTTAGAGCTTGTTAAAGATTATAATAGCTTGGTTAATTAGTCAGTTTCTTGAGGAAATTTATTTAATATGACTTCAGGACTTCTTTGATTGATACTCTCTACATTTTATCGATAATTGCTTAATTTGGATTCAATAAAAACCTGTCATCAAGATATATTACTTTTAGTCTCCATTACTTTCTTCTATAGTTTTGATTTATGAAAAAAATTTATAAGTTTGATGAATAAAGAAGTATTAAAAACGTGCTATCAAGATCAATATTACTTTTGTAATACTTATCTAAGCATACGAGATGTTTATATTCTTGATATTTTCTTTAGAATTTTATCTTATCTTATCGTTTATAACAATGATAAAATTCAAGATATTTTTTTAAAGCATACATATTCGGAACCAAAAAATGGAGACCTGGCAAATGATTGGTGATAATACAATTCAGATGTTATAACTATATATATAGTTGTAATTTGAAGTTATTTATTTTTTTCTTAATTTATTTTAAAATAAATATAAAACTAACAATGATGTTAATTACAAGAAAAGAACGGGATCCCTTATGGTATCCTTCGTAATATGATTGTTGATCCTATTCCATATCCCTTCAAACTTATGATAAAACGATTAATTACATCACATGTTCTGACTATTAATTGTGTATTTGATAGCTGCATTTTTAATATATATGAACCTGGTGACTACATACCGCCTCATATTGATATTCATGATTTTATAAGGCTATGTTATACCGTGTCTTTTTAAGCGAGTGTAATATAATGTTTGGACACAAGTTAAAAAGTGTTGGAACGGGTGGATTCATTGGACCAGCTTCAATTCCCCTTCAAGTTGGCTAAGTATAAGATATTATTTTTCATTCAATCATATTTTAATATATTTTTAGTAAGCTATATAGTATAATCTTCTATGAATATTATATAATTTTATATTATCTAGATTATTAACTTCAAATATCAAATATTCAAATATGTTATTATCTTAAATGGTAATGGAGTTGATCTTGCTAAGCATTGTATTCTCAGTTTCCTATAAAATGTTTCATAATTTAACCTCATTTTTAATTATACATCTATCTTTAATTAATTCATAATGTACTTTTTTTTCTCTTAAATTCTGTAGGATATCAGTTACTTTTAGAAAGATGAATAATGCTAAGCGACCACGTAACTTCAAGCTTGATTCATATTTACAAACTATAAAGTTTTTTGATTTGAATGATGCTTCTTAATCCTACCACACATATAACAGGATGCCTTTATAAGGTGATAATATTTGATCATTTTTGTCTCCATATTTGTTCCATTTACATATAAATATTTTCAATGCAAATATTATATTTTTTTATTTATCTTCCCTTAACAATTTCTATATTTCGTGACTGGTTGGTAGGATTATGGTTGTTGTGATAATCAAGCTATTTTAATTATATAATTTTTATATTGTTTATATAACATCTATAACTTAATGAAGAGACCATCAATGACATTGTTATTTACTTTGACATTTGGTTTATTATTATCAAAAAAAAAATTGGATGTAGTTGTTATTGAACTTTTTGAAGATCTTACTAAACCTTATTGTACATCTTTCATCAATATCTTCTAGCATTATTTTAAAATTCTTACTCCCATTGTAATTTATTGTAATTATTCTTATTATTAAGTTCTTTATTTATGACATTATAAGTTCTTTTTAAAACACGGTTTTTTTCTTCAAGAGGAAATTTATTAGCGTTTTGAGCAAAGATAAATGAAATAAATCTAAATTTTATTATAAACCTAAATTGGATATAAATTATTTCAATTTATCATAATTCAAGAATAATATAAGTATAAATCATCTATATTTATACAAATTTTATATTTCATATTGATATAAAATTTTATATCTTTGAATTACATATCATATTTTTTTACTTATGTTGTTATAAAAATTTGACTTTTAATCGGACACAATGGCAAAAAAGGATTGATGTAGCCGACCCCACGTAGTGGGACAAAGACTTGATGTTGTTGTTTTTTATTTTATTTATTTATTTATTTTTTTAAAGACTTGATGTTGTTGTTGTTATGTTGTTATATATTTTTATTTAAATTTTTATTCACGTGTATTATGTGCACGTGCATTCATACTAGTTCAAGATAAGTACATACAACATAATAAATCCAAGTTGAATACTAATTACATTGATAATTATTTAACTATTATTTAAAATAATTAATTATTTAACTACTACTTACACTAATAATTATTTAATGAATTTTTAGGTGTTATTTTAAAAAAATTTATAGTATTAATTATCTCATTAATTAATTAAATATGTCATTATTAATTAATTAATATTTACATTACTAAATATCTAATTATTTATTTATATTTCAATTTATACCATTTAAGCTAATTAGGTATATTCTTAATGAAGAATGTCATTTTTCTCTAGCATTGCCTAGAGGTCCTTAGTATTGTTAGGGTTTGCTTTTCCTCTTTTTCATTTCTTCGCTGACGCCTGCTTTGCTGAGGTAGAATTTTGAACGAACTCATCAAAACTGTTTAAATTCTGTATCCAAGCTATAATTACCTGTGCAAAACCCTGCTCGTGGAGACTGCGAACGAAGACGAATCGCAGAGGAAGACGCTGAGGCGGCGGTCGAGAGGCTGAGGTGAAGCAGGACGAGGACGTTCGCAGCTACTCCACGACACGGGCGCCGCGGGAGAGAGTTCTTGCGAGCGTTAAATCAGCCGAACCGAGGGATTTACTAAATCCCGGATTTAAGCCGTAAATCCGGGATTTACAGAGGATCGCGATTTACGGAGCGCTCGAAAACCGTTTGGCAGGATTTAACGTAAATCCGGCGTAAATTCGAGCGTAATTCCCATACCAAACAGCCCCTTCGTTCCCGTTGATCTTGATAGAAATGGGGGAAATTTCGGGGAAGAAGAACGCCAAGCTGCCGATACCTGGGAAGCGGAACATTCTTATCACCAGCGCTCTTCCCTATGTCAACAACGTCCCCCACCTCGGCAACATAATTGGATGTAATCTTTTAGCCATGAATTGGTTTTGATTCGCTTTTTTTAGCTCCCAATGGAAGTTAAAATTGGTATCTTTGGGCGTTTCTTGACGCCGTGATTGGAAAAAGTTTACCTTTTTTAGGTGTTTTGAGCGCCGATGTATTCGCTCGCTACTGCCGGCTGCGAGGTTACAACACCATATACATCTGCGGTACTGATGAGTACGGGACTTCTACTGAAACTAAAGCGATGGAGGAGAACTGCACGCCTAAGGAGATTTGCGATAAGTGAGTTATTTTGCTTCTTCTTTTTTCTGGATTTGCTGATGTATCCTCTTATTGTAGATGATGATTTAGGGTGAAGACAGTGTCGTCCCAGACCTCATTTTTCTAGAATTCCATTGGGATTGTTCCCTAATAAAAATTTGTCCATTATTATCTCCCCAAATACAAATTGTATTCTTCTAGGCTCTCGGTACTCATTGTAATTATTTTTTTAGAACTTTGCACATCCATTTGGTTATCACTCCCTCCACCAAATTTCATTGCACAAAGTTCTTGATGAATTGATTTACTATTTATGTTCTTGTTTTCTCAAACTCCCTTAATTAACGCCACTGAGTATGCATTCAAACAAGACAATTCTAATTATGCATGGATAATACCTCATTCACAGGTTAAAATCAAAATTCAAACATTCATGCATCATGAGAAATTCAATTATTAATTAATATTATTAATCATGCAAATATATAAGCACTAATAGATTAAAGGGATAAGATTTGCTGCAGCCAGACAACGAAGCACAAAGCCTACTATTTTGTTGTAAATTAGGAATTGATAAGTATCTCTTATGACAACATTGTGATTGAAGTAATCATGGCCACCAAAACAATATTGTTCATTTCTCTTCATTGTTGTTTGACCCGAATAACTCAAAGAATTTTACTCTTTTTAATGTAGAAAAATATTGATTGTCGTCCTTTTTTGTTATTTTGGTTAATTTTTTCTTCACAAACGCAATTGAAGGTTCAGAGCAGTAGATACATTGATATTCATCAAGGGGATTAGGGGCCATTGGAAATGTTAAGAAGAAAAATATCCAAAGATTAAATGAATTATAATCCAACAAAATTCATCACAGTTACAATGAAAGATTACAAAGAATGACTCAGCTTCACTAGGGAAAGGTCACTGACACAATAAATGGTCATGAATGGAACAAAATAAGATATATTCTCTGGAAAAGCTGAACTTATTTCTCTTGAGTAACAATTATTTTAGTGTTAATTTTGTGTAGAACAACTGTTTAAAATCAAGGATCAGTTGAATGCAAGCTTATATCAACACCACTAGAGTCAATCAGGTGGAAGCTCGTATATACTTTGTTAGTTTGTCATGGAAAAAGTATGTTGGTGGATAATGATTACAGCTAAATCAGAAAATTATTAATGAAATTTGTAGTGAAATCTACATATCTTTTGTTGATTAAAAAAAGGCTCCTATCAAGCAGAAGGGAAAAAAAAACGAAGGTTTGTTGCAGCATATCATAATAACATTCTAGTGTTTCATTAAATCCACTATAGAATCAAAGACTTATAAAAAATACACTAGCCACCATGGAGTACAAATATGGCATGCAGGTACCATGCAATTCACAATGAGGTTTATAAATGGTTTGACATAAGTTTTGATGAATTTGGACGCACATCTAGTCCGCAACAGATTGAAATTTGCCAAGCAATATTTCAAAAGCTTTTGGAAAATAAATGGTTGTCTGAGAACACCATGCAGCAGGCATGTGTTTAAACTTATAGCATACTACTACTCTTTATGCTAGGGTATTCAAATATGTAGATTCTTGTTAGATAAAATCTATCAGTTATGTTATGTACTTTAAATTGATATATTCCATAACTTTGATTTGAATTTACAATGTAGCTTTACTGTGATACATGCAAACTCTTCCTAATCAGCTCTTCTGAACTGTGCGGCCCGATCGTCACGTTAAAGTTCCTGAAGAAGAATTTAAGCATGAATTAGGTTAATAGATTAGGAAATTTATTTGATAAAGGCCACATAAAACAATACCACATGAAAAAAGATATCCGAACTACAATGGGGCTTTGGACCTGTGGGAATAGCTCCAGACGCACTGACAAGAAGAAGGATGGCTTGTAGAATGAAAGGAGGAAGATTTTTCTTTTAGAAAAGAGAAAAATCCACAAATCTTGAAGCCGAGGTGATTTGAGAAATCATGGATTTGACCACGGATATGGCCCTTGCCAAATGCACTCTTAGGCTTCATTTGGGACGGCTTTTTTACTGCTTCTTAAAACAACTTTCTAGTACAAAAATTATAATTTTTATATAAGAAAGTCGCTTTAAGAAGTAATAAAAAAGCTGTCCCAAACGAAGCCTTAGTCGTGTTCTTAGGCATGGTGGGGAAGCATGAGCTTTAATTTCATTGAATTCAATTTTAAGAAGACGGATATTTGTTTTGTTTGGGTCTGTTTTGATTAATCTAGTTGCTATGCTGCTGAACTTTATTTTTGCTTTCAAAATGTACAAAGCGTGCAGCATTATTTTAATTTATATGTTTAATTCTGGCTTGTTACGTCCTTTCAACTTTTATCTCTTTGGCATGCAGGTACCATGCAATTCACAATGAGGTTTATAAATGGTTTGACATAAGTTTTGATGAATTTGGACGCACATCTAGTCCGCAACAGACTGAAATTTGCCAAGCAATATTTCAAAAGCTTTTGGAAAATAAATGGTTGTCTGAGAACACCATGCAGCAGGCATGTGTTTAAACTTATAGCATACTACTACTCTTTATGCTAGGGTATTCAAATATGTAGATTCTTGTTAGATAAAATCTATCAGTTATGTTATGTACTTTAAATTGATATATTCCATAACTTTGATTTGAATTTACAATGTAGCTTTACTGTGATACATGCAAACGCTTCCTAGCTGATCGGCTTGTGGAGGGCACATGCCCTAGATCAAATTGTAACTATGAGTCTGCACGAGGTGACCAATGTGAAAAATGTGGGAACTTGTTAAATCCAACAGAATTACAAGATCCCAAATGCAAGGTTAGTTTTACATGTGGTGAGTTGATTGTTATATAAACTAGATAATTGAAAATATTTACCAATTTAGGTTTTGTTTGGGTTGACTTTCTTTCTGCTTCTTAAAGCTGCTTCTTTGTGCAAAAATTTTAATTTTGTACTAAGAAGTTATTTTAAGAAGCAATAAAAAGCCGTCCCAAACAAAGCCTTAATCAGAAACTATATTTTTGTTGACTAACTTTTGCTAAATTAGGTGTGTAGGAACACTCCACGAATCCGTGATACTGACCACTTGTTTCTTGAGCTCCCTTTACTTAAAGATAAACTAGAAGAGTATATTAACCTCACGTCTGTGGTTGGTGGGTGGAGCCAAAATGCCGTTCAGGCTACCCATGCTTGGCTGAAAGAAGGGTTAAAGCCCCGTTGTATTACAAGAGATCTTAAGTGGGGTGTTCCTGTGCCACATGAAAAATATAGAGATAAGGTAAAACCTTAGCAATGCATAAGGTAAAACCTTAGCAATGCATTTTGTAATGGTACAACTTTCATGTTTGAAATTTATATGTATAATCTTGATGGAATCATGTACTTTGTGAAACTTGTATTAAGATGATAGTTTGAAAATTGATTGAAGGGTGTTATTTTCAAGGTGTTTTACGTGTGGTTTGATGCTCCAATTGGATATGTATCTATCACTTCATGCTATACACCAGATTGGGAGAAATGGTGGAAGAATCCGGATAATGTGGATCTCTTTCAGTTTATGGGCAAGGATAATGTGCCATTTCACACGGTAAGAGGGGGATGCGCATCATTTGAATATAACTTCGAGGTGACACGTTTCAATATACTTTTGTCTCTTTAGATAGATGATCAATTATCAATTTAACATATATCCAACCACTTCAATTCGGATTGGGATTGGCATTGATATTTTGATGGATTCAATCCTTTTTTTGTCAATTATATTGCAAATTCACGTTTGATTTTTCTTACTAATTATGCCTTTGCAATGCCTGCACATTAAAACATACATCATGTTTTCTTTCAAACTAAATTTCTTAGTAAAAGAATATAATGATGCAAATCTTGTCCAATTAGGTCGTGCATACCAAATTACCATCATCAATAACATTGTCATCTATTTGATGTTGACTTTTTGAACCCTTATTTTCTTATTTGTTCATGATGAATGCTGCGTGAGTTGTTAAACTTATCTCGTGCAAAATTTTTTGCACAACTTTTATCCACATTATCTTTTGGTTATCTCTTTTATGTTATAGTTTTGATATTAATTTTATTTTTGTCTTATGGGAGCATTTTCTACTTCTTGTTGTGCACGTTCAAACCATAATGTTCTAAATAATTGATTAGTTTGACATTCAAAGTAGCACAAGTCTATATGAACAAAGAGATGGAAAAGAACTAGTGAACCTGGAATCTCTTCTGTCCATATAACATTGTGTTAAAAACTTTTTTTTTTTAATTATTTCTACCAACTATTTTTTTAATGTAAGAGTGATTATATTCGCCACGTAGTGGGATGAAGGCTTGATGTTGTTGTTGTTGTTGTTGTTGTAAGAGTAATTATATTATTAGAATTAGCATCGGATGATGATGTGATGTAATATTTATTATTCTTGCCCCAAGTATTTGTGATTGGCTAATAATAAGCAATTTGTGTCAATATAATTTTATTGAGATATTGATGGACTCCTGTTACACTGATTAGATTACAGGAATTTAAGGTTGTGTATTGTTCATCCTACTTGCAATAGTTATTATTCTTTTCAATTCTCTTCTAACGTGTTTGTGTTCTTTGTGTATGACAATTTTAGGTCATGTTCCCTTCTACTCTTCTTGGAACAGGTGAAAACTGGACATTACTGAAGACAATAAGTGTAACAGAATATTTGAATTATGAATCAGGTATTTCATCATCAATTAATGAAAATCATAAGTGCTACTTCAATACATTTGATCTTGACTATTTCGCAACCCTTTATGTAGTCTTATGTTTTTCTGCGTATCTTAAAAATTGTAAAAGCTATGTTGAGTAGTTTTTTTTTTATGAGGACATCAGTAGTAGATTCCGGAATGTCTGTCGCCGGAGGCATCGATCGACGGCTACGATGAGGAGCTTATATATTTGATATTTTATGTATTAGTTCAGATTTTCTTTATTTATGTTTGTACTCTTGCTTGTGTGTTGAGTTGAGTTGTAGCCCTACGAGCATTTTAGTCATTTGTTTTCTTTCTCTATGAGGCCTATATATTAGGTCCTTGGTCTTGTATTTGAAGGATGATGATTATGAATGAAAATTCCAGCTTTTTTTGTTTGATCTCTTTGTGAGTTCTTGAGAGGAGAAACCCTAGGAGAGGGCCATGCATCACCCGTCAGTCGCCGGTGGATTTCGGGACTCGCTGTTAGTACTCGTAGTATTTTCTTATCGTCTCTTACTTTCCCTTACATCCGGCCACCTCTTCTTCCCCAAACACATGCCGGCCTTCCCCTCCCATGGATCCAAAATTAATTGTCTTGCCTCTTTCCAAAAGTGGAGCATGAAGATTAGGAGGGAGATCCAACTCAAAATCGGATTTCAAATTCAGATTTTGAATTCTTCCCTAAATTGATATAATCTATATTAGGAAAGTGCTCAATTCGTGGATCTAAGTTACCTAGCCCAAGCCCTTGGCCGCCGGCTTGAAGCCTCCACCCGCTAGCCCCTTGCTCCACCACCTAAAGCCGCCGGCCACATCCTTCTCCCCCACAATAGCGGCCGGCCACCTAATTCCCTCCAAACTTTTGAATTCGAATCCACAATAAATGCTTTCTTAATTTAGCCCCACTAATTTAGGATGAGAATTAAATTCAAATTCAAAATATTTGAATTTCAAAACTCTTCTTAAATTCTCCTCCTTTAATTTAGGAAAACCCCCCAATTAACTTAAATCTGAAATTAATTTCACATTTAAGTATTTAATCCCCTTAATTGCTTGGGCCCACCTCCTTCATGCCTAACCCCTCTCTCTCCTCTCTCCTTAGCCGGCCTCTTCCCCCTCCTCTCTCTAATTAATTAGCTCCCATAAATTAAGGATTTAATTAATTCCCTAACCCATATTTGAATTTCAAATTCTTTTCCCTCCTCATTTAATTAAATCTAAAATTAATTTCAGATTTAATGCTCTTTTCATAACCCCAAACCTAGACCCCACAAATCCTAATTCCCTCCACACTTGGTCGACCCTATTGCTTGCCCATCTTATTGGAATTCCTCTCATCCCATGAGCTCTCTTGCAAGAAAAGAACTCGAGCATCTTCCCTCCGGACGTTGGTGGATCACCGGTCGTCTACACATTGCCCCTCCTCCGGCTAACTTTCGTTGGATCTCTACCCCGGCTTCCTCTCCTTCGTGGTGGCATCTTCCGGATTGTGGCGATTCTTCATCCGCTAACCCTTAAAGAGTGCGAGTGCCGGAAACTCAAGGTGAATTTTCTCTTTGTTATGTGGTGGATTGTTTGTTTGTTGCACTACTTGTTTTCGTTATAATCTTGATGTTATTTTGAGATCTCGTCTCTATTTTGTGGTTACTTTCCGTATCAATTTAAACAATTTTAGATTCATAAAATCTTTTCAAAGTCAAACATTAAGTTTAAGTTGCCACGCCTAATTCAATCATTATAAATTTCTGCGTGCAATTCCGATGTGGTTTCACATCATTTTTGGTGCTATTGATTATCCTATTTCACATTAGCTACAGTGACTTTATATGGGGGTCATGCATTTTACTATTTTTTGTCTTTTCTATGTTCTGCTTTGAAGTTATGTTTGTGCTAGTTGCAAACTTTCAATCCTCTTAGTCTGAGACTTTTTGTTGGCTATCTAGGATGACCAATGGGTAGAAGTTTTGGAAGATTCCAGTATGCTTTTATAATTTTTTCTTATTACGAATTAATTTAAAGTTGCATGATAAACACAAATTCTCTTTGAATTATTGCTACGAACATCAGCTTATCGCACCTTAGACTTAACAGTAATTATTCGACTAGACCAATGCTAATGTTTCTCTTTCACCCATCACCTTGTAACTTGGCTGCTCCTTTTTTTTTTCCTATTCCTTAATGGTTTTGTTTCTCAATGTTTTTTGTCCCAAAAGTTTGACACTAAAAGCTCTTTTTACAATCTTTCTTTCTAAATTAATCTTATGGGTGATTTTTTTCTAAGATTATGCTATGCCTTCACTCGACTGTTCATTGCATTGTCAGGTAAGTTCTCGAAGAGCAAGGGTATTGGTATTTTTGGTAATGATGCAAAGGACACAAATATTCCCACGGAGGTTTGGAGATATTATTTGCTAACTAATAGGCCAGAGGTGAGCTTTAATAATATCGGGTTTTCTGCTACTTCTTAAACGTTACCTAAGAACTTTAATATTGATTTACTAAATTTATCTTAAATTATAAATTGTTTGGGTGTAATTAGGTCTCCGACACTTTGTTCACATGGACAGATTTGCAGGCTAAGCTAAACACTGAGTTACTAAATAACTTAGGCAACTTTATTAACCGTGTTTTGAGCTTCGTTGCCAAACCATCAGGTTGGTATAAAGTCTTTCACATGTTATTGTTCTTGTATGCAATTTAGTCTTATCAATTTATAACTTGCTTACATTGTGCATTATATGAGTGGAAATCTTAAAAAACCTCAAATATTCGAAGAGTTTTGTAAATTTATAATGCATTATTATAAGTTAATATAACTTGCAATCATTCTTCTTATGGATAAAAAGGTCATAAGCTAATCATATTGCAATTTTGTTAGCCTAACTGTTATAGCTTTTCTTATTGCAGTTCATTTTTTGGTTGGAAGCCCAACCATAATCTCATAATCATTGGAATGATTTATGTTCCAACGGCTAACCTATTATCACAATTTTTTTTTATCCTATTATCACAATTGATGTAGGCTGTTATAGGATTTAGGTTTTATTATATATCCAACAAGCAATGCAGATTTAGATGTGATCAACCATTGTGACAAGCATGCAACTGTTATAGAAAAATAATTGTTTAAGGGACTATTTAGTTACAAGTATTTAGAAGTCAGAAGTATTTTAAATACAATGTAATGTAAATACAATATATTTGGAATTTAGGGGATCATATTATTTTGTTTGGTTGGAACTAATAAAATAAATCTAAAATTTAAGAAAAGTAATGAATAAACTTAGGCCCAAAGGAAGAAACCATGAGACAATGTTTCTCGTCAACGACGATATAGTAGCGATCATGCAAAAACAGTCAGTGCAGATGCAGCTCTTGCGACATAATGTCTAGACTATTTGTAACAAAGGATGATGTTGCATCAAATGCATAGGAAAAAGTGGTGAAGCCGCAGCGCGGAGCCAAAGGTCGTGAGTTACAAGATTTCTCGAAATGCAAGAGTTTGCATATGGTGTGTTCCGAAGTTGTTCAATTTGGGGGATTTTGGAATACAATAAGAATAAGCTACCAGGTGATTTTTGACTCCAACAATAAAAACAACATCAAGCCTTCATCCCACTATATGGGGTTGGCTACATGAATCTTTTTTCTCCATTTTTGTTATATTGAAAATCAGATTCTCATTTAAATCTAATAAAATTAGTCCTTTCTAATACTTTCTAATCTTTTTTTTATCTACTATTGCGTTTCTTAACATAGGTGAACTCCTAGATTAGATTTTATGTTTTAATTTATTTAAATCTTTGTAAAAGGAGTATTTATTATTCATGATCTACTACTATTAAGAGACTATGATGTTATTTATTTTACCTTCTATAATTGATTTCAAGTTATATTTTAACATAGGAGCATTTGATGTTCCTCCTATTACTTTTAATGTTTGATTTTTAGGAAAAATTACACATATCACCTAAATCATACATTTTTAGAAATGTAACGCCTATCGCAAGACATGAGCTGGCACAATCATGCAATTGCTCTATCATGATCAAATCATAGGAAATTTGTTATAAAAAAAAATATACGGGTTGGAGCATTATGTGAAGTTTGATATCTTGGTGATAATTTAATAAATAAATGTATAAGGTCATGGTTATTTAAATAGGCAAGATTTTGGTGTTGTGTAAAAAATTTCTTTTTGATTCTAAAATCTTGTAATTAGCTTAAAGATGCATTCATATATATATAAAAGAAGGGGCATGTTCCTAGTACTTGCATTATGGAATGTATCGGGTAAATAAAGATGTAATTTCAATAAATAAATAAAACTAAAAAGAGAAGATGAGAAAAAGAACAAGGAAGTGAGAAGCGTTTGATAGGTTAGACTTACATTTGCACAATGAGTTAGCTTCTCTTAAAATATTTAAAATTTCAAAGCTGATTGAGGGTAAAAATCCCAAAATAAGAAGAATGATTTGAAAATCCAAAAGCATTTGTATTCAGGCTATGGAATTTTCTTAAAATGCCTCATAAGTGCTATTTATAAACTTCATAAAACACCGGAAAGATAAATATAGTTCTAAATAAGAAGTCATGTCATGTGGATATATTATGATTCATTCACTCATTGCTTTGGTACATAGTAAAAATGTTATAAACAAGCAATAGAAGAGTTTAGATTATTGTTACTTCTACAAAGTATGAATGATCGGTGCGATAGAAGATCCTTCCATTTGACATGAGAATTCATCATGTTCTTGAAAAGAAAGCAGATTGCTTCGACTTAAATCCAATAATCTTCCTATTGTCTCGCCGTAGATTTAAATGTTGAAATAAATTAGATCAGGAAAAAGGAAAGGAAACACGGAAGATTTTTTTTTATTATTATTGAAAGGAAAACAATCAAGTAGTTTCCTCATACATCTGCATGAATATAAGTGGAAAGATTTCATTAGTTATATCAATCCTCCACTGTATTTTTCCATATTATCATGGCCAAAGATACCATATTAGAATGGCTGTTGTAGCTCCATGTGATTGGTTGTGCAAGCATCTTGGGAGGAATGTTTGATGCATGCTCATACCGGCATATACACTAATCAAGGATAGGTAGGTTAAGAAGGATGAAATGTATCTTCATCCGTTTTTGGAATCAGGTTTCTACTAATTGTATCCTTGCTTGTTAATCATGGCTCTCTGAAAGAGTAGACTAATAAAATCCAACAACACATTGGAAATGATGAAACCAACCGCTTGGCTAGGCACACTTCTGTCTATCCACCCAAAGGTTAACAATGAATTTCATGGAAATCAATCACAATGAAGAATTTCCACCATCATCTATAACAAATTTTAAAAAAATCAGCTAATTTTATGTTATGGTTTGCCACATGATAACTTCAAAAAGTCAAGGATAATATTGTAAAGACTCAAACATCCTCACTTTCACAATACATAAATAAGAGTTTAAAAAAGTCTCAAATAGGAGGTAGACCCATAAGATACTGTCAATGTTGTGACAATCTTACTGTACATGGTAGTCAACAGTAACTGTGTTGTTGCTTCTACCGCTCTTGGTTATTTTGTTGTTAGTTTTGTTATTGTTTATGCTTTCCCTATTATTCTCAATCCTTTGAACCATGTATGATCATGATTTCTAATGTTGGGTATTTTAATGGTATAGAGTTACTACTACAACAACAACAACATCAAGTCTTTATCCCACTACGTTGGGGGTATAGAGTTACTAATGCAACATAAAAGAAAAAACACAATGATACCATAAAAAAATCACATAGGTCAACAAATTTCAACTGTTTTTGTGAAGATAACGAATTGGGCAGTATTTAGCTATTCACATTGTAGTAATGATCTTGAAGATTTATGTTGATTTGGAATTCCATGGGTTCATTGAAACCGTGCAATAATTAGTTAGAGCTGATATAATATTCAACTTCCTATTTTTATAGGATTCGACATTGGAGGCATGGTTTTACACAAAAAAAAAAAAAAAAAAAAACTTAAAAGTAAATACGCATGAGTTGCATTCTCAATAAACACGGAATTTTATATTTGCATCACTCCCTTTATTGATTTCTTCTGCATTTTTTTTTGTGTTGACCTTTAAGACTTTTTTCCATCAGCAAACTCCTGAATTTGTTCTCACTTCAACATTACTAACATTCTTGCTAGAGTATGTATAGACCTGAACTCCTATTTCCAAGTTCTCCTGGGTGTACTTATTTGCAATTTATATCCTCGTTTTTTTTTTTTTCAATTCAGCTTTAACAAAGTTCCATCTAATCCAATTCAATTTTATCAACTTGGTTAGTTTTAATTTCATTGCAAACTTCAAGCCACTGAAATTGGCACCACAAGGGTATTACTGTAAGGCTTCAGTCGACATCACTGTTTGGCACATGAAACATTCTTGCCGTAAGCATGCTTTCTATGGAGAACAGATTAAGATACATGTACAATGCGTGCATGGTTAATAGCCCAGTACTATAATTGATAATGTTCATGGTTTTATTTTGTCATCTGAGATTGATTTGTGATTATTGATAGTTGTCTTCCCTCTACGGTTTAAACAGGTTTTGGAATTCCATTATTGTTCTCCCACTTTCTTTCCAGCATATGATAAGCTTCTTTATCTGGCCAGAGTATTTCACTATTTGCCTAATTGATTATGGTTTGATTCCCCAGTCAATTTGTCATAATTTTCATCAGGAAATCTTTTGTGTCATCAGGCTGTTGAGGATTATAATTTTTCATAGACTGCAGCTTTACCTATAAGCTGTTTATGTATCTTCTGAAAGCGAGAAAGATTAAGGTAGGATGTTTTAGTCAATAGTAAGTTGATCTTGCAACTTAAAGAAATTAATCTCCAATTTGAATGACACCTAGATGGTTAGTCTTGTAAGCAAATTGGATAGAGTGGAATATTTTTGGCTGAGTCCTTAAGGTTAGGCAAGTCATGAGGTGTTGAAATTGTTCTTTTTGTATGGAATGGTGGATCAAACATTCTTCCTGCAAGTATTTCTCTCTTCAAATATTTATGCAATCATTAACTAAGTTTCTTTTACAGGATCCGGGTACAATTCCATCATACCTGATGCTCCGGATGCAGAATCCCATCATTTAACAAAAGCTTTGGCAGAGAAAGTCTCAAAACTTGTAGATCAATATCTTGATGCCATGGAGAAGGTTACTGAATGAACCTAAAGCTTAATCACAAACTGTTATAATGTTGGAAATTTGCTGAAGCTTTGTTACTACTGCATAAATGATGCAAAATGTTCTATTTTTTATCTAATTCACAGGTTAAATTAAAACAAGGCCTGAAAACGGCAATGAGTATTTCAAGCGAGGGAAATTCTTATTTACAAGTAAACTTAATTTTTTATTTATATTTTAATGGCTAGAATTCTCTAATTATTTGCTGTGATAGGTTTAACTGAATTGTTTATCCTAACATGTGATGTAGGAGAGCCAGTTTTGGAAACTCTACAAGGATGACCCATCATCATGTTCAATTGTGATGAAGACTTCGACTGGCCTCGTACTGCTGCTTGCATGTTTACTGGAACCTTTTATGCCTTCCTTATCTTCTGAAGTAAATTATTTAATCTCTCATGACGTTTTCATTCTTGAACGGTTATAGTTTCTCAAGGTAAAATACTTATCTTTGGGGTTGTAACATATGCTTCAGGTGTTGAAACAGCTTAATTTGCCCCCAGAAACACATCTTTCATTGTGTGATGACAAAGGTGACATTGATAAGGCAAAGCAACCTTGGAATTTTCTTCCTTCCGGCCATAAAATTGGGAAACCTGAACCACTGTTCAGGGAACTGGTTAGTAGCTTCCTTAGTATTACTTGATGGTATTTTGTCCATTGCCTCTTCAATTCGACGACCTTTGCTCTATACAGAAAGACGAAGAAGTGGAAAGCTTAAGACAAAGATATGCTGGTAGTCAAGCTGAAAGAATTGAAAAAGCAGAAGCTGATGCAAAGAAGATAGCTGAGCAACTTAAGAGTACAAAAATATCTGGTATTAATTCATCATTGTTGCTGTAAATGGATTACAGTTTTAGATATTATTCTATTTATTGATAATAACATTTGTCTTGTAGTTGTTGCCTAGTTTTGCTTTGTGTACGATATATCTTGGCAGTTGGCACATTAGAGCCTGATGCTGAGATGTTCTCATTCATATATAAATTACTGGCAAGCTAAGAGCTAACTGGGTTGGCTTACATGCCAAATGCGATGAAGCTGTATTTAGCGTCCATTTCGTTTGTTGGTACAATATTTAGAATATGGCATTATTCAAGGCTTATTTAATTTCTATGTAACAGCCCAACTGGGTCCAATTTTCTGAGTCCATTGCATTTAAGCTAGTGGTTTTCTTCTAAATAGGATGGAATTCTCTAAAACAATTTAACCAATTTGGACAAATGAGGTGATTATCCTTTGGAAAGCATGTATCTGGAAAAAGTTTGGGTCGGGTTTAGACTTAAACCCATTAAATTTACTTTGAAATAAGTGTAATACATTGGAAATCTATAAAAAATTTTACTTCACTCTCATTCAAAGTAGATCCAATGACTCTGAGGCTCAATATTGAACAAAAATTTTGTCTGGATATTATATCATGCTCTCACTGGTTCTTTTTTCTGGCTAGTGATCTGTTGTCTGTTGTCATTAGTATTTTAAAGAGAGTCCAAATATGTTTTTTAATAGATCGTTAGATATGTATGAGGTAATTTTGTAAAACAAAGAGTTTATTTTTTAATAACTTTTAGGGTTGTTTGGCATAACCAGGGATAATTTTACACTTGTTTGATGAATCCACTGATCCCTTAGTCTTCTTGTCATTTACAAATTCATGACTTTCAATTCTAGATAATCTAGTCATAAAAGATTGCATTGCCTAATTAATTAGTAGCGTATCTTCACTTCATATATTGTAGAGAAATAAAATACCTATGATTTCGTCATGGTATAACTTGACTTTACGCAATTGGCATGCCTTATGTAATCAACCTTAAAGACTTTAACCTCTTTCTGCCCTCTCCTTGCAGGAGTAAGTGCAAAGAAACAACCGGCGAAATCCACTGTTAATACTAAACCAAAGGCCCCTGAAGCAGAAATATCTGTTTCAAGACTTGATATACGGGTTGGTCAAATCAAGAAGGTTCAGAAGCATCCGGATGCTGACTCTCTCTACGTTGAAGAAATTGATGTTGGTGAAGAATCAACTAGGACCGTTGTGAGTGGTCTTGTCAAGTACATTCCAATTGAAGAAATGCAGGTTAATGACTTAGACCTCTTTTGCTAAAATTCATTCCACCGATATTGTACTTTTGCCAAATTTTCTGATTTTGAGTTCCTAACTTGAACAGAATCGAAAAGTTTGTGTTCTTTGTAATCTGAAACCAGCAACCATGAGAGGAATTAAATCACATGCAATGGTATTTGCTGCTTCAAATGATGACCACACCAAAGTAAGTTTCTCTTTCTCAACTCTTTCAAATTGTTTATATGGTTGTCTAATCTTTTAGTCAACTTCATATCTTTGAAGACCCCTAAATTGATTCTAGCCTCAGCTCCACATCCTAATATTTACTAGTGTGCAATATATAGCTTAGCTTAGTCATACTCTACTTTGGTGACACCAAAGTGGATCGACCGGTCATCAAGCTCAAATGTAAACTAATTTACTTGGTTGATACTTTAACTACTATGCACTTTACCTGATTGAGCCTTTATTACTACTTTGCATTTTGCTTTAATTCTACTCATCTCATGTTTGGATATCATTTAGGCTTTGTTTGGGATGGCTTTCTTTATGCTTCTTAAAGCAGTTTTTTAGTAAAAAATTTAAATTTTTGTACTTAAAATCTGTTTTACGAAGCAACGAGAAAGCTGTCCCAAACGAAGCCCTAGTTTTAGGATCTCATGAGATTGGAAACTTTGAAATGTTCAGGTGGAATTGGTTGATCCCCCAGCATCAGCTGTAGTAGGAGAGCGAATTACCTTTCCAGGGTATTCAGGGGAACCTGATGGTTTGCTGAATGCCAAGAGTAAGGTCTGGGAGAAGGTGCAGGTAGATTTGCACACAGATGCAGAACTTGTTGCTCATTACAAAGATTCTCCTTTTACTACTTCTGCTGGGATCTGCAAAGTCTTGTCCATTGCTAGTGGTGCGATTAGGTAGATTATTTAACTACTGGACTAATTACAATAAGTTTATGTCGAATTGTTGAATTAATTATAGACGCATCAGCTGTAGATTATTGTTATAATTTGTTTAACTAAGTTAAATTTTTATTTAGAGACTAATTACAATTACAAAAAAACTTAATTGTTGAATTGCTGAATCAATTATGAATGCATTAGCTGTAGATTATTGTAGCTTGTTTTCCTTGGTGAAACTTCATGTGGAGAAAAGTTGTTCTCATATGGCAATTTTGCTCTGTGGAATCATCTGGAAAGTCTGAATAGCTTGATATAGTTGGTTTGGTTGCTTTATATTCTTGGCTTCTGCTTGTCTAGATGACTGGCAAGTGCAGATCTTTTTTTTTTTTCATTTTTTGCGAAATTTTGAAATCTGCAGCTTAGTAAATTAAAGAGTAAAAGTTATGTATTTACATATGAAACAAGAAAGGGCTTGTTGAGTGATACAGTCAGCGGATTTTTTTTTTCTTGGAACTATTGTGCCACTGCCTCTCCAGCAAAAATTGGAAACACATTGAATGTAATAGTGCAAAAAAACAAAGCAATTCAAATATGTGTTTTATTGTTATGATAGTTTCAAGGTTATTCAAATATTTAAATTTTATATAAATAAATATAAAATTTAAAATTAAATTCCTAAATATATAAGAATTTTATACTAAGAATATAAATTTTTTAAAAAATAATAGATATCGATTAATAAATAAGTTAAGAGATGTTCAAAAGAGAGATCTTATGCAACTCATTTGAACAGTTGATCAAGAATTTTTAGTCGATTAAGAGGATTTGAATTTGAGTCTTATGTATGCACGCATTTATTTTAATCGGCTTAAATGTTCCTAAAAAATAAGGAATAATCTTAGGTTTCAACCAAGAAAAGGCTGCTTCAATCACCAGAATGGTTTAAAAAGAAATGTGAATTAATATATAAAAAATAAGCCAATTAAAATGGTTAAAAATTCTACCAAAATACACATCACTAATAAAAATATCGAAGAATTAAGACTATAAAAATCAAATCCACAATTCTTATAAGATCCATCCATTTGAGTGAAATAATCTTATTGTACCAAGCAGATTCTTGTTTTCTGACCCAATTGAACAATGCAACTAATCCAAATCACTGAAATAAGTCACCTTGCCTATATGACTAAGGCTTCGTTTGGGACGGCTTTTTTATTGCTTTCTAATACAAAAATAAAAAAATTTGTACTAAAATTCCATTTTAGAAAGCAATAAAAAAGCCGTCCCAAACAAACCCTAAGGCTTCATTTGGTTACTAAGTAGCTTTTGTAAAAAGCAATTTTAAAAATATTGGTTTAGGAAATGAAAGTTTGTAACGGATAAACACATACCTAAAATTTTTATGAAAATAATAAAAACGATTTTGTAAAAAACATTTTTACAAAATGTAACATTCAAACAATAGTTGCAAAATAATTTTTTGTTTCAAGAAAAATGGAAAAGACAAAATTAAGCCGTTCCAAATGAGGCCTAAGAGAATTAGAAGCAAAAATACATAATATATTAGGAACATCTGCACCAAAAATTCAGTAGTAAATGAAATAATAATTAGACCTTTTACTTTCCAAATGCAGGAATGGTGAGTTCTGAAAAACATATAATTAATTAATTCATCAAAGTTTCAATCCTCCCTTCAAAACGTTCCTTCCAAGCAGTTTTCTGACAAGTTTCTCTCCAATGCTGCATTTTTTTATACATAACAAGGCCATTGCCAACTCATGAGCTGTACTACAGTGAATCAAAATCTAATACTGGAACAAAAGAACAAATAGAAAATGTAAAATAAAATAAAATTTCCGAATCTTGCAATTCATTAATTTCATTTAGTATCCTCTTCATCTCCAGGCATTGGAACATAATCTGTGCCTTCATCTTCCTTGTCTTCCTCCACGGAGTTATTGAGATCATAGCCAACATCCTTCATCTGATAATCTATCTTGAAATCATAATCAGCATCCATATCATTTGTAGAGCTTATCTTTTGTGCCTTCCTCCTCTTCTTCTCCGCTCTTCTTTTGCGAGGATCTAAGATGCCCTCGGCGCCATACAGCTTGTCATTTTGCCCACTTGTTGAATTGGTATTTGCATCCAAATGCTCTTCAACATTATCTGCCATTGGTTCTTCTTCAATTTGATCTTCTTTATGGTTCTCCACATCCTACATATGGATACAGCTAGTTAACAAGCGAACTTACAAGTGTATGCAGAGCATATTGTCGTATAATCAGGAAGTTACAATTTTAAATAAATAACAACAACATCAAGCTTTTATCCCACTACGTGGGGTTGGCTTAGGGGTGTAAGTGAGCCGAGCCGGCTCGTGAGCCGGCTCGAACTCGACTCGTTAACGAGCTCGCGAGCCGAGCTTATCGAGCTTCGAGCTCGAGCTCGAGCCTACAATCGAGCTCGAATGCTTAACGAGCTCGAGTTCAAGCTCAGCCTGACTCGACTCGAAAGCTTATCAAGCTACTCGATATAATTATATATATATTATATTTATAATATTAATTATATATATAATAATACCCATCACATGCATTGATAATTCTCAAACGAGCTCGATCTCGAGCTCGAGCTTTTCAAACGAGCTCGAGCTTTCGAGTCGAGCTCGAGCTTGATATTTTCTAAACGAGTCGAGCTCGAGCCTACTAATCGAGCTCGATCTCGAGCTCGAGCTCGAGCTCGAGCTCATTAAGGACTAAACGAGCCAGGCTTGATAAGGCAAATACTCGACTCGACTCGACTCGTTTACACCCCTAGGTTGGCTACATGAATACTTTTTCTTCATTGTGTCCTATTAAAAGTCAAATTCTCATTTAAATCTAATAAAGAAAGATCAATTCTAATATTTTCTAACCAAATCTTTTTATGTCTACCTCTACATTTCTTAACAGAAGTCAAATCTAATACCTCTATTTTCCTAACCGAGTCATCGGAAGGCTATCGTTTTGTGTGACCAAACCATCTAAAGCGACTCTCTCTAATCTTATATTCTACTGGAGCTACTCCAACCTTTTCACATATATGCTCATTTCTTTTTTACATGCCGTGTGAATAGCATATGTTGAAACCATTTCCGAGAAAAAAGATAGCCCGTAGAAAAGCCAGAAGCTTCAATCGATATCAAGAAAACATCAGCAGAAATAGTATTAAGAATTTTAAGGTTTTAATGAATTCCTCATACAGTTTTACAGAAGAATTTAAGATCATAAGGACAGATTTGGTAAAATATAAAGTGGGTGATCGGCTCTGCTGTTTAGATAACAGTGCTATATGTTCCTTAGAAATATCAAATTTGATCATAATATTTCATTAGATAGCCTGACATCTAGATGTCAGTAAATTTAACAAGCATATAAAATTACTATTTAAAGATGTCAATTGAACCAAACAAATAACATTTACTAATAACACGACATTACATAATCGTTATCAAGGAAATAAACATCCCTAAGAGTAGTGCAGATTCAAATAAAATGATTTTTTTGTCAACAGAAAGACTGGCAAGTTCAAATCGTTCATCTTGAAAAGGTAATTCATAAATAAATTTTTAAAAAGAGAAGGAACAAACTTCATCTAGCATCTGCTCATCAAATTGTAAAGGAGCGCTTGGAGGGACTTCAACATGAAGAAAATCTTCCGTAGATGCCAGGCTGCCAATGTAAGAAGACTCATTATTGTAAACCTCGTCAACATTGAATTCCTTCCCTAATTCTGACACGATTGCTGAATCCAAAATCCCTTCTTGATTCCTACTTGGTGGTAGGGTGTAATATGGAATTTTTCCTGGGCATGGTTAAATAGAATCACTCAAATGCTTCTTGGAGATTCAAAATATTAATAAAGAGGACAGAGATCATACCCTCGTTCCAGTCATGCAGCACAATCCTTGCTGCAGCTTCGGGATCCACTATACCTCCCTTCTTTAGCTTACCTCTACTGGTAGCAACTTTCTGCAGGAACTCGTCAATTGAACTGAAGCTAGATATATTGTATAGTGACATCAGTCTCTCAGCTGGGCAAAGCTTGAGTATCTCCTTAACTGCACGTAAAATCCAACAAGTAAATCATCAAGCCACCAACAAAACTAATTTTTAGATTAAGATGTTAAATCAATACAATTTGAAAAACTTTATTAGGCTTTTCTGACATTATCATTAATCAGCTGCCTTCCAAATAATCAAAAGATGCTATTTCTGCCCTTCCATATTGATCTACTTAGACTTCGTTTGGGACAACTTCTTTACTGCTTAAAGCAACTTTCTAGTAAAAAATTTTAATTTTATTCTAAAAAACTGCTTTAAAAAGCAGTAAAAAAGCCACATCAAACGAAGCCTTAGTTGCTATTCAATAAAAGAGGCTATCAAAAATTTACCAGGACTAACTGGATCATCCAACTTTTCAATTCTTTTACAGTTGCGGAGAACAGTAGCTGCATCATTTTCACCAGATCTCAGCATTACAACACCAGGGCAGTCAAGTAGCTTCACATTCTTATCTAAATGAATTTCTTGCATTGATCTTGTAAGCCCAGGAGTAGCACCAACATTGACAACGTGAGATCGCTTCAAGCTATTGATGACACTACTCTTTCCAACATTTGGAAGTCCAACAATACCCACAGTAATTGACAATTTAATCTGCTCAGTAAAAAAATATATAATTTTGATTAGATGTACATCTATTCCTTTCAAACACTTGGAAACTTCAAGCACAAAAAAAGAACTTTGTTGGAATATTTCTCCCATGTTTAGGAGCTAAAATAAAGCAGAGCTCTCTACAATTTTCCCATGCAACGTCATCGCAAGGCAAATTTGTATTCTAATAACAGCTGCTCAAAACCATTTCATTAATTCAGACAGATCTTTGAAAGTAACAAGCAATGGAAATTAGCCGGTGTCCTCACTAACAAAGTACGAACCTATTCAAGCTTATGCAGTGGCTGCATATTTAAGCTTCGTTTGGGACGGCTTTCTTTCTGCTTCTTAAAGCAACTTTCTAGTACAAAAATTTTAATTTTTATACCAAAAAGTTACTTTAAGAAGCAATAAAAAATTGTCCCACACGAAACCTTACTCTACTTCAAGCTGTGGTGTTTGCTTTTATTCATTTAAAAAACACATAAAAGTGATTTTGAAGAGCTGGCGGTGTTGTTTGAATTTTAGCTTGAAATTTTAATGCTACAACAACAACATCAAACCTTTATCCCACTATATGGGGTCGGCTACATGAATCTTTTTTCTCCATTATGTCCTAATAAGAGTTAAATTCTCATTTAAATCTAATAAAGAAATGTCATTTTTAATATTTTCTAACAAAGTCTTTTTAGTTATAAACTTATGCCTCTAACTTTCTTAACATAGGCCAAATCAAATACATCTACTCTCCTAACCGGGTAATCAGACGACCGCCGTTTTATATGACCAAACCATCTAAGGCGATTCTCTCTAATCTTATCTTCCACTAGAGCTACTCCAACCTTTTCACGAATATGCTCATTTGATATCATGTCTCTAAGAGTAAAGCCACTCATCCACCTAAGCATCCTCATATATGCAAAACTTAACTTAATATTATGCTTCTCTTTTAATGGCCAACATTCTGCACCATAAAGCATTGCAGGTATAACCACCAATCACTATCTTATAGAATTTTGCCTTAAATTTTAGGAGAACTTTTCTATCACACAATAAGCCCAATGCATTCCTCCATTCCAACTGCCTTGCAAGCAAAGTTCAGAACTGTACTTGGGATTGGTCTTTTCGATCACCCGGAAGATCTCTTATCATGAGGTAATTGGAGAGTACTTCATCCTGGCCGTGGTGGCTTTTTCAAACATCTAACTTGATTTCTACTAATAATATCCCCATATATTTCACCATTACTCAAGATATTGAAAACATGTACTCTTATTAATAACTTGATATTAAAATATTGGAGACCAGACAAAAGACCTAACAATCCTTTTTAAATGAGTTTATGCGGACGGGGAATTTTGAATTTAGCTTTCATGGAATGAAAAATTAGAGAGCATGCAAAGTTATAAAGATCCTTTTCGCGCCAGTTTAGACAGATGGGCATATACAACTAATTTGAGAAATTCAAAATTTTTTAAGTACCAACCAACTGAATTAGAAATTTTAAATTAAAATGGGGAATATTTTCTATAAAATGGTGTTAACTTAAATTTAAATTGAGGCTAATCATGTGCAAACCTCATCTACTAGTCAATTCATAAGGAGTCTACAAATAGTCATATGAGGCATGTAATTCAAACTTTTGAATTAAACAAAAATTTCTTTCTAGTTTCAATCTTTCGAGATCTATCTTCCTAGTTTTAATTTGAGTACAAATAGGATCTATGATACCTTCAAGAAAAGTACAAATGCAACTACCCTATTCCGATGGAATTCATCTCCTTATATCATAATGAGGCTTGATTTTTCTCTGACAAATTCGTTCATTGATTTATTTCACTACATAAATTATAAACTTATTTAGTGTTATTTATCACATTAGTTTGATTCTTTTTGCTTTCATTTAATAACCACTTTAGGTTACAGCGGTTGCACAAGTTGTGCCCTTTTTATGCTCCTTTTTTGTTCTATTGTAACACCTTGCATGATATAACAAATTGATAAATTTATTTGGTTTCCCTTGTTCTTCCTTCATTGATTATTAAAAATGGCATTAAAAACTAGATGGATAGCAATTGGGTGACTCTTTGCGAGGCTCAATTGGCTTTGGAACAAAACTAGAGAAACTAACATCAAACTTCGAAAGTCTCATCATTAAGCAGAGGTGAGAAATTCATAGCATCAAAGATGGTTGTTAAAGTTGCCTCGCAACTACACTGATCGATGGGTAACCATACCAGCAATTGGCAAGATAGATGGAGGATTTCAAGCTCTGCTGTGTCCCAAATAACTTGATGCTCTGGCTCATCCAGAGTTTCTTGACCCATAATGTGTTTGATCATCATCAACGTATGGCTTATTTGGATTGAAATATGAAGATGAAGACACCAAGTAATGATTGTAACTAAAGAATGCATGAGTGTGCTCATTATTAATCATCCGACATCTCTATTAATCATTATTCTGAGTAACTAAAAAAAGTATGACAGTCAACCACATGTGCTGATGATGTTACGACCAAATGGATAAATAAACTAGCAAATCCATATCTAAACCACATTGTGGACCTAAAATGGCACAGAAAATCGATGAAGCTGTGACAGGATAACAAGGCAAATATGCTTAAAGTTCCTCTTTGGGACCACTATCATTTAATAAATTACCATAACAAATCAAGAAAAATTAGTGTAGAGTCCAAAATATTAGAACAAGTTTAACCAGTGAATGAGAAAAATAAAGAATGGAAAATCACAAAAGGATTCAAACAATGGCTGAATGGCTAAATAAAGTAGCCCTAAGTAGACATTTAACTGTAGGAAAACTGCAAGCGTATTTAGGCACTTTTCTTTCAATTGAAGTTCAAATATAAAAAACAAAGCTCTATATAAATAGCTTGAAGGTGAATTCTGACGAATTATAATAATCATATACCTCACGACTTCTAGAATAGTTCTTAAGCAGCTTTATGAGAGTTTCAGCTCCAAGGCAATCGCTAGTTTTCAAAATGTTGCTAGTTTTTGTGACCTTTGATGTGGATTTCCATCCTAAATTCGACCTTTGCTCTTGCGTACTGCACTTAAATGCAACAGCAGGCAACTCCTCCCTGAGATACTTGAGCCATTTCTGTGCAGCCTCCCGAGGAACCAAATCTATGATGTTGAACATAACATTAGCAAAGGAAGAAAACATCTGAAAAGAAACAAGTAATAAAAGATGCTTTTATTTTCCCAAGTTCCACTTTACAGGATCTTCAGATGAAAGCTGAAAAAAAAGTTAATGGATGTTGGGAAGATGAGAAGTTGAGAAGCCACCTATCTTGTTCAAAAGCAAAACTATGCGCTTATTTGGGTCAGACTTCAATATCATATTTTCCATGTCAATGCAACGACTACCAAGGGGATCTCGGGCATCAAGAACCTCCAAAATTACATCTGATGCTTCCACAACTTTTATCAGCTCCTTGTAGAATGTTCTTTCTGAATGATCTAAAGAATGTCTATATTTAGTCAAAATCAAAGATCATTTCAAATGCATGAAACTAGGATTCAATTGGCAATTCTAAACACTACAAGTACTGTTAAATAATCATGTACCATAGCTTTTAGTTACTACAGGAACTTCTTCCGCATTTATTCTATTTGAAAACTCGCCGTCTTTGGCAGAAGCTTCAAAAGCCAATTTCTCCATATCATCACCAAGTAAGCCCAGTTTTCTTTTCTTAGCCTGCAATGACAAAATAATCAATCATTTATTCATCCATATCCAAAATTTTAGGCTAAATCATATAAAAGCATTCCATTAATTTCCACAAATTTAGCTAAATTATCAACTAGATAGCCCTAAGAAAAATCAATTCGGTGCATATGAAGACTGACAATAACCGCAATATCAAGGTTGAACACATACAGTAAAATCAAATGCTCAGCAATCACTTCCCCTAGCTGCTTATTTATATAAGATACTACCCATCAGTGGTGAAAACAAGTAACTCAACCAAAGTTTGAAGAGACAATAATTTCTAAATACAAACAAGCCTTCCACATTCTCGATTCTATAATTGAAAAAACACCAGCTTACTGAGCAATTACCACCTCAATTTCACATAAATATCAATCCTTGATCAGAATGCCACATCCTATAAACTTCACGATGAACCCCAAGAATCTACATGGAATTTTTGAAATGCCTATCTAGCACTCATCTTTAGTCCAATAATACTGTCCATATCAACGAGTTTAAATAGATATTGCCAGGAATAAATTATGGTAAAACCAGCATGATAACCGTATAGTCATTAAATTGCAGTCAATTTTTTGAACACTCAAATAAAAGAAAATATTTTTAAGAATGAATTTATAGTTTATGGCACATAGAAGGGTACTCTCTCTTTCCTGGCCGCCTTTTTCTGCTCCAATTCATCCAGCGCACGGGCTCTCCGCTCTTCAAGCGCCTTGAGTTCCTGCTCCTTGAATGGCCAGTCATTAGGAATGCCCGGATCCTTCTCAACTTTACGCTTTCGGTTCAATCCAAGCTTTTTTGCTTCCTTTGCCTTCTTCTTGTGATGCTCCTTGACTTTTCGTAAAACCTTGTACTTTTTCTTGAGAGAGATTCTCTTACTTTTACTCTCTGCATACACCAAAAAATATAAAATTAGTGGCGCGGAGAATCATATTGACTCCAAATTATAGACTAAGTGCAAATATGAAAAAGATGGACGAACTTACTCTTGCTCCTCTTCACCATTTTGGTCGGTAGAACAAAAAAAAAGCAAACCTGCTAAAAAATCTAGCAAAGAAAGAGAGCGACAACACGTTTACTACCTCCAGACGAAGCAACCTGTGATCCTCAATACAAAGGCGCAGTGGTAAACCTAGACAAAGGGGCTGTTCGGTAAATCCTGCCAAACGGTCCGAATAACCAAAATAAAGATTAAGGGGCTGTTTGGTATCGGATTTACAGCGGGATTTATGTCGGATTTACGCTAAATCCAGCCAAACAGTTTTTGTGCGCGCGAAATCCCGGGATTCAGTAAATCCCGGATTTACGGATTTACAGCTTAAATCCGGGATTTGATAAATCCGAGGGGTAGCCGGATTTAGTAAATCCGAGCGGGATTTATCCGAAGAAGCGCGCGAAAGGGAGAAAGTTACCTTCACAGCCAGCGAGCTCCCGTTCTTGCTTCCGATCAAAATGCCGTAACTTCCGATCCGGGTTGAAGTCGTCGCAGGAGCGAAGTCGAACAGCCACGAAGAAGCCGAAGAAGCGACGCCTGCAATCTCTACACCTCCTGCGAAAGCAACTGAGCCGAACAGCAACGACGAAAAGAGAAGATGAAAGGCAAACCCTAGACGCCTCTAAGTTATTATTGATTAACTTAATTAATATAATTTAAATTATTAATACTTAAGTAAATTAATTAAATAGTTAATTGTATAATTAGTGCATAAATTAATTATCTAATTTAACTTAATTATATAATTAGTAATTAAATATTAATATAATTAGATTAATTAATATAACTTAATATATCTATTATTAAATATATAATTAATTGTATAAATAATAATTAATGATTAATTTGTACTTAACATATTATTAAATTTATAACACATTATATTTTTTATTTTTAATTACAAATTTATTTTTAAGTTATAATTATCTACTTCACATTTAAATGCCTAACTGCTATAAATCCTGAAATATGTTACCAAACAGTTTCTCCGGATTTAACAGGATTTAATATTTGGCATACCAAACAGTTTTCAGGATTTAACACATTTCAGATTTACTAAATCCGGGTTTACAGGATTTACTAAATCCCACTAAAGTTAAATCTCACTTGTTGCCAAACAGCCCCTAAATTTTTCTAAATTCCATTGAACTCCATTTCTGTTTCGATGTAAATTTTGGATAATAAACTCTGTATTCGCCGTATTACGAGCTCGGCGTGCTTACCTTCGCTGGCCTGCGTATTCCCTGCTTCTTTTACTCGTTAGCTTCGGGTAGGGGTGGAGGCGCGGAGGAGGGAGGCGGTAGGATTAGGGCTTCGGTTATTGATTGTGTGTGAGAGTGCAATTAAATTTGATAAACTAAATATTTCAATTTAAAGTAATTTTAAATGCCAATTTTTTAAAAAAAATTAAGATTGAATATATTTGAAATGCATAAAAATCTAACAATTTTGAATAAATTTATTAAAAAGTTAATTTTTTTAAAATATTTTAAATTTATTTTTATTCAATTATTTATTTTATATCATATTATTATAGTAATTAATAAATGATTCTATTTGAACTCTTAAAATTAAATTCGAGCTAGATTAATTAATCAAGCTCAAATTCAAGTCAAAGATGGCTCTAGCTCCACTTGCTTCATTTATTTGAAATAAAAAAATTTAATACATATCACAACAAAATGCGAATTTACAATATTTAATGAGATGTTCTTTGTTTGCATGCATTTGGAGTGTAAAATATTACAAATAATATATATTATTATTTTACATGTTTGTTTGGATGAAAATGGATATTAATATTTTACATATTTGTTCGGATGAAAAAAGAATGCAAAATATTTTTTAATATATTTTTTAAAAAAATAAAATAAAAACTAAAAAAATCTTTTTAAAAATATTTGGAATTCCTTCCCAAAGATTTGGGCGAATTTCAAATTACATTAAAAATGTGAATCTTTGTCGTCATCATAGTTGCCAGCCAATGTTATTTATTGTCTGCCATCGATCATCATTGACCACCAACTGCTCTTCGTTGCTATTCATCAGTGTCATCAATAATCATCCGCCTTGAAGCTGTTGCTATTAATTTTTATACTGAATTAAGTTCAAAATTGTTGCGTCCAGGAGTATTCGCGGCGGTAGAGAAATATCATATTTAACGTCTTAGCATTATACGAAAATCCGGCACGCAATCAGATAAGAAGAGAGGGTCTAGCATTTATGAGACACCAAGATTTTTACGTGGAAAACCCCTGTAAAAGGGGGAAAAACCACGGGGCCTAGCCCAGTTTGAACGAATCCACTAGTATTTGCAGTCGATTACAAATGAGACCCTTCCTTGGGAGAAGGCCTTAGCTTGATGTACATCTTATGGAGTACATTACATGATGTAAATACAAAGATCTACTATCGACGTATTCGCTTTGTTAGAAGGACTGCAGTTGGCGGGCGACGTAGGTCAGGAGGACCGTAGTCAGTTGGCGACGGAGGATTATAGTCGGCGGGCGACGTAAGTCAGGAGGACTGTAGTCGGCGGGCGACGGAGGTCGGAAAGGATGTATTCGGCGAGCGACATAAGTCAGGAGGACCGTATTCAACGGGCGACGGATGTCAAAAAGACTGTAGTCGGCGGGCGACGTAAGTCAGGAGGACCGTAGTCGGCTGGCGACGGAGGTCGAAAGAACTGTAGTCTGACGACGAAGATCAGTAGGACAGCGTCAGGTAGAAGTCCAGCAATGAAAAGAAATGCATCTTCGCATAGACGTCCAGCGGAGTCCGATAACCGGTAGAAGTCCGGCGTCGGGTAGAAGCTTGGCGAAGAGTGAAGGTCCGACATCGGGTAGAAGTCCGACGTCGTTGGTGGCAGAGGAGAACTCTGGCTTCACTTGGGCGGAGTTTCGGCGTCATGAGGGAATTCTCTTGTAAATTGGGAAGAATTTCAGCATCCCATGGAAGTTGGGCAGAATTCTGGCGTTCTCCCGAAAATCCGGCAGAGTTCCGGTGTCTTCAGGCGGCAGGAAGAGCTCCGGCGGTGGTCGAGGAGGTGAGGAATCTCCTTTTCCCCTTTCTCCTCTCCTTCTTCTCTCTCTTCACTTGAGCCCCCCATTTTGTGTAGAATGAGGGCTCTATTTATAGTTTTTCTGGAGTGACATAGCCCGTAAATAGGTGTGAGATCAAGGGCGAATTGTGAGTGGTTTGAATGGACGGCCGATATCGAATCCTTTGATCATGCACCGTTTGTTGGTCATTTGAAGGCCTTAATGATGTTGGAATTCAATGATCTTGGGCTCGTCGGATTCGTCTCGTCGAGCCGTTCGATTCGAGTATAAGCTCGTCAAAATCGGAGACCGTTTGGTAACTCAAATTGCGGTTTGAACCTTCCAACAGCGCTTTGAACCCTTGATTCAGACTCATTTGGGCTCGGATTGGGTTGATCTTGGAATCGTTGGGTTCGTATTTTCGAGACGCTCAGTTTGACTATAAGCTCGCTGAAATCGGAGTTCATATGCTCCCAAAATTAATTTTTGAAGTTTCCGAACTGATTTTGCCTCGAGATTCGTGCCCAATCAAGATAATTTTGTGATGACGTATCAGTTGCCCCCCTATTTTCGGACGTCGAAGCACCAGGAGTCCGAAAATACATGCGTCGACAATTTGTATTGGTCTAAACACCAAAAAATACTTTCAAAAATTAACATCTTGTTCGAACTTCACCATAAAGGCCTCGTTGAGTTTCGAAAGTGTCATAATCGAGTCCGGAACGTGGAAAAACTTGTCTGGGGACCCGAAAAACATCAAATTTGGGCTTTTCGGGACGAAATTCGGGCCCGGAATGGACCGGGCAGCCGAACCGGCCGAACCGGCCGGCCGGCCGCCGCCGCCGCCGCCGCCGCCTCCGCGCGGAACCGCCCGCGCGCTGCTCCCACGCGTCGCCTGGGCTGGACCGCGCCCGCGCCTGGGTGCGCCCGCGCCTGGGCTGGGTGCGCCTGCGGCTGGGCTGGCTGCGCCCGCGTGTTGCGCGGCCTGTGTGCTTGGCCCGCTCCGCTGCTGCGCTGCCGCCGCCGCCGCCGGCCGGCCTTCCGCGTGGCTGGCACGCTGCTGCGCTGCTGGCAGCGATCCGCGTGAAGAGTCCGCGGATCGGCGTGATTTTCGTGAGTCGGTTCGCTGCCACCGACTTAGGTGGGGCCCACTCGTGTAAAGAGGCCGTTTTTTTTGCTATTTTTTGGTCCAAAAAATTCCGAAAAAATCTCAAAAAATTCTGAAAAATTCAGAAAAAATTTAGAAAAATTTGGGATTTCGAAAATTGCAATAACTTCCCCTTCTTGCTTCAAACCCTACAAATAGGCCTCCTAGGCCTTTAGAAAACTTGCACATTTTCTTTCTTTCTCCCTCCGGCTCTCTGGCGGCTGAGGCCTCCGCTATTTGCGAGCGGGAAACTTCCCCTGCTCGAATTAGCGCCCTCCTCGCGTGCAGAAGCCCACGGGATTTCTTCCTCTCCCTCCGGCTTACTGGCGGTTGAGGCTTCCGCTATTTGCGAGTTGGAATTTCTTCATGCTCGACTTAGCGCCCCTCCTCGCGCGCAGAAGCCTACGGGATTTCTTCCTCTCCCTCCGGCTTACTGGCGGTTGAGGCTTCCGCTATTTACGAGTTGGAATTTCTTCCTGCTCGAATTAGCGCTCCTCCTCGCGTGTAGAAGCCTACGGGATTTCTTCCTCTCCCTCCGGCTTACTAGCGGTTGAGGCTTCCGCTATTTGCGAGCGGGAAACTTCCCCTGCTCGAATTAGCGTCCCTCCTCGCGCGCAGAAGCCTACGGGATTTCTTCCTCCCCTTAGTTCTTTGAGAGATTTGTTGAACTGCTGAAATACGGCGTCATGTAGAAATACGACATTGGGCAGAAGACCGACGAAATTTCTACGACAGTCAGAATTCCGACGACGAGTAGAAGTATGGCGTCGGGCAGAAGACCAACGAAATTCCATCAACTGTCAGAATTCCGACGACGAGTAGAAGTATGATAGAAGTCCGATGGCGAGGGGAGTCCGTCGTCTGGTAGAAGACCGACGAAAGTTTGTCGACGAGCAAAAGTCTGCTGACGAGTAGAAGTCCGACGCCAGGGAGAATTCCGATGTCGGTTAGAAGACCGACGAAAGTTCGTCAATGAACAGAAGTCCGACGACGAGTAGGAGTCCGCTGACGAGCAGAAGTCCGACGACAGGGAGAAGTCCGGCGTCGGGTAGAAGTTCAACGTCGGCTAGAAGACCGACGAAATTTCGTCGACGAGCAGAAGTCCGACGACAGGGAGAAGTCCGGCGTCGGGTAGAAGTTCAACGTCGGCTAGAAGACCGACGAAATTTCGTCGACGAGCAAAAGTCCGACGACGAGTAGGAGTCCGCTGATGAGCAGAAGTCCGACGACAGGGAGAAGTCCGACGTCGGGTAAAAGTCCGCTGACGAGCAGAAGTCCGACGACAGGGAGAAGTCCGTCGTCGGGTAGAAGACCGACGAAAGTTCGTCGACCAGCAGAAGTCCGACGACGAGTAGGAGTCCGCTGACGAGCAGAAGTCCGACGACAGAGAGAAGTCCGACGTCGGGTAGAAGTCCACTGAAGAGCAGAAGTCTGACGACAGGGAGAAGTCCGTCATCGAGTAGAAGACCGACGAAAGTTCATCAACGAGCAGAAGTCCGACGACGAGTAGGAGTTCGCTGATGAGCAGGAGTCCGACGATAGGGAGAAGTCCGTCATCAGGTAGAAGACAGACGAAAGTTCATCGACGAGCAGAAGTCCGACGACGAGTAGGAGTTCGCTGATGAGCAGGAGTCCGACGACAGGGAGAAGTTCGACGTCGGGTAGAAGTCTGCTGACGAGCAGAAGTCTGACGACAGGGAGAAGTCCGTCATCAGGTAGAAGACCGATGAAAGTTCGTCGACGAGCAGAAGTCCGACGACGAGTAGGAGTTTGCTGATGAGCAGAAGTCCGACGATGAGTAGGAGTTTGCTGATGAGCAGAAGTCCGACGATGAGTAAACGTCTGCTGACGAGCAGAAATCCAAGGACAAGGAGAAGTCCGACGTCGGGTAGGAGTACGACCTTGGGCAGAAGACCGACGAAAATTCGTCGACGAGCAGAAGTCTGATGACGAGTAGAAGTCCGCTGACGAGCAGAAGTCCGACGTCGGGTAAAAGTACAACGTCGGGTAGAAGACCGATGAAAGTTCGTCGACGAGCAGAAGTCCGACGTCGGGTAGAAGTTCGCCGATGAGCAGGAGTCCGACGATAGGGAGAAGTCCGTCATCGGGTAGAAGACCGACGAAAGTTCATCGACGAGCAGAAGTCCGACGACGAGTAGGAGTTCGCTGATGAGCAGGAGTCCGACGACAGGGAGAAGTCCGACGTCGGGTAGAAGTCCGCTGACGAGCAGAATTCTGACGACAGGGAGAAGTCCGTCATCGGGTAGAAGACCGACGAAAGTTCGTCGACGAGCAGAAGTCCGACGTCGGGTAGAAGTTCGCTGACGAGCAGAAGTCCGACGACAGAGAGAAGTCCAACATCGGGTAGAAGACCGATGAAAGTTCGTCGACGAGCAGAAGTCCGACGTCGGGTAGAAGTCCGCTGACGAGCAGAAGTCTGACGTCGGGTAGAAGTACGGCCTTGGGCAGAAGACCGATGAAAGTTTGTCGACGAGAAAACGTCCAATGAAAGTCCTGCAAGGCAAAAATTCAGCAACAGGAGGAAATTCAACATCGGGTAAAAAATTAACTTTGTGAAGAAGTTAAATGGAAGTCCCTTGACGTCATTCTGACGACGTTAACCAAAGATGTAAGACCAATCCAATGTTGTATGTTAGAGCATTTGCTCGATGTTGTTAACACATATTAGATCCACCAAAGATGTGAGACCTATCCGAGGTTGTATGTCGGAGCTTTTTCTCGACGACGTTAACCTCTATGGAAGAGGTCGAGAGAATCCACCAAGAATATGAGACCTTTCTGAGGTTGTATGTCGGAGCCTTTGCTCGACGACGTTAACCTATGTGGAAGAGGTCGGAAGAATCCACCAAGGATGTTAGACCTTTCCGAGGTTGTATGTTGGAACATTTGTTCGACGACGTTAACCTGTGTGGAAGAGGTCGAGAGAATCCACCAATGATGTGAAACCTTTCCGAGGTTGTATGTCGGAGCCTTTGCTCGACGACGTTAACCTGTGTGGAAGAGGTCGAGAGAATCCACCAAGGATGTGAAACCTTTTCGAGGTTGTATGTCGGAGCCTTTGCTCGACGACGTTAACCTGTGTGGAAGAGGTCGAATTGAATCCCACTGGGATTGATTTTGCTTTGATTGGGAGGGGGCGAATGCCGCGTATATCCCGAATCAAAAGTGAAGAAGGTCTATCTTTAGACCGTTAATTTGCTCGGACATTCCTGAAATATCAACTTGATGTTGAAGGTATTGAAGGATATATTTGACCATGGTTTGAGTCAAAGTTGCCCCCCAGTCCGCATCTGCTTCTTATGATATTGATGCTATGTGTGATCTTTTAAGATTGGAGCAAAAGTTGCCCCCCAGTCGGGAACCACTTTCCCACAGACGGCGCCAAACTGTTGCGTCCAGGAGTATTCGCGGCGGTAGAGAAATATCATATTTAACGTCTTAGCATTGTACGAAAATCCGGCACGCAATCAGATAAGAAGAGAGGGTCTAGCATTTATGAGACACCAAGATTTTTACGTGGATAACCCCTGTAAAAGGGGGAAAAACCACGGGGCCTAGCCCAGTTTGAACGAATCCACTAGTATTTGCAGTCGATTACAAATGAGACCCTTCCTTGGGAGAAGGCCTTAGCTTGATGTACATCTTATGGAGTACATTACATGATGTAAATACAAAGATCTACTATCGACGTATTCGCTTTGTTAGAAGGACTGCAGTTGGCGGGCGACGTAGGTCAGGAGGACCGTAGTCAGCTGGCGACGGAGGATTGTAGTCGGCGGGCGACGTAAGTCAGGAGGACTGTAGTCGGCGGGCGACGGAGGTCGGAAAGGATGTATTCGGCGAGCGACATAAGTCAGGAGGACCGTATTCAACGGGCGACGGATGTCAAAAAGACTGTAGTCGGCGGGCGACGTAAGTCAGGAGGACCGTAGTCGGCTGGCGACGGAGGTCGAAAGAACTGTAGTCTGACGACGAAGATCAGTAGGACAGCGTCAGGTAGAAGTCCAGCAATGAAAAGAAATGCATCTTCGCATAGACGTCCAGCGGAGTCCGATAACCGGTAGAAGTTCGGCGTCGGGTAGAAGCTTGGCGAAGAGTGAAGGTCCGACGTCGGGTAGAAGTCCGACGTCGTTGGTGGCAGAGGAGAACTCTGGCTTCACTTGGGCGGAGTTTCGGCGTCATGAGGGAATTCTCTTGTAAATTGGGAAGAATTTCAGCATCCCATGGAAGTTGGGCAGAATTCTGGCGTTCTCCCGAAAATCCGGCAGAGTTCCGGTGTCTTCAGGCAGCAGGAAGAGCTCCGGCGGTGGTCGAGGAGGTGAGGAATCTCCTTTTCCCCTTTCTCCTCTCCTTCTTCTCTCTCTTCACTTGAGCCCCCCATTTGGTGTAGAATGAGGGCTCTATTTATAGTTTTTCTGGAGTGGCATAGCCCGTAAATAGGTGTGAGATCAAGGGCGAATTGTGAGTGGTTTGAATGGACGGCCGATATCGAATCCTTTGATCATGCACCGTTCGTTGGTCATTTGAAGGCCTTAATGATGTCGGAATTCAATGATCTTGGGCTCGTCGGATTCGTCTCGTCGAGTCGTTCGATTCGAGTATAAGCTCGTCAAAATCGGAGACCGTTTGGTAACTCAAATTGCGGTTTGAACCTTCCAACAGCGCTTTGAACCCTTGATTCAGACTCATTTGGGCTCGGATTGGGTTGATCTTGGAATCGTTGGGTTCGTATTTTCGAGACGCTCAGTTTGACTATAAGCTCGCTGAAATCGGAGTTCATATGCTCCCAAAATTAATTTTTGAAGTTTCCGAACTGATTTTGCCTCGAGATTCGTGCCCAATCAAGATAATTTTGTGATGACGTATCAAAAATATTTGTGGTGCACTCAATCAATAATAATAATAAAAATCATCTCCAATATTTATAATATATGAATAAAAAAATAATTTAAATATGCTAAAATTATTTTTACTCGGCATACCCTTTTGGCAAAACAAATGACCCCTAAATCCTAGTTGAAGCCAAACGGCCCAAACAGGTAAGCTGAAAGAGAGATATGTTCAGGGTTTCTAGCAATTTTGGGTCAAGTTAAAGAAGGCCATTTTATTGTTTCATTCAATATTTATCAATAATTAGATAAATTATTAAGCATGGATTTCAAATATAAAGATGAGAGCGACGTTTCGTTTTTTTGCTGATTCACTTGGTTGCTCTCTGCAGTTGCGCCGTTTGAAGCTCAAAGGTCCAAGGTCGAAAGCCAAAAACCCCATCTTCGTTATACCTTACCTTCTTCCCATGCAAATAAGCTCCTTTGTTTCTTTCATTCTTTTTTTTTTTCTTGCTTCGGTTGAATCCGTCTATTAAGTTGTAATTTTTAGCTTTCATTCTTCTTACTGTTGATTAAGAGGGATGCAACATTTTATTTGATGATTTTAGTCTGTGATATGTCTTTTTGTTCTTACTGCAATTTTTCTTTTATGTTCTTCTATTGATTTGTCCTTTTGTTCTTATTGCAATTCAGATAAAGGCTTTGAAATAACTTATTTGATATGCAAAATGTAGCGAGTTGTTACCTATGACTTAGATATTTGATTAACAGTGGACTTAGCTCTTTTGGGACTAAGAGCTAATTTTCTCCAATAATTTTGGAGAAATTTTAGGTTAATATATGTGTTAAATTTTATTTTTAAAAAATGTGTAATATATAAATAATGGGGGATTTGCATGACTAGAATAGATAATAGCATATAATCATATTATATTAAAAAAAATTGATCGAATCATAATATTCATAAAGTTGTTTTCATTAATATTGATACGTCATGCAAAATTTATCTTGATCGGGCACGAATCTCGAGACAAAAATCAAGTTGGAAACTTCAAAAATTAAATCCGGGAGAACCTGAACTCCGATTTCAGCAAACTTACAGTCAAACTGAGCGTCTCGGAAATACAAACCCAACGACACCAAATTCGACCCGATCCGAGCCCAAATTGGTCCAAATCAAGGACCCGAAGCGCAGTTGGAAGGTTCAAACCGCAATTTGAGTTACCAAACGGTCTCCGAGTTTAACGAGCTTATACTCGAATCGAGCGGCTCGACGAGATGAATCCAACAAGCCTAAGATGGCCGAATTCCGACATCATTAAGGCCTCCAAATGTCCAACGAACAGTGCAATATCGAGGGTTCAATATCGGCCGTCCATTCAAACCCCACTCCCAATTCGCCCCTGATCTCACACCTATTTACAAGCCATGCCACTCCAGAAAAACTATAAATAGAGCCCTCATGGGAAAAGGAGAATCCCCTCCTCGACCACCGCCTGAACATGCCGGGATTCTGCATGATATTCGGGAGAACGCAGGAATTCTGCCCAACTTCCACGTGATACTGAAATTATTTCTAATTTACAATAGAGTTCCCTCCTGGCGCCGAAACTCCGCCCAAAGGAAGCCGGAGTTCTCCTCTGCCACCAACAGACGTCGAACTTCTACCCGACGTTGGACCTTCTTCGCCAAGTTTCTACCCGACACCAAACTTCTACCGGTTATCGGACTTCGCTGGACGTCTATCCGAAGATGGACTTCTTTTCATTGTTGGACTTCTACCTGACACTGTCCTTCTGATCTTCGTCATCAGACTACAGTCTTTCCGACATCCGTCGCCCGTCGACTACGATCCTCCTGACTTATGTCGCCCACCGACTACAGTCTTTCTGACCTCCGTCGCCCGCCAACTACAGTCCTCCTGACTTATGTCGCTCGCCGACTACGGTTCTCCTGACTCACGTCGCTCGCCGACTACAGTCTTTCCGACCTTTGTCGCCCGCCGACTACGTTCCTTCTGACTTACGTCGCCCGTCGACTACAGTCCTTCCGATCTCCGTCGCTAGCTGACTATGGTCCTCCTGACTTACGTCGGCCACCGACTACAAGCCTTTCGACCTCCGTCGCTCGCCGACTACGATCTTCCCAACAAAACGAACATGCCAATAGTGATTCTTTGTATTCATATCATGTAATGTACTCTATAAAATGTACATTAAGCTAAGGCCTTCTTCTAAGGAAGGGCCTCATTTGTAATCAACTGCTATACTAGTGGATTCATTCAAACTGGGCTAGGCCCAGTGGTTTCCCCCCTTTTTAGGGGTTTTCCATGTAAAAATCTTGGTGTCTCATAAATGCTAGACCCTCTCTCTTATCTGATTGCGTGCCGGATTTTCGTACAACGCTAAGACGATAAATTTTATATTTCTCTACCGCCGCGAATACTCCTAGACGCAACAAATATAATAATTAAATAATTTTAATCTATTTTTTTTTATTGATGGATCATCCTTGGTTTAAAAAAGTTGTAATGCAACATTATGAAAAAATGCAAAATATAATACAAAGTTTGTAATTTTGTTTACTTTACATATATAATGCAACATCAAATTTCTTTTTGAATTTTGTATTATATATATTTTTAATTTTTTATAACCCCCACTCCCCCCCCACCCCCGCGCGCGCGAGAAATAAGGTTGATTATGCCTCTGTATATGTCATGATAAAAGAAGTGTTGCGTCCTGGAAAATTTACGACGATATATAAAAAACTTAACGTCTTAGCCTTGTACAAATATCCAACATACAATCAGATAAAAAGAGATGGTATATCGTTCATGAGAGACATTAGTGTTTTTACATGGAAACCCTCGTAAAAGGGGAAAACCACAGGGCATGACTCAGTTTGAATGAATCAACTAATGTTTATAGTCGATTATAAAGGATGTACTATTTTCAGGTGATGGAGGTCGGGAGGACTATAACTGGCATTTGACAAAGGTCAAAAGACCGTTATCAGGCGAGGGATGTCAGAATGACCATAGTCGGTGGGCGACGGAGGTCGAAATGACCGTAGTCTAGCGATGAAGGTCAGAATAATCGTAGTCAGGTGTAAGGGTGTCAATTCATTTCCACGGGTCGGGTTCGAGTTTAACCTGACTTTGACCCGACAAATTTTGGCACAACCCAGTTTGAAAATTAGGTTACTTTTCTCAACCCGAATTGACCCGTAAGAAAACGAACCGCCATCGATCAGAAGTAACCACGACGACGGGAGTTTGCGTATTCAGCCAAATCTAGTAAACATATCATAATTGAATATTTGCTACAATTTTACCAAGTATTTGCAAAAATTATAGCAAATACTCATAAAAAACGCAACAGATCCGGATGGTTCTTGAAGTCCCGCACAGAATAATTTCTCATAAAATTGAGGGTAGTAATGCTGTATTATAGAACTAAATATTTAAATAAAAGTATTTTATTTAATATTATTAAACTAATTAGCATTAACGTTTTAACTTAACTATTATCGAAATTACAAGTTAAATGAAAATTAATAATACTTAACACTGTTATATAATTTCCAATTAGAAGTAATATTTCGCTAAAATTCTTTTTTTGAGCCGCTTTCCTAAAAAAAAAAAACCCTTCCTTCCGGACAAGCCAAAACCTGCTTCATTACCGCCGGTAACCACCCATGAGGACCGCAAACGAATTGCTTCGGCGCCATCTCCGGTATAGCTGCCGCCTTCTTGCTCGGCGAGTTCTTCCTCCCCCTTCGCTATCTCTCTCTAACTTCTCCTCCATCATTCCTTTCCATCGAAGGAATTTCGCTGCAAATGATCATCACGCTTCAAGCTATTCTCCACTTTTCTCCAATTACACGGCCCAAAGATCCTTCTCATGGTTCACTTGGAGAAATTCAGTGGAAATCCATGAACTTGAAGAAGATTCTGGTGGAAGCTCTGTAGGGGGATTGGAGCTCAATCCTAACGAGGTATTCGAAACGGCGCCGGAGCAGCCATCGGTCAGTTCCACTGCTAGTTCTCAAATATCGGAAAATGTGTTTGGTGAGAATACGTGGTACTATTATCCGATTCAGGCTGTCATTTCGATGCTCGACGGCTTCCACGACTTCACTGGGTTTCCATGGTAAAAAAAAAAAAAATCCGTTTTTTGTACGAGAGCTAATATGTTGTCTTCATGACGGATTAGATATCTTCCTTTTTTATGGTTTTTTAGATCGCTTTACTTCATTTCTAACGCGATATGATATATCTTCAAAGCTATGCGCTTCCGAACTAAAATTATGAATAACTGTGGCGCTGGTTGATTTGATGCTAAGTAAAAAGAATGAGTTTGGAGTTTTTCTTAATTGATTGATTTGATATGATGTAATCTTATTTATTACTGTACAACAATCCATTTGTTTGAACACTTTACAACATTGTAGAATGTAAATGTAGTTAATTTAGTGGTATTTACTTTGGGAGGATTTGAATTGCTTTCTGTCTTTTTTTTTTTTTTTTAATTCAAACAATCCTTTTAAAGAGAAGGCCCTGTCCTTCTCAAATATTTCTCAGAGTTTGTCAGGCTGTTTTTGTGGTGGCTTCAACTATCTTCAAAAGCTGTTGTAGAATAATTTGGGGAAAGGATATTTTTTTGGAAGTTATCGTATGTTTAATAAAATTTTTCCTTTTTGAAGAAGTTAAGCTACAAACTTCAAACAACTACCACATCTGATAAATTTCGCTATAAAAGTTCTTTCTTACTGCATAAAATTCTAAAAGTAACAAGAAAGCTGTAACCAGATATAACTCTGGTTACTGTATGGAAAGCTAAGTTATGAGAAAGCTTTCCCAAACACAACCTTAGTGTTTGTTTTTTGAAGATTGTTTGGCCAGACTAACATTTACATTAATATAGTATGTGAACTTTGAAAGCTGTGTAATTTCTATGGAACTTTAGTTTTGAGAGGAATTTTAATAAATTTCTACTGATAGATTTTTTAGTTGCAGACCTACTTGATATCTTTGTGGTGCTTAATTTTTATCTTACTCATAGGATGGTTTCACTCCTAGGGCTTATTTGCTTATAAATAGAAAATATATTTTAGAAAATGGAGAATTGGATTCGACTTGTCTCGTGCTTCAAAATGATCATTGCAATTGATGGGGTTTGATGGGATTTATGAAGTTTAAAATCAATGTTGACTTCTAACTACATCGAACGAAATAATTAATCTAACAAATTTTATCCTTGTTTTTTTTTCCGAACTTCAAACAACCAAATCTGCCCTTACTGTAGTTTTCATACTAGATATAAAAACATTCCTTAACATTGTTGCTCCATGCAATGACAATTCTAAACTCATTTTTGAAACCATCTCTCAATGTTTAATCATTTTGAAATATCAGTTATTTTGTTAACCATATTTTGAGTTTCAACTTCTTTGATTTAGTTTATTATTTTATTTCTTATTAAATAAATCATCAATGTCTGACACAATTACTTTCAGAGATCCCTCTTGTCTAAAATACCATTCTGATGCTATTCTAGTAGAGCGTAATGGATTGCAGTCCTTCAAAATCAGTTGTTCCTTTTTCCTGTGAAAATTCAAATCCAACCTTTCACGCCATTCTGTTAGGAAACACTTGAAGATTTCAAGTAAATCCTATCAATTTCAGAAACAACGAGAAATTTCCACAAATCCAATGGATAATCAGAGAAAAAACAGGAATTTTATTGCAAGAACACAAACTAACGAAAAAAAAAAATAACAAGATACAATTGATCCTCTATTCGAGAGGATCTATCTCTCTCAAATCTCTCGATGCCGCTAGAGCCAAAAAACCTAAACTTAAGAGATCTCAAATTTTAGCCAAATTTAAGATGCCCTAACCCCAGGAAAACAAAATGTTTAATGCATACAATCAAAAAAGAAATATCTAAACAGTCCCTACATTCAAATTTCCCTTCTAAACTTCTCCTAAAATCTTCCTAATCAGCTCTTCTAAACTGTGCGGCCCGATCGTCACGTAAAGGAGGCGCAGACTTCCGCCTCTGATCCGCTTGAGCCGGTCTTGTATGGACCGGCTAGACCGGTCCAATGGACGGGTCTATCACATTCCTTGTCATTTCTCCGTCATTAAGAGATATTCATTAGAATCACATCTTAGGTAACAATATTCAATTGTTTATTTCAGCGTGGATGCATTATCTTCGAGTTAGGGTTTTGCACATTATTTCCTTCTCTTTCTTTCCTTAACTGTTGATGCAATTTTCAACGTTTTTGGTAATCTACCTTTAGCTAGTACTCATGCAGATATTTTTCAGCCCCTAGTTTTCTTTCCTTGAGTTGATCTATGGAATTTTCCACAGGACATATTGCTAATGATTTTCATAATTGAATAACAGAAGGAAGCAATGACTCGATATTTGGAATTTTTTGTTAAGGATTCTCTTTGTTGAATAAAAGTAAGGAACCAAATGGTGGAAGTATAAATTCAATCGTGTGAATTGCTAAGCCAAGTTTGTTTGTACCGTAGCTGTTATTTTGAATATTATCAAAAGTTTAAATATATTGCACTCGTGCTATTCTAGTGTTTGCAAACATATAGCAGATGCAATACTTGATGTTTTAAAAGCCATTTACTAAGCTAATATTTCTAGCTTTATGATGTAAAATTGTCATGAGATTTTACAACATGAATGATGATCTAACCTCTTTAAAAACATTTTGGAATTTTGCCATTAAACTAGCAATGAGGAGGTTAGGGTGACAGATGTTTTAAATTTTACTTGTTTTAAAGTTGAGAGACATGAGGAAAACTGATTATAGCAGTGCGCGATTTGTTACTTGGGTAGCAATATTAAAGTAAGTTTATCCTGATTTTTTTTTCTGGGAAATAAGCGTAACACTTTGAAATGTATTTTGAGATATCTGGAGTAGAAAAAGAATTTCTTTGGAAATGTATTCTGTTGCTTGCTAATAGTGGTCTGGTTGTTATCCTGTTAGGTATTAGGCGATAAAGAAGTTTCAATAAAAAATTCATTCACTGTATAATGCTTTGAGATGGAGGGGAAGTAGCTTTTAAAATATCTGTTCCCGTTCATATTTTTAAAATACTTTATAGTATCAAAAGTGCACGTTGAGTAGCCAAGTCCATCACTTAGCACCGCAATTGAAGCATACATCCTTTGAACCACTTTACAAGCAGACATGGCTTAAGTGATCAATGTATAATGCTCTTTAAGAAGATCAATATAGTTTTGCAAAAAATACTTACTATTATCATTTTGATTGATATAACCAATGGTAAGATGGTCAACTTAAAGTCTATGTTGCACAGATACTCCTATTTACGAGGACACGTGTCGGATACGGATACGCCTCCGATACGGCACGGATACGTGTCGGATACGGCTTTGCCGTGTCTGATTAAAATATTATTTAAATTTGACTGGACACGCGTATCCGTGTCCTATTAAAAAAAAAAACTCGGAGCCACGATTTACCCTATTCTTTTCGACTTTCCACTGTTTCCGTTCAATATCCATATTCATTTATGCGGCTGAAACATTTCAAAGAGATAGGTTTTTCGTTTCCACATAAGTGTTCATCTTCTTCGTTATAGTTGAAGGAGCGGCTCGATGACGCGAGCATAGAAGCAAATAGGATCATCTTTTGTCGACAGCATTAAAGTCAATAGGATCACCCTTCGTCGACGAAGCGGCTCGACAACGCGAACAGTGAAGGCGACGTGAGCAGTGAAGGTTCGTTTTCTTCGTCGTTCTTCGTTTTCTTAATCATAGGCTCGGTATCGAAACTTGGTACCGAATGTTACTGGAACTCAGTATTGCTCGGTACTGGAACTCAGTACCGCTCGGTATTGGAACTTGGTACTGCTCAGTATTGGAACTCGGTACTGCTCGGTATTGGAACTCGGTGATGCTCGGTACTACTCGGTACCGAGCGATATTGGAACTCAGTACTGCTTGGTATTGGAACTCAGTACCGCTCGGTATTGGAACTCGGTATTGCGCGGTAGTACTCGGTACCGAGCGGTATTGGAACTCAGTACTGCTCGGTATTGGAACTCGGTACCGCTCGGTATTGGAATTCGGTACCGCTCGGTACTACTCGGTACTGAGCGGTATTGGAACTCAGTACTGCTCGGTATTAGAACTCAGTACCGCTCGGTATTGGAACTCGGTATTGCTCGGTACTACTCGATACCGAGCAGTATTGGAACTCAATACTGCTCGGTATTGGAACTCGGTACCGCTCGGTATTGGAACTCGGTACCGCTCGGTATTGGAACTCGATATTGCTCGGTACTACTCGTTATCGAGCGGTATTGGAACTCAGTACTGCTCGGTATTGGAACTCGTTACCGAGCGGTATTGGAACTCAGTACTGCTCGGTACTACTCGGTACCGAGCGGTATTTGAACTCAGTACTGCTCGGTACTGCTCGGTATTGGAACTCAGTATCGCTCAGTACTGTAACTCGGTATTACTCGGTACCGCTCGGTATTGCTCAGTATAGAGGGGTACCGAATGGTACCAAGTGGCACCCAGAAGCTAAAACATGCTCGGTATCGCTCGACATCTTTTCATAAAAAATAACTTTAAAAATAAACAGCACTTCAAAATTACTCTTATAAAAAAAATTTGTTTCGAGGGCGCTGCCCCCTAAAACCCCCTCAGGGGCGCTGCCCCTTGACCCTGCAGGTCGAACCCCGCCAGGGGGCAGCGCCCCCTTGGACCCCTGGCAGAGTCGCAACATATTTACACTTCACTTAAATTTTTTCATGTTTCAAATTCACATATTTTAATTTGTATAGATCCTTTGTAGGGTAATGAGCTCTAGTGGAGTAGGAATTGGTTATGATGATGGTCCATCAGAAATTAATATTGAAGATAACAAACCTTTATGGGGTTATGTTACAAAAATAAGTAAAACATCAGAAGGGGGAGACAATATTGCATTCAAATGTAATTTTTGTAATGCAGCATACAAAGGATCATATCATAGAGTGAAAGCTCATTTGTTGAAGATTAGTGGTCATGAAATCAAAGTTTGCCCAAAGATAAGCTCATCACAAAAGGCTGAATTACAAAGAAAAATCAGTGAAGCTGATCAAAGGAGTAAAAAAGAGCTTCCAAAACATATTCCACTTCTAAGCATTCATGCAATTGTAATTAGAAATTTTATTATGAATCACTCCATGAGACTCTCTATGTTCAATGATTTCTCTAATTTAAAGATGCTTGCAGTTGCTGAAACTCGGTTTGCCTCAGTAACAGCGATGTTGAGAAGATTCAAGAAAATAAAAAATGCTCTTCAAGCTATATGGTGATCAATGACAAATGGTCATGTTATAGGGAAGATGATGTTGGAAAGGCTAGGTATGTAAAAGAGAAGCTTTTAGATGATTTATAGTGGAATGAGATTGAATACATCATAAATTTTACAGACCTAATTTATGAGATGTTGAGAGTAGCTGATACGGATAAGTTTTGTTTACATCTCATTTATGAGATGTGAGATTCAATGCTAGCCAAAGTAAAAGAAATTATATGTAGACATGAGAGGAAGACACTTCATGAAGACTCAAGCTTTTGGGATGTTATTTATGCTATTCTAGAAGATAGGTGGAGCAAAAGTAATACACCTTTACATTGCTTGGCTCACTCACTAAATCCAAGGTAAATTTCAACATTTTTTTATTATGAATTCACAATTTGTTGTTTTGTAATTTCAACATTTTTTCATTATTTCATTTTAATGTTATTTGAAGATATTCAACTAAAGAATGACTTCAAGAGGATCCTCAAAGAGTTTCTCCACAGAAAGATTTAGAAATTTCAAATATGAGGAAGACACGTTTGAAGCGTTATTTTCCAAATGAAGATGAGAGAAGAAGTGTCAATATTGAGCTAGCTAAATTTTTTGGTTATTTAGAGGATTTTGGTGACCAAGAGTCATTGCGTGATAGGTGGAGAATTGATCCGAAATGTGATGGATTATACATGGAGCTTCAGCACCTCTACTTCAAACAATCGCCATAAAATTGCTTGGCCATGTTTCATCCTCATCCTGTTGTGAAAAAATTAGAGGTCATACTCATTCATCCAATCAATGAAGAGAAATAAAATTACTTCACAACGAGCTGAAGATTTAGTTTACGTGCATATAAACCTTCGACTTCTCTCAAGGAAAACTCCAACTTATATGGAAGGAGACAACATGATGTGGGATGTTGCTGGAGATGGATTTGAATCTCTTGAGGATATGGGAATATTAGAAATTGCTAATCTTTCACTTGATGAGCCTGAATTAGAAGCTATGATATTTATTGAAGATGATATAGAAACTCAAAGACAAACCACTGAAGAAGCTAATCCTATCATTCCTTCTATTGAATAGTTGAAATTTCATGTGCTCGGCAATTTATCTTCTTGTTTTTGTTGTTGTACTAGACATTTCAATATTTAATGCTTACTTTTATTTCAATTTTTTTGTCATTTCAAATATTACACTTTGATTACTTTATTAATTTTTATGTATTATTTATATATTATAATGCCGTATCCGCGCTGTATCCGTATCCTGTATTTTTAAGAATTGGCGTGTCCCGTATCCGTATTGTGTCGTATCCGTATCGCCGTATCCGTATCGGTGCAACATAGCTTAAAGTAAACCCAATATTATAAAATATATTTTTAACTGAGAAAAGTTTGAAATGATTCTTTGAGAAATTAAGTGAGATTTAAGAATGCTATTTTCGTGGAAGAGTGAAATGAGAGGATAATTACTGACTATATTGGATTAATCTGAAAACATAAAGTCAACTTAGCTTTGAGGAAATGCATAGAGGTAAAGCTCTATGAAAATGCAATTTACCGTTGAGATGAAGAAGTTATGGGATGAATTAGAGTTATATGGTTTATAACTTATTTTAGAGCTCATTTTGTTCCTTGGACTTACTAAAAAAACAATGTTAAAAGTTGGTGAATTTTTTTAGATCCATTTGCTTGGATGTATTATAAATCAACATTGATTTTAGCTATATATTCCACCAAATCCTACTCAAACGTAATTATTTCATTTTCATGTACAAAATAAATGAAAAAAATGAAATCGTCAAATTTCAATTTTCAAATATTGTTTTCTATCTGCAATCAACTAAATGATCCATTAGCAGAATCTCACCAATTAAGAGCAGGCTGAATGATAGGAGAAGAAGCATTCGGGTACTGATTGTTTGAATTACATGGGAAGTTTAGTACTGTGGTAGCTACATAAAATTTAAGTTTTTGATGATACATAAACTATTCATGAATGAGAGTGATAAAACAATGATTTAGGAGAATTATATTGATTTAGAGAATTTTTTTGAGATCAACAATAGAGGCTATTTTTGTGTCAAGGTAAATGATTTTTACATTTTATTTTTGACTTTGAAAAGACTCATGACTGATATGGGAATTAGTTTTGTTGGCATTGATTAGAAAATGTGTTTGTTTAATTTGCATTGTACTGTTTCAAAAAGTTTTTAGTGCATATAATTACATTATAAACTTTTTCATAGGCAATAGCTTAGTTTGTTTTTGCATGCAGAAACTGGATACAAAAGATAAATTTGCATGGTTGACCTATGAAAACTGTATTGGTTTTGGATAGCGGAAAATCCAAATAATATTTTTACTGCATGTTCTTAGTAGTAGCAGTTTTTTTTTTCTATGGTTACATTTCTCATAAATTTGTGTTTGCCAATTTCAGAAAATTTTCTTGTTAAAGAATTCTGCAAAATTTATGTTGATCTAAAAAGGTCTTATTTCCATTATTACAGGTGGGTAACAATCTCTGTTTCTACTTTGGCCCTCAGGGCATCCCTACTTCCAGTACTTATTTTGCAGCTCAAGAAGATGGCAAAATTCGGGGCATTGTTACCCAGATGTAAGCAATCATGTCTAGCAGCATAACAAGCTATGTTGTTGTCAATTTTGGTTCATTTTGATTTGTTTTATTTTTTATAGGGGTAGTCAATGGTATCATTTTTCTTTAAAATGAAAGCCATCTATGTTTTCTTGGATTTTGTTTTTTAGAAGGCAAGCTTTAATTTACATGCCCTTCATAGGAGACCTTGGTTCCATGAACATGGCTTTGTGCCTTAACTCTTCACTCGTGCATGAAGTACAATCTAAGAGATGAAGAGCACTGGATCGAGAATGGCATACCACCATTCTCCGTTAATGAGTTTGGGCTTTATAATCATGTCAAATTGTAAATTGCAAAAGAACTTCAACCTTTCGCTCATCAAAGAAGCCTAAGCTCTTGCCTTGGCACAAACTAAACTTGCCATGTTACGACCCGACCCCGAGGCTTGGAATATTGAGGCGAGAATATACAATTAGATGGAGATTTTAAATTTCATTCATTCACATTAACTAATAACAAATTTCTTCCAATATATCGAAAGAGATACTAAAACCATAAAATTTAATTTAAACTGAAAGTATAACCATGCCAAAGTAGACAGCTCTATCTTGTAGAGCCGCATCTTTGATACGCATTTTATTTTTTTTTCACTCATTTAATTCTCAAGCTTTTACTAGTATACATTATTTAAATAATGGGAGCCAGTCATAATGCAACTCAATGGATACGTTATATTTCAAAATTACAATAACATAAAGCAACATTGAAATGATATGCATGCTTATCTTAAAATCAAATAATATAAAATTATTTGATAGATAGTTCTATTTAAGTATGATATTGTAAGAGATTTTGAAATATTCTTTAGTATGATAATGCCATAGGTAAAAACTATATAGTATCTTATCTTTTTTATATTTGTAATAATACAACCGTCTTATGTATCATTGTCTAAATTATGCCATTTAAGGTACTTCATTTTTCATTTCCTTTTTTCAAATGTTTTCTAATTTACTCATTTGAATATTTTATTTCTGTCAGTGCTATTAGGAGGTGAAAACCATCAGTAAAATATGCACATGCATCATTCTCATATAAGTCATTTCATTTATATTTTTCATAATATTCCATAGCTCTTACAGTAACATTAAATGACTTGATAAACAATTAAATGCTAATAGAAATTGTCATTCATTTTGACCAAATTTTCATAACATAGATAAATCATAACTGAATTTTCAAAAACAGTTGATTAAATGAATATCCATAATGATCGATGCATTTGATTTAGAAGAAGTAACATTAATAATATAATTTAGATATAAGTGTTCCCAAATTAACCTTTGATTTGTATTGTCACCTCAATCTTTAACTCCAGTTTATCTCGTTGGATATCTATAATCATACATATGAGAAAAATTCAAAATAGTTACTCTTATTCAAAGTATATATATACTTTTTGCTGAAATTGTTATCATTAATTAACAATCCTTTTTCCTTCATTCATGTTTATAAATTTATAGTGAATTAATCTTTACCCTATCTAAGCATATACTTGCAACCAATGTTTTCAAATAATTAACACATCTCACAACTAGATTACCAACCTTTTTTTTGTTTTATTCAATTATTATTTAAATTCTCTTTATTTAGCTCTTTATCTATAATTGTAATAGAGAAAAGGGCTAAAATAGTCCCTTGACTTTTTATGAAGGACCTATATTAAAGTATCATTTTGGTCCCTCGTATCTTCCAAAAAGAATCAAAAGTAGTCCCATGGTACTATTTTAGTTCTTTTTTAATGAGTTGAAGGACCAAAATAGTCATTTAATATGGTTGGAGACCATTTTGATCCTTCATAAAGAGTCAATGGACCATTTGCAAAGCAAATATATGTATAGAGCTGAGTCAAATGACTTCCTTAATCAATAGTATCTTAGGATGTTAGTTACGAGGGCTTGCAATCATAGAAGATATTGACCACAGTTCTAAACAAAACCCTGAACATTACTGGTAAATCTGATTATATCTATTTGCCCACTCTATTCCCATGCACATCATCCAAGAGCCTCAAGGAAAATGAGTAGGACAAAGAAATGCTTGAAATTGCGACTAAAGACTTGTGTTTACTGTAATTAATATTCCATACAGTACTCAACATGAATGAATAAAAAAGAAATATTGAGCTGGCCTTAAATATTTAGGATAAGTCTAATGATGATAATGATGATTCAATCACAGAAACCCAATGATGTATCGATTTATATTTGTTTCAATCTTCTTCATCCCTCCTCCCTCTATCCCCATATCTTGAATTGATGGCATTATAACCAGGTTTATTAATATGATTGTTGCTGAGCTAGGAAGACTCAAGTGTTACCATAAACCGCACTTACATGTTTGTTACATAGATATATATTTTTTCAATCTTATTAATCAAATATTATCATTAACAAATGCATATCTTGCTAATAATGCTCTAATCGCGCATAAAGATTCCAGTTCTTACACATTTGAAAGACGCGGCCTTTGTTTTTTTATCTGTGCTGTCTTTTTTCAATTTCACTGTGATTTGAATATTGAATCCATACAGATGATTTTGCCTAAATCAACTTTAACTCAATACATTTTCATGCATGTCAGTATTTCACATCTGCTTTGTCTTATTTATTATTCTTGTTTCTAGAAGTGCCGCCTCCATTTCCACCTCCCCGGTCAGAAAGGAGTTTTCGAGAACAATATCAGTTATTTCATATGAAAAGAAGGGAACTTGGTTGTCCCTCATATTTGTGGAACTTTGCATTCTTTACAGCCCAGGTCAATCCCAAACCTTGGTAATTCATTATTCTCTTGATCATATAGTTATTCTCTATTCCTTCATATCTTGATCCGGCATATAATGAGGTAAATCATAAGCACTCATAGGTGGGAATATGGTGAATGCTAGCTGGACAAGTTTTAAACATATATATCCTCTTTCATAATAACAAACTTGTAGAAGCTGTGAAGGATTTATGAATTGGAGTTAACTGAATATAAAACTAGCTCTACTTATCTATTCATTTATGCTAGTCTAGTCCATCATTCTCTAGTTTTTTTTTTTCTATCCTTTTGTGATGAAGTTTTATAGCACAATATAGAGGAGATATTGCTTCAAACAATTTTTTTGAAAATTGCCAACTTTAATTTTTGAAATGCAATACTTTTGTTAAGTGTTTCTTGAAACTGCTTCTTTTGTCATATCTTAGTTTTCCTGATTTTTGTTGTACTTGTCTATATGCTGTTACAGTTCCCATGCTTTTTGCTATGGATGAGCAGCATTCGGAGGATGTGTTTAGATCATCACCCTGGCTTTGATAGTGTAAGGGAAATTACTCTCTTTGATTTACATTTTCCAGTTTCTTAAATGCTTGTTGCTATAGAGCCTACTTCATATGCAAAGACTCAGCTTTTGATGTTAAGCACACTAGGAAAGTTGTTATAATTGAAGCGTCCAAACAATTCTCTTTGAAATTTTCCAAGAGATTAAACGTGCTATTGAAAAAATAAAAATAGCATCATACAAAAAACAGATATGAAAAAATGAAAATAAAGATACATAGGCAAAAACATTGATTTATGTGGTTCAGTCAAGAATGACCTATATCTACATGACTAGAAGCATTTATAAACCCATGAACAAATATATGAAGGGATACAGATTGAATAGAATCAAAAGATATATCAAATCCTTGTTGATTCAATTTCTAATCCGAGCTCATTCAAATTATCCGCGTCAATTCAAGTCAAGCCGGATAGTCTTTTGTTCATTCATTTTTTGGTTCAGCTTTTACCTAATTGAGTGACCAATTGACTTGTTTTAGCCTTTCATCCCTTTCCCAAATCAGGTTGCTTGAGATCCAATGGCTATTGGTGCAAGGGGAAATAATTGAACCCAGAAAATTGCTGAATCTAGTAGTCCTTACCTGCTTTACCTATGAGCTCCTGATATCACTAGCGATTTCAAGTTATCAGGGGTAAAATCACATCCTGTAGGCCGGTCATGGATAACTGTTTGAGGGCTAGATCGCCTTTACAAAGCTCATCTCAACAGTTTGAACTGCAGGGCTATACATTTTGGGAGAAGGGGGGAGGGGGCTGGGGGATTGCGCTAACATAAGACATTTAAGTCATACTTCTCCCCATATGGTGATTGAAAAGAAAAATCTATCGATGAATGAAGGATTAGAAATTTAAACTTTATAAAAAACAAATTGCTTTTGCTCATATTATACTTGATAGATGCTTCAGACGAGAATAAACATTTAACCATCTAAACCTATTCATTAGTGTTAATTTTTGTAGAACAATAAATCATTATAGTTTAACATCAACAATTCGCACAAAACTCCAAAGTCCCACACTTTGACCATTAAGAAATTCTTTCTTGCTCAACTATAATAGATTCTGATTTAAGATATGCCCAATCTTTATGTGCCATAATTTGATGAAATCATCTGAGGATGAAATTGGTGCATCACTTGTAATTGTGTTGTCTTGAAGAAAGTAGAGATCTTTAGTTTTTTTTTGCCCTTATAAAAACTTGACACCCATGAAAACATATAAAACTTTACCATCAATAATGAATATGCATCCGATTGAGGCAAACAAACCACGAACATAAGTCTTTTGCAAAGATGGCGTATATATGACCTCATCTAAAGTCGTCTTATCTTTATCATGTCTTGATCTAAATCGTCCCTATTCCACATCTTTGTCTTGATCTAAATCATCCCTACCCCATATCTTTCAAGCCATTTCTTTATCCATAAGGACATTTTCACCATTAATAGACCTAGAAGAATGAAATCAAACCCTATAAGGGGTGATATTAACATCTAGATTTGAGGATCTAATCTTTAATGTAAGAAATATGAGAATGTACAATTGTTAGAACTATTTAGACCCAAATTGAAGCTGTTTCAGAGCTAGATTTTCCTTTCTGACCTCGAACTTTTCTTGCAATAATCTGTAATATGATTTCCAGAATCCAAGTTTGTTGTCCTAGTGGCATGGGCCCCCTTTTTGTTGACATTGGTTTTAATCTCCCTCTTTTTCTCTCTTGCTTTCTCCATGCACTTATCTTTTCTCACAAATAAGTCCTTAACTATGCCTTCTTCTTTCACCTTTTTTCTTTACTCATTTAGGCCTCATTTGTTTCCGTTTTTTTTTTCCTCTTCTATTTAGAAATGGAGAGATTATTTTTTGGTCGATGCTTGGATGGGACACTTTTATATAAATATTTTTTAGGGAACTTCATTTTTCTACTGTTGTGAGAAGCTTTTTGATATTTGCTTCTCTGTTAGAAAACTCCATTCTTTTAACCATTGTTTCTAAAACTACCTTTAACAAAAATAGAGGAAGAACCAAACGAAGTCTTAATAAATGGTGGACTTCACTTCTATCATAGAAATAGCTAAGAATGTGCTTATAAGTGGATGGTAGAGAGTATAGCAAGGTCAAAGCTATATCTTCCCTTTTAATATTTACAATTATATTTGCTAGATCCAACCTATGCTGGTTGTAGTCATCAAAGTGCTTTTGCAGTATTATACCATCGTTCATGTGAAAATCAAACAATTGTTAATTTAAAGCAAGACGATTCACGATTGGTAGTTTGCCAATTATGCAGTACTTGGATCTACTTCATTCAAAGAACTTCATATCCGAAATTGAGGATAACTAAACCAAGGATTTTTTATTCATCTCTCCTTCTTCATCTCTGCCAATTAGGGAATCTTTTGGTTCAAAGTTTTGAGCCAACTATCCTTAGACAAAGATACTTTCATCTTTATCTTCCATATAATTAAAGTCCTTATTCTGAATGAACTTCTCAAACTCATATTTGGTAGTGCTGATGGAAGGCATTGATGATGCCATGTCCTAGGTTCAACCATGCTGCTTTTATACCAGTTTAGTAGAACTGACTAAACTGAAATGCTTAAAATAATTCTTTTAAGAGTGCTAAAAGATTAAATAGATGAACCTAGGAGAAAGAAACTAGCACCACAGACATAGCTATGATATGGAAACAATAAAATAAACATAGAGACAAGAACACTAACATTTATATTGTCATTCTATGAACTACATCAATGGGTTAATGAGGCTCAAATTTATCTACTAGCAAATCTATAGAGTAAAAATTGAGATGAATAATAAAACAATCAAAGCTTTTTTTTAAAAAAACTAATAAGGATAATAGAGAAGATCTCACCAATTAGGATAAATCTTTCTTAAAGGAAAGTTAACGAGGAAAAGAAAAGTTCTCGTCCAAATCTCCAAGAAAAAGAAAAATTGAAGATAAAATACGCAAGCTACTTAACATCACAATCTCTCGTGGAAGAAGAAGCTAAAGTGCCCTGATCTTCATCCCACAATCTTAAATCCATTCCCTTCATGAAGAACCCAAACTGAGGAACTTTTATCTTCTTGGGTGAAGAATCTCTCTTAGATCTCAAATTTGGCACTTGCTTATTCCTTTGATTGGGTTATGAGAAGTAGAATTTAATTAATAATGTTGATTAAGAAATATTTACAAAATGCCCCTTTTAGGAAGTAGAGACCTGAAATATATCCCTAACGCTTTTAACAATATCTTTCATATAATGATCACTCTAAGGCTGTTTGGGGTTGCTGCAACTTTTTGTAAAGAAATAGTAAAACTATTGTGGATAAAATAACTTTTTTGAAAGCTACTGTAGGTATTATAAATATTTTTATTTTGAAAAAAACGGACAACAATTTTCTTATTGCTAGATCTGATTATAAAAAGTAGTGCTCTCACTATAGAAATTGTCAGTAGCAGTAGCCAAATGGAAGCATGACAATAGTCTAAAAAGCAAAGCAGGAGAGAGCTACCCGAAATGAACCCTAAGTTGATATGAAAGAATCAAGAGGTAAGCTGTGTCATTAGTAACTCTAACGAGAGAAAGGAGACATCCAAATGCTAGAGAAGAAACCACAATTGACAATTAGAAGTGTATTATCATTTGGAATAGAGTTGAACATGATACATGATGTAGTCTTAAAACCCAACCGTGAAAGATAAGTTTGCTTGAAATTTTCCAGAAAAATAACCCAACTAAAAAAAAAAATTTCAAAGGAACCAAGTCCTCCTAGATATTTTTATAAGAAACTACTAGAATATAACAAGTTACTTGAACAAAGGTCATTAGAAGAAAGAATCACATCTGCGGGTCACAATTTGAATTCAAGTTAAATCAGTCCATCAGTCCAATTCTAAATAAAGGTTTGATATATCATTAGATGAAAATGAGTGATTCATTTCCAATGATGGTCCCAACTTTTATTAGAGTAACATAGAAATTTCATTAAAGAATTAGGATTCCAAGCCAGCCTGTTGAAATGAGGGCAAAACGTTGCTAAATGCAAATTATGAACCCAAACATTTGTCCGAAAGTTCATTTTTTCTTTGTTATGAACTATCCTGGAAATCAGATTGACGAAAGGAAAAGAAACATTTTCAAGTCCTTTAATGAAATGAATGCATGAGTGCCTTCGCCCAACTAGAAATCAAATTTAGAAGTGTTGCTGTAGTAATTGTTGTTGATAATATTGCCTGTGAGGATTTAGAGTCCACATGAACAGATTTTTAGAACCATTTAGAAGAGAAGTTAAATATTCATGGATCGGAGATGTCTAATATCAAGATGTCCAAGCTTTTGGGGTTTGCAAATGCTTTTCCAATTGACCAAAAGGAATGCTATTAATTTTATTAATGACCAAATCTAGCACCCAAAAGAAAGGAAGAAAGAATAGATGATAAAACATAATTTATTAAAATTATCTTGCCACCTATATAAAGAAATTTTCCTTTCAGGGATGCAAGGTTTCTTTGGATTTTTTTAATCATAGGATACCAACATTTCTTTTGCAATGCTTTCGAGCTACGATAGGGGCAGCAAGAATTGAAAGATGTGACAAATATTATTTTATGCTATCAAATGCTTCATGACAGGCATCATCCCATATAAAATGGGTATTTTTCTTCATTAACCATGCGAATGGTTGACATATACCTGAAACGTTAGATATAAACCTTCGAATGTACATCAATCTTCCTTGGATTGAACGAAGTTGTCTTAGTGTTTTTGGTGGCAGCATTTCCACAATTACTTTAATTTTAGCAGGATCAATTTTGATTCCCCTATGGTATACTATAAATCCCAAAAAAATTTTCGGATGAAACACCAAAAGCACATTTTAGTGGATTTATTTTCATGGATTTATTTTCAAATTGAATTTTCAAATTCTTTGGAATACAATTCTAAGATCATTTACACGCTCATGTTGAACTTTACTTTTACAACCAAGTTGTCAACATAACAGTCAATATATTTGTGAATTAGATCATCGAAGATTCGAGTCATTGTTCTCTGATAGGTGGCCCCAACATTTTTGAAACCAAACAGCATCACCTTGTAGCAGTGTATACCAATGGGAGTTCGGAATGACGTGTGTTTTTCATCATTTGGATCTATTTTAATTTGATTATTGCCCGATGATCCATCCATAAATGAGAACATATCATGATTCGATGTATTATCGACCATAAGTTTTGTGCAGGGTAGTGAAATGTCATCCTTTGGACATGCTTTATTTAAATCTCGGTAGTTTATGCAAATGCGTATTTGACCATTTTTTTCCTTACTGGTACAAATTTAGTGATCCAGTCGGCATATTTTTCTTCTCGGATAAAGCTAGCTTCAATGAGCTTTTTTTTCAGCAATGACTTGTTCTTCAATTTTAAGTCGCATTCGCTTGGGTGCTTGTCTAATTGGCTGCATTTTGGTATCAATGGAAAGCTTATGCACTGCCACCTCTAGTGATAATCCAGGTATTTCAGTATAGTTCCATGCAAAATAGTCTTTATATTTGAGAAACAACATTTTAAGCTCTTTCGCTTTATTATGCCGGAGATTAGCACCGAGAAATGTAGGTTTGATATCTCTTTATGTACCCAAATTTACTTCTTTGCGCTCATCTATAGTAGCTTGATTACCCTTTTCAAATTCTTTTGGAGCTTCCTTTAGATCCACAATTAAATCTTCATATTGATATTGATTTTTCAGATTTGGGTGATTCCTTATCTTTGTCTGTAATGTTATAGGATGTTGCTAGTATAAGGCATGGAGATTGAGCATATCCAAGACCCCATGCTGTAGACCAACCTTTTCCAATGGGCTTTTGTGTATGTTCGTTATGCCAAATATTTTTGAAATAACGGGCTTGCTTGTTTGTTTGCGTCTAGATGATATTTCTTTCAACAAGCCTTTTTGTAAGGGGTGCGGGATATTAAGGGATGACTAGAAACCTGTATTCCTCTTCCCATTCCCATTTTATTTCATGTGAAGTATGATTTAATACCACTTTTAATTCCCACGTTCATTGTAACCTCTCCTTGGGGGAGCATAAAGGGTTTTCAACACTTCTATAAGTGTGTTTGATGAGGAAATCAAAGTTTTAAAATGCGCGGCTGGCATGGGTATTATTTTGATGACATTTGTGGGTATCTGACCTTTAGATATCCTTATCAATGAAATTGAAACTTTCTTTAACTTCTTAATTATGGAACTGGGCCTCGGATCCCCTTCAATATGAAGCTCCATAGTATTTTTGGGTTGATAAAAGAATTCTTCTTTATCATTACTCATTCTACTTGAAGAGCTGCATCGTACTTTATTTGCACGATTAACTTCATAATCAAAAGAGACATTTGATTGTTCACTTCTCCTTTTTTCTCTGATCAGAGGCTTATAGGTTTTGGAGATATCATCATCTTCTTCAGTATCATTGCTGAGATGAGACATTGAGCTAATTTGCTTCAATTTATTTTTGCCTTTATCTTTTAGCTTTGTCTTATTGAATGTAGAAATCCGACTTTCTGGAAGAGCAACAATTTTTGGCTTTTGCGTTATAAAGTACTTGGCATCATCATAGATTTTAACCATGTGCACCAAGAGTGGTTGTTCATCGCCATCGATTTGATGTTCTTCATTATCTAGGTTGTATTTCATGCATTAATGAAGTTTTGAAGACACAATACCATCTTCATGGAGCCACAGTCTTCCGAAGAGTGCCTTCTAAGATGTGTTAGAATCAATCATATGAAATATTGCTTCTGTGTAGAGTTCCCCAAAGCTTGGAGGTAAGACCAAGGATCCCAAGGTTCTTTGTCCTTGTTCATTGGAGATACTATACTTTTGTTCAAATATTGAACATCAAGGGCTAGTCCTTTGAGCATTTTGAGACTCATCATATTAACAGAAGAACTTGTATCAATTAATATTATGTTTACTTGAATATTGTTACTCTCAGCAGTAACATAAAGTGGTCGATTGTGATTTGCTATTCCCAAGAGCAGACAAAGCTTATTTCATGCTTGTTTGACAAAGAACACCTCATATTGCTCTTGATTTTGCAAAGCTTTAACAAGTGTTTCGCAGATGTCTTTAGACATGATGAGGGAGTCATATATGCTTAGCAATGCAGATAATTTGCGGAGATGGGCCGAGACATTGTAATCCATAGTTACATTAGCAGCCTTGGGTTTAGGTGGATCTTGTGGCATAGTAGCATCATTGAGTGAGGCAAGCCTAAATATCTGAGAAGAAGTATTTTAATGGGAATATCCTAACACATTAGCAATAGGAAGAACTTTATCTTGAGAACCAACAAGCTAAATCAAAGAAGATTTAGAGAAATTAAGTTCAAGCTTGAAGACCTTAAAATTGAAACAAAATGTTGGAGACCCAAAACCTGATGGCTTGTTGTGCTACAAAATAAAGAGCATCTTCTACAAGTTGAATGTTGTTGATGATGTTGCAATTATTGTGTTTGTTTTCTTTAATCTAACCATCATTCTCAAACAATTCTAAGCATTTCATGAAAAACATCTTTAATGTTAACGACAAAAGATGAGAGACCAGCTTGCCTTGTACTTTTGAAACATTTGAATCGTTTAGTGAGCTCATGATTAACAAGGATTTGAAAATTAGCATGTACTTAAGGATTAACCCCAATGGATGAATTTAGGAGGAAAAAGGTTTTTCCTTCAGAGTAGCATAAGTGAAATTCCAATTACAACAGTTAAAAGCTTTTCCAAAGTCCACCTTAAAATGAAGAAATCAATTTTTTTCATGGAATTGGAGTGAATGACTTCATGAGAAACAATGATGCACTCAAGGGCTTCTTGTAAAACCTGAAATTCGTCAATTGATTTCGTCGCACGCATATCGATGCGTCGCGACGAACTTAAGTGAAATTTCGACGTCGTCGGAATTTGACGAAATAAATTTCGTTAGATTCGTCTCGAAATTTCGAGTGAAACGGTATAAAGAACTTATACCAAATTTCGCTCGGTTTTGAAGATAAAAATTGCCAAAGATAGTTTAAGTAAATTTTGGCAAAACTTCCTATATTACCCCTAAGAACCTTAAAGAGAATTAAATAAGTTAAGGGCACATGCGTACAAAGCCTTCCATAAGTCCTCATAAGCCTAAGGGACCGAAACATTCGGTCCCTTGTGCGTTTGTTCGGCCGACCGAGAGAGAGGGCGACGAGAGAGAGGGAGAATCGGCGGGAGCTCCTTCCAAGCCGGCGATTCCGGCGAGAATCCTTAGGAAAAACGTGGGGAAAGCTTTGGGGTAAGTGTTTCTTCAAAAATATGAAAGTTTCCTTGAGATTTTTGGTGTAGAAAATTCTAGGGTTTGATAATTTTTGTGATTTCTTTAGGAAAGCTTTAGGAATGCTCATGATCTATGTTATTCTACCCTTCATGTCAATTTTTTTTTGAGAAAAAGAATGAAATCCGAAATTAGGGTTTGGTTTTTCTTGGTTGTTTCTTTAGCGAACCTTTAGGGTTTGCGTAGGAATGTATTTTAATGCAATTTCAAGATGATTTCTTAAGGGAAAACCTAGGATCCGAATTTTAGGGTTTCTCTTTTTGATAAAATTTTTATGGGAATGAGTAGAGGAGCTTAAGGGAAGACTTTTGATATGAAAAATGTAATTTTTTCATTTAACAAATTTGAGTGGAAAAATTAGGGAAAGTCTAGGGTTTTTCAAAACCTAGTTTTTATAGGACGCATGCTTCCTAATTGGGTTCCTAAGAGCTTCAAGAGGCCTCTAATGTCAAAATTGGAGAGAAAACTATTTTTCCAATATTTTATTTTATTTAAATCCGAAATTTATTATTAAAAACATCAAGTTTGGTGAGAGGTTGATGATGTTGATGATGTTATACCTTAAGAATAGGTGTAGGAGGTTTATAGGAAGCTTCTAAACGAATTAGAAATTTTATTTTGGCAAGGTTTAAGTTAAACTATTTTCTTTTAGGTGGTGGCAAGAAGAAGAAGCATAATTAAAGAGGAAGGGAGGAGGAATTCAAAATTTTTTGGAGGTAGGAATTCTTTTCCTTACATGTTCAATTGCTATTTCATGTTTATATCATGTTGTATTGTAAACCCTTTTAAGTATTTTGTTTCTTTCATGCTTCAAATTCATGTGTAAAGCTTTATGTCAAACATTTGTAAGGAAGGAAAGATTATATGGTCATGTGAAACAAATATCGAATTGATTGTGCATGATTGAATACGGAGTACCAAAGACGGTGCCAAAGGCACAGATGGCCCTTGGGGCAATTGAGGAAAATAAATGGCCAAAAGATGTGTACCTGATCAGTACAAGACGGTACTCCGGGACGGTTGAATATGTTTAATAAGTAAAATAAGATGCATGAGATATAGCTATGATATATGCATATGACGTTTACATACCTTTCATGAGGACATAATTGAGACATTAAACACATGTTCCCCTTTCTTCTTAAAGCATGTAATTGAGACATTAAAAACATTTCCCTTTCTTCTTAAAGCATATTGATTTGTCAACTGAGCATGTTTAGGATTAGAACTTTCTGCTGAGCGTAGCTCATTCCCTAGTTTTGGAAAATTTTTCAGGAGACCCGACTCTTAGGTGATGGCTGATCACCCGAGGTTTACTTACAGACGACGCTTACCGGGTGACAGGTTCCTTACTGTCTTTAGTATTAGTAGATGTTGTAGTTAATTTTTGTTATTTTGGATGACATGCAGAAATTGTGTAGAAAACATTTTATATAGCCATCTTGTACATTTTGATAGACTTGTGTTATGATAATGTTGTAGAGGTGCTTTATTTATTTTGATTAGCTAAAAAATTGAATGGAATTGTTGATGAGAAATGAATTTCGCGTCCGATCTCGTTCCCGCCTTGTATCTACGAGCTAACCGGGCCGGATCGTGACACTTCTCTTCCTTCAATAAAGGCTACATGAGAATGATCCAACTGATGATGAAAATAGAGTCTAAGCCTATTAGCCAATACTTTGGTGAAGATTTTGAAAACCTCATTAAGGAGATTAATAAGCCTGAAATAATTTTGATTGTCACAAACCTCTTTTTTGGGAGATAATATCATAACTCAAACTGGCAAGAGAGGCTCTCCCCAAGAATACATTCGAAAATTTTCATCAAATCATGATGATTTAAACCCAAGATCTCGTAAAAAAAATTGACACAATCAATGAAGAAACATGAAGGTTGTTTTGTGCTGTTAGAATATCTTTCATTCAAAGGCAAATTATCATTGAAATCACCACACAACATCCATTTGGAAGACTAGCTCAAACCAATAATTCATTCCAAAATTAGATTTTTTTCATATTTGTTAGATGGCGCATAAACAATTATGAAAATAATTTTAAAGTTTCTTGAGAATATGAATATTAATTAAATAAATATCCATCTTGGAGTAAAGAATATCAAAATAGTAAGAGTTTCATCAATATAAAATATCCTTGGAGTTACTAATAGTAGAGAAATCTACCCATTGAAATTGTTGCCACTGATGTCTCTCATAATTCAAGGGAGATATGCTCGAGTTTAATTTCTTATAGACAAATAATATCAAAAATTTTTATCAGTCACTCCTCTTTGATCATAGTCCTCTTTCTGGTAGAACCTAAACAAGGAATATTCCAAGTAACAAAATTTATATCAGAAGCAAAACTCAAGAACATACTAAACAAGAGGAAAAAAGCTTGAGGTTCCAAAGAATAAATTGGGGCATTCAATTTATGAAATCACAAGAACATGTCAAAGATTGAAGAATATCATCTGGAAAATGAGAGAGTTGTTTCCCAAAAATTGGAAATGATTCAAAAGATTTAGGAGCAATAAGCTTATTTTTCTAAGATTATTACATAGAGACTGAATAATTATTTTCCTTATAGAATTGGTTTTGAATATTTTAGGAATATTTCTCCTTGATTAACCTTAAAGAGGGAAAATGAACTTTTAGTAGAGAAATCAGCTTCAGACAACTAGTTGATGATAATTCAAGGAATTTTTTTCCAGTATGATTTTATGTCCTTGAATAACATTTTTCATAAAATCCGTTTTCATATGAGCCATGGGTAGAGGAGTCTAAATGAATGTTGTTCTCATGAAAATAATAATATCCACAATAGGGAGAGATTCAATGCAATCGGATAGGAGGAAAGCACTCCTGTACTTTAAGTAACAAAGGCATTTCCAGATTTAGCTATTCTGGGATTCCTGTTGGGAGCGGAATGACAGAAAATATTTAATTGCTTAAAATACCGTTATTTAAATTACAAGAACTCTTAACTTGTAAATGACTTCTACTATTGGTCTTGTTCCATTTTTTATGTTTATACTTTATATTCAATACATCCTTATTGCCTTTTTTTTTTCCAGGGCGGTGCTCTGTGGTTCCTAAATTTGACTGATTATCCAAGTGGTATTATGTGCTTTACTTTCCCTACCTTGATTGCTGGTTTGCATTACATAAATGTTCAGGTAATATCATTAATTACTGTTCTTAACCTATTTACATCTAAGCTATTTTATCATCTAATCACTGCATGATATCCATTTGTGATGCCAGATTTTGTTACCAACCATGGTTCCACAAAAACTCTGTTCCCACTTTACTAGTTATCTAGTTGTTTTTCCGATGATTTTGTTTCGCTGTTAATTAAATTGAAAGACTTGTATATGAAAGCTTTATTCTTCGTAATTGTAGCATGTGTTCACAAGCCGAACACATGACTTGCTTCACATGTTCCTCTTCAATTTGGAATGCAAATGTGCAATAGTTCACATCAGTTTTGAAACTAAAATTAAGAATTTAGGGAAATATTATAGGAAATTGATCTGCATGGTCTGAGCATGTACGTCATAGTGTTGAAAATTAACCTAATCTCAACTATTGGGGATGAAAACAGCACATATTACTGTAGAAAACCAAATCAAGGTAGTTCAGACAACATTTAAATGAGCTTCTACGAAATTTCTTTTTGTCTGAATGTGATAGTAATTAACCATCTCTTAGATCAATGTTTTTGTTTGAATATATTTTATGAATGCACAGTTTTTTTCAGATTAATGTTTTAGTTCATGGTGCTGGTTCATACTCGATTTGTATAATTTCAGATTGGTAGCTGATCTTGATTTCTGGTTCCTGACAGATATCTTTTCGAACAATCAAAATTGCAAATCTGCAAGGAGTTTTTGGTTTGTTGGCAAAAGTGAGTTGGCAAAATAGGACTTCTACCATTGTTTGCTATGATGTTTTCCTCATTGGCTTATTAAAACGTTGTATTTATGCTATGAATATGCACTTATCCTGTTTATATGAGGCTGATTCTATGAATATGCACTTCCATTCATTTGTGTAGAGTGCTACATTTCATTTAATTAGATTTTATATAAGGTTTATGGTTCATTTTGAACCTGATCAACTCTTAAGTTTTAACTTTTATAGTCTAGGCTTTGGGAACAACAATGGGAGTTTTAAATTATGATGCTTCACAGTTTCATATTCTTACTAGTTTTGTAACTTTTTCTACCTTCTTATGTTATCATTTTTGTTGCAGTTCTACAAATTGTATCTGGATATTCTATCAATTCCACTGTTCCTTGTTGGGTTTTATATTCCCCAGGTTGGTCCATAAACCATTTCTTTGCAAAATTATGATTTTATTTTGTGCACAAAGTCCCACGTCATTATACTAATTGCTAGCAAAGATCATCCACATTGAAAGTCTGACTTCTCAGGATGATCTGCTAATGTAAAGTTAAACTACAAGGTGAAATTAATGCACCTTCGTTCTCCATTTAGAAGTAATTACCATGATTTTTTTTTTTTTAAATGGCATCATGGTAAAAAGCGTTCTCCATTTAGAAGTAATTACCATGATTTTTTTTTTTTAAATGGCATCATGGTAAAAAGGGACAAGGTGAGTAACGAGAATATAAGGTATTCTTCACAGTATGAGCGAGGGTCACAATATTTCTTTGAGATTGCGGAATCTAATTGGGCTGTAAATAATTTGGAGAATGAACTTTGTCACCATTTTACTTACAACGATTTTGTTGAATTTTTAACAGACCTTCCAATTTAATTGTTTGTAGATGTATCTGAATTTAACTTCTTTGTGATGAACATTTAGTTCCCTTCTCCTTTAACAAGGAAATAGTCTCTGTCTGCCACCTGGTTAAAGATTAGTTACCATTATGGAGAAGAATGATTTGCACATTTGAAAACAAATATTTATGAAGTCATAGAAGTCTCATTTTACGTGCCTCAATAGACCAATTTATGGACTTCATGAAACACAAACAGGATAGATAGGACTGCCCAATAAAATGTTGGAGCAAAGGAGCTAAAGCTGCAAAGCAGCACTATATCCATAGCCAAAACAAACGGAGGGAGCTATAGTACCCTAGGAGGACTGCAGTAACTGTTTCTGAAAAAAAAAAAAAGGGAGGGGGGGTGGCAACCCAAAGAACCACGAAACTACAGCTCAAGGGATACAAATAACTACGATCCTGCATTTTAACTCCAAAACAACCACAAGTGTCCCCAAAACCCATAGTAGGATACTGTTTCCCTTAAGAATAGTCATTATAATCGGAATAGTTTTGTTTAAATTTTAATTACAACATTTTATTTTCCCTTGGTGCTAGAAATTGAAGAGAAAATGCATTCTAACCCTAAAATCAATCCTCATACTCGCAATAAATCTCCAGTTAGTTATTTTTGAAGAATTAAAATCTTGAAAAACTTTACTGTCATTGTGAGTTTATTCATTAGATATTCTGATGTTAAATTGTCAATTTTCTTTACATTGTTGTCTAAACATAAAGCTCTTGTAACATCTTTAAAGACATATAATACTTAACATCAGACCCTTCACTTTTATAATTAAATTGCCGCTCAACTTGAGTGTTTAAAATGTAAACAGTTAAGGACAAACTGGCATATGGACTTGGAACCATTGTTTGAAGTTCTGTAAGGAGAGGCAAAAAATAAACCTTTGATGCCCAGCTCATGATTGTCTTTTGATGATTTTTGTAATTGTATGTAGTTTTTTGACGTTAATTTTTCTTCTTTTTCAGGGAAGTTTGGTTTATTGGGTGACCAACAGTTCATTGACTTTAATACAGGTGAGCTGGACGGTATTAGTTAGATGCATATGGTTGTTTTTTAGTGGTATCTAATTAACATGCAAGCTGTAGTATAAATTTGTTAATACTTGAGGGTGGACACAATTCATGATGTTATGGTGTAATAGGCTACTTAAGTTATTGAAGGGGTATTTCTTAGCATTTTTCCCGTTTCATTGTTTTTTTTTACCACTTATTCGAGGATATAATGCTATGGTATTTCTATCATTAATTCTGAAATTATAATTGTAAGGCCTATTTTGTATCTTATTCAGTTTGGTTAGATTTTGCAGTGTGTTAAACTCTTGTTGTTCTTATCAAAGATTTGGGCTTTTGGCCTATGTGCTTGTTTGGGTCAACTATGCATGCCTAAAATTTGGTGAAGGTTAGGAACTTTGAGGCCGGCCGATTAACCATGGCAAGCTGTGAGCTTAGGTTGTCTTAGTTGTAAGACAAACGGGAATTTATGTAATAGATCATAGTTAGAGCTATGGTTTGAAATAACTTGCTCGTGATAAAAATTACTCAAAATATTGTTTGTTTGCAAAATGGTTGCATCGATATGTTCAAAGCATTGAATTTATCAAAGGGGCAACTTACTTGAGTCCCTGCATGAGTCCAAATTCAAAATTTTACCCATACGAGAGGCTACGACATGCATTTCTCGACGAGCAAATAATAATAAATTACAAAAGTGGTTCCAAAAAAATTTTGGGGCTTGCACCCATATTTTAGTAAAATTTTTACCCATATGAGAGGCTACAACATGCATTTCTAAACTCCACTATATTATGGTTACAGTCATAGCCTGAATGCTCCATAATGACATCAAATCCTTTAGATATGAATCAATATTATATAATCGATAGGACAAAAAGTTCTCTGTTGGCTAAGGTGCATTCAAATTTATCATTTAGACAAATATTCATCCCAGATCTTCAAGGTATCCTTGATGAAACAACCTATAGCTGCCGCAAGGATCCTTCTGTCAGGTTGGGTCGACTACAGACCAGAGGCCATGATGACCTGGGATGACAGAACTATGGGATCTTGATCGGATTCATCATCATTTTCCCACCATTTGCTTTAAGTGTAAGATGGTAAAATTTTTAATTTTAAATATTAAATTTCAAGTACCAAACCATGTTGCTACTATAAGATAGATATTACGTATCTGTTCGATACTACGTATTTATTCGACGACTGGTATTAATCGAAAGTTCTTTCTCGCTATCGGGAGGGTTAATTAGCTATAGAGGCTTGTGCCTATAAACCTGAACTCATATCATAAAGTCCTCGCAAAATGAGGACGAAAACTCTGGTTAGTGTCTTGTTTAAAACCCAATCTGCCTTTTGAAAATTTTACTTCAGAACTTAATTCGTTAAAACTCTCCTAAAAGAGTGGAGGTCAGGGCGTGAACTTTTGGAACCCACAATTCAAAACCCATTGGACTGACTGTTCAATTCGACCAAACTTTTTGAGTTTGTACCCCTTGGGCTAAGGGGTTGTTTGGTTTGAAGTAAAATGGATATAAAGTATTCTAAATGCAAAGGTTTTGAAAATATCAGTAAGAGGCTATTTGGTTGAAGTATAATGGGTGTAAAGTATTTTAAATGTAAATGTTTTGAAAGTATGAATATTTTGTTTGAAGTAAAAGAAATGCAGAGCAAAATTTTGGTGTAGTTGGAATGTAATTATCTAGTACAATTTTGGTGTATTTGAAAATCATTAGATTTGAGTGATTTTTAAATACAATATAAATTCTTTAGCATTGCCGCCGGTTGCCCCCATCGGTTGCTAGCACCCACCGCCTTTAGCCGCTACTAATTGTTGTTGGCCAGCATCGCCCATCGCAATTTGTCCCCAACTCCGTCGTAGCCACCGTTGCCTTTGATTGCCACCCACTCGCCTCTTTTTGCCGGCAATCACCTGCTATCACCATTGGGTTTTACACTGCATTCATTTTATTTCAAGTTAAAAAAAATAACTTGCTTTTATTTTACATTCTTCCACTAAATATTTCAAATATATTCCTTTTACACTGCATTCTATTTTATTTTGCATTTCTTTTTCAGCCAATCAAACGGCTGCAAAAAGAAACTAGAATGCTTGACATAAACCATGAACCAATTTCTGTATACAATGAATGCTATATGTTTGTGCGCATACATATATGAAAGCACAAATATATGTACATCAATACTAGGGCTGCAAACGAACCGAGCCGAGCCGAGCCGAGTATGTGAGTGTTCATGTTTGTGTTTGTTTAACATTAGCTTGTTCATGTTTGGTTCGTGTTTGATTCGAGCTTTATTATTTGTGTTCATGTTTGGTTCGTTTAATTTAAGGGTGTTCATGTTTGGTTCATGTTCGTTTGTTTAGTGCTTATCGAGCTTTAAACGAGCTATGTTCGTGAACATATCTCGCAAACAATCTATTGAACAAGCAAACATTAAATTTGTTCATGAACATTCTAAACAAACAATCTAACCGAACATGGACAAATATGAAATATTTCTTGTTCATGAAATGAAATTTCTAAAATAAAAGCAGTTGTATATTTAAAATGAAAATATGATTAATTTATATGAACATATGTTATAATATTTTATTACTTTAAAATTTATTAATAAAAAATAATTATATTATATTATGGTATAATTAAAGATTTTATATTTAATCGAGCTTTTATCGAGCTTGTTCATGAACATCAACTGATGTTGTTCGCGAACATAAACGAGCTGAACGCATTAGTGTTCAAGCTTGTTTATTTAAGAATCGAGTATTTAAAATATTGTTCAAGTTTGTTTGTTAGTTAATTAAACGATCACGAACGAGCTTTAATCGAACCGAACAACGAGTAGTTCGTCGAACGTTTGGTTCGCTTGCAGCCCTAATCAATACATTTTTTCGATCCACTTAATGACAGAAATCGACCTTTCTTTTATGCAGCAATTGTGTTTAAAAAATCCAAATGTTCGAAATCAATTGGGTTTGCCGAATTTAATGGAGCCGGTGAAGAACAGAGTTGCTACAGAAAACGACCATAATAGTGCTGCAAATTCTGAGGTCTTAATTCCTATAGAAGCTGTACCTCCTAAGAAGCTGCTCGAGGTAAACTAATTTAACTCATTTGATTTTAAAATGTTGAACTGCAACTGCTGGTTTACATGATTGTTTTACGGTCTTATAAAAAGCTTGCTCTCAAGGACATGGCAGCCGGTGATCAAGATAAAGCACTTATTCTGTTGCGGTAAGTAGTATAATGAAATTTGTAGTTGCCAGTAATCATCTTAAAATTTTTTTTTTCTTTTTCCTATTTCTCTGCGATAGCCAGCGCAAAATTTGTCGAATAATCATGACATGAATCCTTCCTGTTTCTCTGTATTAAACTCTGCAATGCTAACGGTACAGAACAACAATTGAGAAAGATCCTGAACTAGTACAAGCATTGGTTGCCATAGGACAGATTCTGTGCTCTAAGAAGTTATTTGAAGAAGCAGCTGAAAATTTTGAACTTGCCATCCATAAGCTCTCATATGTATGCTCTAAAATGTTTTACATGAAACAAATTTCTATTTTGAAAATTTTCTGATTGTTTGTATTGAAATGAACTAATAATGTATTGTCTAATTGGTTGAAGAACAGATTAAAGAGGAGGAAATTGGCCTTCTACTTCTTTCACTTTTTGGTGCTGGAGTTTCAAGGATATGGGAGGTGAGTTAATTATTCTGTATTGTCTAATTCTGATCAAAGTCACCATGAAATGTATAATGGGTGATCTTCAAAAGTGTACTGCCGGCAGGGAAAAAACTCAGATGGGATAGAACACCTGAAGAAGATTGCAGAGTTGAGGGAGCCAGATAGTCCCATGGACAAAGCCTGCTATTATAGGGGTTTAGTGATGTTGGGAAGGTGGAAAATTATCATTTTTCATTAGACTTTGAACTTCAATCATTTTAAATGATTTATTCTTACTAAATTTACTGAAATGCAGCACTCTATTCCAATTGGGTGAAAAGTCCGAGGCTGCAAAATATTTGCGCATAGCAGCTACGTATGATCCAGGTGTTAATGCATATCTGAAAGAATGTGAAGAAGGATGAGATCTTTAGAGATCTTCCAGCTAGTTTTCTGTTATTTTTTTGCCTTGTCAAGTTGAGGCAAAAATCCCAGTCTTCTAATTGATTTATAGCAGTCTTCAGATAAGCAGATGAAAGAGGGCTACAGTGGCTTTTCATCAGGACCATTGTTTCTCAAATTTGAAGAGATCTCAGGCATTCATTCAAAAACTTGGGAAACGTTTTTTTTTTAATTTATTTATTTATTTATTTTTGAACCTAATTATTAATCTATTGTATAGGAAGTCATAGCTTGCTTAAACATCATGCATTTGCTTGAGGTATAAAAGCAGTGGCGGAGTCAAAAATTTTACTCAGGGGCTTAAATTAAACTAGTTTTGTTTACCGTCTCGTATGGAATATTAGAAAACTTAAATATATACCTTAATGATTGATAATCAACTCAAAAGAAAAACCCTGAGTAAATGCTTCTGTTGTTTGGGCATGTGCATGCGGAAGAGAAATCCGCTTGAAGTTGCGATTCACGAGAGTGGAGCGAAGGGAAAACGAAGCATGCTCCACATGCAAAACAGAAGAAACAACGAAGGGGAAAACATGCCAATTTAAAAAAAAATGATTTTTTTTTGTAATTTAATGATAATTACATTCTTTTCATAAATAATTAATGAGAATAACATTTATCATTTTTTTTTTCATATTTGTATCACAAATCGTTACAAGATAACGATTGGATTTATTCATTTGATTGAATAACAAAAAATATTTGTCAAAAAGATTCATAGTTGTATCAGGGTAGCCTTATTTTTTAAGACCTTTTTATTTATTCATTACAATTAAATTAATTTCTTAAGAAATTCCTGTTACATATTCATATAAAAACTGTAAGAAAAAAAAAATTAAAATAAAATACAAATTATCAAGATATAATATTTAATTAAAAATGATAAAACTCAAAATAATAATAATAATGTTATTTTGCATAATAAAATACTTATTTTATTTTATTCAATTGTACTTAGCTTTTGATCTAATCAAATTAATAATAAGATCATGTGATTGTTTTATTTATTTATTTATTTTTTGGGGCCCCCCTCCCTCCGCCTATGTGTAAAAGTTTTTATGATTGTGCATGTATAGGTCATTTTTCTATTAAATCAGTGATATTAGTTTTATGGATAGGAGTTTCAAAATGGGCTCACGGGCGGAGTTCGGGTCCGACCCGAATTTGACTAGTTCTGGTTAGGCTTAGATCCCTTTATCTTTTGTGGCTTTGCTTTAATTTTTATATTAATTTTTTCATGTTACTACTTTATAATTTATACTTTTATTGACCTAAGCTCAACTTGATAAATGACCTTAATGTATTATACATCCCCAAATTTATTTCAAAATCAGCTTTTGCATTGCTTTGGAAAAAAAAAAAAAGGTTTTGTTTGATACTGTTTTTTCCTTGCTTTTTAAAATAAATGGCCTTTATCTCTTTTTGTATTGCAATAAAAAAAAAATTCCTAAACAAAGATTGAAGTAATTTTCATACTAAAAAGTTATTTTAAGAAGCAATACGAAAGCCGTCCCAAAAGAAAAGTCTAAGACTTTATTTGGGACAACTTGCTTAATCCTTTCTAAAGTAATTTTATAATACAAAAATGTCTTAAACTATAAATTTTTATAAGAAACTTGTTCCATGCCAAGCCTAAAGGCTTTGTTTGTAATATTATTTTATTGTTTTTTAAAACAGATTTTTAGTGCAAATTTTTGTTGAAACTAGCACTTAAAAAAAAAAAAAAAGGAGAAGGCTAAGTTATAAATTGATTAAAATTTTAAAACCTATGCCAGTTCCAAACAGCATTGATCAGAAAGAAAAAACAAAGTTTTTAAAGGGGAAAAACATACAAAATTCAAAATACCTTGTGTATGGGAACGTGGACGGCAGGATTCGAACCTGCGCGGGCATAGCCCACATGATTTCTAGTCATGCCCGATAACCACTCCGGCACGTCCACTGTATTATTCGGTCACAAATATTTGCTTATTTATAGGCTTTGATTCTTACCAAACTTAAAGTATCTTGTTGATGATGAATTTACTAAAACAATAAGGCACTGAGCAGGTTTGTGCATATAGATATTCAATGAGGGGAGATGTTCCTAATACTAATCAGGGGTGGAATCAGGAAGAGCTCAAGGTGGGTAATTGTCAATCCTAATTTTTTTTTAGAAGAATAAGCATTTTAACTATTTGACCCACCTTCAAAAAACGCAATTGCTCAAATTCTAAGAAAAAAAAAAAAACTTTTTTCTATTTCATACATAAAATTATTCATTTCACAATCCTATTTGCCCACCATTAAAAGAGAATTTGGTTGGATTATAATAAGAGGTATCATAACATTTAATTTATTTTTGTTGCGTCCTAGAGTATTCGCGGCTGTAGAGAAATATATAGTTTAACGTCTTAGTATTGTACGAAGATCCAGCACACAATCAGATAAGTGAGAGAGTGTAGCATTCATAAGAGACACCAAGATTTTTACGTGAAAAACCCCTGAAAAGGGGGAAAAACCACGGGGCCCAGCCTAGTTCGAATGAATCCACTAGTATAGCAGTTGATTACAAATGAGGCCCTTCTCTGAGAAGGCCTTAACTTGATGTACATTTTATAAAGTACATTACATGATGTGAATATAAAGAGTCACTATTGACGTGTTCGTTTAGTCTGGAGGACCATAGTCTGGTGACAGAGGTCAGAAGAATCGTAGTCAGCTGGCAACGGAGGTCATAAAGATCGTTGTCTGGCTACGGAGGTCGGAAAGACTGTAGTTTGCGGACGACGTAAGTCAAGAGGACCGTAGTCGGCTGACGACGGAGGTCGGAAGGACTATAGTCGGTGGGCAACGTAAGTCAGAAGAATCGTAGTCGGCGGGCGACGGAGGTCAGAAAGACTGTAGTTGGTAGGCGACGTAAGTTAGGAAGACCGTAGTCGTCGGGCGACAGAGGTCAGAAAGACTGTAGTCGGCGGGTGACGTAAGTCAAGAGGACCATAGTCGGCTGGAGACGGAGGTCGGAAGGACTATGTTAGGTAGAAGTCCAACAATGGAAAGAAATCCATCTTCGGCGAAACGTCTAGCGAAAGTCCGATAACCGGTAGAAGACCGGCATCGGCTGGAAACTTGGCGATGAGTGATGGTTCGGCGTCGGGTAGAAGTCCGACGTCTATTGATGGTCAAGGAGAACTCCGACATCACTTGGGAGGAGTTTTGGTGTCAGGGGGGAACTCTATCATTACTTGGACAGATGTTAGCATCCCATGGAAGTCAGGAAGAAATCTGGCGTCCCGTAAAAGTCGGGTAGAATTTCGGTGTTCCGTGGAAGTCAGGTAGAATTTCGGCATCATTTGGAGTTTGGGCGGAACTCTGTTGACCTCTACTTATATGGCATGGTTAATGCAAGAAAATGATATGCTAATCGATATTGATAAATAAGACATCGCTCAAAACGAAGATCGGAGTGCCTCGATCATAATGAAATGATTAAAGCTTTGTCCGATTACAAAATGGATCATATCGATGCATTCAGGACATCAAATTTATCAAATATAAGTTGTTCGTATGCGACTCGATTGAACGATAATATGCTAGTGGATGCGACGTTAGCAAAACAATATCCAAATGTCCTCCACTTGTTAAACAAGCTTCGTTGATGGTTTAGATCATCGAATCTAACCAAGGAGGGATCCCTCGTAATCAAATTGAATGAAAGCGATAGAAATCGACGGACTACGGACATACTCAATGTTGCTCAAATGTCGTACATTTGCAAAATAAAGTCTCCATTATATTCAGAACGTCGAAAACATTGGCAAATGACTGCGATATTATTTGTATATTCGGCGTGCGAAATATAAAATTTTGGCATGAGTTATAAGACGACGACGACATGAAAAATGAAATGTAGAATAACAAAAAAAAAAATTAGCGAAGGTTGATATTATATATATATATATATATATATATATATATATATATATATATATATATATATATATATATAATCATATATTAAATACATTTTGTAAATATTAATTACTATATTTAACTGCTGTTAATCGTTAAAAAAATAAAAAAAATCCTTATCTTGTATAAATTCCAAACTTAAGTTTCTAAACCATATTATATGTTATTATAAATATTATTTAATATATACATATAGTAATCTAATATCATTTTTTTATGCATGTGTCCAAATTCCACTATGAAATCTTTCAAATTACGGTATGGACATCTTTTACTTTATAAAATAAAATTTTATTTTATTCTTGCATAAATCTCTTTATAACACTATGATATTATATTTCTATATTTGATTATATAATAAAACACATGTTCTTCTGCATGTAGCCCACCCACTTGATTCAATATGTTGTATGCCACCTTTAAATCCATGTGTCTTCTGCTACAGCAAGGGCCAAATTCAGCTACATATGTGTTGGCTTGCATGTATCCCACCGCTGAATGGGAGATAAAAAAAAAATGTAAATCTATTATACACGTTATTCTATCATTCACACATATCTCACTTGCTCATTCTATTAGCCGCCCCGCCTCCTCTCACTCTCTCATATTCCTAAGCAGCCGAACCTCACAAAGCAATCCAACCTCTAGCTTCTACAGCTCAAGTCGCCAACATTCCTTCCTCTTGCTGTTCACCAATCCTACACACCTCTTTCCCATTTTCTGTAAACAATAATCCAAGTCTCCACTTTTTCTTTCTAATCTAATCAGAAAATAATTATACAAAAAAAATCATCATTAGCCTCGCCACAAATCTCTGTCGTTGTCGCCTCGCTCGATCGTCAAGGTATATTATTTGCCAAATTCTAACACCTCAAATCTCATTTTCGGCGTTTGCAACGAACCGGCGAACCACCTATACGCGCTCTCGTAGCACGGTAGGAGGGAGTCCGGTGCGACGCATACGGCGAGCCCTATACATGCTCTTGTAGCGTGGTGGGGAGAGACACGAGTGTTCTTTTACGGGTACTTTTGAAGGCCCCATACACGCTCTTGTAGCGTGGTGTGATGAAAAGATATACGGCCCGGTGTCTCCCGACACCTACCATACGCGCTCGAGTAGCGTGGTGGGATGACCCAGTTGTCCGTAGATGCCCCCTATACGGGGGAGACGCCGGGATGCTGCCAAAATTTTGACGATCATAAGCCTGAATAAAATATTTTGATATTTCTTAAGCTCAAACAAAATAAATTTGAGATATTTAATGAGATTGCTCATGATATGGCTTTAAATCAGTTAGCAAAAATAATTATCAAAGATAATTGCAATCATAGCCAAGGGAATGATGCATTTATTATCTTCCTAACTATCTTATGTTGATGAACAAAAAAAATAGAGACGTGGAAAAGTCCCTTGAAATCCAATGAGCAGGAAAGTGATGCATACAAAGAGTTTAAAAATATCTTAAATGATATTATTGTTCAAGTAATGTTTAGAAATAAAAAATGAAGGGACAAAAGAATTTGATCATAATATTTGGATTTGTGTTTCCAGCAACTTTGATCTAAATAAAAAAAAATCGTTGGAGTATTGAAGTTAATATTAAGTTGAATTCAATCATAAAAAAAGATCATTTATTAAAAGAATAAATTTGATTGGATCCCAATTACACAAATCATTTCTAATGCTTTGAAGCAAATGATTCTTAAGGTCTTTGCTTTATATGTACTCAACATTAGGGAGGATTTTGAATTTGAGTGCCATGTCTCTCATGCGAAGTTAGTGTTCTTTTAAGTTGAGAGCATTTGATCACCTCATTTAAAAGTTTCAAGAGTTTGGAAAAATATTTGGCTTACAATGAGGAGTCATATGCCATGGTTTGAGCATCAATTCATTAAAGTATTAATATAAAATTCAAAGTAAAGCATATGTTATATGCTTTAAAGTTTAAACCTGAGATATTTTGACATGCTCCAAATGAAAGTGATGGGTTTCAAGTGATAAAGAAAGAGGATGAACTTTTACTTTGCTTCATCTTTCTTTCATAAATGGCCATGGTAGCTATGATAATAATGAAATCAATAGATGACGATGATAAAATTCAGTTGAAGTTTTTGGCTTAGTATCATAATTAGTAAAATGTTGCTAAGCTTGGCTTTAAATTCAAAATGCACATTTCTTAACATAGTGCGCTATCACTCCGAAACAACATGCCATTATTTGAAAACCTCTAAGCATACTGAAAATGAGGCATTACTTTAACAAACATGTTATTTATGCTACTTTGAGAAGCATGCAACGACCTCAAAATTTATGTTATTGATTGCAATGAACATATTATTTCTAGCTGTAAATCGTTCATCGATAAGCTCATAATCACCTCGATAAGATAGCAATCATTTTACTGCTTCGATAAGCACATTATTAAACAATCTTTGAAATCAACGCCACCGGATCCGCACCACTTTTACAAGCGGACAGAAGGCGTTTAATGCCCCCCTCCTGCATACAAAAATAATTTTCTAAATGTCAATATGATGCACCGAGCAGGGTGTCAACACCTCTAAGATGAGTGTAGCAGCCTTGGAAAGCAAGCGACTATTCCAAGAAGAGTGCTACCGCCTTGAGAAGTGAATCACCGCCTCGAGAAATGTGCATATTTAATTTTAAAAGTCTAATATACATGTTATTCAATCCCCGATGATGGCCGTGTTGAATGTCTATATAAACCGGAGGGGACTACATTTTCAAATGCCTCCACATGCTCATGAAATGTAACTATTTTCTCAATGGCTACAATAAAGCCCCGATGATGGCCGTGTTGAATGTTGATATCAACCGAAGGGGATTCTATACCTTCAATTATTTCTAAATGCTCATGAAATGTAACTATTTTCTCAATGGCTACAATAAAGCCCCGATGATGGCCATGTTGAAAGCTAATATCAACCGGTGTGGACCTCCGAAAGAACACCGCGCGAACGGGTCGATTGGAAGGGCAGATTGGATCGTGCATACGACTGACCATTGGGGATAGAGGCTATCGCCAACACACCCCGATGGATAGTAATATACATAACCAAATCACGGGTTTCCCCCATCCGATATGAGAGATCGAATGGGGTTTAGTAGATGTGGGATCAAGTTTCCCACGGGCGCAAGCCCCCGTGGTTAATTACATCCCAGGCCGGAGCCTGAGAAAACTCTCGATTAAGGATCATACATTATCCTCTCCTAAAGTGGGATTGGCACATGGGTATAGACTAGGAAATCCTATCCAAGAGGAAGAAGGGTCCGAAGGGGTGAATCAAACATACATGGCTCATACCAGCATTCGGAGGCTCTAGGGTACTAAATAGAAACTGGAGAAAATCAAAGTCAGGCATCCGATCACATGCGTGAGAGAAAAGATGGAAGTGGCGTCATCCTGTGACGCAGATAAGTAGGATTTAGGGTCCCTGAAAAGAAGGAACCTACCTACTATTTTAGGCATACTACGAGACCGAGTGTAGTAGCCTCGAATCCTAGATCTAGGTTAGGCTTAGTGTTCGACGAGTAACACTAAGGCCCGTGTCCTAACTAGTGCAATGCAAAGATCTGGACTTATCCCGGCCTGGATGGGGGAGCCAGCTAACCACCTAATCGATTCAAAACCATGTTGTCCAGTCAATTATGAAAGATGGGTGGGAGGTACAGTTTCTGGAAATAGGACCGACATCTAGAGAATTTCCTAAGTGGTCCTAGACTTATGTGGGTCAGATGTTCCTAGCTAATGCAATTAAATTTCAATTGGTTGGTTACTAATGCAATGCATGCTAGTTGAATCGTCAGCTCATGAATGCTATAGATTTTAAAAACAGGCTTAATATAAAATAATTTTTAGAAAAGACTGGGTCTCCCTAGGTCCGGCACTTCATCCTCATAGGCCAGATTATCCGGACTCTACCCGCAGGCAGGGAGATGTCTTATAAGAAGGAGAGAGAAGATGCAGTAATATGCATGCGACCCCGGACGATTCCGGCAGTTCCCTAGGTTCGTTAGATTTCTATGTTATTTATAACTTAAAATTTTAGAAATTAGTTACGAGTATAAAAAATTTTGTAGTCCTTAGAAGAGCCTACGAAATCCAGGCGAAAACAAAAACGACATGCAAGAAAGAAACCTAGGAAAAGCAGGCAATTTCTACTGCACAATCAGGTAAACACGTCAATATAAATCCAAAATAATCAACTAAATGGCCATAGGCAAATTGCCCTTATTACACCCCAGATATACAGAAAATAAAGTGGCCGGGCACCACTGCCAACAACCCGGGTTTCTAAGCCTATGACAGACGCCAACAACTTTGAGTGGGATATTGGGTCTTCAAATCTTTAGTCTTCTGGATATCTTCTCCTTGGACTTCTTAGATCTCTCCTCCTTGGACTCCTTGGATCTCTCCTCCTTAGACTCCTTGGATCCGTCGTGGCTTGAATATCCAAACGAAGAGGCAATTCCCTCAATATGGGGGTATTGCCTTTTCTCTTTGGATATCTAAAGCCATCCAACTCGATCTCCCAAGTGGAAGAAGACCCTCCCCTATGAGGATGCCTTCTTCTTTTGGGATTCGAATTGGATAAGAATATCCGCACCCAGAGTTGTTTTCACAACTCTCACCAATATTACAAATATTTACATTAATATGAAAGCAATAAATTCTAAGAGCACCTGCAAGGTTATCCTAATAAAAACCATCACAAGCAGTTTATATAAAAATGAAAGTGCTAACACCATTGACCCTGTGCCAAGCCATGCTCTTAATTTTGAGGGCTAAGCAGCTCCAACTGTGCAGTTATAATTAATTTAGCCCTCATTTTATTTAGGGGGAGCTGAGCAAGCACCTGCATAAAATATTATTAGAAATCATGATATTGCTCCCCCCTTTTATTAGCATTGAGCATGGCCACCTGCACGAAAGAACAGTATATATATATGGCGTTCTTAACCTAGGGGTAAATCTAGCGCTCATCACATCACAGAGTGCAATAAATGTAAGCAAACACACCAATCATTTTTCAAACAGCATGCAATGAAATCCGCGAAAGCTCCGGCACACAGCAGAAAAGTAAATCCCAGCGGCCTAACCTAGATCTAGAAGTGGTGCCCTAGCAAACAATTCTTTGTGTGTGTAAGGCCAGTGTGGTTTGGATAGATCCTAAGTGGAGTAATTAGTTAAAATTGTTTAAAGTTCAGGTTTGTTGTAGGCTAGAAAAGGAAATTTTTGTTGAAATTCAAATCTTAGCGAATTAGGGTCCATTTTAATTATTTCAGTTTGTTGATCAATTTTAATAGCTTAGGATATTCATATTTGAGGTTTAAATTGCATTAGTCAATTTTGAAAAGTCTCGGGTCCTCTTGGGAACTAAGCTAAGGGTCCAAAAGGTCACTATGGGAAATAGGCTAGCTATGAGATTCCTACCACCTTAGGAAAATACTAGACCTGAATACGAGTAGTTAGACTGGTAGTACACTAGATTTAGAGTTCTCTAGGCAAAGTTATGAATTTTCTAAATTTCGGGCCCTATCCTGTAGACTATGGTTGACCAAAAGGTTGACTTTCTAATTTATGTGAGTTTCTGGACATCTAATATTTTAAATAAATACCTACAATTAGTTATGAATTTTCTAAAATCGGGGTATTTATGGAATTTTCTAAATTAATTAGAAGAAGGCCCTATTTTGCAATTTTGGCCCAAATCAGCCCCAAACTGAGTCGAATCACTCCCAAAAGTCAGGGATGACCTGAGAAAGTGATCCCCTAGGGTTTGGAGGGGATTTGGGATTTTTAGTAATCTTTAATAGTTTATTAGGGGCAAAAAGGTAATTTCCACCTATGGTCAAATTAGGGGTCAACCTAAAGTCAAACTAGGAAGCCCTATTTATCTAAGGTCAATGGTCAGATTCTAAACAATTCAAGCTATGGTGGGCAATTTTCTGACCTAAAATATATTTATTGTATTTTCCGGAAGGTCTCGGGGCCTTAATTAATCAGTTAATTAGGGTTAGTTAATTAAGAAGTCTAAAGGCTCCTAAAAAAAATCCTAGAAAATTCAGGGAGGTTTATGGTGTCACTAAGTTTAAATGTTGAAGTTTTCATGTCATTCTGGGGTCTATCCTAGTCCCTAGGAAACTTCTAAGTTTGCTAGACAGATCCTTAATTTTTGTCCTTAGGGTGTCACTACGTTGTAGGAGTTTAAAGTGATGTTTTGTCTAACCCTCGAGGTAATAAATGCATGGGAGTACAAAAATGAAATAAACACACCATGTCCTTAAATCTAGGAGAGCCTAGGCTAAGTGCTCGTGGTGCAATCCTATACATGCATTCTACGCAAAAATAAAAGTACAGACACTTAATGAAGGGATTAGTGAATGATTGGAACTCAATCACCCACTAACCCACTCCCCCATGATTGCTCTTCATATCTAGAACCCATGTCTGAAATTTCACGAAGTAGCGAGTCTCCCAAAATTAGGATTTATGTATAAGTAGTTTTAAAATAGTTTAAAAGTACTTATCGATATAAGGATATTTTTGGAAAAATAAAATAATTGAAAATAATTCAATTAATAATACATAAACATAGGGAAACCCACTGACTACCCTAACGAAGTCTCAAGCGATTTGAAAGTAGTTTGTATCCTGAAAGTAGTTGTTATATTAATATAGAAATATCAAAGTCCTCAAATAATTGCATCGAAATAGGAATCTATTCATACAGCCAAAATCAGAGGTTGGAAATGATCTCAAAACATAACGCTCGTCTTTCTGAAAAGAACGAGGGGTTATACGTCAAAATCCGACTTAAAACGACGAAGATACGAAATTTACAAGTTCAAATACAATAAAATAATATTTTTAAAATAGTGTACTTTTGCTGTTTTTGAAATAACAGAAAGTACAGACAAAATTTTCATCTGAAAATAGTTTTAAAATATACAGAATTTAGAGTACATACAAAACAAGGTGCTGTGCGTTAAAAACGGAGCGAAAACGAGAGAGATATGAATTTTTGAAGTTTAAAGGGCATTAAAGGCCTATTTTAAAAATAATTTTTAAAAAATAATAATAATAATAATAATAATAATAATAATAATAATAATAATAATAATTGACAACATAAATAAATCAAAATAATGCATGTTTATTAATATTATACTTAAAATAGTAATATCATAGTATAATAATAATAAAATAATAAAAATAATATTTTTAAAATAATATTAAATATATATTTTTTTTACTGTTTTATTAATAATTCAAAATATATACACAATTTTAATAAAACAAAATTTTTATAGGGTAGAGAATGAAAATACGATCAATTCGAGGTATTGTGCGCAAAAATCGGAGCAAAAATGAATTTTCTAGGATTTTTAGAAGTTAAAATAGCTTTTTAAAAAAAAATAACATTAAAATAATCGGCGGCTGCCACGTGGCGCGCGTTCATTGGACCCGCGGTTCGGGCCAATGATTGCGCCGCCAGCAATCATTGGCCCATCATTGCGAGATGATTGCGGCGGGACCCGCGCGTCACTTGAATGAGTCAGCACAGATCGCAGCCGTCGATTTCGCGCGGTTCGAGCGGACGGCTGCGATGAGGCCACGTGGCCAATCGGACCGCTGGCGGGGTTCCGCAGTCAGTCCAGACCGCGGGAGAGCGCGGATCACGGCCGTTGATCGGGCGATCAACGGTCCCGATCGTTCCCTCAAGCAGGCGGACGAATCCGAAACCCTAAGGGGTTTTTTTGACGATTTCTTTCGATTGGGTGGATGAAATTGCACGAAATTTTAAACCTACATCCTATAGCTGAACAGAAATCATGGGGAAGTAATATTTCGAAAAATAATTAAACCTACAAAGAGCTATTTTAATCTAAGTGTTTAAGCTATTCTAAGGGATTGCGCGAGATTTTACCGTCCGATCTTCGAACTCTTGACACGGTTGAGCTTGTAGACTGTCCTCGTAAGTTTTCCTTCTTGAATCCCCGATCAAACGAGCTACAGATCTGCTGGATCGACGCCTTAACCGGATCTAGCTTCGGACCGCCGGAATCTTGCCGCCGGCGGGTGGGAATCGCCGGGATTGAGTCAGGAAGGGTGGTGGAAGGGTGTGGGAACTCTCCCCGAAGATCTCCAGTCCTGAGGTCGTCTAGAGAGAGAGAGATTGCGAAAAGATCCTAAATTGGACAAGATTTTTGCTATTTAAGGCTCCTAAACCTAAGGTGAACGGTTGGGATCGAATCCCTAGGTGATTTGGAGGGAAATTGATCTGATTGGGACGGGAATTTGAATTTCCATGCATTAAGAGCCATTAAACCTATTAATTATGTTTTAAAATCACATAAATAGGTCATATTAACCTATTAAAGGCTTGGTTTGACCAAGTCAGAGTTTGACTTGGTCAAACCAGTCAAAATAGGTAAATGGGAGAAGAGTTCAAGCCATGATATGAATCAGATTTGGTTTCAAATGGATTTGGGCTCTTAATGGACTATGTGGTCAACCTAGGTTGACTTGGTCAACCGGGTTGACCCAGGGTCCAAGCCCGGGTTCAACAGGCTCGACTCGACTCACTGAACCCAGTGGGGAGGGCCATAGGGTCTGGCTTGGTCAATTTGACCAAGTCAACTCTTTAGGCCCAGGTCTGGGCAAAATCGAGGTCAACAACCGGAGGGTATTTCAAAATATGCATATTTGGAACAGAATCTTGATAAATTTTAAAATATTTAAATAAATTTTATTATTTAAAACTTAAAGCAAAATTTCATCCATCATCCGCAAACGTTTGCTAAGGATGATAAATTTCAGAATAACTTCAACTCACAAAGAGCAAAACGTCTAATTGAATGTTTCACTGTGATTCATTCTCAAAAGATTTCTCGCCAGTGGAGACGTGGCATGTGCCCTCTGACCGGGTGGTTTTGCTGCAAAATAGCACCACTATATTACGGTTACGGTCAAAGCCCGTATGTTCTCCAATGGTTAAAAGCCCAATGAGTAATGAATTATAGGGTGCATTTAATAAGGCATAAAGCTTTCTGTTAGCTAAGGTTGACTAAAATTTGTCTCCTTAAACAAGCATCCACCCCATGTCTACAAGGTCCCCTTGGACGAAGCAACCCATGGCTGCCGACAAGGATCCTTCTGTCAGGTTGGGTCGACTACCTCCTCTGACTAAGTAGACTAGGGACCACGATGGCCCGGGACGACGGAACCATGGGATCTTGATCGGGCTCATCATCATTCCCCCCACCATCCGCTTTAAGTATAAAAATAATAAATTTATAAATCTACAAAAAAAAAAAATCACATGTTGCTACTATATGCTAGGTATTTTGTACCTACTTCATGACTAGTCTTAATCGAAAGTGCTCTCTCGTAATCGAGAGGGGTAATTAACTATAGGGGCTTGCGCCTATAGGAAACCTAGAACCAGATCATAAAGTCCTCACAAAATGAGGGCGAAATCTCTGGGTAATGTCTTATCTACAAACCCATATACCTTCCAAAATTTACCGCGGAACTTATTCCGTTAAAACTCTCCTACGCAGGGGAGGCCGGGGCACGAATTTTTGGACCAGAAATCTGTGGGCTCCAAAAATTCGTGCCCGGCCTCCCCTGCGTAGGAGAGTTTTAACGGAATAAGTTCCGGGGCACGAATTTTTGGAGCCCACAAACTCTAGCGATGGTCGAGGAGGAGTCTCTTCCCTCCTATTCTTCTCTTCTCCTCTTCTTGCTTCCCCCCTGCTCTTGCTTCTTCTTGCTTCGCTCCCTCTCATGAGAAATGAGGGGTTTATTTATAGATTTTCTGGAGTGGCATGACCCGTAAATAGATGAGGGATCAAGGGAAATTAAGGAGTGGTTCGAATGTATGGCCGATATTGAATCCTTTGATTATGGACCATTTAACAGGCATTTTAAGGTCTTAATGATATCGGAATTTGCCGATCTTAGGCTCGTTGGATTTGTCTCGTCGAGCCGCTCTATTCGACTATCAGCTAGTCATGTTTGGAAACCGTTTGGTAACTCAAATTGTGGTTCAAACCTTCAAATAGCTCTTTGGGTCCTTGATTTGGACTCATTTGGGCTCAGATTGAGTCAAATTTGGTGTCGTTGGGTTTGTGTTTCCGAGATGCTCAGTTTGACTATAAGTTTATTGAAATCGGAGTTCATATGCTCCTAGATTTAATTTTTGAAGTTTCCAGCTTGATTTTGCCTCCAGATTCGTGCCCGATCAAGATAATTTTATGATGACGTATAAGTTGCCCCCATTTTCGGATGTCGAAGCTCCAAGAGTTCGAAAATAGATGCGTCGACAATTTGCATTAATCAAATCGTAAAAAAAATTACGTTCCAAAAATTAAATGCTTGCTCAAACTTGATTGTAAAGGCTCGTTGAGCTCTGAAAGTGTCAAAATTGAGTTCGAAACGTCAAAAAATGTGTCCGGGGACCCAAAAAACTTCAGATTTAGACCATCCGGGCCAAAAATCGGGCCCAGGCATAACGACCGGCTGGTCGGCCGGCCGCTGACCATCAACCACCTCCGCAGGTGGCGGTGTCACGCGTGTCGCGTGCGAAACGGCGCGACCGCACGGTTTCGCGGCAGTTGCCGCTTGATTTCTGATTTTTTTTTTTAATTTCCTGTGGGGACCACTAGATATTTTTAAATTCAAAAAATTCTGAAAAAAATAAAAAAAAATTCCAAATTTTTTTTGAAAAATTCATAAAAATTTAAAATATTTTTAAAATTATGGAAACTTCCAGAAGCATCTCTTTTCCTAAAAAAATACTATAAATATCTCCCCAAGGCTAGAGGGAAACTTGCACCTTCTTCTTTTCTCCTTATTTCTTTCTGACAGTTGAGACTTTACACTGTTTTTTGGTAGGTGACTTTTCCTACTTGATTCGGCACCCCTCCTCTTGTGTAGAAATTAGAATTTTCTCATCTTTTTCTTCTTCTAGCTTTCTGACAGTTGAGACTTTCCGCTGTTTTTCGTAGGTGAATTTCCTTACTTAAATCTGCTCCCCTCCTCTTATACAGAAGTTAGATTTTTTGCATCTATTTCTTTTCTTTTTCCTCCTTCATTTTAACTTTCTTACAGTTGAGGCATTCCCCTGTTTATTGTAGGCGGCATCCTCTACTAAAATTTAAGGCCCCTCTCCGTGTGTAGAAGTTAGAATTTTTGCAGTCGTTCCTTTTCTTCTTCTCTGGTCTTTTTTCTCACATTAGAGGCATTCCACTGTCGGAGATAGTTGGCATTCCCCTATAAAGCTTCAGTGCCCCTCTTTTATGTAGAAGGAGATTTTTTTTCTTTCTTGTTCTTCGCTTGTGTTCTTCTTCTTATATTGGAGGCATTCCACTGTTAGAGATAGGCGGCATTCCCCTATCAAGCTTCAGTGCCCCTCTCTTGTATATAAGAAGTCTTGATGAGAGGCTATCTTCTAAATAGACAACCCGAGATATAAGGAGATCAATTGCTGCTTGTATACGGGGGTGATTTGAGAAGAACTGGCAGTGATAGTGTCCTGGAGGAGAACCAGAAGAGATGAGTAGACGAGAGATTTTCAATGCCATTTAAGCGGAAATCTATCGACGATGGACGATCGAGTTTATGCCCATTAGCAACCAACAATTGAGTGTAGAGCTGAAGGAGAGAGTTTGAGGGTGCACTGCAAGTAGCACTAGAGCGAGAAGTCGATGATGGTTGATATGAAGTAAAGGACCGCCAGCAAATATCAGATGAAGAGCCAATGATGGTGGTAGTCTAGTGGCATTTTGTTATTTCAATATGTATCCATATTGACATATACAGACATCAGATATTCCTTTATTTGAAGAAGAAGTTGCAGGAGATGGTTCTATGTATAGTAGAGAAGAAGTCATTTAAATCCACTTAGGATATTTGACTATTTTGAAGTTGCTTGTTGCTTGATGATTGTAACTTGAACGGATGATACCAATGTACCTTTTTCTTTTAGAATCTTGCAAAAATTAACTTGTTATATAATTTTTTGCAATATAATTCCAATGATACTGAGAATTTATCCTTCAAAGGAAGTTAAATTATTTATGCATCTTTGAGGCATACTTTGATATATTACATCATATTCTTTTTTGAGGCTTTTAGCCTGCTAAGAATTTTTGTAGAAGATGTCAAAAGAATCTATCAAGAATATATAAGTTATCCGAGGTTATATATCAGAGTCCTGCTCGACGATATTAACCTATGTGGAAGAGGTCGAGAGAATCCACCAAGGATGTGAGACCTATTCAAGGTTGTATGTCGGAGCCTTTGCTCGACGACGTTAATCTATATGGAAGAGGTCGAGAGAATACACTAAGGATGTAAGACCTATCCGAGGTTGTATGCCGGAGCCTTTGCTCGACGACGTTAACCTATACGAAAGAAGACGAGAGAATCCATCAAGGATGTGAAATCTATCCGAGGTTGTATGTTAGACCCTTTGCTCAACGACGTTAACATGTATGGAAGAGGTCAAGAGAATCCACCAAGGATGTAAGACCTATCCGAGATTGTATGTTAGAACCTTTGCTCGATGACGTTAACCTGTATGGAAGAGGTCGAGAGAATCCACCAAGGATATAAGACATATCCGAGGTTGTATGTCAGAGCCTTTACTTGATGACATTAACATGTATGGAAGAGATCGAGAGAATCCACCAAGGATGTGAGACCTATCCGAGGTTGTATGTCGGAGCCTTTGCTTGATGACGTTAACCTGTGTGGAAGAGGTATAGAGAATCCACCAAGGATGTGAGACCTATCCGAGGTTGTATGTCGGAGCCTTTGCTCGATGACGTTAATCTGTGTGGAAGAGGTCGAATCGGATCCCCCTGGGATCAATTTTTCCTTGATTGGGAGGGGGAGAACACCGCGTGTATCCCGAATCAAAGGTAAAGAATGGTCTATTTTTAGACAGTTACTGCCTTTTTGAGGTCGAGATTAAGACCTTGCCCAAGGAGTAGAAGTCCAGTAAGGAACTGTACATAGCTTGAAATTTATTGGAAGCTTCCTTGCATTTGTCGAGTGTTTCCTTAAATATTGTCTTGGTTTTAGAAGTCTTAGAGGGATCTTCTTGACTAAAATTGTAGTCAAGGTTGCCCCTAGTCTGGATCTGATTCCATGAAATTAATGCATCAATAATAGTCGAATAACCTTTTGAGGTTGGAGCTAAAATTTCCCCTAGTCGGGAACCACGTTCCCACAGACGAGGCCAAACTGTTGCGTCCTGGAGTATTCGCGGTGGTAGAGAAATATATAGTTTAACGTCTTAGCATTGTACGAAGATCCAGCACACAATCAGATAATTGAGAGAGTGTATCATTCATAAGAGACACCACAATTTTTATGTGGAAAACTCCTAAAAAGGGGAAAAAACTACGGGGCCAAGCCCAGTTCGAATGAATCCACTAGTATAGGAGTTGATTACAAATGAGTCCCTTCTCTAAGAAGGCCTTAGCTTGATGTACATTTTATAAAGTACATTACATTATGTGAATATAAAGAGTCACTATTGACGTGTTTGTTTGGTCGGGAGGACCAAAGTCTGGTGACGGAGGTAAGAAGAATCGTAGTCGGTTGGAGTCAGAGGTCATAAAGACCGTTGTCCGGTGATGGAGGTCGAAAAGACTGCAGTCTACGGACGACGTAAGTAAGGAGGATCATAGTCGGCTGGCGACGGAGGTCGGAAGGACTATAGTCGATGGGCGATGTAAGTCAGAAGGACTGTAGTCGACGGACGACGGAGGTCGGAAAGACTGTAGTCGACGGGCGACGTAAGTTAGGATGATCGTAGTTGGCTTGCGACGGAGGTCAGAAAGATTGTAGTCGGCGGGCGACGTAAGTCAGGAGGACCGTAGTTGGCTGGCGACGAAGGTCGGAAGGACTATGTCAGGTAGAAGTCCAACAATAGAAAGAAATCCATCTTCGACTAAACGTCCAGTGAAAGTTCGATAACCGATAGAAGACCGGCATCGGGTATAAACTTAGCGATGAGTGAAGGTTTGACGTCGGGTAGAAGTTCGACGTCTATTGGTGGTCAAAGAGAACTCCGACATCACTTGGGGGGAGTTTTGGTGTCAGGGGGGAACTCTGTCGTTACTTGGACAGAATGTCAGCATCCCATGGAAGTCAGGAAGAATTATGGTGTCCCGTAAAAGTCGGGCATAATTCTGGTGTCTCGTGGAAGTCAGGCAGAATTCCGGCATCATTTGGAGTTCGGGCGTGTCACGACCCGACCCGACCGGGACGGATCCCGCCCGCATCGGGCCGTGACCAACCAAACAAACAAACCAGGATCTAGCTTTGGAATTTGCTTCGGAACTGATTCTTTCAAATATTTCAACTCAAAACAGACGCACAGAGCTACTATGAAACATCAAATGCAGCGGAACAAATCATCTATATTTTTCTTTTCCTCAAAACAATCATCTACAAATACAGTACATGGCTGACAGAAAGAACAAAGAAGAAAAGTCATGACTGTACAAAAATCAAAAAGTACAAAATACCTACAACTGATCAGACTCTGAACTCTAATCCAAGACCTCCTTCCCTTTGCCAGAACCTGAAAACTACGCAGAAAACAAGGGTGAGCTCAACAGCTCAGCAAAGCGACAAACCTCCAATCAAAACTTTCATAATCCAAAACCAACCACTTCAAACCAAATCCGTACAGAAACTAGAACAGAATCAGACAGATATCAAAAGCGTGCAGATCAGAACGAAACAGATCAAATCAGAACAGATACGGACATATATCAAATCAGAATAGATCTAAACGGAACAGATCAGACAGAACTGTACGGAAACAGAAGTCATATCAAATCAGATATCAGATAGTATTGTAATTAATAGCTAAATTCCCTGACACTGACAGAATCTCTACGGATTCTGGCCCCTTATGCCTCCCTTTGTGCTCACGGCACCAGAACAGATGTGCTTATAGCACCAGAACAGAATTCATCGGATCCGGAATAGAACAGATATCAGATTTCAGATTGAGCTCATTTCAGATTTCCCAGACACTAACTGAATCTCTTAGGATCCAGGCCCCTTATAACTCCCTTTATATAGCATATACAGATAGCATATCAATTCAGAAGAAATCCGGACGAATTCAGAAATCAGACAAAAATCGGACAGCACAACGGCTGTATACGGAGTTTACACAATTTTCCTGAAAAATCACAGAATACCAAATTTGCACAAAATGTTCACAACGATATTGCAAGACTTTAATTCTACTGCCACAACATTTTTAGACATCGTAGAAAAATACAGTCGAAATAAAACACCGCCGAATTCAAAATACCCGGACAAAAATCTCCAGAAAATAACCAAAATGTGCACACTCGGCACGTCAATAACATACGGAAAATCATGCGGTAAAAACTGAACCAGACGGGAAATACGGACGAAAATCACTAACAAAAATCAATTCCGGACAGATAATACCGCCAAACACGACGGTTCTGAAAATTGAGAAAGGCGGATTGTGCCTTACCTTGCGTACAACAATATCTTGAACAATCTCGTCGGACGAAAACGGCCCGGCGTCGCCCGAAAATCAACTTTTCCAAATTTGCCCTCGAGCTTCTCTCTCCTTGGCTGAATTTTAGATATTTTCTGATTTTCTCTCTCTTCAAAATGACTTGATTTCAGCTTTAAATTACTCTGATCGGCCCGGTCGATCGCACAATCGTTCTGGACGATCTGAACAAAACTGAATCGGCCTGGGACGATTTCTCAGGACGATAATTAATTTTCCTGGACGATAAAAACCTCTATTCTCTGACTTGTGCCATCCACTGATCGTCCCGAGACGATCCCAGATCGGCCCGGACGATCCTTACAGGAAATCATTCCTGTAACTTATGTACAGAATCTGGAATAAAATTTACACTAATCGTCCCGGGACGATCCAGATCGGCCCGGACGATCCTGGAGCAGATTTTGATGTTACAATCTCCCCAACTTCAGAAAAATATCGTCCTCGACATTGCTCAAACAAAACTCAATCAAAACAAGTACGGGTAAGACTTCCTCATGTCCGATTCTTTCTCCCAAGTCGCTTCCCGTGCAGTACGGTGCTTCCACTGCACCTTAACCATCAGAATCTGTTTACTTCGTAGCTTTCGGACGTCGTACGCCAAAATCAACTCTGGCTCTTCCTTGTACGCCAGATTCTCCTGAATCTCAACCTCATCAGCTGATAGCTTCTTCCCAGAGTCAGATACCCACTTCCTCAAAGTGGATACGTGAAACACGTTATGCACGTCAGGCATCGAATCAGAAAGCAACAGTCGATAAGCATATTTTCCAATCCTTTCCAGGATTTCAAAAGGTCCAACATACCTTGGACTAAGCTTGCTCACCTGGCCAAATCTGCTCACACCCTTCATCGGGCTGACTTTGACATACACAAAGTCACCAACTTGAAACTCAACAAAACTGTGCTTCTGATTATAATATTTCTGCTGTCGGTCCTGAGCCGCTTTCAATCTTTCTTTAATCAAGCTGATCTTCTTAACAGTTTCTTCAAAGAAAGTGGCACCCAGTTCCTGTCTATCTCCGACCTCAGTCAGAGTCAAAGGAGTACGGCACTTCCTGCCATACAGAGCCTCGTACGGTGCCATACCGATACTGGACTGAAAACTGTTGTTATATTCAAATTCGATCAGCGGAATATGATCTTCCTAGCTTCCGCCAAAGTCCAAAATACAAAGCCTCAACATATCTTCCAGTACCTGAATGGTTCTCTCAGACTGTCCGTCGGTATGAGGATGAAATGCTGTACTGAAATGCAGTTTCGTACCCAAACCTTCCTGAATACCCTTCCAAAGTCTGGAAGTAAACCGTCCATCTCGATCAGAAACAATCACCTTAGGCACACCGTGCAATCTGATAATTTTCTTCACATAAACCTGTGCCAAGCGATCCACCGAATCGGTCTGTCTGATCGGAAGAAAATGGGCGGACTTCGTCAGTCGATCTACAACCACCCAAATGGCGTCGTGTCCTTGTCTAGATCGAGGAAAACCCATCGCAAAGTCCATCGTTACCTCCTCCCACTTTCACTCAAGGATAGGCAACGACTGCAATAGTCCTCCTAGTCGCTGATGCTCTGCCTTCACCAACTGACAGGCATCGCATCTCGACACAAACTCTGCCACATCCTACTTCATCACAGGCCACCAGAACAAAAGCTTCATGTCAGCATACATCTTACCACTGCCTGGATGAATAGTGTAGCCTGAATGATGAGATTCGTACAGAATCTCCTGCCTCAAATCTCCAAACACAGGTATCCACAACCTGTTCTTACAGAAAATGATACCAGAATCAGAAATTCGAAGTTCAGGCTTCTTACCAGATTCAATCTGAGCAATCAACTTTGAATAGTCAAAATCTGACTTCTAGGCTTCTTGAATCCTTGCTTCCAAAGAAGACTGAATGCTCATCTGAGCCAAATCCAAACCATTGGAGGAAATCACCTCCAACTGTAATCGCTCCATGTCTCGAATCAGAAAATCATCAAAAGTGAGCTGCAAACCTGATAATCCAGAAGACTTCCTGCTCAGAGCGTCCGCTACCACATTAGCCTTCCTAGGCTGATACTGAATGGTCAAATCATAGTCCTTGATCAACTCGAGCCATCTTCTCTATCTCAGATTCAGATCCTTCTAACTGAAAATGTACTTCAGGCTCTTATGATCAGTAAAAATCTCACATCTGACGCCATACAGGTAATGACGCCAAATCTTCAAAGCAAACACAACAACAGCTAACTCCAAATCATGCATCGGGTAAATTTTCTCATGTGATTTCAACTGTCTCGAAGCGTAAGCAATTACCTGACCATGCTGCATCAAAATACATCCCAAACCTTTCAGTGAAGCATCACTGAACACCTGAAATCCTTCCGTACCTGACGGAAGTGCTAACACTGGAGCTGAAGTCAAATAGTCCTTCAATCTCTGAAAATCAGCTTCACACTCCGGTGTCCAAACAAAAGGTACCGACTTCTGCGTCAGTCTCGTCAGAGGCATCGAAATCTGTGAAAATCCCTTCACAAATTTCCTGTAATATCCGGCCATGCCCAAGAAACTACGTACCTCAAATACCGTAGTCGGCCTTGGCCAATCAGCAACCGCCTGAATCTTCTGGGGATCAACAGAAATGCCTTCTCCGCTCACCACATGCCCCAGAAATGAAATGCTTTTCAGCCAGAATTCACACTTGGAGAACTTGGCATACAGCTGATGCCGCCTCAAAGTCTCCAACACAATGCTCAAGTGTCTGGCATGATCATCCTCAGAAGCAGAATATACCAGAATATCATCGATAAAGACAATCACAAACTGATCCAGATACTCCCTGAACACTCGGTTCATCAGATCCATGAAAATAGCAGGCGCGTTGGTTACCCCAAAAGGCATAACCAAGAACTCATAATGCCCGTACCGAGTACTGAAAGCTGCCTTCACCACATCAGTTTCCTTCACCTTCACCTGATAGTATCCGGATCACAAGTCAATCTTCGAAAATACCGAAGATCCGGAAAGCTGATCAAATAAGTCATCTATCCGAGGCAAAGGATACTTGTTCTTGATCGTGACTTTATTCAAATCTCTGTAGTCAACACACATACGGAGTGTTCCGTCCTTCTTCTTCACAAACAAAATAGGTGCTCCCCAGGGAGAAACACTAGGACGGACAAAGCCTCTGTCTACTAACTTCTGAAGCTGAACTTTCAACTCAGAAAGTTCTTTCGGTGCCATCCTGTACGGAGCTTTTGATATCGGAGCGGTACCCGGAAAAATATCAATAGAGAACTCCACCTCTCTATCCGGAGGTAAACCAATCAACTCCTCTGGAAAAACATCAGCAAACTCCCGTACCACTGGGATCTCAGAAACATAACCAACCTCCAGGTTCAGATCCCGCACCGAAGCCAAAAACACTGGACATCCATTCTTCCACATTCTGCTCACCTCCAACATAGAAATTAGACTGGAGAGAACACCTCTCCTGACATAAGCAAGCTCACTTGCTTCTTCGAATAGTCAATCTGAGCCTCGTATAGACTCAGCCAATCTATGCCCAAAATCACATCATATGAAGAAATCGGCAACAGAATCAGACTCGATTTCCACTTCTTACCAGAAATATCAATCTCACACAAACAAAACTTACGGGCAATCAGATTACTTCCAGCCGGTAAAATCACGGAAAGAGAAACCGGTAGTAAAAATGAATCCAAACGCAAAATCTCAAAACAGCGCTCGGACAAAAAAGAATGTCTGGCTCTAGAGTCAAACAAAACTCGACAGGGCTGATCAGAAATATAAATCATACCTGTCACAACATCTGGAGCGTCTCGAGCCTCCTGCTGACTCAGACTGTAGACTCGTGGCTGAACTGGAGCTGGAGCTGAAGCAACAGAACTGCTAGGCTCTCTCTGACCAACAGTAGGTGGTCTCCGTGGCACAGAACTCGAACCACCACCTCTACCAGTAAATCCCTCAGGGCGTGGAGGAACAGTCCTCGGTCTTCCTGCTGCTGAACCGGCAGGTCTGACAAAGCCCTCGGATCGGAACTCAGAACGCCGATCAAATCCAGTCTGGGGACACTCTGCAATCCGATGTCCTGGTTAACCACATCGGAAGCACAAACCAGCCATCCTGTAGCACTGGCCAAGGTGTCACCGTCCACAACTCTGGCACACAGGTGCCATACTGACAGATCCAGAACTCGTCGTACTGGTAGCAGTACCAGACGACCCTCCACTCCTCCTGGAGTCACCAGAACCAGATCCAAATCTCCTCTTCCCAGAGGAACCACTACCGGAAGCCTCACCTCCAAATCTCTTTCTACTCGCAGTCCACCGCTGCTGAGTAGCCATCAGGTCGTTTTCAATCAAACGAGCTCGCTCTACAAGCTCAGAGAAATCAGTGATACGGAACGGTATCAGGGGCTGCCTCAGAGTATCTCGTAATCCTCTTAGAAATCTGTAGCACCTCTCAGCAGAAGTACTAACCAGCTGCGGAGCATACCTGGCTAATGCAGTAAACTCAGCCTCGTACTGCATCACAATCTTGCTCCCCTGAAAAAGCCTCAGAAAGGTCTCCTGCATTTGCTATCGTGCAGAAGGGGGAACGAACCAGTCTCGGAACACCTCAGTGAACTCTTCCCAAGTAATCAAAGAGTTCAATCTGCCCTGAAATTTGGCCTCCTGCTGGCCTACCCACCAGTGCTCAGCCTCTCCATCCAACAGAAAAATAGCCAACGGTACTTTCCTGTCTGACGAACACTGCATGCCGTCAAAAGTCTTCTCTATCCTCCTCAGCCACTCCTCAGCTACTCTGGGCTCAACAGCGCCCTCAAATCTCGGAGGTTTCAATCTCAGAAACATCTGCAGATGTTTATCAATGTCATCAGATCTGACAGTAGAAGCTCTACTGTGACTCTCACTCATCATCTGAGCAACTAGCGTAGCAAACTGAGACAGTGTATCTAGAGCTGTACTCCCCACTGGAGCTGCCTGACTGACAATCTGCCCGTCAGTTATGTCTGGGTCTGGCTGATCCATACAGAAAATCCAGAAAAATCCGGAAAACTATCACAAAAATAACACAATAAAAAACCAAACAAACCAAAATTACCCCAGACAGACTCACTTACAGATCACTTCCTATAGCTCTGTCTTATAATTCAACCAAATTCCAAAACCATTGCTCTGATACCACCAAAGCTTGTCACGACCCGACCCGATCGGGACGGATCCCGCCCGCACCGGGTCGCGACCAGCCAAACAAACAGACCAGGATCTGGCTTTAGAATTTACTTCGGAACTGATTCTTCCAAATATTTCAACTCAAAACAGACGCACATAGCTACTATGAAACATCAAATGCAGCGGAACAAATTATCTATATTTTTCTTTTCCTCAAAACAATCATCTACAAATACAGTACATGACTGACAGAAAGAACAAAGAAGAAAAGCCATGACTGTACAAAAATCAAAAAGTACAAAATACCTATAACTGATCAGACTCTGAACTCTAATCCAAGACCTCCTTCCCTTTGCCAGAACCTGAAAACCACGCAGAAAACAAGGGTGAGCTCAACAGCTCAGCAAAGCGACAAACCTCCAATCAAAACTTTCAGAATCCAAAACCAACCACTTCAAACCAAATCCGTACAGAAACCAGAACAGAATCAGACAGATATCAAAAGCGTGCAGATCAGAATGAAACAGATCAAATCAGAACAGATACGGACATATATCAAATCAGAACAGATCTAAACGGAACAGATCAGACAGAACTGTACGGAAACAGAAGTCATATCAAATCAGATATCAGATAGTATTGTAATTAATAGCTAAATTCCCTGACACTGACAGAATCTCTACGGATTCTGGCCCCTTATGCCTCCCTTTGTGCTCACGGCACCAGAACAGATGTGCTTATAGCACCAGAACAGAATTCATCGGATCCGGAACAGAACAGATATCAGATTTCAGATTGAGCTCATTTCAGATTTCCCAGACACTAACTGAATCTCTTAGGATCCAGGCCCCTTATAACTCCCTTTATATAGCATATACAGATAGCATATCAATTCAGAAGAAATCCGGACGAATTCAGAAATCAGACAAAAATCGGGCAGCACAACGGCTGTATACGAATTTACACAATTTTCCTGAAAAATCACAGAATACCAAATTTGCACAGAATGTTCACAACGATATTGCAAGACTTTAATTCTACTGCCACAACATTTTTAGACATCGTAGAAAAATACAGTCGAAATAAAACACCGCCGAATTCAAAATACCCGGACAAAAATCTCCAGAAAATAACCAAAATGTGCACACTCGGCACGTCAATAACATACGGAAAATCACGCGGTAAAAACTGAACCAGACGGGAAATACGGACGAAAATCACTAACAAAAATCAATTCCGGACAGATAATACCGTCAAACACGACGGTTCTGAAAATTGAGAAAGGCGGATTGTGCCTTACCTTGTGTACAGCAATATCTTGAACAATCTCGTCGGACGAAAACGGCCCGGCGTCGCCCGAAAATCAACTTTTCCAAATTTGCCCTCGAGCTTCTCTCTTCTCGGCTGAATTTTAGATATTTTCTGATTTTCTCTCTCTTCAAAATGACTTGATTTCAGCTTTAAATTACTCTGATCGGCCCGGCCGATCACACGATCGTCCTGGACGATCTGAACAAAACTGAATCGGCCTGGGAAGATTTCTCAGGACGATAATTAATTTTCTTGGACGATAAAAACCTCTATTCTCTGACTTGTGCCATCCACTGATCGTCCCGGGACGATCCCAGATCGGCCCGGACGATCCCTACAGGAAATCATTCCTGTAACTTCTGTACAGAATCTGGAACAAAATTTACACTAATCGTCTCGGGACGATCCAGATCGTCCCGGACGATTCTGGAGCAGATTTTGATGTTACAGGGCGGAACTCCGACGGTGGTCGAGGAGAAGTCTCTTCCCTCCTACTCTTCTCTTCTCCTCTTCTTACTTCCCCCCTTGCTCTTGCTTCTTCTTGCTTCGGTCCCTCTCATGAGAAATGAGGGGTCTATTAATAGATTTTCTAGAGTGGCATGACTCGTAAATAGATGAGGGATCAGGGGCAATTTTGGAGTGGTTCGAATGGACGGCCGATATTGAATCCTTTGATCATGGACCGTTTATCAGGCATTTGAAGGTCTTAATGATATCGGAATTCTCCGATCTTGAGCTCATTGGATTTGTCTCGTTGAGCCGCTCGATTCGACTATAAGCTCGTCATGTTTGGAAACTATTTGGTAACTCAAATTGTGGTTCGAACCTTCCAACAGAGCATTGTGTCCTTGATTTGGACTCATTCGGGCTCGGATTGAGTCAAATTTGGTGTCGTTAGGTTCGTATTTCCGAGACGCTCAGTTTGAGTGTAAGTTTGCTGAAATCAGAGTTCAATGCACCTGGATTTAATTTTTGAAGTTTCCGGCTTGATTTTGCCTTGAGATTTGTGCCCGATCAAGTTAATTTTATGATGACGTATCAATTTTTATATAAAGTTTGTTAGAACTAATAACACTAGTAAAATTTTACAAGATTAATTAATTTTGACTGATATATATTTATGTGTATGCATTTAATATTTCTTAGTAATTGATGTATCATACAAATAGCTTTTTAATATTGGGCGTAAATAATTAATTGAATGTTTTGTGTGTATAACTTCTTAACAACCTGCTTTTTTATCTAAAGGAAAGTTTATATGTCTACGCTCTAGGCACATAAAAAAGAGCTTATCTTATATCTGATGAAGTTAAGAGTTGATTAATATAGGAGGGATTTCCAATCAAATTTTTAGCTGCGGACATCATAAGAAGAGTATGACCCACATCTCAATTCTCAATGAGATGCTTTGACAAATTATACATCAATAAACACAAATATATCAACTGACTCTTAAAATAATTCAATGCATTTACTAAAGATTAATGTGGTTGATTTCTCAAAGAGCTATGCAGTGTCCGACAATTATCGTCCGACACCTAGCACCGTAGCACGTGTCAGACATGCCGAAAACGTGTCCCATTAAAAAATAATTAAACTAAATTAGACATGTGTGCCATAGATATTTTATTAGTTTTTTCTAAATATAATTTCTTATGCTTCACTTTTTTATTTATTAAAAAAAAAAAGAAAAATTAAATTTCTTATTTTCTCTCTATAACCCCAAATCAATTGTCCGTACTCTATAGCTTATTCCCTGAACATTCTTATTTTCATTTCTCTTTAACAATTTAAGACTAGGGTTTCATAACAACGGGCGTTGTCATCTCTCTATGCTGTCAAAACAACCATCTTAAGATTGAAACGTTAATGCTCAACACCACCAATTTCCGCACGAACAATCACGCCCCTGCTATTTTCAAAAAAAAAAAAAAAAAAAAGAGCCCCTCACACTCTGGACGTTCCATATATCTTTGTCCAACATCATCTCAATATCGATGCCCAACATCATCTCGACATCGTGGGTCGATGTTGTCTTGACATCAAAACCCGATGCCCGTTGCAAAACATGAATTAATGCCCGACTCTAGACGATATTGTCATCTCTCCTCTCGATGTTTGACATGAAATCCACTCTCAACTCTCAACATCGTAATATTAATCATTTTACGCACATATTCTTGTTAAATGACTTATTATTTCTCAATTATTCTTAGTATTCTGCTTATTCAATTTTTATACATTATCTTTAAGAAATAAAAATTATAATGCATATCTAACCCATATGCGGGTCATATATTTTTTAATAACTAATGTCCCGTGTTTAATAAAACTGACTATATATAGATAGATATATATAGATTTATATATAATGAAATAATGAATGATTGATGAGTCATATCTAGAATAGTGTGCTTATACGTATTATGGTTGCATTTGTCTGCATTAGAATAGCATTACCAGGGGCAGAGCCAGAAAATTTTTTATATGGGAGCACAAATTAATTACTCTCAAAATATAATTTTTATTCATTGTAATCAAAGATCACGAGAAATATTTTTAATGAAAAATTATAAAAATACATCTAAAATCATATGCATTCCCATTAAAAAAGAATAAATATATCACTTTTTATCTTATTATTTATTAAAAAATTAATATTTTTCTAATGGTTATTAATGAATTGAGTTCAAATAAATTACTTTTATACTTAAGGTTATTTTATTTGAATTAATTAAATTAAGTATTAATTCTGAACTATATTTAGATTAATTAAATCTAAATTAATATAAGATCATAATCTACCAAATTTTAAATAAATTGTTTGTTAATTCTAAATTATTTTTTATTAGATCAATTAGACATTATGGATCACAATTAGTAAAGAAAATTATAAATAATACAAAATTATAAAGTTAATATAATTAAACTTATTAATTTACTTAGATTTATTTGAAAATTTTATCAATTCCCTCCCCCAAAAAATCAAACAAATATAGGCGGGAGAAAGAGAGAGAGAGAGGGCGGGGTGGGGAGAGATAAAGAAGGAGATAGGGGTGTCAATTTGGGTCAGCCCGTCGGGTTTGGGTTCGACCCGAACCCAACACGGATCTAAACGGGTCAACCCGAACCCGACCCGTTTGCAAAAATGTGTCGGACATTTCAACCCGGACCCGACCCGGCCGGGTTGACCCGACTCGACCCGCGACCTGGCAGTAAGCGACGCGCGCGGGCGCGGCAGGCTGCAGCGCGGCAGATGGGAAGCGGCGACAGTGCGGGCGGCAGCGGCAGTCGGCACGCGGGTTCGGCTTTGCGAGCTGGCAGCAGCACGCGACAGTCGGCACGCGGGCGGCAGCGGCACGCGGGCGGCAGCGGCAGCGGCACGCGGGCAGAGGGCAGGGCAGCGCGGGCTGCAGGGCAGGCGGGCAGCGGCAAGGCAGAGCGGGCAGCTGCCGGGCAGCGAAAAATTCAATTTTTTTTAAAAATAAACGGGTTTGCAGGTAGACCCGGCAACCCGCCTGGTTAACCCGAACCCAACCCGTTTGATAAACTGGTCGAATTTGTGAACCCGACCTGTTATCAAACGGGTCGGGTCCAACCCGAATTTTCCGGGTCGGGTCCGGGTCGGATTTTAGGGTCGTGTCAAATATTGACACCCCTAGAAGGAGAAATAGAAAGCATGCTCCAACAACACGGTCAGCCAAAAAAAAATCTGGGCTGAGGCGGAGGCGGAGCCGAGGGATTAGTTTTAAAAATTAAATTTAATCTTATATATGTTAATAATTATATTAATATAAGTTAAAATGAGCTACTTTTTAATTATTAGGCCAGCGGAGGGAGAGATTATTTTGTACGTACACCGGACGTGAGAATCGTCCGATTTAAGCTTAGATACCGAGTGGTATCGAGTATTGAGTACCGTTCGGTACCAACTATGACGCATTTTCATTGAGGTCTGAATATCATATAAGTTAGATTTTATTTGGGATGGCTTTCTTACTACTTCTCAACACACTTTTCTTTGTGCTAAAAAACTACTTTAAGAAGCAGCAAAGAAGTCATCCCAAGTCTTAATATGATCTAAGGTGCAATTGGCTTACATTTTAGCAAAATTAGGTAAATTTCCCAAATGAAGGTGGCAAGACTATATTAGATTTTTGTTTAGCTTATGATTTTTCAATTGCTAAATCTTATTTAAAAAAAGAATGAGCATCTCATCACTTATACAAATTATATACAACCCAGATTGACTATTTTCTTATAAGAAAAATGATGGTTTAGATTGCAAAGATTATAAAGTTATTCGACGTGAAAATTATGTCCCAACGTTATTTTTTAAACATTAAGATATGCAATAATAAAATAAAGTAAAACGATATTCATAGAGTTATGGGGATTGGTATTTAGAAATAGTTATATTTTTAGAGTAGATTTTAGTATCTAAAGATTTTATCGGAAAAGTGGCTAGTGATATTAAGAATATTGCAAAAGATGTGTTGGAGTATCAAGGGAAGCCCTAATAGTTAAAAATAGTTGGTGGTGGATACAAATGTACAGAGAGTAAGTAAGAAGTTTTGTTATAAAATTGGTTTAATTTTAAATTTGGATAATTGGGTATAAATGTGCGTAGTGGGGGTGTCAAATTTGACCGACCGACAACCCGACCCGGAAAATTCGGGTTGGAACCGACCCTTTGATAACGGTCGGGTTCGGGTCACAGATTTGACCCGTTTAATAAAACGGGTCGGGTCGGGTTGACCCGGCGAGTTACCGGGTCAACCCGTAACCCGTTTAATTTAAAAAAATAAAGAAATGTTTCTGTTCAAATGAGCTCCCCGATGCTCATTTGATGGATTACTCAGCCATCCATAACAAGCTCTTTATCCTTGCTCCGCCCAATGAGATCATTTTTACTTTTTAGGCAAGGATCCTGTTCACGTGCTCCGAGCTCCGTGCAGCCAAGCTGCTGCTTCTGAACTCTGAAGCTCCTTCCCCAAAAAAAAAATTCTGATGCTCCTGCTTTGCGTGTTTTACAAGATGAAGGAAAGTATCACAACTTTATCAAGTTTCTGCACAGCCGTCCGTCTCCAGTCGCTTCAAGGTGGGATCAATTTTGAGAGCACACTTGCAAAATTTGAAAAAAAAAAAAAAAAAAAAAGAGATTGGAAGAACGCTGCCGGGTCGCGGGTCGGGTCGGGTCAACCCGGCAACCCGGCCAGGTCGGGTCCGGGTTGAAATGTCCGACCCGTTTGTAAGAACGGGTCGGGTTCGGGTTGACCCGTTTAGATATGGGTCGGGTCAGGTTCGACCCGAACCCGGCGGGTTGACCCGAATTGACACCCCTACTCGTAAGGAATCGAAGAAAGCAATATGCGATGCAAAAACCTTAGCTTTTAGTGTTTTTATTTATTAGATTAGATACTAAGGAGGAGAAAAGATATGTATAAGTTAGCCAAACAAAGAGATAGGAGTAGTAAGGATTTAGTTCAAGTGAAGTGTATTAAGGATGAAGATCAAAAAATATTTTTCTTAGAAGATAATATTCACAAAGAGGATAAGATATTTTCTAAACTTTTTAATGAAAATTGTGATAAAAAGATTGACTATAGTGACCTTAGCACCCTAAATGAAAATAAAATTTAAGTTTTTATCGCGTATTAGTAAAACCAGTAGAGAGCTTTAGAGAAATGAAGGGTGGAAAAGCTGTGGACCTGTTGATATTCGAATAAGATTGTGAAATGCTTAGGAATGAAGAATTTCTTGGCTTACTAAACTTTAATACTATTTCGAAGACTAAAAGATGTCAGATGAGTGGAAAATGGTGTGTTATCCTATTTTTAGAATAAAGGTGATGCACAAGATGTGCGAATATAAGAGGATTAAGTTAATGTTTCATACTTTAAAACTATGGGAGCGAGTTATGGAGCATAGGTTGCGGCGTGATACTAATTTTTCCAAAATCAATTTGGATTCATGCCGGTAGGTCGGCTATGGAAGCCAATACATTTATTAAGAGGTTGATGGAGAAATTAAGAAAATAAGGAGGATATACTATGATATTTATTGATTTGAAAAAAAGCATATGATAAAGTTCCAAGAGAAGTGCTATGGAGGGTTCTTGAAAAGAAAGGAGTTAATAATGCTTATATTCAAATCATTAAAGATATGTATGCATGAGCTATTACTGTGTTCAAACACAAGTGGTTTGACCAAGTATTTTCCTATTTTGATTGGGTATCATCAAGGATCAGCCTTAGCCATATCTTTTTGCTTTAGTCATGGATGCTCTCACTAGATATTTGTAAGAGGATGTACCTTGGTGTATGCTTTTGCTGATGATTTTCTTCTTGTTGATAAATCTAGAGAGGAGGTTGAAAGTAAACTTGAATTATGGAGGTCATATTAGAGACAAAGGTTTTTGCTTGAGTAGATCTAAAACGGAATAATGGAGTGTAATTTTAGTAGTAATAACCTAGTGTGGGGATTGTAACTTTGGCGATCAAGTAGTTAATAAGATTACACGTTTTAGATATCTTGGATCTATTGTTCATGATGATGGTGAAATAGATGGGGATATTCCAGCAGAATTCAGTTGGATGTTGAATGGAGGAATGCATCGGGCGTGTTGTGTGATAGAAAAGTACCCCTCAAACTTAAGAAAATTCTATAAGATGTAGTGAGGCCTGCAATGCTTTATGGTGCTGAATGTTGCCATTAAAAGAGAAGCATAATACTTAGTTAATGTGGTAGAGATGAGGATGCTTAAGTGGATGATGGCTTTACCCTTAGAGATAGGATACGAAATGAGCATATACGTGAAAAGTTGGAGTAGCTCCAGTTAGAAGATAAGATTAGAGAGAGTCGCCTTAGATGGTTTGGTCACATAAAACGGCGGCCTTCCAATCACCCCGTTAGGAAGTAAAGGTATTAGATTTGACTTATATTAAGAAAGATAGAGGCAGACCTAAAAAGACATGGTTAGAAAATATTAGGAATGACCTTTCTTTATTAGATTTAAACAAGAATTTGACCTTTAATAGGGCACAATGGAGAAAAAGTATGAGTGTCAATATTTGACACGACACGAAAACCCGACCCCCCGACCCAAAATCCGGTTGAACCCGACCCGATTTCAAAACGTCGGTTCGGGTTCCAGAAACCGACCTGTTTCAAAAACTGGTCGTCGGGTTGACCCGGCGGGTTGTCGGGTCAACCCGCCAACCGTTTAATTGAAAAATTTCGAATCCCGCCTCTGCCCGCTGCCCCGCCGCGCCGATCGCCCGCGCTGCCACTCCGCGCATCGCCCGCCCTGCCCCCGCGCGCGTCTGCCCGGCCTGCCAGCGCGCCGCGCGTGCCCGCGTGCCCGCGCCCGACCGCGCCGCTGCCGCCCCTCAGCGCGCCCGCGTGCCCGCGCCCGACCGCGCCAGTCGAGCACCCCGTGCCCGCGCCCGACCGCGCCTGACTCGCCCAAACCGGTCGGGTCGGTCAACCCGGCAACCCGCCGGTCGGGTCCGGGTTCAGTTTTTTCGACCCGTTTCTCTACCCGGTTCGTGTAGGTCGACCCTTTCGCACCCGAGTCAGTTCGGATTCGACCCGAACCTGACCCGTGACCCGAAATTGACACCCCTAAGAAAAAGGATTCATGTAGCCGACCCCATGTAGTGGGATAATGGCTTGTTGTTGTTGTTGTTGTTGTTGTAGGTAAATGTTCCCAAACTTAATTTTAATCATTGAGCTAACTAACGGAAATCAGATGTTCCAATAGAATAAAAAATCAAGTTTATAAATTGTATAGAAATTTTTGGCTCTATTAGCAGATTCTTTTCGGATGCCAATCCCTCTAATTATACATGATTAAGTATAATTGCCTTATTATTATTGTAGGGATTACACAAATTAGATCTATCTAAGAACAGCCAGTTAAAACTGTATGATAAACTTGTATCTTAATAGTCATACGACAATAGTCGGATGATATGAGTGCCGAAGTTGATGATGATTATTGTTAGTGTCATCAGCTATTATTATTGTATTCCATTTTGATAAAAAGAAGGATTCGTGAAAATCATTTGATAATTAGTGGGCATAAGGTTGTTTAATCTTGCACAAAGGACTTGTTTTAGGCTTCGTTTGGGACAGTTTTCTTACTACTTTCTAAAACTACTTTTTAGTACAAAGATTTCTAATTCAAAAAAAATTGCCCTAAAAAGTCGTTTTAGAAAACAGTTAAAAAGCTATCACAACCGAGAACAATTATTAGGTCCGGACACCGGACGTAGCTCTACATCCGGAGGCCAATAACATGTCGCCACGTACTCTTACTTTTTATCGCGCTGCCCGACGACCCGACCCGGACCGGAACCCGGTATTGCTATGTTCGCGTATTGCTTAGTATTGCTCGGTATTGCTAGGTATTGCTTGACAATAACGAGAAATACCGCTCCATCAAGACCAATACATAGCAATACTGAGCAATACCGAGTAATACTGAGCAATACCGAGCAATACATAGCAATACCGAGCAATACCTAGCAAAACCGGGGTATTGCTAGGCATTGGTCTTCACAAAATGGTATTTCTCATTATTGTCGAAGAATATCGATCAATACCTAGCAATACCACCGTTTGCACAAATCAGCCAATACATAGCAATCATGGGTCTGGTCCGAGTCGGGTCATCAGGCCGCGTGGTAAATAGTAAAAGCATGTTACACAATTTTACTAGCATCCGAACGTAGAGCTACGTTAGGACACCGGACCAAATAAAAATTCCACAAACGAAGTCTTATAATAAATTCATCATCAACAGGATACTTTGGAAAATATTGAGCTTCTGTTTGAGGAGAAAAGTTTGGCAAGTGTCATAGCTTAATAAATAAGCTAAAATTTGTAAATAAACAAACTTGTGGACGTGCCGGAGTGGTTATCGGGCATGACTAGAAATCATGTGGGCTTTGCCCGCGCAGGTTCGAATCCTGCCGTCCACGGGCTTACATTTGCAGTTTTTTTAATCTTGTGTTTTTTTAACTCATTTAAAATTTTATTATTTTTTTACTACTAAAAAATTATTTTAGAAAGGATTAAAAAAATTAGGACAGTTTTTGTATTGCATTTTAAAACAGTTTTTTAAGTATAAACAAAGCCTTTATTTTATTTTATTTTTTCCAATGACATGCAAAAGCTGATTTTGAAATAAATTTAATGATTTATATAATATATTAAGGCCTTTTACCAAGTTGAGCGACTTGAGCCCAGGTCAATAAAAGTATAAATTATAAAGTAGTAATAGGAACAAATTAATATAAATATTAAAGCAAAGATATAAAAGATAAAGGTAAAATTATTAAATATTTTAAAATAAAAACTAAAATATTACTTAATATTATGTTATTTTATTTTTAAAGTATAAGGATGTGCGCATTTATGTACAGAGCAAGTAGATTTATAAAATATAAACAAATCAATGTACAAAAGAAAGTGAAGTATGTGAGGTAAAGAGAAAATTACTAAGTATTATAAAATAAAAACTATTCATCCATGTTGGGGCATTGGGCCTCTATTATTACGTGCGATTACCGGACAATTTAGAAGCGAATCAAACGCGTCATATCACCCGGTACATAATACTGGTACACAACAAAATGACGATGTGGTGCATCCTAATTCGTCTCTGAACAATATTCAATAACCATACGTAATAATTTCTTGTCAACAAAAGTCTCACTTTTAGCTTGAATTGAGTCAAGTGGTGAAAATCTAAGCCAAGCCAGAAAGTTACAGTTCCTATATATATTTAAAAAAAAAAAAAAGAGATTCGACTTGTCATTCCCATTTGAACTTAACTAGAAAAATCTGAGTTTAGAATAGAACATTTAATAGATTGGTTGAATTTTCCAACTCATTTATCAAACATGTTAGATTAAAGTTAACCCACGAGCTCATTTTTTATCCAAAAATAATCCGATCAAAATATTTTTCTTATTTTTCTTACTTGTGAGTATAATCCCCTTATTCTTCTCAAACATGTTAAACTTCATAGTTAATAAGTTATGAAAAAAATTAATCAAGACAAGTTAAAATGCTAGGTTCAAGTCATTTGGATTGCTTGCGAGTTGAGTTCCGATTGATGTTTTTGACATATTTTTAAAATAAGTTGTGTTTGTTAGCTACACAGTTACACGGCAGTCTTAAGTTTAATTCCTTTTTGTAACTCAAGTTGTAGCCTGTACTTTCTTTACTTTATTTGTCTATAAATACTCATTTGTAACCATCAGTTAATTAATGAAAAGCTATCTCTCTTTATTTCCGTTCTCATCTGTTCCCTGTTCTTGGACGAAAGCCACGTCCAGACTTACTCCTTCAACATGGTATCAGCATTCTAGGTACCTTCTTCACCCTTTCATCCTTTACACGACAATGACCACTCCAGCCAATCCTTCTTCCTCCCAGGCGAATCCTCCACCGCCGACGGCCTTCTCATCTCCCCAAATCCCATCCTCTCTCAAATTCTTGAGAGTAACATCAAAAATGTCATCTCCCAACCTTTAACACAGCCGACAATCACTCCATGGAGGTCCCAATCATCAAACTCTCAGGGCAAAATGCTTTGAAGGCTTCTCTGACCGGCTCCATCTCCTGTCCGCCTGCTTCCACTAATCCAGATCACTCTCACCGGATTTTGCTAGATCAGAATCTAGCAGCCGCCCTATACTCAGTGATATCGCCCTCTATTCTTCCCTACGTCCCTCCGCCGATCATTGTAGCGACATTTGGAAGATCTTGATAGCCGTCTCCATCGTCCACTCGTTCAAGAATCTCACAACTCAAGAACGAACTGCATTATCCAACATGAAAGACAAACAATGACGCAGTATCTACTGATGTTAATCCAAGGTAGACGCTCTGGCGGCAGCTGCGCTCCCGTCGAAGTCGAAGACGTTATACATTACACTCTCAATGGGCTTCCTACCACGTACCAAGCATTCAAGACCGCCATCCGCACAAATCTTCGTCTCGGTGAGTCTTGACGAGTTGTATACTCCTCTATGCAGTGAGGAACTCAATCTCCTTCACGAACCACGAAAGAACTTCATGCTCTCAGCCTCAACGGCAATCAAACGTGCCTTACCGCAAACCGTGGAAGAGGACGAGGCCGATCTTCAATTACAGAGGTCGAACCAATCCAAGATCCTCCATACTCAATCAAACAACAAAGGGGTTAAATCAAGCAAACCAGCCATCTCATGCCAAATCTGTGGCAAGCCCGGCCACTCTGCCATCAATGTTGGCATCGCCACGATGAGCAGTACAATTCCGATCCCCGACCGCCCTGTTTTCTTCTACTAACTCATCAAACCCCTCCGAATGGTTTCTTGACACGGCGCCACCGCTCACCTCACATCTGATCCTAATAAACATCCAGCAATCGCAACCTTACTACGGCTCCAGTCAAATAACGCTCGAATGGACAGCAAGTTCCATCAAAACACAGGCAACGGCTTTCTACCCACCCCATCCGGTAATTTAAAATTATCTCATTTAAATCTAGTTCCAAATTTATCTTCAATCTTTTATCTGTTCAACAACTAACCGCCGATAACGATTGTTTCATCATCTCTCCATCCACACGGCACGAAATCAAGGACCGAAAAACCCGCCGCAGTCTTCTCACGGGTCCATCTATTAATGGCTTTATCCACTTCACTCAAACAACAATCAAGACACAACCGACAACACACCTCGCTTCTTTCAGTTCAACATATTCCAGACCATGGCACCGGCGTCTCGGTCATCCGTCACCGCAAACACTGGTCGCAATCTCCAAAAGAAACAGCATGGTCAAACCCGGTAGAAGTGCTTCTTCTTGTAACCAGTGTAAAATGGCTAAAAGCCATCGTCTCCCCTACCTCCTCTTCTCATTCTATAACTAATTCTTTGTTTTCTGTTATACATTCCGACGTATGGGGACCCTTTTCTAAGGTTCCAGCTCAAGGTATCGCTATTATGTATCCTTTATTGACGATTGTTCAAAATTTACATGGCTATATCCTCTCACTAAAAAATCTAGGTTTTCTCTAATTTATCGAATTTCAAAACTGATGAGCGACAATTTAATCATAAAATCAAAATACTCCTTTCAACAACGGCGGCGAATTTGTCAATCGCCACTTTCATATTATGCAAAACCACAGGAATCATTCATCAGGCAACCTGTCCGCACACTCCCTCTCAGAACGGAGTCCCGAGCGCAAACAATAGGCACTTAATCGAGACCACCAGAACGTTGTCACTGCAAGCCTCTCTACCTCTCTATCTCTGGGTGACATACTTCTTGCGGCTAATCATCTCATCAACTGCATGCCGTCGCCGATACTCACAATAAATCCCCATACGAGATTCTATACGGCAAGATCCGGACTACAGCAACCTTAAGTAATCGGCTGTCTATGTTACCCATGGCTTAAGCATACACCACCCACAAACTTTCTCCCACCTCTCATCCTTGTATCTTCATCGGGTACCCCCAAATCAAAAAGGATATAAGTGTCTGGATCTTAACACTACAAAATCTACATTTCCAGCAATGTTATATTCATTGAAAACATTTTTCCTTGCTCTAATCCAGCTCCATAAACACACTCCATCAGCTCCTCCTCACAAACATATTGAAGTTGACTGTCATTTCATCGGGATTATAAGAAAAACAAAATTTCGGTTCATCATATAAGCACTGAGATCAACTAGCCGATCTCTTCACCAAAGCTTTACCAAATCACCGATTTCAGCTCCTTTCCAGCAAACTCACCGCTACCTCCTACATGAGTTTGAGGGGGGCTGTTAGCTACACAGTTACCCGGCAGTCTTAAGTTTAATTCCTTTTTGTAACTCAAGTTGTAGCCTGTACTTTCTTTACTTTATTTGTCTATAAATACTCATTTGTACCACAGTTAATGTAAGAAAAAAGCTATCTTTCTCTTTATTCCGTTTCCATCTTGTTCCCTGTTCTTGGACGAAAGCCACGTCCAGACTTACTCCTTCAACAGTGTTCGGGTTGACTTGATTCAGAACTAGTAAAATTAGGGTCGGACCCGAACTCCGCCTATCAACTCATTTTGACACCCCTATCTATAAAACTAAATATCACCAATTCAATAGAAAAGGATCCATATTTGCGCAATCATAGAAGCTCTTACACCTCAAGCAAATGCATGATAGTTAAGCAAACTATGACTTCCTATACAATAGATTAATAATTAGGCTCAAAATTAAATTTAAATTTAAAAAAAAAAAGTGCCTCAAGTTTTTGAATGAACGCTTGAGATCTCTCCAAATTTGAGAAACAATGGTCCTGATGAAAAGCCAGTGTAGCCCTCTTTCATCTGCTTATCTGAAGACTGCTATAAATCAATTAGAAGACTGGGATTTTTGCTTCAACTTGACAAAGGAAAAAATAACAGAAAACTAGCTGGAAGATCTCTAAAGATCTCATCCTTCTTCACATTCTTTCAGATATGCATTAACACCTGGATCATACGTAGCTGCTATGCGCAAATATTTTGCAGCCTCAGTACTTTCACCCAATTGGAATAGAGTGCTCATTTCAGTAAATTTAGTAAGAATAAATCATTTAAAATGATTGAAGTTCAAACTCTAATGAAAAATGATAATTTTCCACTTTCCAACATCCCAAACCCCTATAATAGCAGCTTTGTCCATGGGACTATCTGGCTCCCTCACTCTGCAATCTTCTTCAGGTGTTCTATCCCATCTGAGTTTTTTCCCTGCCGGCAGTACACTTTTGAAGATCACCCATATACATTTCATGGTGACTTTGATCAGAATTAGACAATACAGAATAATTAACTCACTCCATATCCTGATGAAACTCCACACCAAAAGTGAAAGAAGTAGAAGGCCAATTTCCTCCTCTTTAATCTGTTCTCAACCAATTAGACAATACATTATTAATTCATTTCAATACAAACAATCAGAAAATTTTCAAGCAAACAAAATAGAAATTTGTTTCATGTAAAACATTTAAGAGCATACATATGAGAGCTTATGGATGGCAAGTTCAAAATTTTCAGCTGCTTCTTCAAATAACTTCTTAGAGCACAGAAATCTGTCCTATGGCAACCAATGCTTGTACTAGTTCAGGATCTTTCTCAATTGTTGTTTCTGTACCGTTAGCATTGCAGAGTTTAATACAGAGAAACAGGAAGGATTCATGTCATGATTATTCGATAAATTTTGCGCTGGCTATCGCAGAGAAATAGGAAAAAGAGAAAAAAAAAATTAAGATGATTACGGCAACTACAAATTTACATATACTACTTACCGCAACAGAATAGTGCTTATCTTGATCACCGGCTGCCATGTCCTTGAGAGCAAGCTTTTAATAAGACCGTAAAACAATCATGTAAACCAGCAGTTGCAGTTCAACATTTTAAAATATATGAGTTAATTAGTTTACCTCGATCAGCTTTCTTAGGAGGTACAGCTTCTATAGGAATTAAGACCTCAGAATTTGCAGCACTATTATGGTCGTTTTCTGTAGCAACTCTGTTCTTCACCGGCTCCATTAATTCGGCAAACCAATTGATTCGAACATTTGGATTTTTTAAACACAATTGGCTGCATAAAAGAAAGGTCGATTTCTGTCATTAAGTGGATCGAAAAAATGTATTGATGTACATATATTTGTGCTTTCATATATGTATGCGCACAAAGATATAGCATTCATTGTATACAGAATTGGGTTCATGGTTTATGTCAAGCATTCTAGTTTTCTTTTTGCAGCCGTTTGATTGTGCTGAAAAAGAAATGCAAAATAAAATGAAGTCAGGCAGTGTAAAAGGAATATATTTGAAATATTTAGTGGAAGATGTAAAATAAAAGCAAGTTATTTTTTTTAACTTGAAATAAAATGAATGCAGTAAAACCCAATGGTGATAGCAGGTGATTGCCGGCAAAAAGAGGCGAGTGGGTGGCAATCAAAGGCAACGGTGGTACGAGGAGTTGGGGACAAATTGCGATGGGCGATGCTGGCCAACACCAATTAGTAGCGGCTAAAGGCGTGGGGTGTTAGCAAACCGATGGGGGCAACCGGCGGCAATGCAAAGAATTTAATTGTATTTAAAATCACTCAAATCTATGATTTCAAATACACCAAAATTGTACTAGATAATACATTCCAACTACCCCAAAATTTTGCTCTACATTTCTTTTACTTCAAACAAAATATTCATACTTTCTAAAACATTTTACATTTAAAATACTTTACTAACCCATTATACTTCAACCAAATAGCCTCTTACTGATATTTTCAAAACCTTTGCATTTAGATATACTTTATATCCATTTTACTTCAAACCAAACAACCCCTTAGCCCAAGGAGTACAAACTCAAAAGTTTGGTCGAATTGAACAGTCAGTCCAATGGTTTTGAATTGTGGGTTCCGAAGTTCACGCCCTGACCTCCACTCTTTTAGGAGAGTTTAACGAATTAAGTTCTGAAGTAAAATTTTCAAAAGGCAGATTGGGTTTTAAACAAGACACTAACCAGAGTTTTCGTCCTCATTTTGCGAGGACTTTATGATATGAGTTCAGGTTTATAGCACAAGCCTCTATAGCTAATTAACCCTCCCGATAGCGAGAAGAACTTTCGATTAATACCAGTCGTCGAATAAATACGTAGTATCGAACAGATACGTAATATCTATCTTATAGTAGCAACATGGTTTGGTACTTGAAATTTAATATTTAAATTAAAAATTTTACCATCTTACACTTAAAGCAAATGGTGGGGAAATGATGATGAATCCGATCAAGATCCATAGTTCTGTCATCCCGTCATCATGGCCTCTGGTCGTAGTCGACCCAACCTGACAGAAGGACTTGCGGCAGCTATAGTTGTTTTCATCAAGATAAACCTTGAAGATCTGGATGAATATTTGTCTAAATGATAAATTTGAATGCACCTTAGCTAACAGAGAACTTTTTGTCCTATCGATTATATAATATTGATTCATATCTAAAGGATTTGATGTCATTATGGAGCATTCAGGCTATGACTGTACCAAATATAGTGGAGTTTAGAACTGCATGGTTGTAGCCCTCATATGGTAAAAATTTTACTAAAATATGGGTGCAAGCCCCAAAATTTTTTTGGAACCACTTTGTAATTTATTATTTATTTGCACGTCGAGAAATGCATGTCGTAGCCTCTCGTATGGGTAAAATTTTGAATTGGACTCTTGCAGGGACTCATAGTAAGTTGCCCCTTTGATAATTCAATGCTTTGAACATATCGATGCAACCATTTTGCAAAAAACAATATTTTGAGTAATTTTTATCACGAGCAGTTATTTCAAACCATAGCTCTAACTATGATCGTATTACATAAATTCCCGTTGTCTTACAACTAAGACAACCACTCTCTCAGG